>JARQOD010000007.1:125478837-125548400 GCA_033576555.1 Oophaga sylvatica
ACAGCTTGCAGTCGCTGTTCTGAAGCTGTTTGGATCGCTGCCATTTTTTCCGCCTCCGATGCTGCAGACAGAAGCAGCTGCAGAGGAGAGCATAGTTTTGAGCCAGCAGCTCAGTTATGCTTTTCAAATCATCAGGAGTGCACCACCAAACCCTTGGCAAGCAGGAAGCCAGGAATTGGGAGCAACGCTGTGGTCCTGAAGATAGGAACCTGAATACCATCATAATAGGAGTTGTCTATGTTCTGCACGTTATCAGCAATGCATATACAATTCTTCCATAGGTGCCCATTACAGTACAAACATGGATCCTTCCTTTTGGAAGATGAAGTTCCCAGTAAATCAGTCAACCTGAATCGCCCATCTTTAATTGGCAGGGATGACCTGTGCATCCACCACATGGAGGGCAAGACTTTGTGTATCTTCCTGTTCCTTTTTTATCACATACATGATGATACATTAATCTTGGCATCTGTGACAGATAGAAGCTGCACCATGAGTTTGAAAAAGAGAAAAGACCAAGCAATAAGTGGTTTTCACACCTGAATGAATATCAAATATATGAATCACAGTTTATTAGGGAAACAACACACACAATAAATCTTAAAACCATTTAAAAACACATACAAAATGAAATCACATCACCCCTGACCCAATATACATGTGTAATGATAATACAACCTCCTATTGCACTATAGTACTGGTATATTGTACTTGTCTATATTTGCCCCTTTTCACATGTAAAGCGCCATGGAATAAATGGCGCTATAAAAATGTATAATAATAATAATAATATAGACCATGTGTATATATCACATTCAATAAACAGGCTATAATTATGACAGCATCAAAACAGAAGGAAGTATACACATGTATACAAATGTCCAAATATAGCTGAATAGAAAACAGTGAACCCCTATATATTAGAAAGCCGTAAATGCCCAAACCCGGGATGAATAACCCATGCCTATAGCAAAAAAGAAGACTGCTATATAAGACACTTCCCTGATGAAGCTGCCCTGTGCAGCGATACGCGTGGGGTTCTCCCACACCCCTGTTCCCTATAGTTTGTGGACCCTCAGCCCATTTCTACTTGCTCTTTGCCTTTATTCAAACCAGCTTGGTAAATATTATCAGCGCTTTGGCCTTTTATTTGGTCCTTAGCCTCTCTTGGTTAAGGGGCTCTTATATAGCAATCTTGTTTTTTGCTATAGGCATGGGTTATTCATCCCGGGTTTGGGCATTTACGGCTTTCTAATATATAGGGGTTCACTGTTTTCTATTCAGCTATATTTGGACATTTGTATACATATGTATGCTTCCTTATGTTTTGATGCTATCATAATTATTGCATGTTTATTGAATGTCATATATACACATGGTCTCATATACTAGTAATATAGTGGAATAGGAGGTTGTATTATCATTACACATGTATATTGGGTCAGGGTGATGTGATTTGATTTTGTATGTGTTTTTAAATGGTTTTAAGATTTATTGTGTGTGTTGTTTCCCTAATAAACTGTGATTCATATATTTGATATTCATTCAGGTGTGCAAACCACTTATTGCTTGGTCTTTTCTCTTTTTCAAACTCATGGTTCATTTTTCCATGCATGGTTTTTGCACCCGCATTGACTAATATCTGGTTTTTGGTGCACCCTATAGTGCTTTGTGTCAGATAGAAGCTGCACTGCTGATTTAGAATCATCCAGCAACAATAGGGGTTCAAAGGGTTATAGCAGGCACGGCGTAGTTAGCTTAACCCCAGGGGATACTGGGAAAGTTGCTATTGTGTCTGGGACATCCAAGAGTAAGGTGTGTGCTAGAGAGTCTCCTGTCAGACAGAAGTCAGCCAAGCTGTATAGACCAGTTCTTCCAGGGAAGTGATTGCTGTAATCATAGAAGCAGTCAGGAGCATCTTTATTACCTTAAGATAGAAGTGAGAGAGCTACAGCACCAGACTCATCCCCTCCCCCACCTCACTGCATGAGCAAGGTACAGTTCTGCTTAGGTTAAAACACTGTGTGAAGAGAAGTTATCTGTGAAGAGACTTTCATATATGTTGATGAAGCATTTCATTAAGAGAAGTGATTCTGCGTGATGAAAATAAATAAAACCCCTGTGCTCAACTCCAGCTTAGAACCATGTCATAGCTGTGTGCCTGTAATCCGTTACCTCCTCTACGGTGAAGAATTATAACTAATGGTCACCCTGAGTAAGATTTCCCCAGGATTCCAACAAAACTCATGTTTCCTTTGTATCGCCCTAATATCCTGAGTGGAGTGCATGCAACACACCTGTAATAAGGTGCAGGTATATTTTTACCTTTGCGGTAGGAGAAATGGTCATTTCCTCTTTGGTAATATAATCAGTCCATGTATTCCACTGTCCGCTGGAATGTTTGTGGAAATAAAAGTCATATACGGTTCCTGCGGATCAGAAGGATAATTAACTCCATACCTTTATTTAGCATCACATAGTGTTATAAAGACACAATACTTTGTGGGATTTAATTATTAGAGATGGGCGAACCCGAACAGTAAAGTTCAACGTCTGTACCGAACACCTACTGTTTGGGCACAGACACCGGACACATACTTCACCAGGACGACTGTGTGGCACCCCTAATACGCATGACAGTACAGCAAACACTGATTCTGATTGGCGGTAACATTTCCACCTCTCTATATCCTCCTCAATATATTATACATAAAATTTGATCCTCTCCAAAGAACATTGGAGAGGAGGAAATGTTATTTATAATATGTCAAGAAGAGAAAGCAAATGGTTTAAAACCATATGGTTTGAATAGCGTAATTGAATTATTTGCAAGCATGATCAACCGGCATGCTGTCTTCACTATCGGTGGAGGATTATCCGAAGCAGCTGATCCATTAGCTGGGGTGGATCCAAGTCAAGTCCAACCATCTCATCTCCTTAAACATTGAAGGAGGCACGTTTGGATCTTGGAGATAGAGAACTTAAGGTAGGATTCCATTAGCTTAGAGTAGCTTACACCATAGTTTCCGACTCTCATGTAATATCGGGGGGCTACTGGAAAAGGAGAAGACCAAATGGACTCCCAGCAACACCAGCAGGGAACTGACAAAACTGCCTGAAACCTCCCAAAAATCAGAAATTCTACAAGTGTTTTTGTGCTGTGGCGTCTCGTGAAGGCAGTGACTGAGGCTTAGAGAGGTGGTACGGTAAGTGAGGTGTGGCTACAACCAAAAATTTCCAAAGGCTTGCCACAAAGTTGCCCATTTCCTGGATGCCGCTGTCATGATTCCTTCTATCTGAGTGTTTGGACGCAGTGAATGATAGTTCTGCCATCCAATCTAGGAATGGGGAGTGCCGAGTTGTCAGTATGGTGATGCACAGCTCAGCCGTCCAATCGGATAGTACGGCGTCAGCGTCTAGAGTGACAGATTAGCCATCCAATCAGGACCTGGGTGTGTCATGGCTTCATCCATGGGTCTCCTGTCCAGACTAATTACCTGGCTATTTAACCATCTCTCTGTCTCAGATTGCTGCCAATTGCAGCTTTGCTCATAAGGTGTGTGCTTGCTATGCGCTCCTTGTCTGGGATTCTGATCTTTGCTGCTTGACCTAGGAATTGTCTTGACCATCTGTTTGCCTAGCCCTTTTGTTGTTATCCATTACCTTCTGGAATCTACCTTGGTTTTTATCCTGACTGCGCCTTTGTCTCACCCCTCTGTCTATGATGTACTCTCTTGACTTCTTGACTACCCAGCCTCACGGCTTATCCGTGAGTAGTGACTAGCGTCATAGCCACCCTGCTAAAGTTGGCAAGTTTGGTTTACACTCATTGTACAATGACATGGCAAGTCTCCTCTGTTCTTTTAGCTACAATACAATAATTTAATGTTTATATCATATTTTTTTTAATTGCCCCTATAGTATGTGTCCAGGGATATTCACTCTATATATAAATGTATAATATGACTTTCCCCAAACATGAAGACTACCTCGCTCAGGAAACACATTGTTTTTTGTTAATTTAACACTTTTGGGTCGGGGGTGCTGGTCGTCCATCCCCATTAATAGGTTGCGGTAGAAAACATCAAACTTCCTTCTACTGTCTCCATTTATGGTTCCTCCAATAGTCCAAACCAAAGCAAACAGGAAAAGTCCTTGTAACCACAGTGTTATCTGCTGGCTAGACAGGGGCTCTCTGCCGTCCTCTTCAGACCGGATTATATCATCTGCAGCATAAAAAGACGTACGATAAGTTAAGAAAGACGTCGACATTACAGAAAGGTGCACCCAAGCCACATGTGGGTGTGTAGAGTGTAAAACATATAGGGCCCAAATGATTATTGCATTTTTTGTCTAGTTTTTGGTATTTTTAGCCTGTTTATTCACCAAATTCTTCTTTTAATTTTCACATTTTTTTTTGCAATCCCTACATGTTTATTGGCTGTCTTACAACCGTAAAACATGCGGGGTGGGTACTCTAGCATGGCGCTCCAGCGATAGTCGATGCGTACCCGAGCATCCCGATGCTCACTCAACTGGCGAGGTGCAAAAGAGGTAAGACAAAAATAAAAAAAGGTAAGACAAAAATAAACAGCATAGTCCATAAACCACGTGCATCATTTTGAAGAACTTCGAGGAACACAACAAGACAAAAAAAAAAATGTCACTTCAAAAAATCTGCAAAGAATGAATTGGGCCCATAGTGTTACACTAAAATGAGAGAAACTTTGCAAAATTGAAGATTTGGGCAGCACAGTAGTGTGAACACATAGACTCTACAGGACTAAGGGTAAACCTACCCATCGATTAGCTTCTGCGTCATTAATCACATCTCTTGTGCAGGCTTAATGACAGTCGGCAGCACATCTACTTGTGAAAACTGGGGATGTGCTGCTGACAATAATGTAAATTGGACGACAGGAGGGGAGACTGAATGATTAATCTATTGGATTTAATGATACAGCAGTAGGGGTATTTATTATTTATCTGTAAAAATGGCCGTACACATGTGTTATCGTTTGGCCAATCGACTCTCTCCATACATATCATTGCTTGACCGAGCACTCATGTGTTTCCAATTGGGAAAGATGAGTACGCCAGACTGTAAGCCAGACTCTGAAAGTGGCTTATCTCCACTGAAAACCAAAGGATTCTTACAGTCTATTTCTTAGGAAGCCCCCAAAAACATCAGATGGTCGCCTGGTTCTAACAACTTTTACCTAACAGCTATGGGGGACATACTGAAAGTACCTAGTAGTTGAACAAAGAGTAATTTCCAATTGAAAAAGTTTTAGCTCGTGAAAAAACAACACCCATCCATACAAGAGGTAATTAACGTAGATCCTATCATTGGGAATTCCACATTTCAAGAAAATGGAATGGGGTCCTGTGTCTCCTGTGCGTGCCATGGACACTGAATTCATTGTAGTGAACATGGATGACCATATTCAATCAGAGGTCCGCATTCTTGGGGTCAGCGGGGGACCACCATCGATCATACATTTATTCCCTATTCTCGTTTTTTTTTTTTAGCCAACCCTTTGAAATAGGCTTGTGGTTCTGATATCTGATGGATATTCCAAACTTGTATGGACCAACATACATGGCGAGGCGAGACAGCAGAAAAATTGCCATGTGTTATCTCTGCCTTTCACAAGACAGCTTCATGTCATTTTTTTCTACAAGGCCACATTGACGCATTCATTGTTTGGTGTTTTTTTTTACCTCAGTATTTGTAAGCCAAAACCGAGAGTGGTTGATAAATCCAGAAGTGGTGACGTGTTTCTATTAGGCCACGTGCACACGTTCAATATTTGGTGAGTTTTTTACCTCAGTATTTGTAAGCCAAAACCAGGAGTGGGTGATAAATCCAGAAGTGGTGACGTGTTTCTATTAGGCCATGTGCACATGTTCAGTATTTGGTCAGTATTTTACCTCAGTATTTGTAAGCCAAAACCAGGAGTGGGTGATAAATACAGAAGTGGTGACGTGTTTCTATTATACTTTTCCTCTGATTGTTCCTCTCGTGGTTTTGGTTTACAAATACTGAGGTAAAAAAGTCACCAAATACTCATTATGTGCACGTGGCCTAACTGTGGCTTTTACACAATGCAATAATCCAGGTCAGAAATAGTCTACCGGGCCATTATTTCACTGGAACAAAAGAGGCAATATTAAGAAAAAAAATAAAAGAATCTCTCCATTTGTTATCTATTGATTGCACATTCTGTCTCGCTCCAGCTGATTTTCTTTTATCATGCGACTAGAAAAGAAACCAAATGGTACAAATCTTCAAAGTTACAGCATGTTGATTTTAAATAAGGCTCCTTTGGCAATCACAGGAGGCGTACAAGAAGTGCAAGCTGAAACCTCAAACGTGTCATGACCCTGAAGTGTGCAGAAATGAGACATTTGCTTCTCCTTAGCATGAAGTAAAAAAAACAGTGGTCTAATCAGTCACAGCCTTGATGAATCTTGTAAATGTGGGTTTTCCAGCATCTGCCATGCTCGGCAACATTATGCAGCATGTAGACAAAATTTGTCAAATAAATCCCTCGAAGGCTGTGTGCACACGGAGTCATTTTGCTGAGTTTTCAAAGCTGAGCAGAGAGTCAAAGGGCGCCAATTCATCATTACATTTCCAATGATGAATCGTGGTTTGGTCCTGATGGAGAGGTTTGAAAACCCTGAAACGCGTTGACATAATAAACCGCACCTTTGTGTGTGATCGTACTTTTGAAAATTGGGCAGCGAGGACTCTGAACCACTCATTTATTGCATTTCCATCAGTTTTTGGTGTGACTAACAGCTAAATTAGTGATTTAAATGATTTGGGCATTTTTTGTCAAGTTGTCTTTTGTCGTCTTTTGTGGCTTAGGCCTCTTTCACACATCATTTTTTTTATGTCAGGCGTGATCCGGCGTGTTGTTAAAAGAACGCATCCGGTACTGGATGCGTTTTTTTGTCATTGACTTTCATTAGTGCCGGATCGCGCCTGATGTCGTTCCGTTGCATCCGTTTTTGTCCGGATCCGGCGGAAATGTACATTCCGGCGGCCGGACAAGACGGTCACTGTAATGTTTTTTTTTTTTTAGCGGACCTGCCTGATAGTTGAGAAAATGAAGGAAAAAGGGATCCAGCTTCAATAAAATCTTCATCTTTATTGATTCATAAAAACATGAATAATGGCATGCTCCTGGACAAGCTCAGGACAAGGCTACGCGTTTCGATCACAGGGATCTTTATCACAGCTGACATATTCAGACAAGGGCACATATTTAAGACAAAGGAAGACCAATCACGATCAGAAAAAATGTCATGTGATTTTTGACAAGTCCTTTAACAATTTTCACATAACGAATAAAGAAAAAAAAAAAAAAAAAACACAATATTTGCACAAATAAAATCAATGCAAAGAAATAAAATTAATAATGGAACATCAATTCGTTTCTTTTGTTGAGACCAAATGGATGTCTGGTATGTAGATTAAAGATCCAGAAAGCTTCACGTGTAAGGAGTCGCTGACGTGCATCTCCACCTCGGGCAGACAGGTTAACACTTTCAATACCTGTGACTTGGAAGGAAGAAACATTGCGAGCATGCTGAAAAATAAAATGTTTAGCAGCAGCAGAAATATTGCGATTCGAAGAAACATTCTTTACATCCTGCAAATGTTCAGCGATCCTGATTTTTAGTTTCCTGGTAGTGCAGCCTATATAAGATAAATTACAAGTAGTGCACATAATTTTATATACCACATAGCATGAATTACAATTGATATATTTGTTAATGGTATAAATCGCAGTGCTGTCATTACTTTCAAAGGTTTTCGTTACACAAACATATTTGCAAAGTGCACATCTATTGTGGCCACATTTATAAAAACCTTTATGTTCTAACCACGATGTTTTATGAGAAGAGAAATTATTACTGAACATGCTTGGAGAAACTTTGTTACCAATAGATGGCGCTTTCCTTGAAACAACATTAATACCTGATGAAAGAATGTCAGCAAGAGAGGGATCTTCATATAAAATAGGCAGCGATCTCAAAATGATTTTTTTGATGTCCCCAAATTGAGGACTATATTGAGCACAAAAATATGGTTTCACTGCAAGATCATTTTTTTGTTGTCGCCCTCCACTAATGAGATCCTCTCTGTTTTATTACTTACAATTGTTCGTGCTCTTTTTAATGACCATTTAGGATAATTTCTGTTTTTTAATTTTGTATCCACACAATTAAATTCCGTTTCCAAAGCTGTAGGATCGCTGCAGTTTCTCAAAATTCTGGTATATTCACCCAAAGGAATCGATTTAATAGTATGTTTGGGGTGACTGCTTGCTGCATGCAAGATAGAATTACCAGCACAAGGTTTGCTGAACGTTTTAGTAATAATAACAGAGTCATGTACCCCATATAAATCAAGATCCAAAAAAGAAATTTTGTTATGATGAAATTTATGAGTAAAATGTATGTTGAATGAATTAGAATTGATATAATCAATAAATCCGGATATGGCAGGTACATCACCACTCCAAATGATGAGTAAATCATCAATATATCTACCATACCAAGCAATCGAGTCAATAAATGGATTAGTAGCTGAAAAAATAAAAAAATATTCCCAATATGACATAACAAGATTAGCTAGGGATGGCGCGAATTTCGCACCCATCGCCACGCCAGATTTTTGTAAAAAAAATTTATTGTCAAATGAGAAAAAATTGTGGGTTAATAAAAATTGAATAACTTGTAAAATATAATTAATGAGATCCTGGGAATAATTACTGAATTTCGTTAAGACAAACTGCAGCGCTGTCATGGCAACATTGTAAGGTATACAGGTATATAAAGAAGTCACATCACAACATAACCAAGTATTTTCTTTAGACCAGATTTTCTTGGAAAACATTCTCAGCACTTCTTTAGAATCTTTAATATAACCAGGAGTGATTTGTACTAGTGGTTGAAGTAGTGAGTCAACCCATTCACCCAGATGTTCATTTAAAGATCCAATCCCTGAGACAATAGGTCTCATGGGGGGGATTTTCATATCCTTGTGAATTTTTGGGAGACCATGCATGATAGGGATAATAGGATGAGACACTGTGAGATAATCAGTTTGTTTTTTGGTTAGAATGCCAAGGCTGAAACCCTCATTGATAATTTGGATAATCTCACTTTTAAATTTATCAGTGGGATTTGTATGGAGTTTTTCATATACATCACTGTCAGACAAGAGAGACATAATTTGAGAATGATAATCCTCTTTATTCAGGATAACTACCATGCCACCCTTGTCCGACATTTTAATTATTATATCTGACATACTTTTGATCTCATCTAATGCAGTTTTCTGGGCTTTTGTTAAATTGGAATGATTTCTGCTGCTGCCCATTTTAACCCTATCATGAAGGATTTTTAAATCCCTCTCTATCACCTCCTGGTATTTAGTCATGCAATCAGGCCTGGATTGAATGGATAAAAAGAGGGATTTTTTGTTTTAAACACAGGTGCATGAATGGTATCAGATTCATTATCATAGGAATGAGTAGACAAACTAAACAAAGTGTTGAGAGATACCTGTTCTCTGAAAGACAAGTCAGTAAATTCATTATTATATGTCAGCGACTCCTGCAAAGGGGTCTCATCAGAATGATTTAAAAAATGCTTTTTGATGGTAAGGTCTCGCATAAACTTATTGACGTCCAAAATAGTAGAAAAAAGATTGAAATTCTGATCAGGCACAAAATTCAGACCTAAGGACAAAACATCTAATTGCGTTTTGGTAAAGTCTCGTGCAGATAAATTCAAGACATTATCATGGTTTCTTATTTGCGGTAATTCTTCCTGCGGCGTGTAATCATAACATGATCTTTGTCGGTGTTTTCTGCCACCCCGCCTTTTACGTTTTTTGAATGACGAAAAAACTTTGTGGTGTGAACACTGTCATTAGAGGAAACACTCAGATTATTGTCAGATGAATCCAACTCAGAGGATGTAAAACAGACATGGGGTTTAGATACCGGTTCGTTGAGAGCATGGTTGCGTTTTAAAATAGATTTAGGAGTTCTATGACCCCGCTCCCAATGGCCCCAGTCATAGACTTTCTTGGTTGAATAGTCTCTTAGATCACGAGAAAATTTTCTTTTTTTCGGTCCATGATATCCTTTTCTAGGCTAGAGACATTATCTTGCATTTTAGCCACAAGTGAGTCATACTGAGTCAACGATTTAAATTCAGTGAGCGCAGTATCTGCATCATTCATTTGTTTCTGAATATCCTCCAATTTATTACTCTCATATTTGACTATGAGTTGCATTAGTTTGGAAGAACAATTACTGAGTATCTGATTCCACTCTTCAATGAAAATGTCAGAAAAAATTGTAGTGGGGATTTTTTTAATACGAAGCCCCCTTGGAATCATATCCTTAGCTAGATAATTTTGGAGGGTAGTATAATCCCACCACAACTTTGTTTCTTGAAGCAAAAGTTTTTCCATTTTGTTGATATTTTCATTCAGATCAGGCATGTCTGGAATTTCGTTAATATCACCAGAAAACACTTGTGCCGCTTTGACAGATCTGTCTTGAACAAAAATAGATGCCATAATAAAGCTGGTGCCTGAGCAGAAAAAATGTCATGTGATTTTTGACAAGTATTGTGTTTTTTTTTTTTTTTTTTTTCTTTATTCGTTATGTGAAAATTGTTAAAGGACTTGTCAAAAATCACATGACATTTTTTCTGATCGTGATTGGTCTTCCTTTGTCTTAAATATGTGCCCTTGTCTGAATATGTCAGCTGTGATAAAGATCCCTGTGATTGAAACGCGTAGCCTTGTCCTGAGCTTGTCCAGGAGCATGCCATTATTCATGTTTTTATGAATCAATAAAGATGAAGATTTTATTGAAGCTGGATCCCTTTTTCCTTCATTTTCTCATGTATCTTCACGTTTGATCAAGCGGAGGATCCGTGCTTCTACAAACCGGTGAGCTGGTTAGCGTTCTTATATTTGTACTTTTGATTACCGTGCCCCCGGTTTCATGCTCAATATTTTCAAGTATTTTGAAAGTGGACTCAGTCATTAAGCTCAGGCACCAGCTTTATTATGGCATCTATTTTTGTTCAAGACAGATCTGTCAAAGCGGCACAAGTGTTTTCTGGTGATATTAACGAAATTCCAGACATGCCTGATCTGAATGAAAATATCAACAAAATGGAAAAACTTTTGCTTCAAGAAACAAAGTTGTGGTGGGATTATACTACCCTCCAAAATTATCTAGCTAAGGATATGATTCCAAGGGGGCTTCGTATTAAAAAAATCCCCACTACAATTTTTTCTGACATTTTCATTGAAGAGTGGAATCAGATACTCAGTAATTGTTCTTCCAAACTAATGCAACTCATAGTCAAATATGAGAGTAATAAATTGGAGGATATTCAGAAACAAATGAATGATGCAGATACTGCGCTCACTGAATTTAAATCGTTGACTCAGTATGACTCACTTGTGGCTAAAATGCAAGATAATGTCTCTAGCCTAGAAAAGGATATCATGGACCGGAAAAAAAGAAAATTTTCTCGTGATCTAAGAGACTATTCAACCAAGAAAGTCTATGACTGGGGCCATTGGGAGCGGGGTCATAGAACTCCTAAATCTATTTTAAAACGCAACCATGCTCTCAACGAACCGGTATCTAAACCGCATGTCTGTTTTACATCCTCTGAGTTGGATTCATCTGACAATAATCTGAGTGTTTCCTCTAATGACAGTGTTCACACCACAAAGTTTTTTCGTCATTCAAAAAACGTAAAAGGCGGGGTGGCAGAAAACACCGACAAAGATCATGTTATGATTACACGCCGCAGGAAGAATTACCGCAAATAAGAAACCATGATAATGTCTTGAATTTATCTGCACGAGACTTTACCAAAACGCAATTAGGTGTTTTGTCCTTAGGTCTGAATTTTGTGCCTGATCAGAATTTCAATCTTTTTTCTACTATTTTGGACGTCAATAAGTTTATGCGAGACCTTACCATCAAAAAGCATTTTTTAAATCATTCTGATGAGACCCCTTTGCAGGAGTCGCTGACATATAATAATGAATTTACTGACTTGTCTTTCAGAGAACAGGTATCTCTCAACACTTTGTTTAGTTTGTCTACTCATTCCTATGATAATGAATCTGATACCATTCATGCACCTGTGTTTAAAACAAAAAATCCCTCTTTTTATCCCATTCAATCCAGGCCTGATTGCATGACTAAATACCAGGAGGTGATAGAGAGGGATTTAAAAATCCTTCATGATAGGGTTAAAATGGGCAGCAGCAGAAATCATTCCAATTTAACAAAAGCCCAGAAAACTGCATTAGATGAGATCAAAAGTATGTCAGATATAATAATTAAAATGTCGGACAAGGGTGGCATGGTAGTTATCCTGAATAAAGAGGATTATCATTCTCAAATTATGTCTCTCTTGTCTGACAGTGATGTATATGAAAAACTCCATACAAATCCCACTGATAAATTTAAAAGTGAGATTATCCAAATTATCAATGAGGGTTTCAGCCTTGGCATTCTAACCAAAAAACAAACTGATTATCTCAGTGTCTCATCCTATTATCCCTATCATGCATGGTCTCCCAAAAATTCACAAGGATATGAAAATCCCCCCCATGAGACCTATTATCTCAGGGATTGGATCTTTAAATGAACATCTGGGTGAATGGGTTGACTCACTACTTCAACCACTAGTACAAATCACTCCTGGTTATATTAAAGATTCTAAAGAAGTGCTGAGAATGTTTTCCAAGAAAATCTGGTCTAAAGAAAATACTTGGTTATGTTGTGATGTGACTTCTTTATATACCTGTATACCTTACAATGTTGCCATGACAGCGCTGCAGTTTGTCTTAACGAAATTCAGTAATTATTCCCAGGATCTCATTAATTATATTTTACAAGTTATTCAATTTTTATTAACCCACAATTTTTTCTCATTTGACAATAAATTTTTTTTACAAAAATCTGGCGTGGCGATGGGTGCGAAATTCGCGCCATCCCTAGCTAATCTTGTTATGTCATATTGGGAATATTTTTTTATTTTTTCAGCTACTAATCCATTTATTGACTCGATTGCTTGGTATGGTAGATATATTGATGATTTACTCATCATTTGGAGTGGTGATGTACCTGCCATATCCGGATTTATTGATTATATCAATTCTAATTCATTCAACATACATTTTACTCATAAATTTCATCATAACAAAATTTCTTTTTGGATCTTGATTTATATGGGGTACATGACTCTGTTATTATTACTAAAACGTTCAGCAAACCTTGTGCTGGTAATTCTATCTTGCATGCAGCAAGCAGTCACCCCAAACATACTATTAAATCGATTCCTTTGGGTGAATATACCAGAATTTTGAGAAACTGCAGCGATCCTACAGCTTTGGAAACGGAATTTAATTGTGTGGATACAAAATTAAAAAACAGAAATTATCCTAAATGGTCATTAAAAAGAGCACGAACAATTGTAAGTAATAAAAACAGAGAGGATCTCATTAGTGGAGGGCGACAACAAAAAAATGATCTTGCAGTGAAACCATATTTTTGTGCTCAATATAGTCCTCAATTTGGGGACATCAAAAAAATCATTTTGAGATCGCTGCCTATTTTATATGAAGATCCCTCTCTTGCTGACATTCTTTCATCAGGTATTAATGTTGTTTCAAGGAAAGCGCCATCTATTGGTAACAAAGTTTCTCCAAGCATGTTCAGTAATAATTTCTCTTCTCATAAAACATCGTGGTTAGAACATAAAGGTTTTTATAAATGTGGCCACAATAGATGTGCACTTTGCAAATATGTTTGTGTAACGAAAACCTTTGAAAGTAATGACAGCACTGCGATTTATACCATTAACAAATATATCAATTGTAATTCATGCTATGTGGTATATAAAATTATGTGCACTACTTGTAATTTATCTTATATAGGCTGCACTACCAGGAAACTAAAAATCAGGATCGCTGAACATTTGCAGGATGTAAAGAATGTTTCTTCGAATCGCAATATTTCTGCTGCTGCTAAACATTTTATTTTTCAGCATGCTCGCAATGTTTCTTCCTTCCAAGTCACAGGTATTGAAAGTGTTAACCTGTCTGCCCGAGGTGGAGATGCACGTCAGCGACTCCTTACACGTGAAGCTTTCTGGATCTTTAATCTACATACCAGACATCCATTTGGTCTCAACAAAAGAAACAAATTGATGTTCCATTATTAATTTTATTTCTTTGCATTGATTTTATTTGTGCAAATATTGTGTTTTTTTTTTTTTTTTTTTTTTCTTTATTCGTTATGTGAAAATTGTTAAAGGACTTGTCAAAAATCACATGACATTTTTTCTGATCGTGATTGGTCTTCCTTTGTCTTAAATATGTGCCCTTGTCTGAATATGTCAGCTGTGATAAAGATCCCTGTGATCGAAACGCGTAGCCTTGTCCTGAGCTTGTCCAGGAGCATGCCATTATTCATGTTTTTATGAATCAATAAAGATGAAGATTTTATTGAAGCTGGATCCCTTTTTCCTTCATTTTCTCATGTATCTTCACGTTTGATCAAGCGGAGGATCCGTGCTTCTACAAACCGGTGAGCTGGTTAGCGTTCTTATATTTGTACTGCCTGATAGTGCCTGAAGCGGCGCATCAGACGGCCGGAAACAATACAAGTCTATGGTGCCGGATCAGTCTTTTGTGCAATCCGTCAAAAGACTGATCCGGATTCTGGAAACCAAGGTCTCTCTCTCTCTCTCTCTCCCCTCGGTCCGGACATGCGTACCTGCATTTTCCGGGTTGAAAAGGTCAGGTCGGATCCGGCAAGAAAACTGATCCGTTGCTTCAGTTTTTTCAAAATCAGCGCCGGATCCGTCCTATCAGGTATACGACGGATTAGGCCTGACACAAAAAAACTGATGTGTGAAAGTAGCCTTAGTTATAAGTTTTCTGATTTTTATGTCAATGTGACTTTTACAACTGGTTTAGACTGAGTCATGAAATGTGACTTTCTTTTTTTATCCAAAAAAATAAAAGTCGCAAAATTTGGCGCAACTCTACTCCGGTACCTCCTTGGAGTGATTTCATGTACGCCAGTTAGAAAGACGCATTTTTTTAAACATTTTGGCAAACATGTGACTTTTTAAACTAAAAAAGTCCCTGCTTCTAATCCATCAACTTGAAAAACTGATTGTTCAAATATAATTAATATTTTGCACTTTATCTTTTTTAATATATATACAGTATATATATATATATGTGTATATATATATATATACACACACACACATACAAACTTGGTAATAAAATTAAGCAGAAAGTAATAGCTATTACATATCCAGTATGTAGACTGATATGTCATAAATAATTCACACTATCAGACTTAAAATTAAATTCTGTGCAAGAATAAAAATGAAGAACGGTACCGATCAAGCAGGTGTAGAGCCTCATCATGCTGTATGTCAGGTGGATGGGAGAAGTCTGCACCAGAAATTTACATTCCAGACGGATAAAATTCAGGCATGGCTGAACAAGCCAGTTAAACATGTCATTAATCTAAAAGTAAAATAAAGCACAAGACAAAAGCTTGAAATTGGCATCACTAAAAAAAAAGATGATCGACTAAAATAACCCGACAATCCTTTACGATACACCATAAAACTGGGAGCAGTCTCCTTTGTACCTGTCAAATTCAGGGAGTGATTACAAGTCTGCACAAAAAGAACATCGCACACAGAATTCTTATTTTATGTATAAAGTGGAATAAATGAAACCACGAGAATGGTGCTGTGCAGAGCCCCTTATTATGTGGAGAAGAGGTGTGTATTCGTGGCCTCTGCTCCATTGTCTATGGGACTGCTGGAAATGGCATAGTACAGCACTCGGCTTTCTCCAACAGTCCCAAAGACAATGAATGGAGTGGAGGCAAGAATGCGCACCTCTTTTACACATAATACGGGGCTCTGCACCACCATTCTCTGGGTTCCAGAGCCCAGCTTTTGAGATCACAAGGGGTCCCAACAGTCAGACAGGGGATAAGTTTTTCTTTTATTTAAATAATCTGGTAAATGCCTTTTTGTGACAATTTTTTAGTATTAATTTCTATAATCTTAAAAATTCCTTTAAAGAAAAACATCCTGTATGCAAGTGATTGGTTCCTAAGTCAACTGTAAGTTGGGTTGTGATCTACTGGAGCTTTAGAGCCCATTATTGTTTCAGGGCACAGGCCTACCAGATGATCCTCCAGTAGTCCAGTGGGCAAGTCCCAACCAGTCAATATGGCTCATTCAGGGTGTTTATGAATCGCTCGCCAGGGCAGTGGGGATACTCGGTACCGGGCCGCTTCTTAAAGGGGAAGTGTCACAGCAGCAGTGGCCTGGTCCGTGGCCCTGGGCGTCCAATAAAAGGGATAGTGAAAAAGGGATAATAAAGTTTATAATAAAGTGTTCGTGACGCCATCCGTGGTATTCGGTCAGAAGACCGACGCTGCAATGCAGATCTTCTGGGATGATGGTAGGGCAGCAAAGATGGGTAAGCTCTCCACGGGTAGAGCTGTGTCCCAGGGTAGTTAGGATATTAAAGGTGATGTTGGTGGTGAGTGTGGTGCAGGACAGGTGGAGCAGGAATGATTCAGAGGAAACAGCAGGGTGCAGTTTCCAACGTTTTACTCACAGTTCTTGTGTACACAGATGCCCGCTTGGTGCCGTGTCCTCCAGGTGAGGGGTCCAGCAAACTCCCAGGTAGATCAGGATACACGTTTCCAGGACTTCCTTCAGTATGTTCCTCTCCTGGTCATCTCACTGTGCTGGCTTTTTGCCCTTCCTG
Organism: Oophaga sylvatica; assembly: GCA_033576555.1. NCBI lineage: Eukaryota > Metazoa > Chordata > Amphibia > Anura > Dendrobatidae > Oophaga > Oophaga sylvatica. The sequence goes on from JARQOD010000007.1 coordinate 125,495,729, forward strand.
CCCAGCACCATCACAAACAGTGTCCCAAGCCAGCAGCCGCAGACCTCGCAAGCTGAGTCTTGTAGTCCTCCACTAGTCTCGGGGCCGGTTCCCCTACTGCGACCTAGTCCCTCCACTACTGGAATCGGACCCCACGGGTACTTCAGCACTCTCTGTGTCCCTAGGACCCCTTCTGTCCTCCTGGGAGCTCCCTTCAGACTTCCCTCTCAATTCTCTCTCTGCAGCCTCTCTGCTGCACTCCTTCTCCTTCAGTCTCCTCAGACCAACTGCTCTGTTCTTCCCGCTCTCTAAGCTCCTCCCCCTTCTCCTACCTTCTCCACCCACACACCAACACCCTTTCCTACCCAGCCTGAGATGAGGCCCTCCTCCCTAGGGTACGCCCAGGTGCCCTGACTGAACTAGTGTGTGTTGGGTGCGAGTGTTAGAGTCCTGGTAGTGCTCCCTCCTTACCTGAGAGTGGGATACCACACCTCTGGATGAGGTGCAGTACCTCTGTGGCGACTGGTCCCTCAGGGGCGCCATATTTAGATACAGGAAAGGGCTGGAAACTGCCACTTTGCCCATGTAAAGGTAACTAGCCATTTCAAAGAGTACAGTTAATCATGTGTCACACACATCTGCTTTTATTCATATAGTCTATTAAGACTTTAAGAACATAGAAATATGGAACAGGGCAGGAAATCTCCAAATACTGTACTATACCTACCTTGTAGGATCTAGGCAAGCCAAAGAATAGAACGGTAAGAATATATCAGTACGCGTCGCTGACCACAATAGTATATAAAGTATACATATGTGTAGATATACCGTACACTGGGAAATGTAATCATTTCTTCTGACTTAGTATTGGTATAGAGAACTGAGCCGCTGTCAGACGACTCTACGTGTGTCTGCCTTCATTTTCTACACTGATCTGGCATGATCATAAATTATGGATAAAACACATAGCTGATGCAGGATCTCAGAACGACAACCCTTCTAATAGCATGACCTATACGGCATCTACCAGCTCCTCTTTAAAATGTATATGTTCATTGTTCCCTGATGTACAGGTACAGTTGAAACTAGAAGTTTCCATCCACTATATAAAATGACACATCTGCATGTTTTTCTCAATATCTGACATGAAATCTGAATAAACCTTTCCCGTTTTAGGTCAAACAGGATTACCATAATTATTAATATTTGCCAAATGCCAGAATAATGAGGGAGAGAGAATATTTTATTGTATTTTTATTACTTACTGCAAAGTGAAAAGTTTCCATCCATTTCATTACTATTTGGTACCATCGCCCTTACACTGAATGACTTGGGTCACACGTTTGGGATCTCCTTCCACAAGCTTCTCACAATAGTTGGTCGGAATTTGGGCCCATTCCTCCTGACAATACTGATGTAACTGATCCAGGTTTGTAGGTCACCTCGCTCGCACCGGCATTTTCAACTTTGCCCATAAATTTTCAACAGGATTGAGATCAGGGCTTTGTGATGGCCGCTCCAAAACACTGACTTTGTCATCCTTAAGCCACTTTGTTACCATTTTGGCAATATGCTTCAGGTCATTGTGAATTTGGAAGATCCATTTCCGCCCAAGCTTTAACCTCCTGGCTGATGTCTTGAGATGTTGCTTCAGTATTGCCACATAATCTTCTTTTTTCATGATGCCATCTAGTTTGTGAACATGAACATGATGCTGCCACCCCCGTGTTTCACAGTTGGGATGGTGTTCTTAGGCTTCCAAGCTTCTCCCTTTTTCCTCCAAACGTAACGATGGTCATTATGCCTAAAAAGTTCAATTTTAGTTTCATCAGACCACAGGACATGTCTCCATAAATTAAGGTCTTTGTTCCTGTGTGCATTAGCAAACATTAATCTGGCTTTTTTATGTTTCTTTTGGAGTAATGGCTTCTTCCTGGCAGAGTGATACAGTACTGGTTTCACTGTGGATAGTGACACAATCTTACCAGATTCCACCATCATCTTCACAAGGTCTTTTGCTTTTGTCCTTGGGTTGTCGGACCAAAGCACGTTCATCTCTGGGACACAGGACCCATCTCCTTCATGAGCGGTATGATGGCTGGACATTCCCATCTTGTTTGTACATTGAAATAATGGTTTGTACAGATGAACGAAGCAGCTTCAGGTATCTTGAAATTGTACCCAAGGATGAGCCAGACTTGTGCAAGTCCACAATTTTCTTCCTGATATCTTGGCTGATTTCTATAGACTTTTCCATGATGCTACACAAAGAAGCAGAGTGTTTCAGGTGTGCATTAAAATACATCCACAGATGTGTCTCTAATTAACTCAGATGTTGCCAAAAAAACTATCAGAAGCTTCCAAACACATGACATCATCATATGGGCAGTCCAGAATTGTTTAAAGACATAGCAATCTTAGTGTATGTAAACTTTTGACTTTGCAGCAAGTAATAAAAATGCCTTAAACATTCTCTCACCCTCATTATTCTGGCATTTGGCAAATATTAATTATGGTAATTCTAATTGACCTAAAACGGGAAAGGTTTATTCTGATTTCATGTCAAATATTGAGGAAAAACATGCAGATGTGTCTTTTTATATAGTGTATGTAAACTTGTGGTTTCAACTGTATGTCAGAACTGACTGCCATGATATCACTATTGAGGAGAATTACAAACACTAGTGACCGGGAACGAGGCAGACCACTATAATGACACTATCTACGTCAGACGCAGATATAAATGCAACCTGAAACATATGGAGTTTCCTTGTTATGGTGGAAAAAAGTAAAAAGGTAAATTCTACATCTACAACCTGTGAGACAAAGCTAATGAAAACCATAGAGAAGGTAGGGGTAAGTGAGTGACCCATATGTGAATACAGGGGATTGTGGCAGCTCCAGCTGAGTAGAGCATAGTGAATATAGGGGAAGGTGACAGCTGCAGCTGAGCTGTGGATAGTGAATACAGGGGAAGGTGACAGCTCCAGCTGAGCTGTGGATAGTGAATACAGGGGACTGTGACAGATCCAGCTGAGCGGTGGATAGTGAATATAGGGGACTGTGACAGCTCCAGCTGAGCGGTGGATAGTGAATATAGGGGACTGTGTCAGGTGCAGCTCAGCTGTGGATAGTGAATATAGGGACTGTGTCAGGTGCAGCTCAGCTGTGGATAGTGAATACAGGGGACTGTGACAGCTCCAGCTCAGCTGTGGATAGTGAATGCAGGGGACTGTGACAGCTCCAGCTGAGCGGTGGATAGTGAATATAGGGGACTGTGACAGCTGCATCTGAAGGGTGCATAGTGAATACAGGGGACTATGTAAGAGCAGAGAGACCCTGCGCTCATATCTGTGCATGCTCTATCTCCACGTACAGGGAGCATTAGAGCATTACATGTGAAGCAAGGAAGAACAAAATTTGCTTTTCAGGGGAGTAAATAACCGATGGAGGATGAGTCCAGTAGGAGTAAAGCCTTAACATTTCCTGGGCTTTTACTATTTTCGGGAGGAGAAGCTCATATGATGAATTTTTTAAAATGTGATACATTTAGAGACAAAATCTTTATTTTACAGTGAGGACATGATGTAAGACCCTGGGAATATATGTCTAAACAGAATACAAACAGCGAAGCTACAGTAACTGGATACTTGACAACCAGAAATACAGAATTCGATCGTCATGTTCTTATTTCATCCTGAGTCATTCATGCTCTTACCAATTCCTTGTGCTCGCTCATCAGATGCTCCGGCAGAGCGCTCATGTAGGAATCTTTCAAAGGATTCCACCCCAGCTGGTGGGGCTCCATATAGATCATCCCACACCTGGGCGAGAAAAACACAACACGCTCAAGCAAAAAAAAAAAAGGATGACAACACGCTGTGCAAACAAGACAGCGACTGCACCGACACCTGACCATTGGAAGCGAAATCCAATTACCTGCTCACGGTTGCCGGAGAAGCTTGCTCCAAGTCAGCGGGCTCAAAAATTAAGCTCATCTTTGAATTCATCTGAATGATTTCCCCGCTCATCAAGCACAGCTAAAGGGGAGGAAAGCGGGCATGGTGCCAATTATCAAACATCGACCGTTCTTCAAAGACGTCGAAACCTCTACTTTTAATTCCCCACCCCGCTCTCCCGATTGTCCCTCAATAATCATAAAAGCTTGCTATCATTATAATTTAATGCACAAGATAAATTCATGGAATGTGGATGAATGTTTCCAATGTGAACTACGTCTTAGAAGTCGCACATCAATAATAAAGACAGAGGGGTAATCTAAGGATGTCACACCAGAAATGAAATTAAAATAAAGATCTCGTTACCTTCTTATTGTCGTCCAGGACCGTGTTCATATTCTCTATCCAAACAGCGTCTACTGGGCCGTCAAATACGATCCACTTCCTATCATCCGTAGTAGAAGACGCCTGCTCTCTGAAGGTGGTCGCCAATACTCCGTCCGTCCACTCGTGACTCACGGGGTCAAAGCATCCGTACAGCTGACCCATGGTGATGGCTTTTGGATTGATCACTCTGAAGTCCACAGCAAACTCATCCATTGATTTAGCTGGCAAATAGCAAAAAGAACGTCACCTAGAATCAATGTTTTCTTGTGGTCAATGGTACATTATTTAATGTGCTCTTTTTTCTTCCTTCTGGAAAAGAGTTACAGAGGGATACAGATTCAAACACTTTTTAAAGGGTTGTTCCACAGAAATGAAATTGACAACCTATTCATGTAAATAAGAGCAGATCTGCAGTTCTGGGCAGTGGCCACTAAGTAGCGCTGTTCAGCTCTGAAACCGCTTACATCCACCTGCTGCTGGCATTGAAGGGGTGCGTGGCGGCGGCCCTCCAACAATCTGATGTTGATCACCTATCTTGGCAATATTAATGTTGTGGAACAACCCTTTAACAGGTGATAGAGGCAAGTCAAAAGTTCATTGGTGGGGATCCAAGTGCTAAGACTCTCACTTCTTGCTGAAAAGATGGGCAGAAAGCACTCTGCTCTTCCTTCAGAGATGTGTTCACATACTGAATATGAGGCCAAATAGTGTCTCTTCCTTCAGTGTAGTATGAAAAAAAAAGCCAGAGGTAAACTGATGCCAGAACTGACCTGACCCCATTATTTGCTATGGGATCAATTCTGACATCCAAACCCTTAAAGGGAATCTGTCAGGAGGTTTTTGCTATGTAATCTGAGGACAACATGAGATAGGGGCATAGACACAGATTTCAGGGATGTATCACTTATTGGGCTGTGTGCTATTGTTTCAACACAATGAATGTTTTATCACCAAGAACAGATTATCACTGCCCGGAGCACAGTGCACTTGAGCCCTAGTCTGACCACGCCCCCTCCTCTGATAAGCAGCTTACTGTCAATAGACCATGTACATAGAAAGCTGTGGTGTGGGCAGGGTCAGCTTTCTGAGCCCTGCTACATGCTACATCTAAGAACTCTGATTGTGTCACAACTGCTGCACCCAGTAAACTAAGAGATACATCGCTGGATTAAGGATCTCTTTTCCGACATTATGCTGCTCTCAGATGAGGTAGCAAAAACCTGGTAATAGATTCCCTTTAAAAACCATTGTAAGCAGCATTGCTCTGTTTAGCTACTGATGTGTATCATTTTATCCGTTGTGTTCGGCACAGATGGAAAACTACTGGCCAGACACTCCTGATAAATGTGAACAAGCCCTTAGCTGAAGACGGGATCAAGCCTACACATCCATCTTCATTCAACCCCATGTACCCTATGAGACCAGTGCTCAGCTGAGTGCATCTGCCCCATTTTTTTAGTAACTAGTGAGAGTCTCAACACCTGGACCGAGGCTATCTGAGGATAGTAGCACTTGTGTGCTTTTGCCCCTTTATTTCCGCAATTTGTGAAGGTTTCAGCACCTGGACAGTTACTGTCCCATCACGGCATAGCTACAGGGAGTACAGAGGTAACAGTTTCTACACCCCTCTACCATATAAGACGATGATAGTATTGTAAGTGGCACACATTACAGATTTTGCATTGGGATCCGGAGGCTTCACGTTACACCTCTACATATTACCTGACAGATGATGTAGGTGAGAGAAGGATCCGGCTTGTTGGATTTCCAATGGCTGATCCTTTTATTCTTCCCAAGATAAGCCACTGCCAGAGAAGCCTGGCTGTGGCTCTCTCACAGAGGACACAGAAGTGCTCAGCTGAGCTTTCTTGTGTACGGCAAAGTTGGGAGAGATAGTTGTCAGTAGTGATGAGCGAGTATACTCGCTGCTTGGGTTTTCCAAGAGCAGCTCGGGTGGTGTCCGAGTATTTGGAAGTGCTCGGAGATTTAGTTTCTGTTGCCGCAGCTGATTGATTTATGGCTGCTGGACAGCTTGAATACATGTGAGGAATGCCTGTTTGTTAAGGAATCCCCACATGTATTCAGCCTGTCAAATAGCCGCAAATCATGCAGCTAAGGCAACAGAAAGTAAATCTCCGAGCAGTTCCAAATACTCGGAGATCACCCGAGCATGCTCGGGAAAACCCCAGCAACGAGTATACTCGCTCATCACTAGTTGTCGGCCAAATGATCTTTTGTTCAACAACTATTTCACGTGTATATGGGCCATAATTCAGACTGGCATTTTGAAAATCTACCAGTTCCATTCTCAAAAAATTGCGCTGTTTGACAACCGTTTTGAACGAGCTTTTCATCTCTTTCTTAGTATTAGGTCAGTTTTATGATCCTTATACACTGTACTGTATGATTTTCTCATCCCTTTTGAATTAAAAAAATGCTCTTTTCTCTTGTCTCAGCCCATCGATTCTTCAAGCAGACCCAATTTATGGCAAACAAAAGAGAATGAAATTTTGATCCAATTCTTTCTTGTTTAAATTGACTTCTATCAGCAATTTTGCTTGAGAAAACAGAAACCAATTGCCTTCTGCGACTTATTCTAACTCTGTATTTGTTCAATTTCAAAATAATTCAGGGCCATTGACTATAATACGGTCAGTGCGGGGGCAGACACACCATTGGTACAATCTGTGCAGCCCCACAGGGGCCAAAGAGGTAAGGGGGCCATGTCTACTTCTAAAACGGTGGAAGTGTGCATCATAATGAGCTATTGGACTGTAAAGAGCCCATATACTGTTCTTGTGTAGGGGCCCTCTTCTGTCTGTGGCCTCCCCTGGGTCAGTATACAGTCAGATTTGCAGATATTTCTTATACAGACCAAAATCGGATGGGAACACTACACCATATATCAACATAAAACAAAACAATAACCTAAGCATGTTTTGGGGCAGAGGAAAAAAAGTTAAATACCCATGGTAAATGCATCATCCGAAATAAAATTATTACCTTTTAGGTTAAAGCGGTATTCTCATTTCCAAGAAGCTATTCCAATATGTGGTAGGTGTATTAATAATAATAATAATAATAATAATAATAATATTAGCCATTACCTTCAATTAGAAATGTAGTATAGTTCTCCTGATTTGCTATGTCGCTTACCCCATGTCCAGGGCATTGCAGTAGCTTAGATATCCATGGTTACGACCACAAATATAGTGACAGTTAGCTAATTGCTAGTGGTCGTAACCTTGGTTACCTAAGCTACAGTAATGCCCTGGATATGGGGTTAGAGACATAGCGAATCAGAAGAACTATACTACATTTCTAATTGAAGGTATTTGCTAGTATTATTACACCTACTACATATTGTGATAGGATCTTGGAGATGGGAATACTCCTTTAAGTTCCCATGATGAGTTTTTAAATTTTCGCTGCACAAAAAAACGCAGCGTCTTACAGCTGCAGCAAAGTAGATGGGATTTCTAGAAATCTCTTGCCCATGGTGCTTTTTTTATTATTATTTTATGTCAGCTTTACCTGTGTGTAAATCAGCGAGTGCCCCCGCCAGGACTTTATATGCACAAGTCTTTCCCCCCATAGGATCTCCGACAATCATGAAGCCGTGCCGCACGAGCATCATTTCATAGATCTGTAGTTTGAAAACAGGACAAATTTATGGAAATTACTTTAATCTATCAGGCAAGAAAACACATCTGTAGTTCATATAAAATCTTTCATTTCATTTCCTGGGAAACATCTTGCAATTTCCTGCTGAGATCATAAGACTGTACATCCTCGATTAGACAGGAAGGCTGTGAGACCGGCGGCTGAGATACTAGTGAGTGGCTAAAGTCGGGATCCGATCTGTGATATGCACCTGCATCATTTATCTTCTATCAGATACTATGCCTGACAAATTAGAACTTTCTGATCTTTTGCAGAATTGCTAATGGAATCTATGATGAGCCCATTAGGTTGGTACACAAAAAGGATCATAAGTTCCATTTAACTGCAGAATGACAAAATAAAAGAAAAAATTGTAGTTAAAATTCCAGACTCTGTAAATAAAGTGGTAAAACCTCTGATATGGTTTGTAAAAATGGACATGCAGAGTTGCTAGCTGTAAATTCTTCAGAAGAAATAGTACTTATCTGCTCAATTTCCATAACATAAGCCAAAATATTCTAAGCTGCTGCCGACACCTTAAAGGGAATCCGTCAGCAGGTTTGTGCTTTGTAATCTCAGGGTAGAATGAGGTAGGGACAGGGACCCTAATTCCAGCAATGTATCACTTAATAGGCTGTGTGCTATTGTTTCAATACAATGAGTGTTTTATCAGCAGGAGATGATCACCGCTTGGACTGGTGCGTGCGTGAGCCCTGGTCTGACCACTCCCCCAGAACTGATTAGCAGCTTACTGTCAATAGACAATGTACACAGAAAGCTGTGGTGTGGGAGAAGTCAGATTTCTGAGTTTTGCTATATGCTGCATCTAAAAAACCCTGATTGTATCACTACTGCTGCACCCAGTAAATTAAGTGATACATTGCAGAAATCAGGGTCTTTCCATACATTATGCTGCTCTCAGATGGAAGAGAAAACCTGGTGACAGATTCCCTTTAAAGTGACCGTGTCATGTTAGAAATGGTCTCTGATCTGCAGGAAGGATGTTATAGATTAGGAAGAGCTGATTAGATTAATAGACATTTTTATAGAAAAGTTTCAACTTGCATTTTACTCATTGAAATCCTTGCAGGAGTCTCAGTGACTGACAGTCTTCCATGTGCATATATCTGTCAATCATTAGTAGGACCGCCGACTGGACTCCTATACATACAAACACCAGGGATTTTGGTGAATAGAATACAAGTTATACTGAATCTTTTACAACAAACCCATCAGTTTCTCATTTACCGCACTGTCCACAAATTGTTTTGTATATACACTGTGACATGTTCCTTTTAAAGAGGTTGTGAGCGCTTCTGGAAGACTTTTTTCAAACAGGTGTTCTATGATGGAAAAAGAACTTTCTTTATCCACATACATTAGTTGTGTAAGATTTCTTTCCAGCAGCACCAGTCATGGAAACATTACATCCATAGACAAAAAAACGAACACTAACAGGGATCTTTTGTATGCCAGATGATTCATGACCAAGCATACAGTAGCTTTCGCCAACCTGGCGAACACATGATCACTTTGGATCTTACTGTAGAATTCTCATTAATTAGCTATTATATTTGTAGGGAAAGCTACATGTGGTCACTATGTGGCCTCTGGGGAGTGGGTACAGACAATACGATGCAGAAGCCCAGTAAGTCTAGCTTCGTCATTGTAAGCAGCGATCAGGGGCTCATCAATCAATTAAACACTTATGGCCTATTATAAGAAAAAAATCTCCAGAAAACCTCTTTCAATTTTACCTTCATTTATCTACTGAATTTGTACCATGGTATAACATCTGTGCCTGCTTCCGCTTCGTCCTCTAGGCGGCACAGCGCCTTTGTTGCGGGTGATGCTTGACAGCATCAGTCCTATTTTATTCCTGGACCTTGTGGCTCTCCAAGTCTAGAAGCTATGGAGTTAAGGGTATGCCACACTAAACAACATCGCTAACGGGATCGCTAAAAAACGTCACTATTTAGCGATCCCATTAGCGATGTTGTTGTGTGCGGCATCTACCAGCGACGTGGCCCCTGCTGAGATCCTGCTGTGATCTCGCTCGTCGCTGACATCGTTCCGGACCCTTTTTATCGTCGGCGCCCCCGCTGGTAAGTATATATCGCTGAGTGTGGCACCTTTTCTTAGCGATTTAGCGGTACTTTTGTACCGCTAAAGTCGTTAAGGAGATCGCTAACCGCAATAGCGTCCTTAACGACATCGCTAAGGTAAGAGCTATCAGCGATATAGAAACAATCCCGCTAGCGATCGCATTAGTATGCGTCGTTATCGTGATCGCTAGCGGGATTGTTTAGTGTGGCAGTACCTTTAATCCTGTTAGTTTGGGTTTCTTCCTGCTGTCAGCACTAGGTGGGACTATTACTACATAAACCCCCCAGAACCAGTTCACACTGCCAGTTAATGTTAGTGCTACCTGGTTTTACCTGTGTTCTGTGCATCTGGTGGTTCACCCTGATTTATTCTGTTCCCCGACCTCAGGTAGTTTGTTCACTTTTCTCCTACCCCGCAATTTTGTACCTCCCAGAGTCCCAGCTACCTGACTATCCTTCTTGCCAACTTGCACTACCAAACAGCAATTGACTCTATGGCCTTGCCCAGGAATCCCTGTTTAAGTCCAGGGGTTAAAGGGTGAAGACCAAGGCAACCCCTGCGTTCTGGGAATCGGAATAGCTTGCGCCAAGGCTGTTTCTGGTAGCCATTTTGAGCTGCCAGGTGATGACGAACAGTGCTCATGTGTCACATGGCAAACAATGATAACAAGTTCCTGTTAAAGTATTAGGCCGGCTTCACATTTGCGGATGGCTGAGCTGCGGACTTCCTCCCTGAAGCTCCACCCACTGCCGCACCTCCTCCGGTCAGCTCCGCCTACGTCTGCATGCGGCCTGCGTACCTATCTTTAACATTGGGTACGCAGGCCGTGCGGATGTACGCGGATGCCTCCGCATGCGTTGTTTTGACTATGCGTTGACCTGCATCGAACACATGTTGCAACTTGTTGTGGTCGCCGCATTGTCAAAACGATGCATGCGGAGGCATCCGCATACATCCGCATGGCCTGCGTACCCAATGTTAAAGATAGGGTGCGCAGTCCGCATGCAGACATAGGCGGAGCTGACCGGAGGAGGTCCGCAGCTCTGCCATCCGCAAATCTGAACCTAGCCTAAGGGAACAGTCTTACAGTACAAGGGTTCTGTACATGATGATCTAACACCATTATGAAAGTTTAATCTTTCATGAAATGCACTGATGGAAGATGGCCAAGAACAGCGACTTGCCGCTTTCAGTCCATACATCCTGCGGGGGACATACTCAGCTGCCACTCCTTTGAAACTTTGCTTTTTCCACTGGGACCACCTTTTTGGATGATCCACTTGGGTCCCAAAATTGGATTCCCACAGATCTAGCATTGATCTCTTTTCAGTGGAGAGGCGTAGGCAGAATATCCATTTACAAAATGAAATAATAAGAAAATGTTGAGTAACGCTGGATTCTATAAACACCTGAGAACAATTTCCAGCACATAAATAAAATGTTAGCAAAGTAATAAAAGATGAGATATGAATTACTTCTTCCAGAGCACAAGGAAGTTGGTAAAACAAAATTTCATGGATCAACATTGAATTAATGATAACCCCAGTTGTACAGATTTATGATCTCTACCCTCCGTGTTTATCCGCGCAGTAATTCCGATGTTCTAGATTTCCATAAAACCACCCAAGAGGACACGGAGAATGATGGCGCTGCGGATGCTATGAATCACCTCGTTAACCGCTGTGTTTACACATTATTCAGCTACTTTATTACTTCGGAGTCTTTTGCTTCTATCATTTACTAATAATTGAAGTTGTCATTTTGCGGTGAGGAATATTGCCCGTATCGGTTGCTGCACCTGTACATTCATTATATCCATAGTTATAGGCAATAGCAGGAAGAAAAATGTTGGCTCACGGGAAGAAGCGGAAGGATGTGGTGTATAATAAGGTAGCAGCAGCTGTAATGAAGAATATTACTTTTTATTTGCCCGCATAAATGCAAGATAATGAGTGCTCATATATATACAGGTGTAGCGCCCGCGTCCCTGCCTGCTGCCAGACAGGGACGTCGCTCTCCTCACCTGCGCTCAGCGTCCTCAGTGCTCCCAGCCTCCTCGGACATCTTCAGCAGAGATCCCCGGCTGTTGCCTGCTCACCTGGGAGCGATCATCTGCCATCCGACTGCAGCTCTATCCAGAGGTTCGGACATCATCTGCGGAGATCCCCGGCTATTGCAGAGACTCTTGCCTGCTCACCTGGGAGCGATCATCTGCCATCCGACTGCAGCTCTATCTAGAGGTTCGGACATCATCAGCAGAGATCCCCGGCTATTCCAGAGACTCTTGCCTGCTCACCAGGGAGCGATCATCTGCCATCCGACTGCAGCCTACCAGGAGGCTCCACCAGCTCAGGTCGCATATGCCTGTTTGTCTAGAGACTGCCTTGGTCACTTACCGTGACAAACCTGCCTGTCCAGAGACTGCCCTGGTCACTTGCCGTGACAACCTGCCTGCCCAGAGACTACCCTGGTCACTTGCCGTGACAAACCTGCCTGCCCAGAGACTGCCCTGGTCACTTGCCGTGACAACCTGCCTGTCCAGAGACTGCCCTGGTCACTTGCCGTGACAACCTGCCTGTCCAGAGACTGCCCTGGTCACTTGCCGTGACAACCTGCCTGTTCAGAGACTGCCCTGGTCACTTGCCGTGACAACCTGCCTGTCCAGAGACTGCCCAGGTCACTTGCCGTGACAACCTGCCTGTCCAGAGACTTCCTTGGTCACTTATTGTGACAACCTGCCTGCCAGAGACTGCCCTGGTCACTTGCCGTGACAACCTGCCTGTCCAGAGACTGCCCAGGTCACTTGCCGTGACAACCTGCCTGTCCAGAGACTGCCCAGGTCACTTGCCGTGACAACCTGCCTGTCCAGAGACTGCCCAGGTCACTTGCCGTGACAACCTGCCTGTCCAGAGACTTCCTTGGTCACTTATTGTGACAACCTGCCTGTCCAGAGACTGCCTGGCTAATTGCCGTGATTCCCTGTCCTATTCCCGGATGCCACCCGCTCTCTTGCAAGTAAATTGTCTTGTATAATAAAGCTTAGTGGTTCCACCAACCAGACCCGTTTCCGTCAGTGGTTCCACCTACCAGACCCGTTACAGTTTGCTCGGGCCATGGAACCCGGTGGCACCCAAACCCCTTCACTTCCGGAACTGTGTCATGAGCTGTCTCGCCAGAGGTCTCAACAGGAGGCTATCCTGGGTCACCTGCGGAACGTCAATTCCCGCTTGGACACTCTGAATCCATCACCAGCAACCACCGCTGGAGCCATGACTCATAATCCGGCAGTCCCGCTGACTCCCAATTCCGTGGTTTCCATTCCCGGTCCCCGACTTTCAGCTCCTCCTAGGTATGGAGGCGACCCTGTTATGGCTCGGGGTTTCATTAACCAGTGCACCCTGCATTTCGAACTCCTGGCACACCAGTTTAATTCTGACCGGGCCAAAATTGCCTTCATCATGTCCCATCTCACCGGAGAGGCTCTGGCCTGGCTTAATCCTCTCTGGGAGAGAGAAGATCCTCTGGTGTCAGACCTGCCTGCTTTTCTCTCGGCCTTCCGGAGGGTATTCGACGAACCTGGACGGAAGACCTCCTCTGCATCATCTCTGTTGCGTCTCCGTCAGGGAAGTCTCACCGTTGGTCAATATGCCATACGGTTCCGTACTCTAGCCTCAGAACTGGCTTGGGACAATGAAGCTCTAATTTCGGTCTTCTGGGAGGGTCTGTCCGGCCGTATTAAAGACGAACTTGCCGGTCGGGACATTCCAACCTCGCTTGATGATTTAATAAATCTTGCCAATCGGATTGATCTACGGTTCCAGGAACGAGCCAAAGAGGTCACCCGTGAAAAAAAGTTTCCTCATTTAACCCCTTCCGTTTCTCCCCAGGTGCACACTGCTGAGCCTATGCAGATCGACCAGACCAAGATGGTCAAAGCCCGTCAGGACTCACGCCGTGCCGAGAAAATTTGCTTCTACTGCGGCAGTAAGGAGCACTGGATCCGAACCTGTCCGGAGAAGTCGGGAAACGCCTGTGTCTAGGTTCGCTCGGAGAGGTCAATCTAGACAAAAATAAATCCTCTTCATCTCTGCTGCTCTCGGTCTCAATTCTTCTCGGTAAGAACCGTTACTTCGAGATGGCCCAACTTGATTCTGGAGCAGCTGGGAATCTCGTGTCACAGGCTCTAGTAGAGAAGTATCGCATTCCCACCAAACCTCTTGTTGAACCAGTATCTGTTGCTGCTGTGGATGGGGGTCTCCTACCTCGTCCCATCCGACTTATCACCGAAGCCATAACCCTGCAGGTGGGAATGTTGCATTCTGAGAGCATCTCATTTCATGTTCTGCCTGGACTCTCTCATGCTTTCTTACTAGGTCTGCCTTGGCTCCAAAAGCATGCACCTGTGCTTGACTGGCAGAATGGAGAGATTCTTCGCTGGGGACAGGACTGTCATAAAACGTGTCTGGTGCCTGTTCATCCCGTCTGTCCTTCTCCTACTCCTGCTAATCTACCAGGACTCCCGATTCCATATTGGTCATTTGCTGATGTCTTCAATAAAAAGGAAGCAGAGACATTACCCCCGCATAGACCATATGATTGCCCGATCGACCTGCTACCCGGTACCACGCCTCCCCGTGGGCGTATTTACCCGTTGTCCGCTGCTGAGACCAGGTCGATGTCCGAATATATCGAGGAGAACTTAGCAAAAGGATTCATCCGGAAATCTACCTCCCCAGCGGGAGCAGGTTTCTTCTTCGTAAAAAAGAAGGACGGATCTCTCCGTCCCTGTATTGACTACAGAGGCCTAAATTTGATCACGGTGAAGAATAAGTACCCTCTTCCGCTCATTCCAGAATTGTTTGATCGTCTTAGAGGGGCTAGAGTCTTCACCAAACTAGATCTTCGTGGAGCATACAACCTGGTTCGTATCCGTCGAGGAGATGAATGGAAGACGGCATTCAACACCCGGGACGGCCACTACGAGTACTTGGTGATGCCCTTTGGTCTCTGTAATGCTCCAGCAGTCTTTCAGGAGTTGGTCAATGACATCTTCCGGGACCTCCTCTACTCCTGCGTTGTGGTGTACCTTGACGACATCTTGGTCTTCTCTCCGGATCTTCAGTCTCACCGGAGGGATGTTCGTCAGGTTCTGCTCAGGCTCAGGCAGAATGACCTCTTCGCCAAATATGAGAAGTGCCTCTTTGAGCAGACATCGCTTCCGTTTCTGGGCTACATCATTTCTCAGACAGGCCTACGAATGGATCCGGAGAAATTGTCTGACATCGAGAAGTGGCCCCGACCGGAGGGGTTGAAGGCCATTCAGCGGTTCCTGGGATTTGCCAACTATTACCGTCTCTTCATACCGCACTTCTCTTCCAGGACTGCGCCAATCTCCGCGCTCACCCGCAAGGATGCTAACCCCAAACAGTGGACGCCCGAAGCAGAGGAGGCCTTCCTTTCTCTAAAACAGGCCTTCTCTTCCGCTCCAGTGCTGCATCGCCCGGATGGCAACAAGCAGTTCTTCCTGGAGGTGGACGCTTCCTCTGCTGGAGCCGGAGCGGTACTTACCCAAAAAGCTTCATCCGGGAGGATGGTATCCTGCGGTTTCTTCTCCAAACTCTTCTCCTCCTCCGAGCGCAACTACTCCATAGGAGACCGAGAGTTATTGGCCATCAAGTTGGCATTGGAGGAGTGGCGTTACCTACTCGAAGGGGCTCTTCATCCGGTAATCATTTACACGGACCACAAGAATCTGGCATACCTCCAGCATGCCCAGAGACTTAACCCTCGCCAAGCCCGGTGGTCCTTGTTTTTTGCCCGCTTCGATTTTCTTTTGCATTTTCGCCCAGCTGACAAAAACATCAAGGCGGATGCCTTGTCTCGGTCTTTCCTGGTGTCGGATCTCGAGGAGGAACCTAAGCATATCATCGATCCCGCCAGAGTGATGCAGGTGGCTCCCGTGAGTTTAAATCGTCTCCCTCCTGGTAAGACGTTCGTATCAGAAACTGATCGGAAGAGAATCCTACATTGGGGTCATTCATCTAAACTCGCTGGCCACGCTGGTCAAAAAAAGACCCTCCAACTCATTACCCGGCATTATTGGTGGCCTACCCTGCACAAAGACGTAATAGACTTTGTTTCTGCCTGTGTTTCCTGTGCCGCAACAAAGTTCCGAGACACCTGCCTACCGGCCGTCTTCTTCCGCTTCCTGTACCCGCTGCCCCTGGCAGCATATAGCCATGGACTTCATTACTGATCTTCCCGTCTCTGCTGGTTGTACAGTCATTTGGGTGGTCACTGACCGCTTTTCCAAGATGGCTCACTTCATTCCTCTGCCAGGTCTTCCGTCTGCACCCGAGTTGGCTAAAGACTTTATCCGCCACATCTTCCGTCTTCATGGTCTGCCTCGTCACATTGTGTCGGATCGTGGGGTTCAGTTCACCTCACGTTTCTGGAGAGCCACTTGTAAGTTGCTAGACGTCACCCTGGATTTTTCCTCCGCTTACCACCCACAGTCCAATGGACAAGTTGAACGAATAAATCAGAATTTGACCAGTTATCTTCGACACTTCGTTAATGCCCACCATTCTGACTGGGTGGAGCTCCTGCCTTGGGCCGAATTCTCCTACAATAATCATGAGAGCGAATCTTCCACCAAGTCTCCGTTTTTTGTAGTCTTCGGTCAACACCCTCGGATCCCTGTCCCTGTTTCCATCTCTGTGGACAATCCAGCTGCGGAATCTCTGGTTAGAGAATTCTCCTCCATCTGGGAGAGTACCCGGTCCGCACTCATTCAGTCATCCGAGCGCATGAAAAGACATGCTGACAAAAAACGTCTGGATCCTCCTCAATTCCGTCCTGGGGACAAAGTCTGGCTTTCGTCCAAATATGTTCGACTCAAAATTCCGTCCTACAAGTTAGGTCCTCGGTTCATCGGTCCTTTTGAGATCATCAGTCAGATCAACCCGGTGTCCTATAAATTGAAACTCCCGGTCAATTTGAAAATTCCTAATTCTTTTCATGTATCTCTCCTCAAACCTGTGGTTCTTAACTCTTTTTTTAATTCTACAGGTACACCTCCTGCTCCAGTGTCTGCTGATGATGAATTTGAGGTAGAGAACATTCTGGCCACAAAAAGGGTAGGAAAAAAGACTTATTTTTTGGTGGATTGGAAGGGGTTTGGTCCTGAGGAGAGAACCTGGGAACCTCGGGAGAACATCCATGCCCCTCTCATCCTAGCTAAATTTTTTTCTGGCCTAAAAAGGGGGGGGCCTAGAGGGGGGGTACTGTAGCGCCCGCGTCCCTGCCTGCTGCCAGACAGGGACGTCGCTCTCCTCACCTGCGCTCAGCGTCCTCAGTGCTCCCAGCCTCCTCTGCGCCTCTGGCATCCTCGGCGTCCTCCTTCCGCCCTGCTGGTCCCGCGCGCTCCTTCCCTGCTGCTGGCCTTAGGGCGCGCGCCCGCACCCTCCCCGCTCTTAAAGGAGCCGCGCGCATTTTCCAAATCAGTCTCCAGCCAATGCTGGTGGACTCCACCCTATATTAAGGGCTTCCTCCTTAATGGAGGTGCCCGAGCAATGTTGTTTCTGTGCAGTCTAACTCTGCTTCAGCCATCAGCTCCTGTTTCCAGTTGCCTGCCTGTTACCTGTCTGTTTGCCTGTCGGCCATCTGACTGCAGCTCTATCCAGAGGTTCGGACATCTTCAGCAGAGATCCTCGGCTGTTGCCTGCTCACCTGGGAGCGATCATCTGCCATCCGACTGCAGCTCTATCCAGAGGTTCGGACATCATCTGCAGAGATCCCCGGCTATTGCAGAGACTCTTGCCTGCTCACCTGGGAGCGATCATCTGCCATCCGACTGCAGCTCTATCTAGAGGTTCGGACATCATCAGCAGAGATCCCCGGCTATTCCAGAGACTCTTGCCTGCTCACCAGGGAGCGATCATCTGCCATCCGACTGCAGCCTACCAGGAGGCTCCACCAGCTCAGGTCGTATATGCCTGTTTGTCTAGAGACTGCCTTGGTCACTTACCGTGACAAACCTGCCTGTCCAGAGACTGCCCTGGTCACTTGCCGTGACAACCTGCCTGCCCAGAGACTACCCTGGTCACTTGCCGTGACAAACCTGCTGCCCAGAGACTGCCCTGGTCACTTGCCGTGACAACCTGCCTGTCCAGAGACTGCCCTGGTCACTTGCCGTGACAACCTGCCTGTCCAGAGACTGCCCTGGTCACTTGCCGTGACAACCTGCCTGTTCAGAGACTGCCCTGGTCACTTGCCGTGACAACCTGCCTGTCCAGAGACTGCCCAGGTCACTTGCCGTGACAACCTGCCTGTCCAGAGACTTCCTTGGTCACTTATTGTGACAACCTGCCTGCCCAGAGACTGCCCTGGTCACTTGCCGTGACAACCTGCCTGTCCAGAGACTGCCCAGGTCACTTGCCGTGACAACCTACCTGTCCAGAGACTGCCCAGGTCACTTGCCGTGACAACCTGCCTGTCCAGAGACTGCCCAGATCACTTGCCGTGACAACCTGCCTGTCCAGAGACTTCCTTGGTCACTTATTGTGACAACCTGCCTGTCCAGAGACTGCCTGGCTAATTGCCGTGATTCCCTGTCCTATTCCCGGATGCCACCCGCTCTCTTGCAAGTAAATTGTCTTGTATAATAAAGCTTAGTGGTTCCACCAACCAGACCCGTTACAACAGGAACTGTTGGTCCGCAGCACACATTCACAGTAGAAGACGCAACTGGATGAGAGATTCACCAAGGCCAGAATTCCACTTGATAAACTCACAGGAAAAACTAAAAAAGTTGTGACAGCATCCAGGAGTTCTTCAAAAAAAGCAACAATTTATTCCACATTTTTTTTTTTTAGTTTAACTTATATTATAAATCGGTACTAGGGTTTACCCTAATGTACTAGGATTTAGATGTGCTATTACATAGTTTTTACCATTGGTCATGTGACTATGTCAGTGCCCCTGTCCATCGATTCTCAATGTGTGACCACATAGTATCATGGGACCAAAATACACTACCCTTCTTTTCTGTCCTCGCTTTATAGTCCAGTCTGATTGGTTGTCAGTGGTAATGTCCAACACGTTCCCAACCCAATGGTCAGCAGGTGATAATATCATATCATGTGGCCAAAATGTAATACCTTTATTCTGTTTTCCTCTTCCCTGCCCACCTGTCCTGAGCATGCGTTGTGCAAGTCAGGATACATACAAAGCACTTGTCCCCTTAGTGCATATGCTAATATTGGGACGGTGCTAACACTAGTAGACGTGGTATTTCTTACGATACAGTACTATAGTATGTAGTAGTACAGTATGATAGTGTATAAAAATAACATGGTAAGTGAAAGAACTTGGCACTCAAAAATTGAAGTGAATGAAAACAAATTTTAATTGGCAATCTTTATAGTCAACGTTTCGATCCTACATGTGGACCTTCATCAGAACTGATTGCCACTTGAGTTATGGTTGATAGTCCACGTGTAGCAGCGCTGGGGTGGTTATCAGCAATTATAAAAAAGCAAGGTTAAGCCATCCTAATTATATAGCATTACCTGAATTATCTTCCCTATAAACCATGGTACAGGTTGCAGATTCACTTTGGCAATATTTTCTTTCAGGGCCTGAATGAAAAGGTCATAATCTGGCTTTGGTAGAACCACTCCAGGAAAAAGATCAGAGATGATGCCCTGCAAAGAGAACACGACAAGGATGTAAAGACCTCTGGACATCTACTAGTAGTTTCAGGATCAGATTGAAAGGAGCAGAACCTGAGGATTTTTCGTTCACTATGTATACAAGGCCCTTTTATTTGGGAGGACCACAGCTCTAGAAGAACATTTTTTAACTCTGATAACTTTGGTCTCCTAACTGTATAATGGCTCCACGATTTCCTCATCCATCTCTCTCCTTGTGTTCCACTGTTTTCCACCTTTTAAAATTGTAACTTCAGCGGTTTTTCCATGGTGTCACATACTTACCCGCCTGTGCTCCTGTGCTGTCTGCGTCCTGCTGTCTTGCCTGATGGCGCTAGCGGGGTTAGGTGCTGCACTCACCATCCTGCTCATTCATGAATATTTGGGTAAAGTTTCCTTTACTGTTCGCTTCCTAATAAACATTATTCTTCTGCTTGCTTCCTAATAAACTTTATTCTTCTGTTCGCTTCCTTTTCTGCTTGCTTCCTAATAAATGTTCCTATTCTGATTGCTTAATTAATGTTCCTCTTCTGCATGCTTTCTAATAAACTTTCCCCTTCTGCACGCTTCCTAATGAACTTTCCTATTCTGCTTGCTCCCTAATAAACATTTCTCTTCTGATTGCTTTTTAATAAATGTCCCTCTTCTGGTTAGCTTCTCAATAAACTTTCCTCTTCTGCATGCTTCCTAACAAACTTTCCTCTTCTGCTCACTTTCCAATTGACTTTCCTCTTCTCCTCGCTCTCTAATAAACTGTCCTCTTCCAGCAGGCTTTCCTCTTCTGTTCCCTTCCTAGTAAACTTTCCTTTTCTGCTCAATTTCTAATAAACTTTTCTCTTCTGCTCGCTTTCTAATAAACTTTCCTCTTATGCTCCCCTCCTAGTAAACTTTCCTTTACTGCTCAAATTTTAATAAACTTTCTTCTTTTGCTCACTTTTAATAAACTTTCCTGTTCTGTTCCCTTCCTAGTAATCTTTCCTTTTCTGCTCACTTTCTAATAAACTTTTCTGTTCTGTTCGCTTCCTCATAAACTTTCCTCTTCTTCTCGCTTCCAAGTAAATTTTCCTCTTCTGCTCGCTTCCTAATAAACTTTCCTCTTCTACTTGCTTCCTAAAAATTTTCTCTTCTACTCGCTTCCTAAAAAGTTTCTTCTTCTGCTCGCTTCCTAATAGACTTTACTCTTCTCCTCGCTTCCTATCAGACTTTCCTATTTTGCAAGCTTCCTAATAAACTTTCCTCTTCTGTTCCCTTCCTAGTAAACTTTCCTTTCCTGCTCACTTTCTAATAAACTTTCCTCTTCTGTTTCCTTCCTACTAAACTTTCCTTTTCTGCTCACTTTCTAATAAACTTTCCTCTTCTGTTCCATTCCTAGTAAACTTTCCTCTTCTGCTTGCTTTCTAATAAGCTTACCTCTTCTCCTCGCTTCCTAATAGGCTTTCCTCCTCTGCAAGCTTTCTAATAAACTTTTCATGTAATATTCAAATTGGCTGCAAGGAAAGAAGAAGAACATGGAAAGGACGACGGCTGTTTCGTGCATAACTGCGCTTCAACAGGTCCTCTATTTCAATTTATATGGAAACACACAGGTTGTTGGTGCCAGCACCTCTCTCTATTTAATTCTAATACACTTTCCTCTTCTCCTCGCTTCCTAATAAACTTTCCTCTTATGCTCACTTTCTAATAAACTTTCCTCTTCCTATATTTAAGAGCACCAGCATAGTGCATGAGATTTTAAGAAAACATACTGTATCTGAAGTGTAAATTGACAAGTTCTACAGATTTGGAATCTATCAATTTATGCTTTGGATGTCATTGTGAATTTCAGTAGCAGTATGTGGTCATATAAATCTTATCTTTTAATCATAAATATAAAAAGTATAGTCCAGCTGGACTGGAAGTGGAGAAACAGTGCAACACAACAACAACAACAAAAACTAAATCATATATTTACATATAAAGATATCATGCCACTAACACTGACCAACACATAGGACCATGAATCCTGGCAGTATGCAACCAGCGACATAATGTAAATAATATGATAGTAGACGTTAATGTGTCAGATAGTCTTATGTCATATACCTTATTGCTGGTAAACTCACTGCAGCCTCAGATAATGACATACAAACTGACCTACAGGTCATCAAAATATCCCCATTACCGTATGAGAGCATATACCTTGGAAGATAAAAAGGAACAATCTCACCCGGTCAGATGAGCAGGACTGCCAAAGTAATCCATCAAATGATGACTGGGGATATAGAAAAATATCAAGATGCACTGCTCCCAACGTGAAACTGAAACCTTTCAAAGGTATTCTGGAGGATTGTTTCTTTGGCTGTGAACTCAGGTTCTGACAACAATTTTTTTAGTAATTTCAATTTGGGTTTTCAGTGCCCGTACAGACTAGATAAATGTCACGGGTGTGTCAGGGGTGACTGACACTCATCTTGGATCTGGCTGTAGAAGGTCTATGCGTTTAGCTGAAGCACCTTCTTGATTTTTGGAAGTACTAACAGTCAATTTGTACCTTCTCAGAAGACTCTTGGGAGTATTGCTGGCGTGACCTCTCCGTGGTCTTCAAGCTAAGTGTTCAATGGTTCGTCTACTCTTTCTGTGTTTATTTGTAGTGGGGAGGACTAGTGCTTACCTCGTCCTCTCCCTAAATGTAGCCTTAGGGTGTATGGCACCCCATATGACCATCCTCTTGACATTCTCATTTATTTTACTCTGCCATGGGTGTGATATATATATATATATATATATGTATATATATATATATATATACTATTGTTCTGAAACTTGATTTGGCTTGTTTACCACCACTCTTCTGCCTGATTCTTGAACTTGGATTGCTACTTGGACTTGACCTTGAACTGCTTTAATCCTTGTTTAGCCTGCTGACTTAGTCTCTGCGTCTGTTCTGCTGGTTTTGAGCCCACCTGCTGATTTTGATCCTTGGGCTTGTTCCCCTTCCTTTGATCTTGCGTGAAAACTATTCTACTTCTAACTCACTGCACCGGCCAGCACCTACTCCATGTATGCAACCCAGGAGCCCTTTGCAGTGAACACCAGATCCCCGTAGAGGGGTAAAAGAGTGAACACCAAAACATACCCTTGGACCTGCTAAGCTAATGGGCAAGTGAAAGACAATCTATGGAAGCTCTATGATACCTTTATACACCAAGAACTCCAAAAAATAGTCCCCAAAACATATACCGTAGATACTACTACATAAATGTGATAATTTTATTAAGGCGATCTAACATATGCACTAATTTAAAGAGGTCTGTGGACAAATGTTATTTACCTGATAAGCGTCAAGTGCCTATATTGATGAGATTTTGATGAAGCCAGATGTAATTATGTTCTTGAAACTACTATGTCTACAGTTTACGTCAATCCCACAACTGCCCTGTTTAGACAGCAAGTCTGTAGACATTACTGGCATGTCAATATGTTCTCTATGAGTATACACTAATCAGCCATACCAATAAAATCACTGAGAGGTGAAGTGACTAACATTGATTATCATGTGAGAATGGTTCCTGTTGAAAGGTGAGATGTATTTGGCAGCAAGTGAACAGTCACTTCTTGACGTTGGTGTGTTGGAAGCTGGAAAGATGACCAAACGGCAAGTGAACCATCACTTCCTGACGTTGATGTGTTGGAAGCTGGAAAGATGACCAAAGGTCAAGTGAACCATCACTTCTTGACGTTGATGTGTTGGAAGCTGGAAAGATGGCCAAAGGGCAAGTGAACCGTCACTTCCTAACGTTGATGTGTTGGAAGCTGGAAAGATGGCCAAAGGGCAAGTGAACCATCACTTCCTGACGTTGAAATGTTGGAAGCTGGAAAGATGGCCAAAGGGCAAGTGAACCGTCACTTCTTGACGTTGATGTGTTGGAAGCTGGAAAGATGGCCAAAGGGCAAGTGAACCGTCACTTCTTGATGTTGATGTGTTGTGAAGCTGGAAAGATGGCCAAAGGGCAAGTGAACCGTCATTCTTGACGTTGATGTGTTGGAAGCAGGAAACATGGCCAAAGGTAAGGATCTGGGCGACGTTGACGAGGGCAATTTTGTGATGACCAGATGATTTGGTCAGAGTATTTCTAAAACAGCTGGTGTTTAGTACATACCAAAAAGTGATGCAAGGAAGATTTAAAAGTGACAAGGTCATGGTCTTCCAAAGCTCATTAACGCACATGGACAGCAATAACTATAGACAGGCGTTCTAGTAATTGTATCTCAACAGAATAAGGAGTTTAACCAATCATCCTTTAAACGATGAGGTTAATAAGTGTAAATTTTACTGAAAAGCTTACGCTGGCCCTGGCAACAACTTCTGTCTTACATTTTTGACATTGAGTTATCGTAGATCACTAACTCTCATTTAAAATGTCATTAATGGCAGTCACGGAGATAAAGGATGGATGCGTGAGAGATGAATCGTTCTTACACGTTCTGACAGTATAATGGAGCATTTCAGGCTCTTGGAGAACTTAATAGACTTACCCGGGATATGTTATTACATTGCTAGCGAGAAAAATCTATTAATATAAGTGAGATGGTTTTGTGTTTTACAAGAGATGACAGAAAATCCATGCACCCCCGGATTAATAAAAGTGCATTTTATTGGAATGTTTACAACTATTAATGAAGGGGAAGAAATGTACACGGCAGTATTTTACCAAAACACTGTCACAAATATATAACTGTGGTGGAATTAGGGCAAGTTAACCCATGATGGGAGAAAAGCACACTAATAACGTAGGGGGAAAAATTACATGACTTTTCCATCTGTGGTTTGTATGGGTTTTACGCTGTTTCCATTCAATTTTTAAGTGATTTTTATGTGTTTTTTGAGTAGTTGTTTCCTCTTTTTTCATGCAAGTTGGATAAAATCCACAAATGTGTAAGAAATGCGTTAATTTTATTATGACCTAGCATCATAAATTTACTGTTCTTGCTCTAGAACTTTAAGTTAGCACTATTCAAAATTACGCTGAAGTGGACAACAGGGCGAAGACAAGTAGTTTATTACTACTTCTGTCTTCTATTTGTGAGTGCTATGCAGTGAATAAAAGAATCAGCAATGCTCCCAGCGATAATATAGCAGTCAAAGACGGATTTTGGTAAGAACTTACCTGTAAAATCCTTTTCAGCGAAGGAAGGAAGAGAGACACACTAGTCATTACTAGTGGGTAGGCGGAGCCCAGATAGGATTGACACCTCAGATTAAAAAGAGTGTTGACCGGCCCCTCCAGCTCGGGCTCCTCCTACTCCAGCTTCTCCAGTCGTACCAAGCTAAGGAAGAGCAAATATCACCAGCGGAGCAACATAACCCCTTCTGAAGGACTTCAGAAAAAAGACAGGAATACAGGTTATGCATGCAACAGGAAGAAACCACACAGTTCCAGGTACTACTCACTGGACCTGACCACTGCGATGAGCTGGCGATGCTGGAACAGAGCCTTAGCGCGCCGACCTCAGCCCAGATAATCGCTATCAGAGAAGGGTCACGCCGCATCTGAAAACAACAACACACTTCTGCCATGGGAGGGAGCTGTGTCTCTCTTCCTTCCTTCGCTGAAAAGGATTTTACAGGTAAGTTCTTACCAAAATCCGTCTTTCAGCAGCAGATGGAAGGAAGAGAGCCACACTAGTCATTACTAGTGGGACGTCCCAAAGCAGTCCAAAAATTAAGGGTGGGAAAAAAAACCAAAAGAGGCAGAATCCCAACAACCTTGATAAATGCGCAACAGGCGCCAAATACAAGTTAACTAGAACTTTAAACTACAGCCGCCTGCAGGACCCTACGTCCTAAGGCCGCATCAGCGGAAGCACTGACGTCCACCTTATAAAACTTTGTAAACGTGTGGACGGAGCGCCAAGTCGCCGCTCGGCAGAGCTGAGCTGCCGAGGCCCCTTGATGAAAAGCCCACGATGAAGCCATAGCCCTTGTGGAGTGAGCTCGAATCTTAATGGGCAAAGTTCGCCTTTAAGTCGGTAAGCCTCCAAAATGGCCGACCGAATCCAACGAGCTATAGAGTCCTTGGAAGCTCGTTGACCACGTCGACGACCTGCTGGAATCACAAACAGAGAGTCTGACTTCCGAAAACCTTGGGTAACAGACAAATAGAACTTCAAGGCCCGCACTAAATCCAATGTGTGCAAAGCCCGTTCCTTTGCATTCCTCGGGCAAGGACAAAGCGAGGGCAACACAATATCCTGGTTAACATGAAATTGCGACACCACCTTAGGTAGAAAGTCGCCCCGTGTGCGAAGCACTACTCGATCTGGGTAAAAGTCCAGGAAGGGAGGCGAGCAGGAAAGAGCCGCCAACTCAGAACCCCTTCTCAAAGAGGTGACCGCCACTAGGAAGGCAACCTTCCAAGAAAGTAAAGAAAGACTAGCAGAGTCCATAGGCTCAAAAGGCCCACGCTGAAGAGCCTCCAAGACATGGTTGAGCCGCCAAGGAGACACAGGCGCCTTCCGCGGCGGAAACTGACGGGTTACTACGCGAAAAAAGGAACGTACGTCCCTCCGCGAGGCGATAGCCTTCCGAAACAGCAAGGACAGAGCAGAAACCTGACCCTTCAGAGTGCTAACTGCCAAACCCTTGTCCAGCCCGTACTGCAGAAAAGACAGCAAATTGGGAATGGAAAAAATCCTCGGGTTCCTTGAAGAACCCGAACACCACGAGAAGAAGGCTTCCCAAGTCTTGTGATAAATCTTAGTAGTAGCTGAACCTCTGGCAGCTCGCAGAGAGGCAATGACTTTGGCTGAGAAACCTCTACGGGTCAATATTTCGGTCTCAAGAGCCACGCCGTCAAATGCAGAGACTTCAAGTCCGGATGACGAACGGGTCCCTGGGTTAACAGGTCCGGGCGAAGAGGAAGTGGGAATGGAGGTGCTGCCAAAAGCGACACCAGTGTTGAGAACCACGTCCTCCTTGGCCAATCTGGGGCTATCAACATAGCCGGGATTCTCTCCAGTCTGATCCGACGCAGCACCAGAGGAAGTAAAGATATCGGCGGGAACACATAGATTAGCTCGAATTGGTCCCACGGAGCCACCAGAGCATCCACCACCACAGCCTTCGGGTCCTTGTACCTGGACATGAAGGTCGGTAACTTGGCATTGAACCTGGATGCCATCAAATCCACTTGGGGAGTTCCCCAACGGGAGCACAGCAGTGCAAAAATTTCCGAATGAAGACTCCATTCTCCGGGATCCATCTTCTCGCGACTGAGGAAGTCCGCATGATCTGAACCTGGAAGGTGCAGATTCTGGGACTGCTCGGCCTGTTTTCGTAGTAGGAGTGCAGTAAAAAGGAATAACACAGCATTGTCTTGAATTGCAGTACCTGACTACACCACAACTAGCAGCCGTGGAGCGTCCTACTGGTCCTAGAGCTCTCCAGCCTGGAACACTACCTAAGATAGAAGGGAAGTATGCCGACAGATCCAAGAATAGAAGCCCAAAATGTTGCGGTTGACAAGAAATACTGAACAGACGAAAATAGATGACAACGTTGGGCCAACTAAGAAAAGGTAGAAGGCACTGTTATTCGTAATGGAGTGCAGTAAAAAGCAATACACCAGAGCAGTTGGAATCTATGAGATTGCAGTACCCTGACTAACCACCACACTAGAGGCAGCCTGGAGCGTTCCTACGTTGGTCCTAGACGCCTCGTCACAGCCTGAGAAACTAACTACAACTAAAGATAGAAATAGGAAAGCTATCTGCCCCGGAGCAGATCCCCAAAGAACATAGAAAGCCCCCAAACATGTAATGGCTGTTAGACAAGAAGAAATACAGACACAGACAGAAAATAGTATGAGCAAACGTTGGGGCCCAAACTAACTAAATAGAAAAGGATAGGAAGGGTACTTACTGCAATCCCAAAAAACCCTGCAAAGCACCAACTCTACTAATTTCAAAAACACCTGAGATCACACGACCTCTACCACCTAAATTAGTTCTCTGGTGTAACAAAATCAAAACAGCAGCCACTGAAGAAACTGGAAAAAGCAAAAGTACAAACATCAGTGGCTGAACTAAACTGAGAGGGCAACAGCCCCCGGAGGGGACCCTGAAGGCCCCCACAGAAGTGCAGGACAAAATGCAAAAATAAAGCACAAAAACAAAAAGAAGAAAATGTCTTATCTGTTAGCAGGAGATGCAGACACGACACAGCAGGCTACAAGGGAAACAGGAATCATGGAGTGAGACCAGAACAATTGATCACCGGCAACCCTGATGGGAAGGCGACTCCCTTATATAAGACCAGTCAGTAACACCTGATTCCCACTCCTCACAATCTTCACTGGACAGTCCAGTACCGCTTGTAACCACCAGAGGGAGCCTCTGCTCAGAACTCATTTCAAGTCCATTCACAACAGTACCCCCTCCTTGAGGAGGGGTCACCGAACCCTCACTTGAGCAACCAGGTCGGTCAGGATGAGTTCTATGATACGCACGGATGAGTCTCCTAGCATGGATGTCCGAAGCAAACACCCAAGAATTGTCTTCCTGACCATAACCTCTCCACTTAACCAAATACTGGAGTTTCCGTCTAGAAAAACGAGAATTCAATATTTTCTCAACCACATACTCCAGATTGCCCTCAACCAAAACAGGGTCAGGAGGCACAGTAGTAGGAACCACTGGCTCAACAAACCTCTTCAACAAGGACTTGTGGAACACGTTATGGATCTTAAATGTCCCTGGAAGAAGCAAACGAAAAGAAACAGGATTAAGAATCTCCATGATCTTATAAGGTCCAATGAACCTAGGCTTAAATTTAGGAGATGCCACTCTCATAGGAATATTTTTTGAGGACAACCAGACCAAGTCCCCCACTTTAAACGAGGACCATCAGTCCTATGCCGGTTAGCAAACCGCTGGGCCCTCTCCTGAGAGAGGGACAACCTCTCCACTACCTGGTCCCAAATCTGTTGCATACGCTCCACAACAGAGTCAACACCTGGACAGACAGAAGCCTCCGTCTGTCCTGAAGAAAATCGAGGGTGAAACCCAGAATTACAGAAAAATGGAGACATCAAAGTGGCAGAGCTACCCTATTATTAAGAGCAAACTCAGCCAAAGGCAAAAAAGAGACCCAGTCATCCTGATCAGCAGACACAAAGCATCTTAGATAAGTCTCCAATGTCTGGTTTGTTCTCTCAGTTTGACCATTGGTCTGAGGATGAAACGCCGAGGAGAAAGACAATTGAACACCAATTTTAGAACAAAAGGTCCTCCAAAATCTTGAAACAAACTGGACTCCTCTGTCAGACACAATGTTCTCAGGAATGCCGTGTAAACGAACCACGTGCTGAAGGAACAAAGGCACCAATTCAGAGGAGGAAGGCAACTTAGGTAATGGCACAAGATGTATCATCTTGGAAAACCTATCGCAAATCACCCAGATGACGGTCATTCTCTGAGAAACAGGGAGGTCGGAAATGAAATCCATAGAGATATGGGTCCATGGTCTCTTGGGCACAGGCAATGGCATCAACAAACCACTAGAGCGAGAGCAAGGCTTGGAGCAAGAGCAAGTCCCGCAGGACTGCACAAACTCCCTGACATCACGAGACAAGGTAGGCCACCAAAAGGACCGACTAACCAAGTCCCTGGTACCAAAAATTCCGGGATGACCGGCCAACGCGGAACAATGAATCTCAGACATTACACTCTTTTTCCACTGGTCCGGGACAAACAATTTCCCAACAGGCAGCGCTCGGGCTTATCTTCCTGGCACCCCTCCAGAGCCAGTCTCAAATTGGGCGAGATGGCGGAAAGAACTACACCCTCTTTCAAAATAACAGAAGGATCAGATAACTCAGGAGAGTCCGCCAGGAAACTCCTCGAGAGGGCATCCGCCTTAACATTTTAGTGCCAGGAAGAAATGAAACCACAAAATTAAAACGTGTGAAAAACAAGGCCCACCTGGCCTGTCTAGGATTAAGTCGCTTGGCAGATTCCAGATAAACCAGATTCTTATGGTCAGTAAGGAAACCACCACCTGATGTTTGGCTCCCTCCAGCCAATGTCTCCACTCTTCAAAAGCCCACTTCATGGCTAATAACTCCCGATTACCCACGTCATAATTACGTTCAGTGGAGAAAATTTTCGAGAGAAAAAGGCACAAGGGTTACTTTTAGAGGTCTCTGGATCTCTTTGGGACAAAACGGCACCTGCCCCAATTTCAGAGGCATCAACCTCCACCTGAAATGGTAGAGAAACATCAGGCTGCCGTAGAACAGGAGCAGAAGTGAATCTCTGCTTAAGTTCCTGAAATGCAGAGACTGCCTCAGGAGGCCAATTCACCACATCAGAACCCTTCTTGGTCAAATCAGTTAATGGTTTAACAACAACAGAGAAATTACCAATAAATTTACGATAAAAATTGGCAAAACCCAAGAATCTTTGAAGAGCCTTTAAAGAAGTAGGTTGGACCCAATCACAGATAGCCTGAACTTGACCGGGTCCATTTCAATAACAGATGGGGACAAAATGAAACCCAGAAATGAGATCCTCTGAACGCCAAAAAGACACTTTGATCCCTTCACATACAGAGCATTCTCTCTCAAAATCTGGAACACAGTCCGAACATGTTTTACATGAGAGTCCCAGTCATTGGAAAAAATCAAGATATCATCCAAATAAACAATCAGAAATTTATCCACAAAATCCCTGAAAATGTCATTCATGAAGGACTGGAAGACAGAAGGAGCATTAGTGAGCCCAAAGGGCATCACAAGGTACTCAAAATGCCCTTCAGGGGTATTAAATGCCGTCTTCCATTCATCCCCGTGCTTAATGCGAATAAGGTTATATGCCCCCCTGAGGTCAAGCTTGGTAAACCAAGTAGCGTTTTTCACCCTGGAAAACAGATCAGAGATCAAGGGTAACGGATATTGATATTTCACAGTAATATTGTTCAAGAGACGATAATCAATACACGGCCTTAATGAACCATCCTTTTTGGCCACAAAGAAAAAACCGGCACCTAAGGTGAAGAGGATGGTCTGATATGACCCTTCTCCAATGACTCCTTGATATAAGACCGCATAGCGTCATGTTCAGGTACAGACAAGTTAAAAAGGCGACCTTTAGGGAATTTACTACCAGGCACTAATTCAATAGCGCAGTCATAGCTCCTATGGGGAGGTAAGGATGCAGATTTACTTTCGCTAAACACATCAGAAAAATCAATCAAAAAGTCAGGAACATCCTGAGCCTGGGGGGAGGCAGAAAAAAAGGAGTGTTGGTATTAACACATTGACAGCCCCAACTGGTAACAGACACAGATTTCCAATCCAAAACAGGATTATGAGACTGTAACCAAGGGAAACCCAGTACGATAATGTCATGCAGATTATACAGAACCAAAAATTTGCAACTCTCCTGATGATCAGGTTCTACCCTCATTATCACCTGAGTAGAGAACTGAGGTTTATTTTCAGCCAAAGGGGTAGAATCGATCCCCAGTAGGGGAATAGACTTCCGTAGGGGTATCAAGGGAAACCCACAACGTTTAGCAAAATCAAAATCCATCAGGTTAATAGCTGCTCCAGAATCAACAAAAGCCTGAGCAGAAAATGAAGACAGAGAGCATATCAGGGTAACAGTTAACAAAAACTTAGTCTGAACACTACCCAAGACAACTGAGCGAGCAAAACGTCTTCCCCGCTTAGGGCAGACAGAAATAGCATGAGAGGCATCACCACAGTAAAAACATAACCCATTGCGCTTTCGAAATTCATGACGCTGTGCCCCAGAAACCACTCTATCACACTGCATGGATTCAGAAGCAGGTTCACAAGGCAACATTATTCCACGCATACCTTTCCGCTCACGCAAACGTCTGTCAATTTGAATCGCTAATGACATAGAATCATTGAGACCAGAGGGAACAGGGAATCCCACCATAACATCTTTACATTATCTGACAGTCCCTTCCGAAAAAGAGCTGCCAAAGCGTCGTCATTCCATTTGGTCAGGACTGCCCACCTACGGAATCTCTGACAGTATAACTCAGCGTCCTCAAGACCCTGACTTAATGCCAACAAAGTTTTTTCAGCTTGATCAGTGACATTAGGCTCATCGTACAATAACCCCAAAGCCTGAAAAAACGCATCAACATCACTCAAAACAGGATCCCCAGGTGTCAGGGAAAAAGCCCAATCCTGAGGGTCGCCGCGCAGGAGAGAGATGACAATTTGAACCTGCTGCGCTGCGTTCCCTGAGGACTTAGATTTTAAGGCAAAAAACAATTTACAGTTATTTTTGAAATTCAGAAACTTAGCTCGATCCCCTAAAAACAAATCTGGCATGGGAATCCTAGGTTCCACAACAGGCAACCTAGCAAGATAGGTAGCAATACTCCGAACCTCAGTGGCAAGCTGATCCACACGGCCAGACAACTGTGCAAACTCCATTGAGAGGAAAAAAAATCCTCCTCAGCACCCAGAGATACAGAGGGAAAAAAAAATGCAACAAACAGAAAAAAAAATCTCTGACAACTCTGACAACTTTTTTCTTTCACAATATTTTTCCCTCTGTGAGTACCATATAATTTTCAGTTTTGGCGGTGATACTGTTATGATTTGGTAGCTGAGGAGAGCAGGCAAAAAAGGAAATACACCAGAGCAGTTGGAAACTATGAGATTGCAGTACCCTGACTAACCACCACACTAGAGGCAGCCGTGGAGCGTTCCTACGTTGGTCCTAGACGCCTCGTCACAGCCTGAGAAACTAACTACACCTAAAGATAGAAAGAGGAAAGCTATCTGCCCCGGAGCAGATCCCCAAAGAACATAGAAAGCCCCCAAACATGTAATGGCGGTTAGACAAGAAGAAATACTGACACAGACAGAAAATAGTATGAGCAAATGTTGGGGCCCAAACTTACTAAATAGAAAAGGATAGGAAGGGCACTTACTGCAATCCCAAAAAACCCTGAAAAGCACCAACTCTACTAATTTCAAAAACACCTGAGATCACACGACCTCTACCACCTAAATTAGTTCTCTGGTGTAACCAAAAACAAAACAGCAGCCACTGAAAAAACTGGAAAAAGCAAATGTACAAACATCAGTGGCTGAACTGAACTGAGAGGCAAAAGCCCCCAGAGGGGACCCTGAAGGCCCCCACAGAAGTGCAGGACAAAATGCAAAAAACAAGCACAAAAACAAAAAGAAGAAAATGTCTTATCTGTTAGCAGGAGATTCAGACACGACACAGCAGGCTACCAAGGAAACAGGAATCAAGGATTGAGACCAGAACAATTGATCACCGGCAACCCTGATGGGAAGGTGACTCCCTTATATAAGACCAGTCAGTAACACCTGATTCCCAATCCTCACAATCTTCACTGGACAGTCCAGTACCGTTTGTAACCACCAGAGGGAGCTTCTGCTCAGAACTCATTTCCAGCCTATTCACAACAGATAGGCAGCAATACTCCGAACCTCAGTGGCAAGCTGATCCACACGGCCAGACAACTGTGCAAACTCCATTGAGAGAAAAAATCCTCCCCAGCACCCAGAGATACAGAGGGAAAAAAAAATGCAACAAACAGAAAAATATCTCTGACAACTCTGACAACCTTTTTTCTTTCACAATATTTTTCCCTTCTGTGAGTACCATACAATTTTCAATTTTTAGGCCGGTGATACTGTTATGTTTCGGTAGCTGAGGAGTGCAGGTAAAAAAGGCAATACACCAGAGCAGTTGGAATCTATGAGATTGCAGTACCCTGACTAACCACCACAACTAGAGACAGCCGTGGAGCGTTCCTACATTGGTCCTAGACGCCTCGTCACAGCCTGAGAAACTAACTACACCTAAAGATAGAAAGAGGAAAGCTATCTGCCCCAGAGCAGATCCCCAAAGAACATAGAAAGCCCCCAAACATGTAATGGCGGTTAGACAAGAAGAAATACAGACACAGACAGAAAATAGTATGAGCAAACGTTGGGGCCCAAACTACCTAAATAGAAAAGGATAAGAAGGGCACTTACTGCAATCCCAAAAAACCCTGAAAAGCTCCAACTCTACTAATTTCAAAAACACCTGAGATCACACGACCTCTACCACCTAAATTAGTTCTCTGGTGTAACAAAATCAAAACAGCAGCCACTGAAAAAACTGGAAAAAGCAAATGTACAAACATCAGTGGCTGAACTAAACTGAGAGGGCAAA
The DNA here is from genome assembly GCA_033576555.1 of Oophaga sylvatica. Classification (NCBI taxonomy): domain Eukaryota; kingdom Metazoa; phylum Chordata; class Amphibia; order Anura; family Dendrobatidae; genus Oophaga; species Oophaga sylvatica. The sequence goes on from JARQOD010000007.1 coordinate 125,529,756, forward strand.
AGCCCCCGGAGGGGACCCTGAAGGCCCCCACAGAAGTGCAGGACAAAATGCAAAAATCAAGCACAAAAACAAAAAGAAGAAAATGTCTTATCTGTTAGCAGGAGATGTAGACACGACACAGCAGGCTACAAAGGAAACAGGAATCAAGGATTGAGACCAGAACAATTGATCACCGGCAACCCTGATGGGAAGGCGACTCCCTTATATAAGACCAGTCAGTAACACCTGATTCCCAATCCTCACAATCTTCACTGGACAGTCCAGTACCGCTTGTAACCACCAGAGGGAGCCTCTGCTCAGAACTCATTTCAAGCCCATTCACAACATCGGCCCGAATCAGGATCCGAGACACCTCCACCATGAGTCTGGAACTCCTCGTCCCGCCTTGGTGGTTGATATACGCGACCGCCGTCGCGTTGTCTGTCTGCACTCGGACTGGTAGACCGCTCAAAGGGACCGTCCAGTGTTGGAGGCAAAGGAAAATTGCCCTCAATTCCAGGATGTTGATCGGTAGAACAGACTCTTCCGATGACCATACTCCCTGAATCCAGAGATCGTTCCAGACACCCCCCCAGCCCTCAGGCTGGCATCGGTGGTTATGACCGACCACCTCGGAGGGAGGAAAGACTTCCCCAGGGTTAACGCTCCTGGACGTAACTACCATCCTAGAGATTCCCGCACCCTGCGAGAGATGATGACACTGCAATCCAGTGAAGCCTGCGATCGATCCCAATGACTCAGAATAAGCCTTTGGAGGGCCCTGGAATGAAACTGGGCAAACGGAAGTGCCTCCATGGACGCCACCATCAAACCCAGAAGGCGCATACACTTCCGAAGGGACATTGCTGTCGAAGACTTCATAATTTGCACATGTCGGAGGAGACATGCCCGCTTGTCTGGAGGTAGGGACACCACTGCCCGTACCGTGTCGAAATGCATCCCCAAAAACAGGATTGACTGCGACGGTTCCAGAGACGACTTCTCCCAATTGACCAGCCACCGAAGTCCTCCAGGAGCTGAAGGGATAGATTGCGAGCCGTCACCGCCTCCTCCTTTGAGGACGCCACAATCAAAAGGTCGTCCAGGTAGGGAAGAATCGTAACCCCCTGTCTTCGAAGAATTGCCATGAGAGGCGCCAGAATCTTTGTAAAAACTCTGGGCGCTGAGGCCAAGCCGAATGGCAGAGCCACAAACTGGTAATGGTCCTGACCTATGGCAAAACGAAGGAAGCGCTGGTGAGCCCTTCCGACGGGGACATGCAAATAAGCGTCGCGAATGTCGATTGACACCAAAAAGTCGTTCTGCGACAGGGCTGCCACAACGGAGCGAAGTGACTCCATGCGGAATTTTTGGGTGTGTACATGCCGATTCAATCTTTTGAGATCCAGAATAGGGCGAAATTTGTCCTCCTTTTTGGGGACCACAAAAAGATTGGAATAAAATCCTCTTCCCCGGTCCTCTGGCGGAACCAGTATTACCACACCCTTCTGCAGAAGAAATTCGACCTCTCGCAGCAGAGCGGCAAATAGCTCGGGCTCTGACGGAATGCGAGACTGGCAAAAACTGTCCGGGGGTCGAGAAGAAAACTCTATGAAATAGCCTGCCGACACGACCCGCGTTACCCAGGTGTCTGGAACGCGGAAATCCAAGTCGCTTTGAATTGGAGCAGGCGACCCCCCACTCGAGAGCCCTCGAGTGGAACCCTGGCGTCAGTCCGTCTTGGCGGGCTTCTTGTCAGCTTCCCGCTTGTCTTGACGGAAACTTTGTTTCCAGGGGGTGCGGGATTTCTGAGAGGACTTTTTTCCCGAAAAAGAGGGACGACTCGATCCCCAAGAGGACTGACCAAATCGTCCCCTGGACCGAAAGGACCGCCGACCACTACCGGCACTAGGCCTGCTAGACGCAGAAGCCATAGCCCTTTGTTGCGGTAAAGCCGCTTCTTTTGCCTTTGCCTTGGCAATCAGCTCTGTGAGGTCAGACCCAAATAGCTGACCACCCTTGTAAACTAAAGACAGCAAACCTTGCTTGGAAACCGCGTCCCCGGTCCACTGTCTAAGCCACAGTGCTCTTCTGACTGTGACCGCCGAGGATTGCGCCCTGGACAACAGTGACGCAGTATCCAGACCTGCATCATAGCTATATTTGGCTGCAATCTCCAACAATTCGAGAAGCCCATCTACCTCGGATAATGGAGATCCATCTTGCAACGCCATCCGTATACGGGCCAACCAGCTCAGGGAAGCTTTACAAGCAAAAGGAAAAAAAAATTCCAGCTCAACGATGAAGTGAAGATAAAAAAATGTTTTTCTTTATTCACTTGTCATTCCAAATACAGAGGAGTATCAGCATAGATTAGCAGCAGATGAATGCGTTATCAACGCGTTTCAGGTGACGCAGCACCCTTAGTCATCATATATCATGACTAAGGGTGCTGCGTCACCTGAAAACGCGTTGATAACGCATTCATCTGCTGCTAATCTATGCTGATACTCCTCTGTATTTGGAATGACAAGTGAATAAAGAAAAAATTTTTTTTATCTTCACTTCATCGTTGAGCTGGAATTTTTTTTTCCTTTTGCAATGTTTCACGTCTGACACAGCGGTTCCTTGCTCGATCTCTGGTATGCTGCACTGGTGAGCTGGACTTTTATTATTACTAAGCTTTACAAGCACACATGGATCCTAGCACCGCTCTGAATCCACGACCTGCGGCCTCGTAGGCGGATTTCGCCGCCATCTCCGTTTTTCTGTCCAGCGGGTCCTGCAGACTCGCCTTCCCTTTAACAGGGAGCAATGAGGATTTACTAAGCTGGGATAAAGAAACATCCACTTCAGGAGAAGGAATCCAATTATCAATCAACTCCGTAGAACACGGATATAGTGTCTCAAAGAATCGTGTCCCTTGAAAACGTTTATCTGGACACAGGCGTTCCTCCTCCACTGCTCCATTAAGCTCAACCAGAGCAGGCAGTGTCGATCGCGACTTACGGTACTCCTGGTACATTCGGGCCGACTTACCAGGACGTCTAGTTACCTCCTCCGGTAACTGTAACGCCTCCCTCATGGCTTCAATGAAAGCCTCTGTTCGGCCCACCAAAGAGGCAGAATGCTCCTGCCGATCCTCCTTATCCGAATCGGATAACTCCCCATCTGAGCCTAAAGGGGAACCCTGTCCGCATTCCATATCAGAGGCCTCTGATTCGCTACGCGGGAAGGATGGTACCGGCCTGTGTCGCTTCCTGTCATGAGAGGATCTAGCTGACACCCAATGACCCAAAAGGTCAGACAGGCCATCAATAGAACGAGCGATGGCATCCAATTTGGCATCGCTGTAACCTCCGACCGCTGCGCTTGACGCCGTCGAGGTCTGCGTATCAGATACGCGCGACTGATCCTGAAGCGGATCTGGGAGACGGTCCGCACCTTCTGGATCCTGATCCGACATGCCCTCACACAGTATATGGCAGGTCAAAACCTGTCAGTAACTAGAAACAAGTGTGGTTTCTTAAGTGGACGAAACAAGCACGCTGAAGGGTTAAAGCTCTTAAAGCAGAGAGCTACCCCAGCTGTCTCAATCTAAAATATCAGCAGAATATGTCAGCAGTATATTTAACCCTTTACGTTCTGATCCATACCGGAATAGAACCTACTGCGGGTATTGCTGGATTCTTGCGCTGAAAAGGTTAACCCTTCATAGGGGTTAATGTCGCAGGCTCCCCACAAACTCCCTTATTAAAATAAAAAGGGGGTGTGCGAGTCCCAGGCGAAACAGCAGCTGCAGGATAGCGCTATCTGTCACTTGTCACACAGATAGGTCCTGCGCTGTGGGGGTGATGACTTTCACTCACCCAGCTGGCCGGGATGATGTATATTGCTATCGGGAGGAGCGGAGCATGAGGAGCCCGGGATGTAATGGCCGCCGCGCTGAGAGAAGCCGGAAGAGAAGCACATAATCGCGCGCTTCTGCACAAGAAAGACCGGGAAGCGTGAAGCCACGCCCCCCGCCGGCTTCAAAAAAAGAGCGCGAACTCCCTCGCTCTCTGCTCTCCTCTGTCCTGCAGGCATCTGCCTGCGGACAAAATACAGTCACCCAACATGTCATTTACATGTACCAGCGGCTGCCACAGCAGCCGCTGAAAGCACTCACATACATTTAAATGCGGAGTACTCACCAGCTGAGCGCCACAGGGACCCCCAGGGGTTTGTGGCGCTGTGCCCATCGCTTCCCCCCAGGGCGGGGAACGCAGTGACCCCCGATGTGCGGTTTGCGTCCCCGCCAGGGAAGCAATCCTCATCCCCCAGGGCCGGCATGATTCTGCAGGGACCACCATACAGGGTAATTACAGATCCGCCAAGGGAGAGGTGGGGTTCAGCAGCGCTGAGACCCCTGAGACCTCTAGACCACTTCTGGTGATCCAAGTCTCTTGTCCGATAAAAAATAATAAAATCTTCTGAGGAGCTGCTTCCAGCAGCGACCATCCTCTGGGACCTCAAATTTCAGACTGGAGAAGCTGGAGTAGGAGGAACCCGAGCTGGAGGGGCCGGTCAACACTCTTTTTAATCTGAGGTGTCAATCCTATCTGGGCTCCGCCTACCCACTAGTAATGACTAGTGTGGCTCTCTTCCTTCCATCTGCTGCTGAAATATGTCCAGGAATTATCCCAATTCTCATGTCTTCCATTCCTCTTCTAGGGTGGTTCCTCTTCATCACCATTCTGCCAGCACTATAAGTGCTGGAACTTCCTTTTTGTCAATTCCCAGCATGCATTTCTATCATCAAACTGAAAGCTGTCTGAAGTTTGAGAGCAGAAAAGCAAAGAACGTACCCCATTCTTCCCGTAATCCATCTGTGCTTCTCTGCTGATACAGACTGATTGCACTTGGCAACAGGCAATGGACAGGGAAATACATAGAAGGGAATAGAACTAGTGGCCGATGCTTTGGATTAATTTTTTAGGGTAGAAAATATTATTTATAGTAGATTGATCACATTAGCTATCAAATGAGATCACATTATCTGAAAGTTCAGAGACAAAGTAAGTTTTGAGTGGAAAGGCTCTTTTGCTTATCTCTGCACTCGAAAAATTATGATAGCGGGCCATTGTTTATATCACAAGAGCTTGTAACGACTCATTGTCTCATTACCTCAAAGAGAGGGACGTCTTGTGCCAAGAATTTCGCCAGGTTGACGTCTAGGAGCGCTCGCAGGAGAAGCACGCTCTCATCCTCTTCTGGATACTTAAGCTTCAGGTTGCCAGCAGCAGTGAGGACAGATTTCACGGCCCGCATCCCATAGTCATAGTGGTGCTGAGATGACAGCTGCTCAGAACACAGTCGGTAAGTGGCGACGATCTTCTGAGCCAGGCTGAGAAATAAAAGAAAAATTAAGTAGCTCATCTACACATGCAGCAAAAGCCATCACGCTTATTGTTCCTGATAACAGCATCTAATAATCTCATTAAAAACAGAAATTATATAGAATAAACAAAGACTATTGGTTTGATGCCAAGTTGAGAAACAATAATAAGTCCGTGAAAGTTAGTGTCCTTAAAGGGACCTGTCACCAGATTTTTGCCCACCTATTCTGAGAGCAGCATAATATAGGGGCAGATACCCCGATTCCAGTGATATGTCACTTACTAGGCTGCTTGCTGTAGCTTTGATAAAATTACCATTTTATCAGCAGGAGATTATCACTGGAGGACTAGTAAATCTGCTGCCATGTAGTCCTCCATATTCCTCTGTTCTGTGTCACCTCGCCTCCATCACCGATTGGCAACTTTCTGCCTTTGCACAGTGTACACAGAAAGCTGCCAATAAGGGGTGTGGTTGTGGTTATACTTAGCTCAGTGTTTAGAGAACTTGTAATTCTGCAGATGATAAAACTGTGATTTTATATAAACTACAGCAAGCAGCCCAGTAAGTGATGCATTGCTGGAATCAGGGTCTCTGCTCCTATCTTATGATGCTCTCAGATTAGTCCCAAAATCCTGGGGGCACACCCCCTTTAAGGACATTTACTTGCATGGGCTTATTATTGTTTTGCATTTGGCATTGTTTGCATTGGATCAATAGTCTATATTTGCTCTATATAATTTTTGGATTTCATGAATTTACCATACTGATTTCAGATCACATAGCAAAATCCCGGTGACAGATTTTCTTTAACCTGAAATTTGCTTATTAGTGGAGCTATAATATCACACAATCAGTGTTGGACTGTGGTGCCAAGGGCCCACCAGTAACCAACTCCAGGACCCACCTTTTCAGCTACATGCAAATGTGACATTATCCTCATTGACAAATGTATATAACAAAGAATGAACATGAATATGAATAAGATGCCACCTTTGTCTGTACATACTGAGTCCAGTATATTGTGCCAAGTACTGCTCATATAAGAGGGAGGTGGCCCACCAGAGGATTCTCCTGTTCTCCTGTGGGCCAGTCCAAGCATGCACACAATTCATATAGCCATGCTTTGATAATAAGACAAAAGTAAATGATAGCAGATGGCATTTGGCTCTCCTAAAATGTCTTCTTTAGTAAATACTTTTATTCTCCATAAAATAACAATTCCGGAGTATATGTTTCTCTGTTATTCCTCCTGAAAATGTATGAATAAATTAAAGGGAATCTGTCAGCAGGGGTTTGCTATGTAATCTGAGGACACCATGAGGTAGGGGTTAAAACACAGAATTCAACGATGTGTCACATGTCAGGCTGTGTGCGGGTCGTTTACTTACACTGAAGGTTTTATCACCTGGTGATTATTTCTGGACTACATCAGCTGCAGCAGGGCAACGCATGCTAGTCCAACTCCGCCTCTTCATGTGATAAGCAGAGCCTGGAGCGGGCCGGATTAGCTTTCTCAGCTCTGCTGTATTACTAAATCTAAAATCTCTGAGTGTGTCAGAATCGCTGAACACGGTAATTTTCAGTGATACATAGCTGGAATCAAGATCTATTTTCCTACATCAGATGAGGTAGCAAAAACCTGGTGACAGATTCCCTTTAAAACTGGATGTCACCATTTTCCTCAGTGTATCCCAGAACAGTCTGACACTTTTGTAGTGTGTCGAGACACGCCGCTATTAAAAGATAAATGCGAACATCTAGTTGTCATTTTATTCGTACATTTTCAGAAGGAATAACAGAGAAATGATAAGCTACATAGAAAATGGGTTATTTTATGGGAAATACAAGAACTTAATAACACACACACGTCATTAGCGTGTAGAGAGATCCTATTAAAAAAAAATTCCAACATTTTTGCGCTTACTCAACATTTTCCTGAGTTATTTATTACATAACGGAGACAATTTCACAAAAGACAGTCAGGATTAATGACAACTCGGCTTCATAGATGTAATGTTCCTGTGCAGATTTGTCAAATAAGGAGCTACTAGTATCAGTTTATTTTCTCATTCTCAAACTGCTGTCCAAGCTTCTTGGATATCGTCAATCCTAAATCAGCAGGAAATATAGATTTCTTCATGAATTCACCAAATTTTAACATTTACACAAAGGTTCTGTTCCCTTCCTGATCTGTTGTTTTCATTACTGATAACTAGAAGAGCTGTTATTTTAACCCAGGAGAAATGAAGGATCCTTAAATAAAGTCCCAGGGGCTATCAGGATATGTTAATGTGCCTGATGTCACTAATATGTCAGGGGTCACACGGTACGGTCAGTTTTACACAGACACCCCTGTCCACACAGGCACAGGGAGTGAGAGAGGGTGGACTACACGTCTCGCGTGGCACAGCACTTGCTCACAACCCTGCCAGGCTGAGAGACCCCTTTCACTAGCACCAGTGAAATAGATCCTTGCCAGCCCTTTAGAACTGCCACCAATTCCTCGCTAGATATAAGTCGTGTCCGTTAATGGGATTGTATCAGGCCAGAAACCAGCCCCGGTAGCATGTGACATTAAACAGAGAACATGGACGTGTGGCTCGAGATAATAGAACAGAACAATGTTAAATTGGATATTTAATCGCCTTAAGGACACACTAGGAAAACATTGCATACACAATGGATACACATATATAATGGTCAGATCTGCAAATAAAGGTGGTAGTACAATAAGTATAAGAACATAATACACAAGTCAGTTACTGGATTGATGTTAAGCCTTGATACTTGCAGCCACATTGGAGGTGTGTGATGCCAGCTGTTTTCGGTTTCTTCCAACACAATACACGGTGTGATCTCCCTTAAAAGTGAACGAAGAGCCAAGGCCTTGCACAAGCACTTAATCCCTTGGTCGGTCACTCCCTTCCCAGCCCTAGTTTCAAGTTTCCCTTCCCTGTACTCTGGTAGCTGAAACGCCAAAATCTATGATGGATCATAATCTCTCAACGGAAGGTCATAGGGAGGTAGTATTGGCGTCATCGGATCCGTCCAGGCTCCCATTATGCTTGGAGAACAAACACGGCTTCTCTACCTGGCTTCTACTAGCAGTTCTACGTATCACCCCCAGGTGCTAGAACAGGTTGAGACCCAGGAGGGCACGTTCCAGAGGTCTTGAAAATGTAACCAGTATATGGCTAGGACATACAGTAACTCCATAACTCATTATGAAATTACGGTTCCCGTAAGTCTGAGGAGGAACATTTTGAAGCAGTTAAGCAGCTTGGTCTCCCGGAAGTGGTTCATTCTGCCACGAAGACCTTGATACCAGCTAAGCTGCTGGGAGATGTGAGTTTTTCCACTTTGGAGCTTTGGAAGCTGGTCCACTTGCTGGGTTAGGTGTCCTGAATCCGCTTCACACTTTTGAAGGCGGTCAACAATCGCAGACTGGATATGATACAGTCGATTGGCATGAAATTATATCCTCAACATTCTTCACAGTTGACATAAAAAGTGAGCATGCCTCCTTTTTATTAGCCAAAGCAAGAGACGCTCAATCCTCATTCACCTAATGCCCCCATGTAATAATGTAGCTGCTGCAAAGGATACGTTTGGCCAGCAGGAGTTTCTCCTGGCATTAACTGATTGCCAGAATGGCTTCGATGCAAAATGATGGCATGTTGAGACAAATTTTGACCGCATTATTTCCTCTTCTTTTTACATTCCCGATTTTACCATAAAACAAAATTCAAAGTGTCCACATAAGTTACAGTTGGTTTCACGCAAACTCTATATGAGGCCACCTTTCAGGGTCCATATTAGAGTTGCACCCACCAAAGATCTCTCATGGTTCTACATGAGGTGCAGAGAGAACGAGAAAAGCAGGACTCACCAAATCTGTGCAGCTTTAAAAGTTCTTTATTCCATTCCATGTGGATGGTATCCAGCAGTATGTAGGTAGATAGGGGAGACATGCAGGGGGAGAAAAAGGGGGACGACGGCCGTTTCGCGTCTATCTAGCGCTTCCAGGGGTCCATACACATATACAGAAACGCCATATAGACGCGAAATGACCGTCGTCCACATTTCCTCCCCCCGCATGTCTCCCCTATCTACTTGTATACTGCTGGATACTATCCACATGTAGCAGAAGAAAAGGCTTTTAAAGCTGCACGGATTTGGTGAGTGCTGCTTTTCTCATTCTCTCTGCACCTCATGTACGTTGCGTGCACCACCATAAATAATCCTCTTGGAAGTTGCCGCAGTCTGATGCAACAAGGACATGAGCCTAAGCGTCTAATTAGCGGTGCCTATATATCCTCACTCTATTTTGCTCACATGGTTCTAACACACTGAACTTAGATTATCAGACTTCACACGATGCAAACCGAGGTGGCTTTTTTGTTCGAGATTTTGAAGAACCACCAAAACCAAAAGGTTCTGGATGCGGCATATGTAACGAAGAGGACTCTAAAAGTGGACTGTGTAAAAACCATGTCCAACTGGTCTAACAAAAGTCCTGGGCTGGGAAGGGTTCCTACTGTATTCATGCAAGGAAGGAATATCTTCAGCAATGAAAAAAAAATGGACCTCATCCTCACCATTATTCCATTGAGAAAGAAGCCCTAGAGCTTGTAAGGAGTGACATGTAGTAAGCATGGTTTCATAATATGGGGCACTCTGACCATGTATTTTTAATGCTTCTGCTCAGAAATTTACATTCATTTAAGGGTTTAACAGCAGCAATCGGATCTTATCTCAGATCACTGATGTTAGAGGCAGATGCTGGCTGTGTAATACAGCTGGCATCTGTGGGCTTCGCTTCTAACATGCTCCATACATGTAAGGTGGATGTCAGAAAGAACATACCATTTAAGGTTGTTGCCCACTACTGGACATCCCCTCATCAATGGATCCAGGGAGGTGAAAAAAATAATACCTCCCAGACTGGCACAGATCCTCCATATTCAGTGCTGTACCCCAGTCTCCTGGCATGTACATCATATGAAGGGTGTCATGTGACCACTGTAAACAATCAGCAGCTGTGTCATACATATGTTTTGAGAGGAGTAGGAAAGCAGCCATTACGTAAACCACAACTGGAGATAACTGCTGTGTTTCTTCTACTTACATCACATGTGAACGTTGAAGCCGATCAGCCGATGGTCATTGTCTGCAGTGGTCACAAGACGCCCCCACCAGATACTGATCCTGTGAGATCAGCAGTAGTTCCTTCTTCTCTGCTCTGTTGATTCAGTGCTGATGACATGCTGATTGACAGCCAGCTCAGTTTAATACAGCGGGGAGCCGACTGTCAAATCAACATGTCAGGAGTGACGACCCGCTGACACAGCAGAGAGGAAGAGAAGGAATTGCTCTGTCAACGTGACATCAGCGGAAGTGGCAGAATCGCCGGCAGTAGCAGTTCGTGACCGCTCTGAGCTTGGTGAGATCGTCGTATGACAGAACAGCTAAATAGGTAGCAACTTCCTGCCAATAAGTGCTTAATCCCATAGGAAAAAGTCCCAGATAATCCCTTTAGGTCTCATTCATAGGTTCATGTAAAAACACGTACGTGGAAAAAATGGTACCAGTGTCATCAATGTTTTGCATCATTGTGTCATTCGTGTTTCAGTTTTTACCATCAGTGTCATCCGTGTGTCCATTTTTACCATCAGTGCTATCCGTGTGTCCATTTTTACCATCAGTGCTATACGTGTGTCCATTTTTACCAGTGTGTCATCCATGTTTCCGTTTTTACCATCAGTGTGTCATCCGTGTGTCTGTTTTAACCATCAGTGTCAACCATGTTTACGTTTTTACCATCAGTGTCATCCACGTCTCCGTTTTTACTATCAGTGTGTCATCCATGTTTCCGTTATTACCAACAGTGTCATCCGCGTCTCCGTTTTTACCATCAGTGTCATCCGCGTCTCCGTTTTTACCATCAGTGTGTCATCCGTGTGTCCGTTTTTACCATCAGTGTGTCATCCGCGTCTCCGTTTTTACCATCAGTGTCATCCATGTTTCCGTTTTTACCATCAGTGTCTCCATGTTTCCGTTTTTACCAATTCTAGTGTGTACATCGGGCAAGGTTTCCATTTTTACCATCAGTGTCATCGGTGTCTCCGTTATTACCATCAGTGTCATCCATGTTTCCGTTTTTACCATCAGTGTCATCCATGTTTCCATTATTACCAACAGTGTCATCAGTGTGTCCGTTTTTACCATCAGTGTGTCATCCGCGTCTCCGTTTTTACCATCAGTGTGTCATCCGTGTCTCCGTTTTTACTATCAGTGTGTCATCGGTGTGTCCGTTTTTACCATCAGTGTGTCATCCGCGTCTCCATTTTTACCATCAGTGTCATCCATGTTTCCGTTTTTACCATCAGTGTGTCATCGTGTTCATTTTACATCAGTGTGTCATCCAGTGTTTTTACATCAGTGTCATCCATTTTCCGTTATTACCACAGTTCATCCGGTCTCCGTTTACCATCAGTGTCATCCTGTTTGTTAACCATCAGTGTCATCCGCGTCTCCGTTTTTACCATCAGTGTCATCCATGTTTCCGTTATTACCATCAGTGTCATCCGCGTCTCCGTTTTTACCATCAGTGTCATCCATGTTTCCGTTTTTACCATCAGTGTCATCCATGTTTCCGTTTTTACCATCAGTGTGTCATCCGTGTGTTCATTTTTACCATCAGTGTGTCATCCATGTGTCCGTTTTTACCATCAGTGTCATCCATGTTTCCGTTATTACCATCAGTGTCATCCGCGTCTCCGTTTTTACCATCAGTGTCATCCATGTTTCCATTTTTACCATCAGTGTCATCCGCGTCTCCATTTTTACCATCAGTGTCATCCATGTTTCCGTTATTACCATCAGTGTCATCCGCGTCTCCGTTTTTACCATCAGTGTCATCCATGTTTCCGTTTTTACCATCAGTGTCATCCATGTTTCCGTTTTTACCATCAGTGTGTCATCCGTGTGTTCATTTTTACCATCAGTGTGTCATCCATGTGTCCGTTTTTACCATCAGTGTGCCATCTGTGTCTCCATTTTTACCATGGACACACGGTGTGTAAAAGCACGGACATGTGAACAGCACCACAGGTTATGATGGGTACATGTTCTATCTGTTAGCAAAACAAAAATTTTTTTTTGCTATAAATAATATATTTAGTTAGGGGGTGAGGTATTTTATTCAATATTTCTATTGAACATATTGAATAAAATATTTATGGCAGCGTAAGAGGAGACAGCTGATGACCCAACATGCATTCAACTTTTTTTTATATGTATGATCAACAGTGATGAGCGAACGTGCTGGGATAAGGTGTTATCTGAGCATGCTCGGGTGCTAACCGAGTGTCTCCGGCGTGCTCAAATTATATGTTCGACTCCCCACAGCTGTTAGGCCATCCCTGCCTGTGTTGCGATTGTCTAAGGGTGAGTTTCCACGGTCAGGATACGCTGCGTGTTTGGCGCTGTGCGCTGGCGCAGCGCCAAACACGCAGCGTCCAGATGTTACAGCATAGTGGAGGGGATTTCAAGAAATCCCGTCTCCACTATGCGTAACAATACGCAGGCGGCAGACCTGCGTAAACGGACATGCGGCACGTCTTTTTAGACCGCAGCATGTCCTAGCGTATTGCGGCGACGGTGCGTCGCCGCAACAGAATTAACACAGGGCTATGTAGCCCTGCGCTCTTTCCGGAGGTGTTCCGGAGGTGTCCTGAACACCTCCGGAAAGATCGCGCGTCATAAAGGGGGCGGGGCTTAGACAGAATTTCCGCTCCATCCAAAGCGCTGTGGTTCCGGACCATGGAACCACAGCCTAACAGCAACCAGACATGCAGCCGCAAGGACTAGAACACACTTTTTGAGCACTTGAGTAGCACCCGAGCATGCTCAGTTAACACCTTATCCCAGCACGTTCGCTCATCATTAATGATCAGCATTAAAATGCGCTAATCTGGTGGGAGCCCGGTGATGCAAAAATGTTCTCATTGCGTCCCAATCCCTACAGATCTAAATGTAAAAAATAAATAACTGCGATTGTATGTGGAAAGTTACAGAAGCTGGAAGTCACACAACGGCGCCTGCTGATAGGAAATATCATCTTTCATCTCTTCACAAATCATTTTCCTAAAATTTGTACATCACCACGCTGTTTTCCATTATTATTTACTGAAAAGTTTATCTGCATGAAAAAGTCATATAAGGTTCTTTTCTAAAATAAGGCAGTCCTGGCAAATGGGATTTAAAATGTATTTCTATATTTCCAGAATGTCAGATAACAGATGATGCTGATAAATAAATGGAAGAAGTGTCATTGCTTATCGTATGTTGTGACTTGTGAGAAAATTGGCGGATAGGGGCCTAACAAAGGCCACAAGTACCAGCTTATTGGGCCAAAATCTGCAATTAATAGAAAATGGTGTCATCAACTTTTCAATATTAATGATTCTTTTTTAAAGATAAAAAAATCATTTTTTTTACTATACAGTAAAAAAAAAAAAACACCAGAAATCCTTAATAAAATTATGTTTATTTGCCTCCCTGAAAAAAAAACATGTATAAAAATTACTAAATAAGTTACAGGTGCTTCTCACACAATTAGAATCTCATCAAAATGGTAATTTATGTCAGTTGTTCAATACAAAAAGTGAAATTTATATATTATATAGAGTCATTACTGACAGAGTGATCTATTTCAAGGGTTTATTTATGTTAATGTTGATGATTATGGCTTACAGCCAATGAAAACCCAAAAGTCATTATCTCAGTAACTTAGAATAATTAACAAAAAACACCTGCAAAGGCTTCCTAAACGATTAAAAAGGTCCCTTATTCTGTTTCAGTAGGCTCCACAATCATGGGGAAGACTCTAACTTGACAGATGTCCAGAAGGCGGTCACTGATACACTCCACAAGGAGGAGAAGCCACAAAAGGTCATTGCTAAAGAAGCTGGCTGTTCACAGAGTGCTGTATCCAAGCATATACAGTAAAGATGTATATCTTTGTACCGTGTTAGCCAGTAGATAGAAAAATACTGCTTCACGTCACTTGTCCTACCTATTGCATTTTTTCTGTGCTGTTTTGTGTATAAATATGTGATTCTTCAGATGTTGTATTAGTCTTTGCCTGATGAAGAGACCTGAGTAGTCTCGAAAGCTTGCAATTTGTTACCATCTTTTCAGTTAGCCATTAAAAGGTATCAACCACTGAGGACTCTCAACTCTAAATATTTTTGTATCCAAGCATAGTAATGGAAAGTTGAGTGGAAGGAAAAAGTGTGGTAGAAAAAGGTGAACAAGCAACCGGGATAACCACAGCCTTGAATGGATTGTTAAGAAAATGTCATTCAAAAATTTGGGGGAGATTGACAAGGAGTGGACTGCTGCTGGAGTCATTGCTTCAAGAGCCACCACACACAGACGTATCCAGGACATGAGCTAGAAGTGTCTCATTCCTTGTGTCAGCCACTCAAGACCAATAGACAACGCCAGAAGCGTCTTACCTGGGCCAAGGAGAAAAAGAACTGGACTTTTGTCAGTGGTCCAAGGTGTTGTTTTCAGAGGTAAGTAAATTTCACATTTCATTTGGAAATCAAGTTCCCAAGGTAGAGAGACCACAATCCAAGCTGCTGGAGGCCTAGTGTGAAGTCTCCACAATCAGTGATGGTTTGGGGAACCATGTCATCTGCTGGTGTAGGTCCACTGTGTTTTATCAAGACCAAAGTCAGCGCAGCCATCTACCAGGACATTTTACAGCACTTCATGTTCCCTCTGCCAACAAGCTTTTTGGAGATGGAAATTTCATTCTCCAGCAGGACTTGGCCCCTGTCCACACTGCCAAAAGTACCAATACCTGGTTTATAGACAACAATATC
Organism: Oophaga sylvatica; assembly: GCA_033576555.1. Lineage (NCBI taxonomy): Eukaryota > Metazoa > Chordata > Amphibia > Anura > Dendrobatidae > Oophaga > Oophaga sylvatica. The sequence goes on from JARQOD010000007.1 coordinate 125,545,010, forward strand.
ACTGTGCCTGATTGGCCAGCAAACTCGCCTGACCTTAACCCCATAGAGAATATATGGGGTATTGTCAAGAGGAAGATGAGAGACACCAGACCCAACAATGCAGACGAGTTGAAGGCTGCTATCAAAGCAACCTGGGCTTCCATAACCCCTCAGCAGTGCCACAGGCTGATCACCTCCATGTCACACCGCATTGATGCAGTAATTGATGCAAAAGGAGCCCAGACCAAGTATTGAGTGCATTTACTGAACAAACTTTTCAGTAGGCCAACATTTCGGATCTTAAAATAATTTTTGAAGTTGGTGTTATAATGTATTCTAATTTACTCAGATAATGACTTTTGGGTTGTCATTCGCTGAAAGCCATAATCATCAACATTAACAGAAATAAACATGTGAAATAGATCACTCTGTTTGTAATGACTCTATATAATATATGAGTTTCCCGTGTTTGTATTGAAAAACTGAAATAAATTAACTTTTTGAGGATATTCTAATTTTCTGAGAAGCACCTGTATATACATGAATTATGGGTTTCCAAATGTGGTAACACAGATCTAGATAGTGATCCCCAATGGGGACAGTGTCGATAATGTCTGTAAAGCGCTGTGGAATTAATGGCGCTATATAAGTGAATAAAATAAAAATAAATAAATAAAAATGTCAGCATGAGCCCTTATGGGTAAGAGAAGCTTTTTTGGCATATGAAAAAAGTCACTGATGGTAAAAACGGACACACCAACCAGACCCTGATGACAATTGCTCCGGGTTTTTTTCCACATATGAGAAAAAAACTGACGTCTGAATGAGACATTAAAAAAAAAGAGGATGAAAACGCTAAAAAGAATTGCGTGTTCTAACAAGGCTCAAACAGCCATTGTCATTAAAGTTTTAAAGGGACCGTTTAACAGCCACGGCCCATTACACAGGGTCCCTGGGGGCTGAACGCTTCTGCTGTGCTAGCTTGTATAGCTGCCTTGGTGTTTGCCACTCTCAGGACACGCTAATAACATAGAAGTCAATGTACAAACACAAGAAATCAAGGAACCTATATAACCTGATGTGGAAAACAAGTTGGTGGAACGTGCTCAGAAGTCATACTCTTAGGTACCTCTAAGGGCCTTTCTTATTACCTCTAATGTTGGTCCACCCGACATCTAAAATGTAATATTCAGATGAATGGCTGCTGATATAATACCCAGATGGATCAAGTCCAGTGGGGCTACTGATTGTCAATGACATCCACATGCACTAATAGAATATATGAGCAGAGGTTGCCCAGATGGAACAATGCCTTTAAAAGGGATTGCGTGATGTAGGAGCACATACCCTGATTCCAGAGATGTATCACATACTGGGCTGCTTGCTGCAGTTTTAATTAAAAACTTTTTATACCTCTGCAGATCTAGCAGTTCTCTCAATGCTGAGCTCTGTATAACTCCGCCTACCCCAATGATTGGCTGCTTTCAGTGTACACTGTGCATAGGCAGAAAGCTACCAATCAGTAATAGAAGTGCAGCTGGAATACCTTGCAGTAGGCCAAGTAGTCCTAGAGTAATAATCTCCTGCTGATAAAACAGTGTCACAGCAGCCCAGTAAGTGTCACATTGCTGGAAAAAAGATTACATAGCAAAAACCTGGTGACAGATTCCCTTTGAGGCTCAGTTCAGACAAGTGTAGGAAAAATCATCCGTTTATTTCAGCAGTCCAATTTTCTATACGTTTATCTTTAACATCTCTATGTCCATTTTTTCAATTCAGATGATATCCTTTTTATACATCCTCAATAAATAAATAAAAGGCCACATACAGCTCCCTATGTAATAATTGGGACGGATACAGTATGTTACAAATGGATGCCATAATGATGAGTTTGAGATTAATGGATGGGACTCATCCGAAAATTGGAATACAAGCTGATCATCAGTCTTTGCACAGAAACATTTTTGTGAACTAGTCCATTCAGTTGCATTAGTCCAGGTGTTTTCTATTTGGCACATGGACATCATACTGATGAGTCCGAATTTTTAGGTTTTTCTTGTGAAATCAGGACCGCATGTTAACGTGTAACTGCACCTTAAGGTGACTTTTTAGAAAAAGCGCGTGTGTGTACATGAGGAATAATGAGTAATATTTCTGGTCATTATACTTGTTTTATGGATCAGAATAATGCATGCCATGTAATGGCATCTCTGGCATGTAGCACATGGAGCCAGCCACATCTGCAATTTGTGGACGCGACTGGCCGTTTTTCCCATATGGCCATCTGAATCCTTTTTAATAAGTTGGGAAAGAGGTAGTTTTCGCCCATAAGCTATATTACAAAGTTTCTTATCTTCACCTGTAATGTAGAATTATAAAAGAAAATTAAATAGAAAGTGTAGTTATTCTTTACAGGTAAATTTCCCCTTTAACGTAAGTAATAAGACAACCCTGTAACTGCTGTAGGACTCATTTCATATAGCAGATTACAGTCAAATAGGAGAATATGTGACTCTTATTGGCTTAATAGATTGCTTCAATCATGAATCGGAAACTTAAGCTCATGTCACCAGTATAGAGCAATTAAAGGAAATGGTCGTACTATGAAATATTTAGCTGGTAATTCTATTATACGTTCCAGGGAGCAGATAATCAGAATTCTTAATCTTCCATCTGAATCATTTAGTCATATCATGTAAAGAATATCCCCTCTGCATAATTCAATGCAAAATGTAAAGAAAAGATCTATTGATGTGTTCTTATAATAGGAGTTCTGTGCTGTACTTTGTTTGATAAAAGGATTAATAAAAAATACCATTTCTTCTTCTAAAAATGAAAAAAAACATTTTTATTATTACTGATGAATCCCATCACAATGAATATTCTACAAGATGACCATGGACCCTGTTCCTTATCTCCATCTTTAGTATTACTGATGAACGCCATCACAATGAATATTCTACAAGATGACCATGTACCCTATTCCTTATCCCCATGTTTAGTATTACTGATTGAACACCATCACAATGAATATTCTACAACAAAATGACCGTGTACCCTGTTCCTTATCCCCATCTTTATTATTACTTATAAATGCCATCACAATGAATATTCTACAAGATGACCGTGTACCCTGCTCCTTATCTCTATCTTTAGTATTACTGATGAACGCCATCACAATGAATATTCTACAACATGATGAGCATGTACCCTGTTCCTTATCCCCATCTTTAGTATTACTGATGAATGCCATCACAATGAATATTCTACAACAACAAGATGAACGTGTACCCTGTTCCTTATCCCATCTTTAGTATTACTGATGAATGCCATCACAATGAATATTCTACAACAACAAGATGAACGTGTACCCTGTTCCTTATCCCCATCTTTAGTTTTACTGATGAATGCC
>JARQOD010000007.1:125548500-125629914 GCA_033576555.1 Oophaga sylvatica
GGGCCGTACAATTGTTACATTATCTCCGCCCACAAAGTACCTCCTGATGCTGGCACTGGTGTCAGGACGTAATCTTTCATTACACGCACCACAGCATTCAGTAGTGAACACTGCGTGTGCGTTCTCACAGAGCAAGAAGAAATTAATGGGCCGGCTGCCATGAAAATACAGCTGACGACCCAAGCCTTGCAGTCCCCAGGAATCTGTCCAGGGGCCAGATAAAAAGGTCATCAAGAGCCGTAAACAGCCCGCTGGCCTGAGGTTCCCCACCACTGGCTTAAGGCATCTGGAGAGTGCACTGCAAAAGCTGCACGAGAGATCCTGTCTAAAGAGCAAGTTATTTCTGCTAAGAAAACAATGCAAAATAAGAATCAGAAATAAGAAAAGGATATGCAGAAGTACAGAAATAAATGCATAGAAATGAGGTGCTGGAAATGATTACACACATGAGATCAGTGGGCGAGGATACAGAAAAATTCCAGCATGATGATTTATCACAACACATTTACATAAGTGAAGAAAAACATGTAAATGAAAATAAATTAAATAAGTTGTCTACTACTTGTACATTGATGCGCTATTCTTAGGATAAGGCATCAATGTTTGATCGGCTGGGGTACGGTATTCGTCACCCCTGCCAGTCATCTGTTATCGGTGCCAACAGCGGTGGCCACCGGCCGGTAGTACTTACTTGCGGAGCTTGGTAGTCTACTTGTAGTGGCTGGGGCTTGTTACTGCAGATCCGCCTTCTATTGAATTGAATAGTAGGTGGATGTGTAGCACCCCGCAGGAAGCACTACACGTAGACGGCCAAGCTCCGTTAGTAAGTACTTCTGGCTGCAGGCCACTGCCGCTAGCATTGATGACAGATGATCGGAGGTGGTGCCGAGTGTTGGACCCCAGCTGATCAGACATTGATGCCTTATCGCAAAGTGCTTACAAAGGACTTTCAGAGGAGTAAGCCAGTCTCTTGCCTGTACACAGACTGACGGACAAAAGGGACTTTTGTGTTCATTTATGTGGACTATCTGGTAGTCTCTTTTAGCAAGAATGGAATGAAAAAGGAATACTATAAATGCTAAAACAGAATGAATTTTCAGACCAAAGATTTTGAAAATTTCCTATGAATTCAGATTGAGGGAGAAGAAAAATGGCAATGTACTTCTGAACCACAAGCATAAGATATAAGAATTAATTTAATTTGGGTTGAAGGATGAAAAATCAGAGAAACCAACTTCCTGAAGGAGATGAACAACTAAAGTGATTTGCTCATTTCTCATTATCATTGTAATGACCTGGGTTGAAGATATTCATTGCTGTAATATGAAGTTGCTAATGAGCTTTGTGAAAGTTTTAATTAAGCCAAGTTAGATTTTTTTAAATTTAATAAGGGGTTATCTGGTTTAGAAAACTTACTTTTATACATTATGCCAGACATACATATATTAGACATATAATGCTGCACACTTTTTAAGCATAATTGTTATTTCAGGTGACTGTTCAGAATAAGATTTTGTGTGTACATCAAGAATAACACTATTTCTGGCTATTGTATGGCTTTTACACTGCATTCTTCACCAGTTTCCCCTTCTGCAGGTTTTACCTTTAACGTGCAGTTGTCACTGAGCTAGTGGGTGTATATTAGCTCTTATTTTATCTCCCATACACAGCATCAGAGATGTGAGGGTTTTCTGTTCACGTCTCTCTATGTACCACACACACTCAGAAGCAGCAGCAGTATGGAGGACATTATACAACAGAACTGAGCCGTGTAGCTGCGAATCCAGCACTGGTGTGAGATAAAGTTACTAAAAAGCAGAAAAATGGGTCTGTGTGTGTTTATGCTGCTAAATTTCAATCTGGTACTTATTCTACTCCTCCCTCCCCTTCTAATCTCTCTATTAACTTAGCAGCCTGTTTTGCCTCGAACAAGATGGATTAAGCGTTTTTTCAAAATGAGTGATGCGTTCAGTAGACATGGGGGATGACAAGATGTGGTTCATAAGAGGAGAAAGAGGAACATTTCTCAGAATAGATATATTACACATATGCTTGTGGTATTGATTTATGCAAAGTTTGGACAGTGATCATTTACGTTACTTTGACGTCCAAGGTCGTCTCCCTTCCTTTGATTCGTGTCTGGCATTGAGCCCGCATCTTTTCCTGCACATGGCAGCTGATCTGATCATTTGTTATGTGCCTTTAACAGACTCGGGTGAATCTGTGATCCACCCGCGGCTGCTAAAATGTTAATGTCACTCTCTGACAGCGGCATTTAACTCACGCAAGTTGGAAGTTTGTCACTAATCCCGCTCATCGGTGCTGCTGTCACATGATCGCAGGGTACCGATGGGTTTTCATGACAGCCGGGGGTCTGCAGAAGACCGCCGTCCCTGTCATTGTAAATCTCCTATGAACGCCGGCTTGAGGCTGGCATTCATAGGAGATCAAGATTTATGCTAAACATAGCAGGTGATCTGACGGTTACAACTTCAATTCTCCTAAAGACACTATTGAAGCAAGAAAAAAGTAAAAAAAAAATGTTTTAAAACATTTCTTAAAAAAATATAAAAATTCAAATTGGCTAAGTCAATGGTGTCATTCAAAAGTACATTTCTTTGGAGAAGAAGCTAACGTGAAATGCGAGTTGGGCTACCTGTCCTCACTTAACCCAGGATGTTCAGATATGTATATTCTATAAGTGGTTACATTTTTATCCATTTATTAAATTCTTTATAAAAACGACTTAACAGCATTCACCATATTAAATTACTTACCTGCATCAGGTTCCTGTTTTTGGGGCTCTCTCCCATACACAGGAGTGTGTACTTCTATGCTCTCTTTGTAAAAGCCGCCGACTTACACGCTTTTCTTTGGGGGAACAATGAGATCGGCAGTCTAAAATCAGACGTGACTGATAAACATCTCAGCCAACCACGAGCTGGCCGGCATCGTCGTACCCACTAGATTGTTGGCCGAACCTGTCGAAATCAGAGGTTTTGACCTACATTATTTAATGTGTATGAGACCTTACCCGCTCTCCTATGATGCCGATTTCCGTTTTTTTTTATTTTAGTTTTTTCCTCCCCTTCTTCCCAGAGCTATAACTTTTTTATTTTTCTATCCACATAGCCATAAAAGGGCTTGTTTTTGCGGGATGAGTTGTACTTTTGAGTGACGCCATTCATTTTACCACTTACTGTACTTAAAAACAGGAAAAAAATTCCAAGTGCGATGAAATTGTGAAGAAAATTCTGACATTGTTTTTGGGAATTGTTTTTACAGCGCACATTGTAGGCAAAATGAGCTTTTTCATCAGTACGATTATGGGGACACCAATCTTGTCCAGTTTTTTTTTTATTATTTTAGTGATGAAAAAAAAAAATCAGAACTTTGAAAAAAAAAAAATTTTTTTGCTGTCGCCATTTCCCGAGGGCAGTAACATTTTCATTTTTCAGTAGATGGAGCCGTGTGATAGCTTATTTTTGTGGTTCGAGACAATGTTTTTATACATACTATTTTGGGACAGATATGATATTTTGATCACTTGTCACAGCATTTTTATGTTTTTTGTGTTATTGCAGTGACCAAAAAACCCCACAATTTTGGCATGTTTGAATTTTTTCTGTTTACGGTGTAGGGAGAAAATTACCTTTATTCCCCCTGCAGCGTTGCGCTTTCAGTCACGGGGGCAGCACAGGTTCTAACTTAGGGTGAATCCTACATCATAAATGTAAAAAATTTGCAAATGCATATGTTTCTTTTGCTGCACTAGTTTTTCAATGTTTTTATTGAACATTTTATAAATCATTAATACTGAAAACAATAGTACAGAAGTAAAAAGCATTTTTAGACATGTTTTTCAGTTATAGCAACAAATTAAATTTTAAACATTGATTTAATAAACAGTTGAGGAGTTCCATGTCGGATGGGTGTATAAACCGATGAACAAACAAACAAACAAACAAACAAATATTTGTAAACAGATGACATATACTGTCAAAATTAACTGGATTATATCCAGTACTGCAATGAGAACCAGATATTAAGTTAGTAAGTTATGGCGCAACACTTTATTTTTTAGGAATAACTGGAATGGAAAATGAAGGGAAGGGAGAGGAAGAAGGGAAGGGATGAAAAGGAGGGAGGGGGGGGTTGGGTTAAATTATATTTTCCCAGTGAGACCACTTATTTATGAATTTTTTGGATTGGTTATTTGCGATAGCAAATTTTATCTCATAGTCCTTATGAAGTTGGATTCTTTCTATAACATCTGAGTATGATGGAGGGAATTGGTTTTTCCAATTATAGGCTATCATGTTTTTGGTAACTAAGAGGATGTGTATTATCAAAAAGATTTTGTCAATTTCTAAGGTTGGAAGCTCCAACGAGAGTAAAGCTAGCTGAGGCGTGAGCTTAATTCGTCTGCCAATAATTTTATTTATTAAATTATTTATTTCAGACCAGAGTGGAGACAGTTTAGGGCAATTCCAAAACATATGGAGAAGATCCCCTTTATGACCGCAATCTCTCCAACAAAAAGATGTATTTTCACCGAAATGGGCTATTCTAGCTGGAGTGAGGTACCATCTCGAGAAAATTTTATATTGAGTTTCTTGGAGAACATGGAGAGAGTAGATGAGTAGGAGGTTGTTAGTGCGTCTTCCCACTCTTCACAAGAAGGATTTATTTTGAGTTCCTCTTCCCATTTTTTGTTGTATGCATTTTTGGTGAAATCTGAGTCCTGATTTAAATAATCATATATGTAGCTATGGCTCCAAAAAATTTTGTGTTCCAAGTTGGAAATCATGTTTAAGGAAGCTTCAGAGACTAAAGGTTTTTGTCGAAGCCAGGGAGCTATCTGATCCTTTAAAATTAAATAGTGTCCGAACATTGAAGAGGGAATTTTAAATTTGTCTTTTATAACAGAGAACTGCAGTAAAGCTATACCATCATATAAGTCACCCAATTTTTTGACTCCAAACTCTTTCCAAGAGGGGTGTGGAATTTGATTTTTAAGTGATAGCAAGGTATCCAAGGACATATTTTTAAAATTGGTAATTTTGTCTGAACTTTTTTTAGTGTAGGATAGTTTCTTCCAAGCATGCGTTGTGGCTATAAAAGTAGGATGAGCCATCGAGTCAGGGAATTGATTAGACATTGTCTTAATGATGAGGTCGCGAAGTGGTTTATTGTTATTTAATGATATTTCGAGGTCTATCCAGGCTGGGGAATTTTTTGGGGAAAGCCAATAAAGACTATGCTTGACTAGCATAGCATGGTGGTGATTTAAAATATTTGGTATACCCAAACCTCCATGGGATTTTTTAGTGTAGCCTATTGCTTGTAAAGTTCTAGGTTTTTTATTGTTCCAGATAAAAGTTTTAATTGTTTGTTGAAGATTTTTAACTTGGGATAAAGAAATTGGGAGAGGAAGAGAACCCAAGACGTATAAAATTTTTGGGAGGGTGAATATTTTGATTGAGAAAATTCTACCCCACCATGAAAGTTCTCTTTCTCCAAATGAATTTGAATCCAGATTGATAATTTTGAGCAAGTTATTAAGATTTGTGACGACTAATTTTTTGAGGTTTTTTGTAATTGTGATACCCAAGTAAGTGAATTCTCCCTTTGCCCAGTTAATGGAGGAGAAGCTTTTTATTTCTTCAATCACAGGTTTGGTTATGTTGATTGGTAATAGGGTGGATTTTTTATTGTTTATTTTAAAGTTGGATAGTGTTGAAAAAGTCTCCAACAGTTTTTGTAACTCTTTTATAGAACCTACTGGATCAGATAAAGAAAGAAGGATATCATCAGCAAATAAGCTGATTTTGTGTTGACGATTTTGAGTATTGAAACCTTTGATTTTTTTATTCTCCCTTATTTCCTGTGCAAGGGGTTCTAGAGCCAGAACGAACAAAAGTGGCGAAAGGGGGCATCCTTGTCTTGTCCCATTGGAAATGGGGAAGGTACGGGAAATATGATTATTGCACACAACTCTGGCTTTGGATTGGAGTAAAGAGCCATAATAGTTGTGAGAAATTTATTGTTGAAGCCAAATTTTTTTAATGTTTGATTCATAAAGGTCCAATCGAGCCTATCAAAGGCTTTTTCTGCGTCAAGTGACGCTAGTAAAGTGGGGATTTTGGTAGAGTTAGCTAATTTAATTAGATTGATGACCCTTCTGGTTCCATCAAGGTATGTCTGCCCCTAACAAAACCAATCTGGTCGTTGTTTATAAGTTTGGGTAAAATCTGGCCCAATCTATCCGCTAAAATTTTTGCGTAAATTTTCAAATCTGAATTAATGAGAGAGATAGGTCTATAGTTCGACAAAGACTCGAGGTCACCTCTGGGCTTCGGTATTAGTATCACTGAGGCTTCTAGCATTTCAGCAGGAAATGAGCCTGTATCCGATGTTGTGTTAAAAAGTTGCGTGAGATGAGGTGTTAATACGTCAGAAAAGATTTTATAATAGTCGTTACCAAACCCATCGGGACCCGGAGACTTTGCCGATTTCAGTTGGGAGATACAATTTTTGACCTCCTCTAGGTTGAACGGGGACGTTAAAAGGGTTAAGTCTTCATTTTGTAATTTTGGAAGGCTAATTGATTTTAAGTAGGCGGAGATGGCTTTTTGTTTTCCCTGAGGAGTAGGGAGTGGTTTAGGTTATAAATTTTTTCATAAAAATTCGCGAATTCGTTAACCACATCCTGTGGGTGGGACAGATAGGTTCCTTTTTCTGATTTAATTTTGTCAATCCTATTCCGGATTCTTCTCTTTTTGATTCGGTTCATCATGAATTTTAAAGGTTTATTTAGGGAAGTGTATAATTTGTATTTATTTGTCTTAATCATCTCGTCATATGATGAAAAAATTTGAAATTTTAGGTCTTGTCTAATTTTCGCAATTTCATTTTGGAGAGAGAGGGAAGGGGAAGGGAGACCAATTTGAGTTTTGATTTTGCTTTTAAGTAGGGTTTGTAGTTTCTCAGTTTCTGCTTTTTTCTCTTTCTTCTCCCTAGATGAAATCTGTATTAGGAGGCCTCTGATAACTGCCTTGTGGGCACACCATCTAATAGCTGGGCTTATATCCTCAGTGTTGTTCTCCTCAAAGTAGAGTTTGATGTTTGATTCTATAAATGATTTGTGTAATGGATTGTTAATTAGGTAGGAGTTGCATTTCCACAAAATTTTGTTTTTAAATGGGGGTCCCAAAACAAGATCCGCTATCACTGGAGAATGGTCTGACAGAGTTCTGTCACCAATGACAATTTTCTCAAATCTTGTTAAAGAGAAAACGTTGGTGACGATGAGATCAATTCTTGAAGCGGATTGATATGTTTCAGAAAAATGTGTATATTCTCTGGAAGAGGAATTGACACACCTGAAAACGTCATACAACTCGTTTTGGGATAACCAGCTATTGATATTGCCATGGCATGTTCTGTGTTTAGAGGAGGAGTCAATGCGTGAATCTGGAACTGCATTAAAGTCCCCTAGAAAGATAACTTCACCTTGTTTGATTTTATTGGTTTTGTTAATCAATTTATTCAAAAATTTTGTTTGATTTCTGTTTGGGGCATATAAGTTTACAATTGTGCAAAGTTGATCATTAATACGACCAATCAAGATATGAAATCTTCCATTCGGATCGGGAATTTCCTCAATTAGGGCAAAGGGGATACTGTTTTTTATAATGGTAATGACTCCTGCTTTACTTTTCTGATTACATGCTTTAAATATATGTGGGAATTTTTGGTGGGAAAAGGTGGGATGATTTTCAGATTTAAATTTTGTCTCCTGGATACATATGATATCCGCTCTGGATTTATCCAGTTCTTTCCAAAGAGCAAATCTTTTTCTGGGTTATTCAGACCCCTTACATTGTATGACAAAATCTTGATACTCATGTTGGGTTGTTAGAGTTTGAATTGGGTCTATGAAGGAAAGTGGTCTCACTGGGAAAATGAAGTAGTATCGCGCCTTGATGGAAATGAAAAAATATTTAGAATAACAATTATAATTATAAGCGTAACGTTTAAACAAATGCAAGTAGCAAATATAGGAAGATAGTTCACCTCAAAAATTAGATGAACTTTACTGGGGAGGTATTTCAAAATAGGAGTAGAGGGAAATCCTCTTAAAGGTATAAGCCATTAGTTTTGACCTATAATAAATCTGCAAAAGGAACATTTGAGGTTTCTCAACGGTGACTTCCATGGTTGGGTCCCTTATTTCTTAATGTGGAGATGAGATCAAGCCCCTCCTCCACAGAAAAAATTGGGATTGTTTTCCCATTTAGGTAGACTAGAAGTCTTAGTGGAAAGCCCCATCTATAGGAAATTCCTTTTTCCCTGAAGAATGAAGTGACCTCATTAAAGGTTTTTCTAGATTCAAGGTGTCTTTAGAGAGGTCTGTGTAAATTTTTAAATTTTGGAAAGGTTCTGGGAATGTTTTCTTTTCTTTAAGATATTGAAAGATTTTTTCCTTTGTTGCGTAAAAATGCATGCGTAGGATGGTATCCCTCGGAGCATCCTGCGGAATTGATTTAGGGCGAGGGAGTCTATGTATCCTGTCGATATTCAGGTCAAGATTTGTTAAAGAAGGAATAGCTTTTTTGAAAATGGAGCGAGCATGTTCTGCTAGATTATCCGGGGTGATGCTCTCAGGTATGCCTCGGATTTTAAAGTTATTCCTGCGGTTACGATCTTCCAGATCAGCCAATTTAATCCTGAGCCTCTTGACCTCATTTGTCAGATTATAAATCTCAGATGATGCTTCTAAGGCAGTTTTTTCGACCTCTGACAGCCTCTCCTCTTGATCCATGAATTTTTTGTTTAATTGATCAAAGGAACTTTGAAACATTTTTGCTTGTTCCTCAAAGTTTCTTTTCATATTTTCATTTATTTTTGTAGCTAGATTGGTCATGAATGCTTCCACTTGCTCCAACATTGGGCTGGGAGAGGGAGCATTTAAAGGTATAGAGGAGAGGCCTGAGGAGGCCGGTATTGTTTCTAAATTTGGTTTGTGCCTATGTTTAGCAGGGGTGGAAGTGGGTGAGGTTGAGGAATCACTATGGTCATCATCCTCACTACCCTGAGAGCCTGGGAATTTATCTCCCCAATCCCCCGGTTCTTTTCTTTTAGCTGAGATGGAGAGGTCCATACTGTCATGCATGGTGGGTGATTGAGTAATGAATAGTGGGGTATTTTGAATTTTGTTTTGATGGGGTTTTGCTGTATCTGCGAGAAGTACCGTTTTTTTGGCTTTTTTGTCACTCAGGCGCGGTAAAGATGACTTTATGTCAGTCTTTAATGGGGATCTCGACCTGGTGGGGCTGATCAGGTTGAGTTGATCCTTAGACGGGCTGTAATTGGAACGTAAATTATTTGTTTTGGACTCCCTTAGTTGTTTTGGGGAGTTATTAACAGTTTTTTGAGAGTTAGGTTGATTACTCATTTTGAGAAGAATATGTTTCTTAAATTCAATACAGAATACAAAGTATAGACAAATGAAGGTAAAGCTGTGCAATGCTGTATTTTACTGATAGTCAGCATCAAGATATAAATGATCGGGCCGACTGATCTACAGGAAAACGGTACTTAAGAATTCATTATAGTGTAATGTTCCTAACGTAAATCTGGAGCAGCACTTCTTATCAGGCGCTGGAGAAGTGGTAACACAGCAATCACATAGAACCGTCCTTCTAAAACATTTAGATATGAAAATGTTTTATGAGCCAATTTTGCCCCCTCCAACCAAATTCTGCTGGCTGCGGTTTGATGATCTTTCCAAAACTGCAAGTTATCACCTTTCCTGCATCCGAAGATTGGTGGGGGTTTGATCATTGGGATGCTCACCAATCCAGAAAATTGGGCTCTCCAATGCCCGTTGGTCTGCGCACGTATATCACTGCTACTTTTACTACTTGCTTTATTCTGATGAGGCTTTTCAGAGCCCCGTTCTTTGGATCGGTGGGAGTGCTGGAGGTTGGATAGCCACCAATCTGCAAGATTTCAACTACCCTTAGGATAGGTGATAACTTTATATACTGGGAATAAGGATTTCAATCGAGTCTGCGGTCCCAAAATTTAACTAGCTGAACTGTTTTATTGAGAACTTAGCCTTATTATTATTTTATTATTATTATTATAGATTTTTATAGCGCCATTTATTCCATGGCGCTTTACATGTGAAGAGGGGCAAATATAGACAAGTACAGTAAACATGAGCAATACAAGGCACACACAAGTACAGAAGGAGAGAGGACCCTGCCCGCGAGGGCTCACAATCTACAGGGATGGGTGAGGATACACTAGGAGAGGGAAGAGCTGATCGTGCGGTGGTTCAGTAGACTGATGATCACTGCAGGTTGTAGGCTTGTCGGAAGAGGTGGGTCTTCAGGTTCTTTTTGAAGGTTTCCATGGTAGGCGCGAGTCTGATGTGTTGGGGTAGAGAGTTCCAGAGTATGGGAGAGGCTCAGGAGAAGCTTTGTATGCGGTTGTGGGAAGAAGAGATAAGAGGGGAGTAGAGGAGGAGATCTTGAGAGGATCGAAGGTTGCGTGTGGGTATGTACCGGGAGACCATGTCACAGATGTATGGAGGAGACAGATTGTGGATGGCTTTGTAGGTCATGGTTAGGGTTTTGAACTGGAGCCTCTGAACGATAGGAAGCCAATGAAGGGCATGGCAGAGTGGAGAGGCTGGGGAATAGCGGGGAGACAAGTGTATTAGTCGTGCAGCAGAGTGCAGGATGGATTGGAGTGGTGCCAGAGTGCTAGAGGGAAGGCCAGAGAGTAGGAGGTTGCAGTAGTCGAGGCGGGAGATGATGAGGGCATGCACTAGTGTTTTTGTACTTTCATGGTCAAGGAATGCACGGATCCGGGAAATATTTTTGAGTTTGAGACGGCAGGAGGAGGCTAGGGTTTGGACATGTGGCTTGAAAGAGAGGGCAGAGTCGAGGATTACTCCGAGGCACCGAGCGTGCGGGACTGGGGAAAGTGAGCAGCCATTGATGTTAATGGACAGGTCTGGTGGGGGGGTAGAGTGAGATGGGGGAAAGATGATGAATTCTGTTTTGTCCATGTTCAGTTTTAGAAAGCGAGCAGAGAAGAAAGCAGAAATAGCAGACAGACATTGTGGGATTTTGGTCAGTAAGGAGGTGAGGTCAGGTCCAGATAGGTAGATCTGCGTGTCATCGGCGTAGAGATGATACTGAAGACCATGGGATTCTATGAGCTGTCCCAGGCCGAGGGTGTAGATGGAGAAGAGTAGGGGTCCAAGAACTGAACCTTGGGAACACCGACAGACAGGGGGCGAGGTGAGGAGGTGGTGTGGGAGAGGGAGACACTGAATGTTCGGTTTGTTAGATATGATGAGATCCAGGATAGGGCCAAGCCTGTGATGCCAAGTGATGAGAGAATCTGTAACAGGAGGGAATGGTCCACAGTGTCGAAGGCAGAAGACAGGTCCAGGAGAAGGAGGACAGAGTAGTGACGCTTGCTCTTGGCGGTTAGTAGGTCGTTGGTGACTTTAGTTAGGGCAGTTTCAGTTGAGTGATGCAGTCGGAAGCCTGATTGTAAGCGGTCAAAGAGGGAGCAGGAGGAGAGGTGGGAGGACAGTTCAAGATGGACATGCTGTTCCAGTAGTTTTGAGGCATAAGGGAGAAGAGATATCGGGCGATAGTTAGACACAGAGGATGGGTCAAGGGAGGTCTTTTTGAGAATGGGTGTGATCGAGGCATGTTTGAAGGATGAGGGGAAGACACCATTTGTAAGTGAGAGGTTGAAGAGGTGTGTTAGAGTAGGGGTGAAGACGGTGGCGAGGCTAGGGATGAGGTGGGATGGCAGCGGGTCAAGCATGCAAGTGGTGAGGTGTGATCTTGATAGGAGGGTGGAGAGCTGATCTTCTGTCATGGTGGAGAAGTTGGCTTTGGAGGAAGAGGGTTGAGCAGCTAAGAGGGGCAATGGGGGCTGTGGGCCAAAGCTTTCTCTGATCGTATCGATCTTCTGCTTAAAGAAAGAGGCAAAGTCTTCAGCAGAAATGAGAGGAGAAGGGAGAGGTGCTGGGGGACAGAGTAGAGAATTGAAAGTGTTGAAGAGCTGTTTAGGGTTGTGAGACAGGGAGGATATGAGAGATGAGAAGTAAGTTTGCTTTGCAGCAGTGAGCGTGGACTTGAAGCTGGTGAGGTACTGCTTGTATGCGGTTAGGTGCTCGGCAGAGCGGGATTTTTTCCATCTCCGCTCAGCAACCCTGGAAGCCCGTCTCAGTTCTTTGGTGAGGCTGGTCAGCCAGGGCTGCCTGTTGATTGTACAAGTTTTGCTATGTGTGAGGGGGGCAGCCGAGTCAAGTGCTGCTGTTATTACAGTGTTATAAAAGGTGGCAGCAGAATCTGTGTCGTGAAGTGAAGATATGTCTGTAAGAGGGAGGAGGGACTCAGAGAGCATTGGTAAATTGAGGTGTTTGAGATTTCTGCGAGGGTGAGTGAGTTTGTGGAGTGGGGGTTGTGCACTAGAAGAGGAGAGAGAAGAGAACGTCAGTAGGTTGTGGTCAGACAGGGGAAGGGGTGAGTTAGTGAGATTAGTAAGGGAACAGAGGCGGGTGAAGATAAGGTCGAGCGTGTGACCATCTTTGTGAGTGGCTGCAGAGGACCATTGAGTGAGGCCAAAGGAGGCAGTGAGCGATAAAAGTTTAGAGGCCGCTGGGGTGGAAGCATCAATGCGGATGTTGAAGTCACCCATGATGATAGTGGGGATGTCAGCAGAGAGGAAATGAAGCAGCCAGGTGGTGAAGTGGTCGAGAAAGGTGGAGATGGCAAGTTCTGGGGGGCGGTAGATGACAGCGAGCTGGAGGTTGGAGGGGGAGTAGATGCGGACGGAGTGCACCTCAAATGAGGGAGTAGTAGCGGAGGGGGGTAGTGGAATTGGGGCAAAGGAGCAGGTATCAGATAGGAGCAAACCAACTCCTCCACCAAAAATCATACTAGCACATTTTCGTGGTATAATGCCTAAGAAAATTACTATTAATTCAAATGCAAATGAGGGGGTTTCGGCGCACCATTGGCGTGACTAAAAGCTGCATTACACCCCCACAAATTGCATTTTAAGGACTTTACCCGCTTTGGATTGACAGCATTTGAGTGCCCAAAGTTAGTGCTGCCTGCACTCAGCCCACGTGTCTGCGTGTGCGTACTAACACTGCCTGAGCCCAGCCGAAAATATCACACATTTCAGTGTGTTCACAAAAACACTACAGGTGGGAGCATTCTGCTCTCCAGCTCCTGTCTACAGCTGCCACTCACTATACTTCAAGGTATATCAATGTAGTGAGTGGTGGCCACAGAAAAGAGATGGAGAGGAGAACGTGCTCTCCCACACGGTGTGCGTGCCGGCACTGCACTGACACTACAGTATATGCGCAGCTGGGCTCAGGTAGAATCAGTGCGAGCTGAAATGTGAGCTGAGATCAGTCACTGCAGGAGTGCTGTTAATCAGAATCAGGAGAAGACACCAAAATGCAAATTGAAGGGGTGTAAAGGCCATGTCCAGGGAGCACCAAAGTTTCCTCATTTGCATTTTTATTAAATATAATTTTCTCTGGCACTGTAATACTAAAATTTACATTCCTAGTAAGATTTTTCTAGGGACTGAGTCCTGTATATCACTGTATAGCTAGTTTAATATGCATTTTAGGTTTTCCAAAATTCCCTTTAATGGATGTCTCTATTTGATAATCTGCTGGGGTCCTGTTGATGGTAATAAGTCTATAATAGACTGTTACTACTCAGTGCATTTCTAGCTACAGATCAGGCAATCCTAGTGTTAATATTGGGAGTGGAACTAGTGATGAGCGAACATGCTCGGATAACGTCTTATCTTTGGTGTTATCTGAGTACCTTGGGTGTGCTCATATATTATGTTCCAGTCCCTGCGGCTGCATGATTTGCGGCTGTTAGACAGCGTCAACACAACAGATGTGGGGATTTCCTGTTTGTTAGGGAATCTCCACATGTGTTGAGGATGTCTAATAGCTACAAATCATGCAGCCGCAGGGACTCGAACATAATATACAAGCACGCCGAGATGCTCAGATAACACCCGAGCGTGTTCAGACAACATGTTATCAGAGCACGTTCCCTCATCACTACAGTGGACTAACCTGGACCCAGTGCAGAAAATTTTAGAATACAATATCTAATACCTCGGGCAGTTGAGGGGTGCTGACTGCAAAATACAGCCGGCAGCTGCAAGTGATTGCGCGCCGATGGCTGTGTCGTAATAGTATGGTAGCTCATGGAAACCGCAATGTACTATTATGGGGCAGTGGGGAATTATCACATATCGCCTTCCCAATTCTCCATCCAGTGTTATATATGCAAAGATAAATTCTCCTATATTCTACCATGAGCATTCGAAAAGCTTAGTGCAATTGTCTCATGATGTAATAGGACACAACAGCCGCTTCTTTGGGTGGCCTATTACATCCAATCATAACGCTGTAATCGACGTTTAACGCGTCATATTCGATGAGGCCGAGAATTTGACACTTACAGTCATGACCAAAAGTTTTGAGAATGACACAAATATTATATTTTCACATGATCTGCTGCCCTCTGGTTTTTATGTGTGTTTGACAGATGTTTTTATCACAGACAGAAATATAATTGCAAACATATGAGTAACAAAAGCTTATATTGACAGTTAGAATGAGTTAATGCAGCAAGTCAATATTTGCAGTGTTGACCCTTCTTCTTCAGGACCTCTGCAATTCTCCCTGGCATGCTCTCAATCAACTTCTGGACCAAATCCTGACTGATAGCAGTCCATTCTTGCACAATCAATGCTTTCATTTTGTCAGAATTTTTAGGTTTTTGTTTGTCCACCCGTCTCTTGATGATTGACCACAAGTTCTCAATGGGATTAAGATCTGGGGAGTTTCCACGCCATGGACCCAAAATCTCTATGTTTTGTTCCCTGAGCCATTTAGTTATCACCTTTGCTTTATGGCAAGGTGCTCCATCATGCTGGAAAAGGCATTGTTGATCGCCAAACTGCTCTTGGAGGGTTGAGAGAAGTTGCTCTTGGAGGACATTCTGGTAACATTCTTTATTCATGGCTGTGTTTTTAGGCAAGACTGTGAGAGAGCCGATTCCCTTGGCTGAGAAGCAACCCCACACATGAATGGTTTCAGGATGCTTAACAGTTGGCATGAGACAAGACTGGTGGTAGCGTTCACCTTGTCTTCTCCGAATGAGGCGTTTTCCTGATGTCCCAAACAATCGAAAAGGGGATTCATCAGAGAAAATAACTTTACCCCAGTCCTCAGCAGTCCACTGCCTGTACCTTTTGCAGAATATCAGTCTGTCCATGATGTTTTTTCTGGAGAGAAGTGGCTTCTTTGCTGCCCTCCTTGAGACCAGGCCTTGCTCCAAGAGTCTCCGCCTCACAGTGCGTGCAGATGCACTCACACCTGCCTGCTGCCATTCCTGAGCAAGCTCTGCACTGCTGGTAGCCCGATCCCGCAGCTGAAACACTTTTAAGAGACGGTCCTGGCGCTTGCTGGTCTTTCTTGGGCGCCCTGGAGCCTTTTTGGCAACAATGGAACCTCTCTCCTTGAAGTTCTTGATGATGCAATAGATTGTTGACTGAGGTGCAATCTTTCTAGCTGCGATACTCTTCCCTGTTAGGCCATTTTTGTGCATTGCAATGATGACTGCACGTGTTTCTTTAGAGATAACCATGGTTAACAGAAGAGAAACAATGATGCCAAGCACCAGCCTTCTTTTAAAGTGTCCAGTGGTGTCATTCTTACTTAATCATGAAAGATTGATCTCCAGCCATGTCCTCATCAACACCCACACCTGTGTTAATGGAGCAATCACTGAAAAGAGGTTAGCTGGTCCTTTTAAGGCAGGGCTGCAATGATGTTGAAATGTGTTTTGGGGGATAAAGTTCATTTTCTAGCCAAATATTGACTTTGCAAGTAATTGCTGTTAAGCTGATCACTCTTTATAACATTCTGGAGTATATGCAAATTGCCATTAGAAAAAGTGAAGCAGTAGACTTTGTAAAAATTAATATTTGTGTCATTCTCAAAACTTTTGGCCATGACTGTATTTACACTGTCAAAGGCGTCACAAAAGTGTGCCAACCAGAGTACAGACAGCACCATCTTTGGGGGAGCGGGATCCTTGCATTCATCATAGGGTGGTGATTTTTACCTGTTGATGACAGTTGACCAACTGCCCCCACAGTAACCCCTACAATGTAAGAGAACCCCCTCCACAGCAAGAGGGCCCCCCATACTATATGATGCCCCCACAGCCATCATATACTCACCTAATCCAGGATCCTGATGAGTCCACCGTCGTCACCACGCCAGGACTCTGACGTCCTGTACGTGGGCCGTCGTCTCTATAGCCCTGACATTCTATACACTGCAGGGAACGCATGCGATTATGATATAGGTGCACATGCATATCCAGGAAGACGCCATGTTAAAAGATGGAAAACCCATGGGTAACTTAGAAAACATATAGAAATCGCCCACAACAGCAGGGAGGAGTGACACTGAGGATCTGGTAATCAGGATAAGTGGTTAAACTTTAAGTGTAAACTTTCAAAAAGGGTTAGACCGCCTTTCTGGCATGCATGATCTAAGTAAGTATACCATTCTCATCAGGTCTATTGTGAGTAGAGATGAGCAAACCCGAACTTAAAAGTTTGGGGTTCGTACCGGACAGTTAGTGCCTGGTGCTAATCTCCACACGGACTTCTCCAGGACTTGCTAAGTACGGAGTTCCTGAGGAAGAGTGAGAGAGAGTTCTGGTGCCCAAACCGAACTTTGGACTAAAGTTCTGGTCGGGTACCAGAACCCGAGGGTCCACGAGTCTGCTCATCCCTAAATGTGAAATCTTGTGATAAATCCACATTAAAGTAACGGCTATAATAAAAAAATAGATAAAGTAAAAGCCTTACCTCAATGTATCCCTCAATCCCATCATAAATGACATGTCTCATGCTGCCCAACATATTTTCTTCCACTTGCAAAAGCCATTTTTCCACCATACCCTGGAAGGCAGACAAGCACATTACAGTGATATACCATGAGACACATACACCTTGATTAGCACGGAGATGTATCACTAATGTCGGTTTCCAACGCTCAAACCGTCTGATCTTCTGCGTTATATGTAGAAAAACAATACCTCCAGGAAACCGTTTTGTAAGAAATAACCTAATCTGAATAATTAATCTAGTGAGGATTGCCCAGGAGCAACCGTAAAGATACATCTGTCTTCATCAATGACGTTTCCCGGCCCGGGCTCATTACTACAGGTCCATTACTGATGACCTATAGGATGGGAAGGTGAAGACAGCTGTCTACCGTCTCTGCTGACAAGTACGTACTTAGATAAGACACAAAAAAAAGAAAAAAAGCAATAATAAAGAATACTTATTTTCTTCGCAGAGTAATATCTAATTAATGGTCATGTTTAATGGAAAGCAACAAATACGTGAGGTTTATTAGTCAAACATATATAGGCTACGTAGTGTTGGAGCTTGGATCTGTACATTATAGAACGTTTTCACTGTGAAAATAGTGATATTTTAGAGCCGCCGTGGCAGGAGGAAGCATCGGCCTCAAAATACTTTCCTCCTGGTGGTAATTCAGCCCAATTTATTGTTAATATAGACACTGGAAAATGGATTGTACAATTGTATATACAGTAGATTAAATGATAATTAGGGCATAGGGGATAATTTCCAATAAGCTGGGGGTCCGACCACTGGTGCCCCCGCCAGGGGCTCTTCAGATTGGAGCAGAGATCAATCGTGCGCTGTACCACTCCATCCATTCTTAACGGGACCGCCGGAGATTGCCGATTGCTGCACTTGGCTGTTTTTTGGCACTCCCATTAGAATGAATGGAGCAGCAAGGCACATGATAGATCTTCCCCTGCATTCAGGTTCTTGGTACCGATGGGGATTCCAGTGATCGGACCTCCCAGTGATTGGGAAGCTGTTCCCTATCCAACAAATAAATATATTCACCAAAAATAACAATGATGCAACTTTTTTTCTTAAGACTCCTCATTGTGTCGTTCCTCTGTTATTCCTCATTGAAATGATTGACAACTGGATGTTACCACACATAGTGTGCTGACAGTAGTGACTCTGTAGGAACACACCCTTTTAAAGGGGAACCTAGATGTCAATATATTCTGGGAGACATAAGAGAAGAACAGTATAGCGTAACGTTTTAAGAAAAGCACTTTGGAATTGTTATTTATGAAGAATACAAGTATTATCTTAAGGCCCCATTCACAAATCCTGTTTCACGTACATATTTAATAGACAGAACAAGTACTCATTATAGTCTATGAGCACGTTCACATATCCATTTCTAAACCGATTGGCCAGCAAAAAAGGAGACATTCTTATTTGATCTAATTTACGTATCCAACTCGCCCATTCTAGCAAATAATAAATAAATTGGACGCACTGTCCAAAAATGGATGAAAACGGTGTCCAACATGCTGCTGTAAAAGTCTGTTTTTTCTTGTAAGCAAAAATAGCACATCTGAATGAGGCCATAGAGAGGACCTGCTCCCCAGGTATGTCTATGTTAGTAAATACTTCTTGAAGGGGTTGCCCATTATTTTTTATTGATAGCCAACATAGTACAATAGGTCCACCCCTATTCACCCCTGGTACCGGGAACAGCTGATCGGTAGAACTGAACGATACCGCACCGATCTGGTATTGATGACCTATCCTTAGGATTGAGAGTTGAGACCATCAATATAAAAGTATCGGACAATCCCTTTAATTCTGAAGCATCTTTTCTTACAGCTTTGCTTTGAGCTGTTCTTCTATTACTTCTCCTGTCTCGAAGTCAGATTTGAGCAATTTTTGAGGGTGAATACAACTGATAAGTGGGAAAGAGGCATACTATATGTGCCTGATAATATATATTACAATGTTTCTTATGTTTGTTTGTACTGTTGATGTATGTAAAGGAAAAATAAAAATGTAGTTACTATATAAATGCCCATATCCCATAAGAAATATAAACCTCTCTGCTTCTAGGCCAAGCTAGAGTACAGTCATGTGCTGAACCTCTACATTTTAAAGAAGCGCTCCTCCTTCTTCCTCCTCCTCTTCCTCTTCCTACTCCTCCTCTTCCTCTTCCTCCTCCTTTTCCTCCTCCTCCTCCCATCAAAGTTTTTATCCTCTTAATATATTGCAGTCATCATATTATACAGCACTGTGTACTTACAATGGCTCCATCCCATATAGGAGCTGACTTGCATATACTGTAATTTTTTATCTTATGACTGGACATCCATTTTAATATATATTAAAGAACAGTATTTTTTTTGCCATGTACACAACTCCCCACCCAATCTCATCACATAGCAATCTAAAAATTGTCTATCACAGTTTTATGGTTTTTGCTAAAAAATGTCTTTTATATATATCTATTTATACTGCTCTTATTTTTGCATCTAAGCCTGGCATTTCATTTCTTACCGGCAAGGTCGGTACACCATATTCCTAACACTGAAGAACTAGTGCTCCGTGCATTAGTCAAAGAACAGAACATTATTCATTAGTTTCAATTCTCAGGAACGGATACTGGATGTGTAGATTTTAGTTGTATCTATATAGTAAAGAAATTCCTTTTTCGAACGAGTAAAGGTTAATAATCGGAGTAAGATGCATAAATTGAACTAAATACAAGTACATTACTTTAGCCTTTGCCGGGTAGATCTTCTGTGTTAAAGGAACAGTTTCCATCTCGGAGCTGATGATGCCAGTGATCTCCATATCATCAGTAAATTCCAACTTTGCAATCCCCTCAAAACACTTCTTCAGATGAGGCTGTACTCGTAAAGGGTCTTTGGTTTCAGACAGGATTTCGAGGAGTTCGTCATTGGAGAGGAAAAAAAAACCTTATTGAAAAAAAATACATGAATTAAAAAAAAAAATTCTTGAAGCGCTAATAAAGCAATAGTTATTCCAAATGACTTATATCTGGATGTTGGATGGTTAATTGTAGATTTCTGCACAAGTAATCCATCGATGGATGGGCGAATGTAATATTACAGATGTAATTTTGGGAAAATCATGGAAAATTGTGAATCCTGACTAACATTTAGTAGCAGTGGCCTGGCCCAGGGGTGACACTTTCTTTGCCCACTTTCTTCGGCCATACTAAAATTCATGGCATCCCAAAAAGTGGAAACTGGACTATAGTCATGCAGACATTTACTTGGGCAGCAACTGCTGGTCGGTAGCCATTGCTCTGGCTGTACGTAGACCCATGACTGAGCCACTGACCTATCTTCATATGTTGTACTGTAGACTACATCTCGCTTGGTCTTCAGCTCAATATCCAAAAACCGTTCACCATCAGAGGCATTACACCCAGCCCCTGGTTTTCGTGTTATAAATTGGTAACCACAGAATAGTTGCTGATCGGTGGCCTCCAGAACAAGGGTCCCGATTTCCCATTTAAATAAAAGTGGTGATTGAGCATGGGCACGGCTACTTCATTCAAAGTCTATGGTACTGGCGGAGATAGCCAAGTGCAGCACTCATCTACCTTCGTCAGTCTTATAGACAATAAATGCTCTGTTCATGTACTTCAGTTCTAGGGGTGAGACGCTTAATAATCGGCACTACTAGTGGATAGATGAAAAGCGGTAATTGTGGGTGACCTCTGAGATTTTGCTCTTTTGGGGAAAGTGGTTCTCCTTGCAAAGAAGCAATTAGTATACGGTGTCTTACAGGCAATAATTAGACTTGATGCGATGTGCAGGATCCAGTCCAACAGTAATCTATGACCGCTGGATGGGAGACCTTAAAACTACCTCTCCACTTCTTTTGATCAGCCGGCTTGGCACGACAACACATGTGTATCACACAGCAATGATGACACTGCGCTAGACCGGGCTTTTCATAAGAGGAGCCGGGGATGCCGTTAGGTAAGGGGTGAAGCCTTGAAACATGGAACCCCCATAGACAGCTGTTTGAGAGTTTTAGTAAACAGTAGGGCAGTAGGTGTCCATAACGCAGCCCTCCGTTGGTCATGGTTTGCCTCGTAGTATAGTCTCTGAAATCTAGGAATTGTTGCTCTCCAACCTAGGGAAGAGGTTTTGCATCAGGGAATTACCCACAGTCATCTCACTCATAGTTCATGTGATCCTATTCTTACCCATCATGTTTTATCATTTTATTAGCTGCAGAACTCTTCTAATCCACAGTTTTTCAATGCCAAATTTTCTCCTTATTTTGCTCAATATTCTATCCTAGAGCATATAGAGCAGCTCATTTTCTTCCAAATCAGTCTGTTGCCTGAACTCAGTCCACACAAATGATTCTCGGCAGCAGAAATTTACTTTTGCTCTAAGCTTAAAATGCTCAATGTGAAATGTCTTAATTTGAAATGCAAAAAATATACACTTCCTGCATAATCTCCAAATAGAGCTCCATGGGGTAATCCGAGAGATTATGTCATACTGATCTAACTTTATACAGATGCATGTTTTTCTAAGCTGACAAATTATATCTTCACACCCTGCTTTCATAGCTTTGCCTTAATGGTTCATGCTTAAGGTGAAAGCACACGTAAGGACCCTATATAATGTATTATGGGTCTATCAGCATCCTGTGTGCTGCCTCTGTGAAACACCATATGCTCTTCTGAAAGCAATGCTTACAAGGAAAAATACTTCTATAGGGGCTTGCCCTATTAAAGGGGTTGTCTGGGACCTTAACATTGAAGGCCCATCCTCAGGATAGGTCATCAATGTCTGATCGATAAGAGTGCACTTTCCAGCGATCAGCCGTTCCCGCTGTCACCGATGGTCGGAACTGCTTAGTTATGGAGCTGCACAGCTGTATAGAGGCCACGGTTGGGAACTGCACATCTGGCACCTACTCAAATCAACAGGGGGTGGATGTGCAGTACCCGGCCGTGGCCACTATTCCATCGACAGAGCTGTGAGCTCCGTAACTGAGCAGTTCTGGCCACTGCCAACACCGGGAACAGCTGATCGTCATGGGGTGCAGGGTGTCGCTCCCCCATCGATCAGATATTCATGACCTATCCTAAGGATAGGACATCAATGTTAAAGTCCCGGACAACCCGTTTAATAATTTATCCCCTATTCCAAGAACAGGGGTGCCAAATTCCTCTATGTGAATGTAGTGGAAATGAGCATGTGCAAGCGCTGCTCCATTACAGGGGTTGTCCGGTGACAAGTTATCACATCCACAGGGAAGGTGACAACTTTTATCCCCATAAGTAGTGAGGGGAAGTGGGCCTGTGCAACCTGTGCTCCATTCATTAACTGTAGGGCTGTTGAGGACGAGGGTGAAGAAGATTAGAGGTATAGTGCGAATGTTATCCCAAATATACCCTTATTTGAGATAACGAAAACCTCTGTGAATTTTATAAGATAGGAGAGCTGAGAGGATGGGTGACAAGGGGTATACAATATATTTATCAATTGATGGAGAATCAAAACATTAAAACCTTTGAGATGTTGAAGGAGGAATTTCATTTATTAGATGGACACAGATATCAATATACACAGGTTAAAGATGCATTTATTAAGCAAAGGAAAATTGGGAACATATCCGTTCAAAAATATACAGTTATTGATTACATCTGTATGGGAGGACGTACAACAGGTGTCATATCCAGGGTATATGCTGATCTGCTTCACACCTTTCTACTGAATTACCCTGTTTCGGCGAAAGGAAAGTGGGAGGCAGATGTTGGTGTCATTGAAGATGATAAATGGGAATCCATATTGGAATATATTCCCAGGTTGTCTTTAAATGAACCTACCAGGATGTCCCAACTACTTCTTATACATAGAGCATATAGATCACCTGACTTCTTGTTCAGAATAGGGGTACGGGAGAATTCGGAATGCCTGAGATGTGGGTCAGAAGATGCCGGTATACTACATGTTATGTGGAGCTGCCCAAAGCTTGCAAATTACTGGTCTGAAGTAGCTGCCCTAATTGAAGGGCGGTATCATTGTGTAATTCCTAGAGACCCAGTGGTTTGCCTGCTGGGATATGTGGAAGAGCTGGTGGGGAATGTTGTCGCAAAACTGGCAATTGCCAGACTCTTATATGCAGCTAGAAAGGTAATAGCTAGATATTGGGTACGAACGGAGCCTCCCACTAGACAAGAATACATAAGGCAGGTGGATTATGTGGTACGGATGGAAGAAAAAATCTATTTAAAAAGGAAAAACGTCAAACTAGAAGTTACCCAATCCGGTCCCTACAGAGGGACACCCACCAATCAGGAAGCCACTACCTATCCTTTCGATAGATAACTTGTTTTCAATGGATAGCCTTTTTATCTGTAAGAGTCAATGTCGTTCTGTCCCTTCCACAGAAGTGAATGGAGCATTGATCATCCATTTTTTATAGCAAACTGCAGCTGGGGAAGAAATTTAATTGAAAGGGAACAACTCTTTAAGTAGATAAAAGGATTACCTTTAACTTTAAAATTAATAACCTATCCTTATAACAAACCATTAATATTAGATCTGTCGGGGTCGATCTTTCCAGATCAGCTGTTTCCATATTGATACATCAAAGAAATTCACTTGTGCTATATTATCTCTATAGGAGCAGAGAAACTATATATACTGGCGGTATAACAAAAATAATATCAATGACATATTGATCCTCACTTACAACCATAAATATCTATTTGGAAAGAAACATATCAAATATTTCATTTTTCCTATAGAAAAAAAAAGCATTTACCTTGGAAAAAATAATCTTTTCTTCTCTAAATAAGAATTCAATCCCTTCTGAATATCTTCCAAGAGGATATTGGATTCTTGAAGCCTTTCTAACATGTTTGGCTGCTTGGTTGCGATAAGCACTCTGGTATCTTTCACCTGATAAAAATTAAGGAGCTGTAGTTAGGAGAGGCTTCATTGTGCGCGGGAATTAGACAGAAACTGTATTATGTTGTGAATGTTTCTCATATTTATCAGGATTGCATTGTACGCCAGCTTGGCCCTAGGAAGATTCATTTCCTGGAGCACAGGAAAACAGAGAGGGATTACGGTAAAATGAATGGATAGATAAAGGAAAAATGAAAAATAATCTAGACAAAAATCAAGAAATTAGTTCCAATGAGAAATGAATCTGCTATTGACCCTGTATAGAAGAGAGGGAAAATGTACAAAAAATAGGTGAAAAGTAAATATGGAGTATTGGGACATGTCTTAAAGGGATTCTGTCAGCAGGATCAACCCTTCTAAGTCATCTATATGGGAAAACACGTCATAGAAAGTTGAATAAAATGATACCTTGGTATCTCAATCCGATGTCTTAATCCAGACAAATCCACATTTTTCTTAATATGTAAATGAGCTGTTAAGATCTATGGACTGGACATAGATCTCCCTGAGAATCTGCCTCCAGAGCTTATTGTGAACTAAAGGGGATGTTACCAGTGTGAGAAATGTAATGCCTGAACCTCGTCCCCTGGTCCAAGAGAGGTCAGTGCCTGAATGCTGTCCCCTGGTCCAAGAGAAGCCAGTGCCTGAATGCTGTCCCCTGGTCCAGGGGAGGCCAGTGCCTGAACATTTTCCCCTGGCCCAGGAGCGGCCATTGCCTGAATTCTGTCGCCTGGTTCCGGAGAGGCCAGGGCCTGAATGCTGTCCCCTGGTCCAAGAGAAGCCAGTGCCTGAATGCTGTACCCTGGTCCCAGAGAGGCCAGTGCCTGAACATTGTCCCCTGGCCCAGGAGCGGCCATTGCCTGAATTGTGTCGCCTGGTTCCGGAGCGGACAGTGCCTGAATGCTGTCCCCTGGTCCCAGAGAGGCCAGTGCCTGAACGTTGTCCCTGGTCCTGGAGCGGACAGTGCCTGAACCTCGTCCCCTGATCCCGGAGGGCCATTCCTGAACCTCATCCCCTGGTCCCTGAGGGCCATTCCTGAACTTCGTCCCCTGATTCCAGTGCGGACCGTGCATGAACCTTGTCCCCCGGACCGTTTCCCTGTTCCAGTATCCTAGACCGGCGTGTCTGAACTAGCCATAAATTTGTGTCAGTGTATCTGAGCTGCAGTACCGGGTTCTGCCCAGGAGTGGTACCTGGTGGCTACCTGCCACACAAGTGTGACCACACCACTAGAGGCTCCAATGAACAATGCAGCTGCTTAGTTATGCCCCTTCCTGGGTAGGCCCTGTCCTGTGGCAGAGTGGGTCCAAAAATCCACGTGTGCCACGGCTGGGGGTAACAGTCTGCTCGGCCCAGCCGTGACCAACCACATGCAGGAGCTGCACTGTTCCAGATTTGTACAGCTGATTTGTGGGGTTACCAGTGTCAGATGCTCTCCGAGCTGATACTGATGACCTATTCCAAGGTTAGGTCACCAATATAGGCATGAACAGCCCCTTTAAGGACCTCAATGAACCAGTCAGCCAAAGGACTACAAAGACACTTATGTTACATTATCTATTTTGGCTTCGATACCTATCAGAATGATGTGCCCACACATACACCATCCTACCTTTATGGCTCCTGATGTACCACTCTACTTTTATGCTCATTAGATTGTAATTTCTGTTTATGATTTTCTTCTTCCAACCATTTAGAAATCAGTATAAATTTGATCATTTTCTCTATTCGGCCAAACAAGTCTAACATTTTAGTAGGGAACGTGTGAACTGATAGTGCATGTTACCTCGCTGTTTTAGCAGGTGGTCCTCTGTACTCTGATTTGTTGGATTCATAAAAATGAAAGAACATTGAATATGCAGTTATAATAATACATTACCGCTAATGAAGGAAGATAAACAGAAATATCCATGCGTCTGAGCCTCCGCTCGGTGGGTTTTATGCTTTTGTGGAGCACATTTATCATCATACCTGGTTATGTGTTGATCCACAAAGGACTTTGGTCATTAACACACACAAATCATACCCACTCTGTGTTAAGAGGAGAACTTGGCGCCCATCTCTGTGGATGACGGATGTGATAAAGGCACCGATCGTTATTCTTGCATCAGATTTGCCCAGGGGCAATGTAAAATCTCCTTTACATACCGATTCAGACATAATGTCCTTCCAGGTGCTGTCCACAATCCCAAATTTCCGTCCTTCTTCTGGCATTTGAGCAATGATGTCTTCCGAGCTAAATATGGGTTCTAGGTAGAGCCAAGTCGCCTGGCACTTTAGCCAGGAGTCCAGAATATCTTGAATCAGGACTAGCGTCTGCTCCCACTCCTGAAGAAAATGATAAACATATCGGAAGTATTAGTTGACCTTAACCCCAATATCTATTGAGTACAGAGCTTTACAAGATTCAACTGGTAGGAAGTTTTGCCATAGGTTCCCTGGGAAAAAGTATGCAAAAGAATCTCTTCTCCTGAAGAAAGTACACCCAGTACTCTAGCATTTATAATTGGTGACCCTGAATGTCAATGTTGGAAAGGTTCTGTTTTTCATCTTGCAGGGTCACCACAAATAGGTGGCCTTAGAGACATTTTTCTTCCTTCTGAAGGAAAGCTATTTTGCCTTGAAAAACCACTTTTTTTTACCGCTCTGTGCCTAGTATCCTTTACTTTGGCAAAACTTGCATCACGTCTTCTTCTATTCTCTGTGGCAGCCTGTAGTACATGACGTTATGTTTGGAATAACCCTTTAAGATGCATCTACTCAAGGCATCCACCATTTTTTCCTTGACTTGTATTTATCATTTATTTATGCCTCTGCTCTATTATACTGGAAATGTCACATCCAACCAGAGTTATAGCTGAGAATGGGTTTGCTGTTTGAGGAGCTGGGTAGGGGGTATCATTGAGAAGTTGGCAGAGTAGAAACACACTTGCAGGAGCAGTCAAAATTGAATTTTGCATGCCTACCTATGTATCTGCGCCTACAATCATGATAGTAATGTAACATAATTACATAACTGCTAAATATTTTATGGTTCTTGGAATGTCCATATATAGGACTAGAATTTTTAGCTTTTCTGGTCTCATCTCGGAATCTGACATAGGGTTTAATAAAAGTTTAGAAACGTTGGAAAAATCATATTATAAGGTACAAGGCATTGAAACGCTTTCTCCAACACTTGCTCGGGGCACTTTCTCAACACAAATGGCACTCGTTCTCCACCATTACTTAAAACTATAAGTGTGCCAAGTTACTTTAAGGGGTTGTCCGGGACTAAAACATTAATGGCCTATACTTAGGGTTGGGCATCAATGCCTGATCGGTGGGGGTGCGAAACCTGTCACTCTGCCGTCAAGCTGTTCCTGGTGTCGGCAGTGTCCGAAACTGCTAAGTCCCAGACAACCTCTTTAACACTTCATATAATTAGAATATCTTATTGTTGTGGTGTTAAATTCCTACTCTATCCTTGGCATAGATTTCGCGCTCCGCACGGCTATGACCTCTCACTGCCATAATGTCTCCTGTCCCATATTAGACATGTATTGTTTACTGCTCACTGAGAAAGATGTTTAATCTATGTCAAGTCCTCTTTTAATATGTTTACCTGCTATAAATAAAGATGGAATCATTAATCAGAGAAATAATTAAAGCACATAATGTACCCATAGTAAGCGATTAGGTCAGACGTAGCTATTACAACTTCCTCTTACCCTAGCTTCAGCTTCAATTGGTTTAATGAATGGTGAACCACACATTGTTTGGGTTTTAATAATGTGGTCGTCGAGCAGTAATTGAATATCATCAACAGCTGAGAGGATGCTTGTACTCTGTGGAAAAGAAAGGTTATATGAAACATGTAGTTAATCACAGGTGCAAGTAGGTGTTTTCAGTATGTGATGGCCAAGAAAATAACATATCTATTGTATGACGTGTGACGGCAATGATATTAGTTAATAGGGTCACCTCGGTTGACTTTTTAGGGATGTTGGATGAGTGGAAAAATATGGATTTTTTCCAGAATCCCCTCATCCATGGGTTGTATCAGTTATTACATATCAGCTACTTTTGGAATATAAGCAGCTGTTTTTCTAATTGTGTGAAAATTTTTATAACAATTGTCCCATAGTATAAACGTTTCCTAGAATGAAGGGTTCCTGTTTCTTAAACTACTTATATTGGGGGTAGCTACTAAGGATGAGTAAAAGGATTCCTGGGCATCCCGGAGGAGATTCTGATTATCAGGCCTGGCACAACGTCCTGTGTAGAAGAAGTGCCGATGATGTTGGCAGGTTCGAGGAGGTTCACAGGGCTCTGGTCCAGTAGTCATGGACTTCCGCGCAACTCTACTAGCATCAGGCATAAGAAAAATGAAGTACACCCTCTTTCCATGAGCGCAAGGATCGCGGTCCCAGAGAGTGCAACCGTGACCAGGCCCATGTGAAAGGGGGCTCACGGACGCCAACGGTTATTTCAGCTGGATATGTGTCCGATTCGAGGATGCAATTCAGTTGAAATGTATTGAGGCGCAGATACCTGACGGGTCCCTGCACTGCAATACACGCTGCAGGACAATCAGAGGCCTGCAGCTGAGGCATCTTTGCATTACTTGGACACTCACCATTGACTTAAATTGTAACTGTAGGACGCCTTATTTCCCTGTGCAATGCTTAAAGGGATTGCCCAGTCCAAACCGATAAGTCTGCCGTCACCCTGTGCGTCTGAAACGGCGAATTCCCGCAGGGCACAAAGAATGACTGCAGACTTACTGATTTGGACCGGACATCCCCTTTGGTGCCACAAGAGGATAAAACACATTATGTGAAATTTCTTAATACATGAATGGCAGAAAAGTAACTAATTTTTTAGCAAGCTACCGTATAATTGCACAAACATTTCCAAGTCTGTGCTGGTCTTTTTAAAAAAGTGTGTGAGGCTTAGCCATTAACTGCAAAATAGATTTACTATAATTTACACCAGATTGTTAATCAGGTGTCCTGGCTCCAGCGGCGGTCAGGGGATCTTCCTTCCCTGGCGGCCAGCTCTCTTTGCTCTAGTGTGTGTTGGGTTACCACATTAACCCAGTACACAACTCTGATGTAATCAACTTACACTTTTTATAACCAGCTCACACAACTGCACACTGCCTGAGTATTCAGTCAGTTAACGCATGCTGCCACCCCATGCTAGCTCTCAAGTGTAGCCACAAGACTAAATGACCTACGTTGTTCCAAGGTGACCTGTTCGCACACTTGGGTCCACTACATCAAAGTACCTGTCTGCAAACTCAGTTGTGCTGTACCAAGGAGTTGTTCACACACTTGACTCTGCTACTACAAGGTGTCTGACTGCCAACTTGGCTCTGCTGCTCCAAAGTGCTGCCCGCAAAAGTGGCTCTGCTATATTAAGTTGCCTATTTGCCAACTTGACTCTGCTTTACCAAGGTGCTGTTCACACACTAAGCTCTGCTACATGACAGTACTTGTCTGTCTACTTGACTCTACTGTTCTGAGGTTCTGTCTGCACACTCAGCTCTGCTGTACCAAAGTGTCTAACTGCATGCATTACCTTGCCACTCGAAGATGCTGTACACATGTAAGGGGAAGCAGAGAGATCCCTGAAGAGTGCTTGCAGAAGGTCACGTTAGTGGAGAAAGACTGCCATTTGCTGGTCAGGTGAAATGAGATGGCATCAATTTGCTCTGGAAGATTTGCAGGGTGAGCTACTTTGGGAGCTGGACCTGATCAGGTGGCTGGCAGCCCAAAGTTCCTGAATATAAAAGGCCTGAGCACCAAACAGCAGCCAGAATTGGCACCAGAGATGAGAGACGCACTCCAAGGATGTTCCTGAGGCTAGCGTGAGAGGCCTTAGCGGGAAGTCTACGCCACTAAGGTGTCGGTCATCGCCTGGCAAGGCCCAGATTCCATTCAGGAGGACTTTGAGTTCCGCCTGTTCTGGTCAGGACCCGCACCCCACATTGGTCAAGCCTCAGATACCAGATGTTGTTTCTCAGCAGCCGAGGCATAGTCCTTTCTGCACCAAGCGAAAGAGACTTCCATTGACGGTCAAGTCGAGAAGGTCCAAGAGGAGACTGCGACAGGAAAGGCACGCCTGCGATTGCGGAGGGACAGCGCGTGTGAGCAGGGCCTTCACTTCCACAGTACTGGGGTCGGCTGGGACTAGGTCAGCATTTTGGAAGGGGGCTGGTTGGTGCGTGGGAAGCTCAACGCGCTTTAATAGACTACGTCAGAGAGAGACTTGCGGACCAGCAACAAAACCTGGTGACCCCTGCTAGGGCCAGATGTTATGTTTCGGTAGCTGAGGAGAAAATGCAAAAATAGCCAAAGTAGTAATACACCAGAGAGGCTGGAAACTATTGGATTGCAGTACCCTAAACTAACCGCCACACTAGAAGTAGCCGTGGAGCGTACCTACGGTGATCCTAGACGCCTCGTCACAGCCGGAGAGATAACTATACCTAAAGGCAGAAAGATGAAAGCTATCTGCCCCGGAGCAGAACCCCCAAAGAAATAGGAAGCCCCCAAACATGTAATGACGGTTAGACAAGAAGAAAATACGGCCACAGACAGAAAATAGAATGAGCAAACGCTGGGGCCCAATCTGTCTAGATAGAAAAGTATAGGAAAGAATTCTGACTGCAACCCAAAAAAACCCTGACAAAAATACCAACACTTCTGATTAATAAAAAACCTGAGATCACACGATCTCTACCACCTAAATCAGATCTCTGGAGTAACCACAGCAATTAAGCAAATAAAAAGAGACAAAGGAACAGAGCAAAAGTGCAAATACAAAAAGAGCACAATTGCAGCGCCAGACCGCAAAAGGGGACCAGGCTGAAGTCCACTGCAAGCAGCAAACCAGGCAAGGAAAATCCAACCAGAGGAAAAAAAAACAGCAAATCACTTATCTGAATGAGAGCAGGAATGCAAGCTGGGCTCCAAGCAAGACAGGAAGAACAATTGGTTACCGGCAAGGCCGAAGGGAGTTCAGGTCACTTATATCAGACCATTCAGAGCCAGCTGAAGGCCATTCGGCAATTAGTTCATTAACCTCAGCAACCACCGGAGGGAGCTCCAGCTCAGAAGTCGCCTCCAGATTATTCACAACAGCCAGACCTGCAGAGAGATGTTACATGGTAACTCCCCCAGAATGAGTGCACCACCTTTGTTAAGGGAACATTAACGCTATATAGTGAAAGACTTTATTTGACATTCCAAGCTTATTGTTATTTGTTTCCTTGTTGTTGCTTTGTTATAATCAGTAATTGTTCAGAGTTACTTTAAATTACTGTAAAATTACTATTACATTTGAAAAACAAATATATTGATCTCCTGCCTTGCTTTATCTGTGCGTTGCATCTAGACACCTGCATTACATTTGGCGTAGTCGGCAGGATGCAACATTCAGACACACAGATGGCAGACCAGTCATGACCAAACCCACCAGGGAATATATACCCTTGGGGACTATGCTCAGCAATCTTCCCAAATTCATGGGAAGCAGCAAGTTGCTGTGGGACTGGGTAGAGAGGCTGAGAAGCATGTTGCGCATGTATCCCCGGATTCTTTTTGTTCAGGCTCAGTTAGACGTCCTGAGCCTTGACAGGGAGGCCCAACAGACAGTTATGTACCGCCCAAATAGGGAACGTGACACTGTGGATAAGGTACTAAAAATTTTGGAGGACATGCCCGGTGACACCACAGACCTACAGCACCTCTGCATGCGGTTGTTCCAGTGGGTCCAAGGGGAAAGTGAAATCATAGATCAGTATGTTAATGCATTGCAACAAGTGACAGCCCATATCACCAAGACCCAAGATTGGCACAGAGGACTTTGTCCATTGGATTAAGTGCTGCGGGACCAACTAGTGGCTGGGCTGAGGCATCCCTCTATGAGGCAGACTTTAAAGGAGCACCTGTGCCTGAATCCAGAACTAGGACTCCTTGAGGTCGGGACTGAAGCTAGAGTCCTGGAGAGAGAGACCCCTATCATGGTCTGCGTGATCCAAAGTCATGAAGTGGTCACCCCTGAGTTAACGCACACTGAGACCAACTGGTTACGGGAGATAAGTCAAGAGATCCGGGACATTCGAGGAGAGCTGTGCAGTATTAATGGGACCCCTGTTGCAGTTGCTCCGGCTGTTCACACGGCACAACGTGAAAGGAGGTCAGAATGAGAGAGTCACTTCGCCAGAGCCCCACTGTGCCGCGTACATAGCCCATCAGCGGAATGCGAGTTAGAGTGTTGGACCTGTGGTGGAAGGGGGCATATCTCAAGAGACTGCCTGAGTTGTGAAAGGAGGAGATGGGAGAATCCATTAAACTAACGCGCCCCAAAGTGGTGGAGAATACCGTTGGGTCTCGAGTCTCAGAGGGTGGAGGGGGAATTTGGAGAATATTGTCTCAGAGAGACCCATTACCTGGGCTGAATTCAATGGGCAATGAATTCGCTGCTTGATGGACACGGGGTTTCAGGTGACCACTATGCCTGAGGCGCATTTCCAGAGTCACTTTCCCAAAGTTGCTCACTCTGAAAAAGAACACACCATCAGATTGGTCGTGGCTAATCAACTGCCTATCCCAGTGGTGGGAGTAGTGTGGATGTTTGTCTGGATGTGTGGAAAAGACCTTAGATCAAAGGGAATAGGGCTGACAAAGGGTCCTTTAGGAGGAGGACCCATTGTGACCCTGGCATAAACATGCTAAAAGAAGTAGGACAATTCTTGACTGAGGGACAGGATAAAAACAACTGGACCCGTGCCACTCATGATCCAGCCAGTAAGAAGGTGTTTCAGCAACTCGTGCGAGTCAGTCAAATTCAGAGGTTACCCACTGCCTCCCAGCACCTTGGCAAAGTATTGATACCGACCGAAGCCACAAAGACACTGCAGGTGGGACAAACTGTACTCACTATGCTGGTACTGACTCATGTATCCTTAGAGGGTGTGGATGTTCAGATTGAGCCAATAGAAGCGATCTCCAGATTATTGGTTGCCCGCACCCTTGCCACCGTGCAACAGGGAGGAGTACCTGGGCGCTGTATAAACTTGACTGGAGCAAGTTTACAGTTGATGCCCAAACAATAAGTGGCCCAAGTTTGCATGATGCCAGAAGATCTTACCAAAGCTGATGCTATAGGACCGACACCCGTGGGAGGAGAAGCATGGACCTTAGAGGTGTCGCTTGATAGTCAGGAGGCCATAAGTGAATCACTAGCTGAATGTCACCTCTTGGAACAGATGGAGGCCAACCTGACAGAGTTCTCTTCGAGGCAAGTTGGACAGGTTGAACAGTTATAACAGCGATATCAGGGGGTGTTTGCACGACATGAAGATGATTTTGGGTGCACCCAGGCTATTCATCATGAGACCCCTACAGGGACCACTGCTCCCATTTGAGAGAGGTATCGGCAGACTAGGAGGTGAAAGAATTGCTGGCCCACATGCAGAGGGATGCCTATTTCAGTGTAGAGTACACCTTTTCGTGATTGCAACGACTGGTATATTGGCCCCAACTGCGGCAAGTGGTCGAAGGTGTTTGCCGGAGATGTCGTCGGTGTGAGCTGAATAAACCACCGGAATAGAGGGCTCCTATTCAGGCTATCTGAACCTCTGCGCCCTTGGAGGTCCTGTTGATCAACTATCTGAAGATCAGAACTTCACACAACGACTATGTATATTGCTTGGTGATGACAGATCACTTCACCAAGTTTGCGACCCCCACCCGGAATCACACAGCCAAAGCTGCAGCCAGGGCGATCTATTGAGCCTTCATCTGCATATCTGCCCAAAACGTATTCACTCTGACCAAGGGGCCTGCTTCCAGGGGCAAATAATGGACGAGCTGTATCATATCTACAGAATCGATCAATCCCGAGTTGGTGTGGCTTTATAATAATCGAGTTCATGCGACTACTGGTTACATCCCTTACTTGATGTTTGGGCAAAGTGGACAAGAGAACACTGAACGCAAGATTCAAAGGACCCCTGACCGGGCTGTAGTCCAAGTGCCTGGATCCAAGAACATTGACACTGACTTTAGACAGTAAGAAAGCTGATTGAGTTGAAGTTTCAGGAAGTGGAACATTCAAGTCGATCTCCGATGTTGGGTGGAGAACTCCAGTCATGGGGGAGTGTACTAGTGCGGGACACGCTGGATCATCATAGCTGACATAGATACAATTTTATGGCATGTAGACAGCCCAAAGTGCATCAAATCTATTAAGAAGCAAGTGCATCTTAATAAATTTAGAGCATTTTAGTCTGGTGCATTAAAAACCCAACCCTCCTTTTACTATGTTCTTTCCCACAGATAAAGGAATATTTTACAGAACTGACTCTGTAAATATATAGGAAAGATGTGTATCTTCGTACCGTGTTAGCCAGTAGACAGAAAAATATTTAGACTTGAGAGTCCTCAGTGGTTGATACCTTTTAATGGCTAACTGAAAAGATGGTAACAAATAGCAAGCTTTCAAGACTACTCAGGTCTCTTCATCAGGCAAAGACTAATACAAAATCTGAAGAATCACATATTTATATCAATTAAAAGGTATCAACCACTGAGGACTCTCAAGTCTAAATATTTTTCTGTAAATATAGTAATTCTATTGTACTGTGTTATTTACAAGGCCCTTTACATGTATTCATCATCTTTGTTTTCTACATTAACAGAGGAATCTATTACATTACAGTACTTGCCATTCAGAATTTTTCCCCCACTAAGTCAGAATTTGGCTTTCTGTTTTGTTCATCTTTGAAACCCACTAAACAAAGCCATTTGCTTTTCTATAATTCCCCAATCAACTAACAGGGATCAAGAGTATTATCCATTATCAGGAATGTGCTAAACAACAAACAGCGCTGCTGAGCTTGAAATCATCCAAGATTAGGGATGTTCAACAAGCTCTCAAAGGCCAATTATTGAAAAGGTTTGTGCTATGCGGCCAGAAGAACGAGAGACCTTTCCCAGAGCGCAAATCTGAAGACCATGGCTCTAAACAAAATCAGAAGATACATATGGATTGCAGCCTTGTGGATGACATGAGAGGTAGAAAAAAAACTCAGCCGTCGTGAGATTGCATAATATTCACACAGTGGTATTGAGTTTTCTGGGTTTTTTTTTATTAAACAAATTATATTGCAGCAAGCTTGTGTAAAAAAGTAATGGCCTAGCACTGAAAAAAAACAGAAGAAAAGGTAGATGCAGCACATCAGGGCACCATGAAATGCTTAATTTTCTTTATGGTGGCGCAGCAGGGGAATTGAACACCTGTTGTTACGCTAGGGTCAGACGGACGTAGATTCTTTCATCTGAGAGAATCGGGATGATTATGTAAATGGAACTCAGATCAAACTCTAATCAGAGATTGATCAGGGTATCAGCATAGCGTGATCTGATTTTCTCGGATGAGAGAATCAGTGCACACTGAGGATAAAATTTCTCCATCTTCTCCATTGTGTCCCTTTGTGGATGTCATCCGAGTAAAGTCCGATGATTTCCACGCACTCATTGACTTGGTCCGAATATTGAACCAAACGGACCGGCTCTGTCCAAAGAAAAAATCAGACACATGCACGGCCCCATAGAATAGCACTGATCCGGGTGCGATCCAATGTTTTGTCGGATAAAACTGAGACCAATAATACGGCTGTGACTCTCACTTACCTATCGGACATATACAGTATATCTAATATGAGTGCTGGTAAATCCAAACTGCATGAAATAAAAAGTGAATCATCATCGATCGGTGAGTAAACTACACCTGCACTATACTACGTATACATTAACACAGGTTTAGGAATTAAAACGTTTCTTGTGAGTGCTTCTTTCGGACCCCTTAGATGAGCCAGAAATTCTTTGTAGGAGTGGAGTATAGTCAAGTCACTCATCACGGAAGTGTCTTTCATATTTATGGGTTGCTTGCCGCCATGTTTATCCTGGTTAATACCAAGGCTAACATGGCAGCAAACAACCCATAAATATGCAAGACACTTGCTTTAACAGTGATTTGATTTTTAGGTCGGCATAAAAATGACTTTTATCGCCAGCGTATGTCCCGTATAATCAAGTGATGTGCTGCTGATAACATATACTGTATACGGGGTCAGAATGATCATATTAGTGATTGTTCGGTCTGTGCATAGAGGCCAGATCGCTGGTTATGTCACACATATTGTGACTTACTGTATCGCGATATTGGACAAAGTTGAAGGTCATTGTAGACCACTCCGATTTCATCTTTACCATGGCTTTCTCTAAAGAATATTCTTTGCTCGCTGATGCTCCGATCTGTTCCAGCCTACAACGCACAAATCACACATATTATACTCATGATCTTTACATGTAGAAATATTTCCACAAAAACAGAATGCACCATTTGCCCAAAGTTATCATAATAGAAATTAAAGTGGCCGGTCCTGCTGATTAACTGCTTTTAATCACCCGGGTTGTCTGATTTAGAAAGCCTATTAACGAATGCACCAATAGGAAATTTGTAGTTAATTATAGAAAAAAGCGATAAAGATCTTCTTTATTAATAGAAAATCTGTGTCCGTGCAATAATCTGGCCTCTTATTTATTGACTGTGCAATGCTTTATTTCCCCTGAGGTGGCGCTGCAGGGGAATTTGGCTCTGCCTTTCATATTCCCTAAGATATTACAACTGAAGATGAAATAAACTGGACCCCCTGTGAGCATCTTATGATTGGAGGGTCCTTTAATATAAAATGGTGCTCAAACTTTTGCATAAAACTGCACAGATATACAACCACATGCATAATGAAATATATATATTAATCTCATTCATTCTAGAAGCTAATATAAAGTGCAGCGTGAGAAACTCCTAAACTCAGTTCTGTAATTCCTCCTCATGGAACATATGGTGTTTACATTTTGTTTGTGAAATTAAAATTTGCACTGTAGAAAAAAAATCCCGGAGAAAAGTAACGACAGAGAAACATATGAAGAGTACAGGGGGGCACTCTAGCTAATCAGACATCGCATTCACATAGTTCTTGTGATTACAGAAAGCATGGGAGAAAATTGTTCTGAAACATACTCCATATTTCAAGGCATGAGAGCGGAGAAAGTGTTAGATCTAATAAATGTTAGATCTGATGATAATCCCCAATCTGTTAGGCAATTACACGTAAAGAACACAAGGACAAGGGAGTAATTTCTTAAGCCCACAACGCGTTTCGACGGTAAACCATCTTCATCAGGTGGCAATTTGCCACCTGATGAAGACAGTTTACCGTCGAAACGCGTTGTGGGCTTAAGAAATTACTACCTTGTCCTTGTGTTCTTTGCGCTCCTTTGACAGTTTTCTACATTGTCCCAGTTACTATCCTCCATTGGAGGTTTACGGCTGCAGCTGCATTGGACTGCTCATTAATTTAATTTACTTCATTCACCGCTTTCCCGGCGCTCCCCAGTGACCGCTACTTTCACTGACTTTTAGGCAATTACACGTGTCATCCCCTATAACCATGAGTGGCACGAGATCTGGCATCCTGAACTTTGTGCTCTCATATTACTGTGGGACTACATATCTATACATGCTGCAGCCTAATGGCCCATTCATACAGGCGATCTATGCTGCCCACGGTGGCTCGATCACAGCCAGATTTATCTTTCTCCGGCTCTTCAGAGAAGATATACTTTGAAGATCCGGCTGCGGACCATAGCTGGAGACCAGATTAGTCCGGCTCTGCCACTGTCTGGCTCTTCCAGTACTGCTGCAGGTGATTATCAGATCTTTTCCCCGAGTGTACATAGGGAGAGACCTGTCAATCATCTGCAAGGGCGGTGGTAAGTGCTGGCCAGGGGCGGAGCCGGACTAGTCTGGTCTCTGTCCGGATCCTCAAAGTATATTTTCTCTAAAACGCTATAGACCTTGTGCTGCAAGGCTCTCATTAATGTTGTCGAGGTTTGGACAGCGCAAATTGCTTGACATATTCCCTTTAAAGATAATTTGTCACCATAAAATGACCTAATGATTACATTTTTAAAACTGTATAGTATTTTTTTTAATTTTCTAATATCACCATTACAAATCTTGCAATTTTCACACTGGTCACTTGGGGCTATTTTTCTCATCTGCACAAAAGACTTTTTCAGAAGTCTCATTGCCATCACAGGCAGGATAACAATGACAGGTAAGACCTTTATGCACAGCTGATCACACAGGATTCACTATTCACAATAGGTGATGTCAAAACTGATCTTTCTCTCCTTTGACAATGACTTTTGCACATGCTCATTAGCTGCTTCAATACAAAAATAGGGTCTGAGTTACTCGATTGCTGCTAATGTACACGTGGATGAGTCTGGAACAGCCCCAGCGGCCAATGTCAATACTGCTTTTTTATGCAAATGGTGATATGAAAAATAAAAAAAAATATGGAAGAG
This sequence comes from Oophaga sylvatica, assembly GCA_033576555.1. Classification (NCBI taxonomy): domain Eukaryota; kingdom Metazoa; phylum Chordata; class Amphibia; order Anura; family Dendrobatidae; genus Oophaga; species Oophaga sylvatica. The sequence goes on from JARQOD010000007.1 coordinate 125,586,884, forward strand.
TACTTTGAAATGTGTAGAGAATGAACCGCACTGATACTCTTTCTTGAATTGGACTCCTTTACTGGAACACAGCTTCCAAATTGTTCTAACACTAGGTTGGTTTTGCCAATCTGTGAAGGTGCCGCAGCTGTGATCCTTATTTATTGGGTGAACTGTAGTATTTATTGGCACTATATTAGCGTACATATTTTTTATTGTTTACTATTCCATTTTTCTTAATATATGAAAATTTGGTCATTTTATTAACCATCTCCCCCAACTGGGATGTGAATGGTGTGACTGCCGATACTTTTGACAAAGGGTTGTTCAATAAATGGTCGTAGGGGTTGGGGAATGGGGCGATGTGGTGATAGAGGTCCCAGACTCTGGGTAAAATCCCTAGTTATGACGTAAGCCTGGGTCAGACACTGGGTAGCAACCTATAGATGGCATTAAAGCGACAGTTTTCTTCCTTCTGAACAAGAGTAAATTTACATACACATTTCCTAAGGTGCTTTACCTGGCTTGTAAGACTTCCTATGACAGCCAGTGGTCTCCACAAGGAGAAAAAGTGCTCCCCCATAGAACAAGAAAATATTGTTCAATTATGAAATCTACAAAATCCTTGATTAAGAGGGACGCTTCCAGAAGAGAAGTAGAACTAGCTTCCAATTATAGGGATCATGACTTGGTTGCTATTTGGAAGACAATACTTAATCTCCAAGAAGAGGTCCAGAGACGCTGATTCTTCACAAAGCAGGCTCATTCTGAATTAGGTAATCAATCCAGCAAAATCCTTGTCTATATAATTACACAGAATCAGGCCCCGCCATCCATTCCTAGTATTAATTAAACAGAATGGGATTCACTTTTGGCTTCATCTGATTTCGTTAACAGGTTTAAGCACTTCTAATCACACTTGTATGACACCCAAGCACATTGTTGAGGTGAGGACCTTCAGGATTATCTGGCCCAGATTGATTTTCCTCAATTCTCATCTGAGGCTCAACAAACCTTAGATACAAGTCTTATAATTGTGGGATCAGAAACGATAATGGCTATGGTCAACAGTAAGGCCCAAGAAAAACAGATGGCATTCCTGTTGATCAACTCAGTCCGGCTATGCTGCAAATGTATAATAAAGGCCTAGACCAGTGTTTCCCAACTCCAGTCCTCAAGTCCTACCAACAGATCATGTTTTCAGGATTCCCCTAGTATTGCACAGGTGATTGAATTATTACCTAGACCTAGGCAATACTAAAGAAATCCTGAAAACATGATTGGTTGGTGGCTCTTGAGGACTGTAGTGGGGAAACTTTGGTCTAGAGGTTGGGAATCATCCACCATACCTACATGATGCTCTTGTAGTGGAGCAACTTGGGCCTGACAAACTCCAGAAGAGAGTGGATCTCATAGACTGATACAACATTAGGAGAGATCAGGTTCTAACACAAATAGGATGTGATTTACAAGAAGAATGGGCACTCGCTTCATTAGATAAAACCAAAGCTTTTGACTCCAAGGACTGGTTGTACTTGCAACAAGAGTTAATAAAATTTGAATTTGGACCACAATTCTGAAATTGGGTTAAAGCCCTATATAACTGTCCTAGAGCTAATGTCCTAATAAATAGTATTAGCTCAACGTTCTTTGATCTTGGCAGGAGCACTTCAATTCCCAAAAATACGGCAAAGTGGTAGGGATTCAGGTGGGGGACTGGAGAAATAAAGTAAACCTGATTCTGTCACGCATGGAGACGACCGAGCCTTGAGCTTTTGACAATATTTTGTATATTACGCAAAGACACATGCACAAAGAGATGCTTATATATCATGTAAGAGCCTCTAACTGAAGTGATGGCATCAATATCATTTCTTACTTTTCTATGTACTTGGATAGTCCGTATTCCAGCATGCTAATGAGTGATGTATTCGGCTCTGGGGTTATATCAAATCCTACTATTTCACCAATCTGAGAAGAAGAAAAAAATCAAACGTTTGGAAAAATGAATGTGATACAAGGCTTGCAAAACATCTACTTATTCTGCCAATTCTTCAGAACCCGGAGAGTATCCTAAGGCTTCATTCATGGAGCAGAATAAGGCACTTCAGTTTTGTTGGTGCACCATTAGGGCCCAAACCCTTGTTGAGATAATATTGAAAAACTGCCACCTGATAAAGACGGTATCACTGTCGAAACACGTTATGGATTGAAACAACACATCTGTGTCTTGGTGTTTCCTAGCGCTCCTGAGACCGTGGGTCCTAACTCAATATTGAAAGATGTGAATCAAGATGTGTTTTCTTATAGGTGCAATCCACAGTAAATAAATTATGTTTCGGTCAAATCATTGACCTTCTTCAGATGCACAGAAGAGGTGTAAACTCTAAGCAAGGGAAACGCCTTATGAATAATAATTTCTGGCGCCACATTTCGAGCAGACATACAAATGACATAAATGCCAGCCAGCTGAGAAATTGTAGTTTTTTTTCTGTACGAAAAAACAAGAATTTTTAGTTCGCTTTGTCTGAATTCAGTCTAAAATAATACGAATCCAAGAAAAAAAACAAAAAAGAACATATACCCTACAGCAAGTAAATCAGTAAATAGTAACAGTACATGTAAATAACATCGGGTACTTAGTTTACGCTATTTTGATAAAAAAAACATAAAAGCCATCCCACCGCGACAAGGTGTATCCCCAATGGGATGGTCCTAACCTGTCTCTAGCATTAAAACCTTACCATGTGTCAAACGACGTCAATGTGAATTAGGGCCGATCTCTTACACTTTGCATGTATAGCGGATGATAGTACAGCTGAGCTTTTTTGGGTTTGTTAAAATAATACAAATGTAAAATATGTTCTTATCTCTATGTCAAGACTTTTGCACATTTTTTTGACAAGATTCTGGATTATTGGGCTGTAGAGTGTCAAAACTATTGGCAAACTACATAAAATCAAGGCTGTATGAAGGCACACGTGGCCAAGTGGTGCCGCCATACTGACCGATGTTGGGAAATTCTAGTTCCATCACCATTATTGATGAGAACATTAATCTACATATGAAATGACGACTCGATATGACACCTGTTTCCAATGGCGCGGCTTCATCCCACGGTTACAGATGACAGAAACGACGGGAAGGTGCACTTTGAACTTCTCAATTTTGAACTTGACATTCTCTGCCACTCGCTTAGGTCCGGGCAGGTCTGTAAAACTCTTTGCCAGCTTGTATAAAGTTCTCCACATGTTCCCCACCTCCTCGGTCATCTCTTCTGCATTTATATCTTGGAAGGCCCCTGTATCACAGGAGGAAGTCAAGGCAAAAAAAGTTTCCGTTAAGTCATCATGACACAATTCTGCTTGGTTTAATACTTTTCTTCACCCTGTACTACTTTTTCTGATAGTAGATGTATCTTATAAATGTCAAATTCTAAGAAATCATTCATTCTTTCTGATCTGAAGAGCTACTTTAGCTAAAATCAGAATGTGCTGAAGGCTCAGCCGGACGGTCGGTTCAGTTTCAGAGATTTGCTGTGTGGCATTTCCGACGTTAGCTGCACTTGACATTTATCAATTGACTAGCACAGAGGAAAAGTGGTGCAGTATCAAAAAACAATTAAACAATAACTAAACTTTCAGATTTTTTTTAAAGTAATTTTGCTAAGCATGGAAAATCATGAAGGTTTGCAAATCAATTTATTAGGGGATTTATCTTTATTCCTGTAGAAAAAAAGACCGAAAAAGTAAGTGACCTCCAAACTCCCTGCTTCTCTCAGTCTATTTCTCTGCAAAAATTCTAACGAAAAATATAAACGTTTAGTTACTCTTTATTATGTTGCAGCTTTAATTCACCAAAGGTCATTGGAAAAATATGGACAAAATGATAGAAGTAGCAATTGGTTTAAAGGGATTGTCTATGTGACTGCAGACTTGTGAATCCTCACATCGTGCCCACTGCGCGCTGTGAGGATTCTCCGATGTCATGTGACAGCAAGTATGCGCTATGCGTATTTCCGGCCACATTCTGACTTAATGTATTAAGCAAGACCAGATATAGTATAGTCGTAATGTGGCCAGGAGTATGCATATCGCATATTTGGAGTCACATGACTGCTAATTCCTGGCGTTGGCATCGGAGAATCCTCACAGTGCACACGATTGCAGTTTAAGACTGGACAACCCCTTTAATATATTAAAATATTCATATATTTAGTGTATTAAAAAGAGAGCGTGGTCCCTGCCCTTGAGGACTCAACTTATCCATGTATGACAAGGTCAGCCATACACATTATATGGCGGCTGGTCAAAGATCGTTCAGGCCACGGCCACCTCAGATGACTCTCCCCTACGTAGGAACGATCATTCAGCCAAGTGCTCCTGTGTTCTCTATGAGAAAGCTGCTGTCTAACACATCAGCTGGAAGAACAACGCAATCCATAGAGGTATTATTCATTTCTGTTCCCTTTCAACACAAAAAGTGAATCTCCAAGCCTGTGATGTGCTCCTGTATAACTAATCTTTTGAGCCAGCGCTTTTTAATCGGAGCTGCCAGACTGAATTAGTACACGCATTTGCATCTAAGAACGCGCCGGCAGTAAAAAATGATCTATGTGTAACTTCTATTCAATAAATTAATGCTGTTAAGTAATTATAACGTAAATGGTTCATTAAAAGCAAAGAAACAAACTGTTGTAAAGATTACACAAGTCTAATACAAAAATCCGGGTTTTTTTTTACATATAGCCGTATTAGAAAGCAAAACAGTCCGTTGTAATTATTCCTGAGGTTTTACCTAACAGATCCAAGAATGGGGTGCAAAACGGCACCTAGATTTTACCAGTTACTGTACCTTTATTAGTGCAAGGTATAATAGAGAATGGTGAGACTGTGACACTTGGTGGGCATGTAGAGACTGTCACACTTGGTGGGCATGGTGAGACTGTCGCACTTGGTGGGCATGGTGAGACTGTCGCACTTGGTGGGCATGGTGAGACTGTCGCACTTGGTGGGCATGGTGAGACTGTCGCACTTGGTGGGCATGGTGAGACTGTCGCACTTGGTGGGCATGGTGAGACTGTCGCACTTGGTGGGCATGGTGAGACTGTCGCACTTGGTGGGCATGGTTGAGACTGTCGCACTTGGTGGGCATGGTGAGACTGTCGCACTTGGTGGGCATGGTGAGACTGTCGCACTTGGTGGGCATGGTGAGACTGACGCACTTGGTGGGCATGGTGAGACTGTCACACTTGGTGGGCATGGTGAGACTGTCGCACTTGGTGGGCATGGTGAGACTGACGCACTTGGTGGGCATGGTGAGACTGTCACACTTGGTGCAAATATCAAAGACTGATTGTCACAACTAAACAGAAAAACAGGTGTGAACAGGTGCAAGGGAAGAGAGACACTTCCATATGCAACTAATAAATAAAGCTGCACTCTGTAACGCTATAATATGCACCAAGAGTCTTAATTTTAGCCTATCTTCTAGAGCAATCCAATTCCAATTTGTTTGCATGCTATAGCATCACAGAGTGCAGCTTTGAATTGATTAAACATGGCATTTCATTCCTGTAGAAGTTTATCATGGTGTAAGTTACACAATGGCAATCTGCATTGATAAATGAATAGACTCACCATTCATCCACTCCTCAGATTTACACTGGAAATCGTAAGCCGTTACCCAGAGTTGTTCGAACGGAGCCTTGTTTAGTATTGTCTCTTGCAACAAAGGAAATTGACTTTTCTCCCATTCGAGCAGCTCTTCTTCTTTATTGATAGCCTACAAGATATCACTGTTGCATTATTAGGGGGACAGGCTTGACGAAGCTGCAATTAAACTAAAAGCTATGAATAAAGCTTATGATAGCTGGTGACCGGCGCTGCATTCAGAACATAGATATAGCATTTATAAGTATGAGTTTACCTGTGGCACCATCTGACGTCTGGAACTCATCTGTATGAGCGGTTCAGTTCTGCTGGTGAACAGTATTCTTGGTTGTGTTATCTTTACACTTGCCCACACTATGGGGTCTTCTAACCTTTTAGAGGCGAGTCATGTAGGCTGCCCCAATGAGCATCCCGTAGCATTGTGAAGGCTGCAACAATGCCCTGCCATATACTATAACCTCATAGAAAAAAATGTAACTGCACTGTACCAGGTTGTACTTAAAGGGATTAGCCCCTGCTTAGAAATTGATTTCTTAAAGGGGTTGTATACTGTTGACATGAGATGGGAGAATCAATTCGCAGACTCCGGTCTATTGACCGTGACAGTAATCTGTGACCACTGAGCAAATCTCCTCTCACCTCTTGGTATTCTCGGCTCTTCCTTTGATTAGCCGGATTGACTTCATAGAATGGTAGAGTTGGAAGGGACCTCCTGGGCCTTCTGGTCCAACCCCCTGCTCAAAGCAGGATTCTCTAAATCATCCCAGACAGATGTCTATCCAACCTCTGTTTGAAGACTTCCATTGAAGGAGAACTCACCACCTCTTGTGGCAGCCTGTTCCACTCATTGATCACCCTAACTGTCAAAAAGTTTTTTCTAATATCTAATCTGTGTCTCCTCCCATTCAGTTTCATCCCATTGCTTCTAGTCTTTCCTTGTGCAAATGAGAATAAAGATGATCCTTCTACAATGTGACAGCCCTTGAGATATTTGTAGACAGCTATTAAGTCTCCTCTCAGTCTTCTTTTTTGCAAGCTAAACATTCCCAAATCCTGCAACCGTTCCTCATAGGACATGGTTTGCAGACCGGTCACCATTCTGGTGGCTCTTCTCTGAACTTGCTCCAGTTTGTTGATGTCTTTTTTAAAATGTGGTGCCCAAAACTGGACACAGTATTCCAGATGAGGTCTGACCAAAGAGGAGTAGAGGGCAATAATGACCTCACGTGATCTAGACTGTATGCTTCTGTTGATACATCCTAGAATTGCATTTGCCTTTTTTGCTGCTGCATCACACTGTTGACTCATGTTAAGTCTGTGATCAATTAGTATACCCAAGTCTTTTTCACATGTGCTGTTACTTAGCCCCATTCCTCCCATTTTGTATATGCTTTTTTCATTTTTATTGCCCAGATGTAGTACTTTGCATTTTTCCCTGTTAAAATCCATTCTGTTAGTTGCTGCCCACTGCTCCAGTTTATGTATATCTTTTTGAATCCTCTCTCTCTCTTCTCTAGTATTAGCTACCCCTCCTAGCTTTGTGTCATCAGCAAATTTGATCAGTTTACCCTCAATTCCTTCATCTAAATCATTGATAAAGATGTTGAACAATACAGGGCCCAAAACAGAGCCTTGTGGTACCCCACTTGAGACATTCTTCCAACTGGATGTGCAGCCATTTACAACCACTCTTTGGGTCCGATCACTAAGCCAGTTATGAATCCACCTAACAGTTGCCTTGTCCATTCCATACTTAGTCATTTTTTCAATAAGGATTGTGTGAGATACTTTGTCAAATGCTTTGCTGAAGTCAAGATATACTATATCTACAGCATTTCCCTGATCCACCCAGTCAGTGATTCTGTCATAGAAGGAAATTAAGTTAGTCTGACATGACTTATTAGTTACAAACCCATGCTGACTCTGTTTAATCACTTCATTCTTATCCAGGTACTTGCATACATGTTCTTTAATAATTTGTTCAAAGATCTTTCCTGGTATAGAAGTCAGACTCACCGGCCTGTAGTTCCCTGGGTCCACCTTCTTCCCCTTTTTGAAGATAGGAACAACATTTGCTCTTCTCCAGTCTTCTGGGACTTCTCCTGTTCTCCAAGAATTTTCAAAGATTATGGACAGTGGTTCAAGAATTTCTTCTGCTATCTCCTTCAGAACCCTGGGGTGTAATTCATCTGGACCTGGAGACTTGAATTCATTTATGTTAGCTAAGTGTTTCCTCACTGTCTTTCTGTTTATAGATATCCTGGATTCTTCTATTCCTTTAATAGGACAGTGAAGATCAGTTGATGTTACATTTCCTTTCTGAGAGAAAACAGATGCAAAATAGGAATTTAAAAGTTCAGCCTTCTCAACATCCTGACTTACCATTTCATCATTTTCATCCTGTAAAAATCCTATAGCATCTTTGACTTTTCTTTTACTTTTGACGTATCCCCAAAATCCTTTTTTGTTGCTTTTGACGTCACTTGCAAGCCTTAATTCATTGTCAGCTTTAGATAATCTGATTTGTGCCCTGCAGGTTCTGCAGACGGCATTATATTCTTCTTTAGATATGTCTCCCTCTTTCCATTTGATAAACATTTCTTTCTTCCTTTTTAGCATGTGTTTAAGTTCTATGTTCATCCGTCCTGGTTTCCTTAAATGCTTCCCATTCTTCCCTCTTTTCGGAATTGTTAACGATTGTGCTTTGAGAATCTCATTTTTCAAGATTTTCCATCCTTCCTGGACATTTTTGTCCTTAAGGATATCCAGCCATTGGATCCCTCCAATTCTCTTTCTGAGTTCCTTAAAATCTGCCTTTCTGAAATCTAACCTTGACGTCTGAGTCTTCACAGGTCTTCCTCCTCTTGTTATCCAAAATTCTAAAATAGCATGGTCACTACCTCCTAGAGTCCCAGCCACTCTTACCTCCTCCACCATTTCCTCCCTGTTTATGAGGATTAGATCCAAGGTAGCAGATCCCCTTGTTTTCTCCATTACCTTTTGGAAGATAAAGTTGTCAGCAAGAGAGGATAAGAATTTCCTGGACCTGTTAGTTTTGCCTGAGAGAGATTCCCAACAAATGTCTGGATAGTTGAAATCTCCTATGACCACTATGTCATATTTTTTGGAGAACTTGGCCATTTGATGCATAAAGAGTTCATCCATATCTTCAGCTTGCACAGGCGGCCTGTAGTAAATGCCTACAATGGTGTCCTTTCCATTGTTCTGTCCTTGTATTCTTACCCAAACAGTTTCCACAGAACTCCCAGTCTTTGAAGCGTCAATCTCTGTGCAGATATACGCTTTTCTAACATACAATGCAACACCTCCTCCTCGTTTATCAAGTCTGTTTCTTGCAAATAAGTTGTATCCTTCTAGCCTTGTATTCCATTCATGTGTATCGTCCCACCAAGTCTCAGTGATTCCAATGACATCATATTTCTTCTCCTGCGTTAGTAGCTCCAGTTCTCCTTGTTTGTTGCCCATGCTTTGTGCATTCGTATAGAAACACTTTAGTTTGTGATTGGTTTCTCTTCCTTCAATATTTTTATTATGTAAATTTTTTTGTCTTTGTTCTTCCCCTTCACTTCTAATAGCAGAAATCTCAATAGTATTTGTCAAGTGTATGGCTTTTGCTGGCGTTTTGCTTCCCTTCCCACATTGTTCTAGTTTAAAGCTCTCCTGATGAGTGTAGCAAGGCGACTTCCAAATACATGTTTTCCAGTCTTCGTAAGGTGCACCCCATCTCTAGCAAGTAGTCCATCGTATAGGTAATTCACTCCGTGATCCAGAAATCCAAATCCTTGCTGACGGCACCATCGACGTAGCCAGTTGTTCACCTGCAGAATCTTATTCCACCTCCTTGTTCCATGGCCATCCACTGGGAGGATGGAAGAGAAGACCACCTGCGCTCCCAGTTCTTTCACTTTCTTACCTAAGTTTTCAAAGTCACTGCAGATTGTTTCCAGGTCGTTTCTAGCGGTGTCATTTGTCCCCACATGTATTAGCAGGAATGGGTAGTCATCTTTAGGTCTGAAGAGTCCTGATATCCTGTCAGACACATCTTTAATTTTTGCACCTGGAAGACAGCACATTTCTCTTGAGGTTATATCCGGTCTGCAGATAGCGGCCTCTGTTCCTCTCTGGCGCCATGTGTGCGTAACGGTGCATTGATGATGTCCCACCAGCCCGGCTAATCAAAACAAGCACCAGGAATGCCAGGAGGTGAGGAGATTCACATGTCTCCTGTCTGGCGGTCACAGATTTACGGACCTGTCCGATAGACCAGAGTCCTGCGAAGTGATTCTCCCATCTGTACTGATGACCTATCCTTAATGTAGCTCATCAATATCAGATGGGTAGGGGTCGGACACCTATAACCTTCACCAATCAGCTTTTATTAGCCCCGGCAGATCGGCGGCTTTTTGGTACTGCAGATTAGCTATTAGATTGAATAGGAGCTGATCTGCAGTTCTCAGCAGCAGACAGAAAACATGTTATTGGTAGGGGTGCTGTTTGGTGGAGCACCATTGATCTGATATTGTTGACCTAGCCAAAGGAAAAGGGCATAGGTCAAAGTATGAAAGCAGTAGACGACCCTTCAAGAAATCAATATCAATGTAAGGTTCTGTGTACATGTTCCTGAAACTCAGTTTGTTCGTCAGCCATTTTACTTTCTGTCTTGCTGCAGCTATCTTGCCCTCAGTCAATATGGAGTTTCCAGCTTGCATGTTCCCGCCCTGATTCTCTCCTCTTGCTTCTTAAGCAGCCACAGCTGAGCAATCAGTGCTTCAGAATCAAGCCTGCAGTGAACCTGTGACCTGACTCCTGGAAGCCTTGGATTTGTACTCCAGTTATTTCCTATTGTGGAACCTTGGAACACTCGTGGACTTTGGAACCTTGCTATTTTGATAAATCCACGTTTGCATGGACTTACGGTAACAGAGAAGAGATCCTGAACCTGTTGTGGAGAGTGATTGCTGAGCTTAAGTTACTCTGGCCTGCTGTGTCTCCTGCTTTTGTATCTGCAAACTGTGTGACTATTATTGCCACTTGTATGAAGTAATACAAGACCTTCTATATCAAACCTGTGACTCCTGTGTTTTCATCGCACCCAAGCACAAGACACTATATGAACTGTACTACTTACATTACAAGATTCTGAAGCCAAACGTTAGTGTCTGCTGGGTCTGGAAAGGCTGTGTCTGCGGTAACTGTGGATATCGGATGTCCGGTTGTACTTTCTGTGATGACAGTGGTTGTGACTTCTCACAACCATTCCAGGTGAGCAATTCCCTTAAATTTTTTTTTCTGCAGTGTTACCACAGGTAAACACTATTGTTTTTTTTTTCTTTTCTCTTTTTTGTCTGCTGTAACTGTGGATATCAGATGTCCGGTTGAACTTTCTGTGATGATAGTGGTTGTGACTTCTCACAACCATTCCAGGTGAGCATTTCCCTTAATTTTTTTTTTTTCCTCTCCTCTTCTTCCAGTACTCCTGTCTTAAAAGATCTGGAAAATGGAGGCCCGCATAAAGGAACTTTGCGGAGTGACTGATAATATCCTTGCAGATTTGCAGAATATAAAGACCCGTTTTGCAAGCCTACAGGACCTCACTTATCACAATTTGCAAGTGTTTGGACAGACTGCCCAGGATTTGCGAGCCAGGATTGAGGTTCTAGAGGAGCGAGTCCAGGCTCCTGCCGTAGCCCCGAGTTCTGGGATTCCCAAGTTGCCCCCTTTTCGTTTTGGCGGTGAACGTGAGAAATTCAGGGGATTTATTAATCAATGCAATCTTTTTTTTTCTGCACATGCTTCACAATTTCCCACTGAACGATCTAAGGTGCTTACTATAATTATGTTGCTTACCAACAAGGCTTTGATGTGGGCAAACCCTCTGATTGAGACTGAGGATGAATGTTTGGATCATCTTGATGCTTTCATTTCAGCCATGGGGCAGGTGTTTGATGACTCCAATCGAGGTGCAACAGCTGAAGCAGCCATGTTAGCCTTGCGCCAAGGTAAGCACTCGGTAGCTGAATATGCCTTGGATTTCAGGAGATGGGCCCTTGATACCACCTGGGACAGTTCCGCCAAAAAATCTATTTTTCGAAAGGGTTATCTCCACTGATTAAGGATGAACTTGCTCGTGCCGACCCTCCCACTGCGTTAGGTGACTTTATTAACTACTGCATCCGTATTGATACTCGTCTGACTGAACGCAGGCAAGAGAGATGGTTCGAAAGCAATCGCACTAACCTTTTCCTACCTTCCTCTCCAGCTAAGGAACCTTTGAGTAGGATTACACGGGAACCTGAACCTGAACCCATGCAGGTAGACTCTTTACAACGACGGGTTAGTGATGCACGCAAGGAACATCGTTTTAAGGAGAATCTATGTTTCTATTGTGGTAAGTCAGGGCACTTCATTATAAACTGCCCCAGCCGTTCTCGTAAGACTACTGCAGCACTCATTCACTGTGAGTGTTGCGAGAGGGGATCTGTCAGGTCCGAGCCTCAGGCTCCAGAGAGATCTGCAGCAACAGATCTTGATTTCTCGGACTTAAACTCCGTTACCTCTGAGGACGTTGACTGTGTAAACGCTGCCATTTTTCAAGTTTCCTCAGCGGTGTCCCAGCTGAGTTGTAAGAAAAACAATTCTCATTGCTTTCTTTCCATCAAACTCTGGGTTGACTCAGCTTGGGTGTCTAGCTCTGCTATGATCGACTCAGGGGCAAGTGGAAATTTTATGGATGTCTCCTTTGCTCTGAAACAGGGGATACGTTCAGTGAAGAAGGCTACTCCAGTACAGATGGAAACTGTGGATGGCTCCCTGCTGACCTCTGGACCAGTGGATCAGGAAACAGAGCCTTTGAGGGTTCTTATGGGTAAAGATCATCAAGAGAAACTGTCCTTTATGCTTATCTCTTCTCCCCACTTTCCCATTATTCTAGGGCTACCATGGCTGCAGGCTCAGAATCCTACCATTAACTGGGAGACCAAGGAATTACACTTTCCAGAGAAACAGATGAGTCCAAAAGTTTCAGCTTGCTCTGTTCCTAAAGGAACCATGTCAGTCCCTGAACTACCAGCTGTATACCAGGACTATGTGGATTTATGTGACAAGAAGAACGCTGACCAGCTTCCTCCTCACCGTCCATATGATTGTCCAATTGAATTATTGCCTGGAGCAGAGATACCTTTTGGTAAGATCTACCCCCTGGCGGGGCCCGAGCTAAAGGCTTTAAAGGATTACATAGACGAAAATCTAGCCAAGGGCTTCATACGCCCCTCTTCATCTCCTGCAGGTGCACCCATCTTCTTTGTAAAGAAGAAAGATGGATCTCTGAGACCCTGCGTAGACTATAGGGAACTCAATAAGGTTACTATTAGAAACCGTTATCCATTGCCTTTAATCCCTGAGTTATTGGAGAGAGTGCGACATGCCAAAATTTTCTCTAAACTAGATCTTCGTGGGGCCTATAACTTAGTCCGTATTAGACCTGGGGATGAATGGAAGACTGCATTCAGGTCACGCTATGGACACTTTGAATATCTAGTTATGCCTTTTGGTCTGAGTACCGCCCCAGCCACTTTCCAACACTTGGTGAATGACATCTTCAGGGATCTCCTAGATACATTCGTGGTGATTTATTTGGATGATATTCTAATTTTTTCTAACTCCACAGAGGAACATCATGGACATGTGAGAATGGTCTTGGAACGTCTAAGACAAAATCATCATTACATCAAACTTGAAAAGTGTGAATTCCATAGGACCGAAATTCAATTTCTGGGGTATGTACTGTCTACACAAGGAATTAGTATGGATGGAAGCAAGACCCAAGCCATCAAGGATTGGCCAAGTCCTAGAAATGTGAAGGAGGTACAGCGCTTCATCGGGTTTGCCAACTTCTATAGACGTTTCATTAGGAATTTCTCTGAGGTAGTGTCACCTATCACCCAACTTACCCGGAAAGAGTCTAGGTTCTCCTGGACTCCCCAAGCCCAGGAAGCATTTTCCCGTCTAAAAGATAAATTTACCACTGCACCTATCCTAGTACATCCCAACCCCGAGCTTGCCTTCATAATAGAGGTGGATGCTTCAGACTGTGCCGTTGGAGCTATACTCTCTCAGAGAACAGGTGAGAAGAATGTCTTGCATCCCTGTGCATTCTTTTCCCAGCAGTTGTCTTCGGCTGAGAGGAACTACGATGTGGGCAATAGAGAGTTGTTGGCCATTATTGCCGCCTTCAAAGAATGGAGACACCTTCTTCAGGGAGCTGCACAGCAAATAGTCGTCCTGACAGACCATCGTAACCTTGAATTTATCAGGTCGGCTAAGTGCCTGACTCCTCGCCAGGCTCGCTGGAATCTTTTCTTAAACCAATTTAATTTTATCATTTCTTATAGACCAGGATCGCGCAATGGAAAGGCTGATGCACTCTCTAGGATTTACTCAGCAGAGACACGTCCAATTACTCCTCCTAAGACTATTCTTCCTGACTCTAGATTCCTAGGAGTGATTCATAATCAAGACCTACTTAAGGACATCAAGGAAGCATACCATGCGGATTCCTTTTTGGCACAACCCCCAAGGGACGTAAGTCTTGTCTTTAAGAATGGTGTGTGGATTCAGGGACAACGCCTGTATATTCCTGAAACAGTCAGATTGAGAGTATTGCAACTCATTCACGATTCCAAGATAGCTGGGCATAGAGGAATTCTAAAGACACAGGAATTTCTTTCTCGTTTCTTTTGGTGGCCCACTTGCAGGAAGGATGTTTTAAACTATGTCACTTCATGTGAAGTCTGTGCAAGATGCAAAACACCTCGCTACTCACCAACTGGTCTGTTACAGCCTCTTCCCACCCCGTCCCGCCCGTGGGGATCCATTTCTATGGACTTCATTGTGGAGTTACCAACCTCTCAAGGGAAGAACACCATTCTAGTGGTGGTTGACCGTCTAACAAAGGCAGCTCATTTTATCCCTTGTGTCGGCTTACCCACTGCAAAACAGACATCAGATTTGATGATTAAAGATGTGTTTCGCTTACATGGAGTACCGGATGAGGTTATTTCTGATCGAGGGGTGCAATTCACTTCTAGGTTTTGGCAAAATTTCTGTGCAGCATTGGACATTAAAGTAAACCTTTCTTCTGCTTTTCATCCCAGACTAATGGACAGACCGAACGAACCAATCAAACCCTGGAGCAGTATCTCCGCTGCTTTATCTGCCACCTACAGGATGATTGGGTGGATCTACTTCCATTGGCTGAGTTCTCTTATAACAACTCTCAGAGCGCCTCCACTAAGCAGTCTCCTTTTTACTCTAATCTAGGTTATCATCCTAACATTCTACCACGATTTCCCATAGAAACGCCTTTACCAGCAGTGGCTGAAAGAATCACG
Organism: Oophaga sylvatica; assembly: GCA_033576555.1. Taxonomy (NCBI): domain Eukaryota; kingdom Metazoa; phylum Chordata; class Amphibia; order Anura; family Dendrobatidae; genus Oophaga; species Oophaga sylvatica. The sequence goes on from JARQOD010000007.1 coordinate 125,601,945, forward strand.
TCTTTACAGAAGAATATGGATCTTCTAAAGGAGAATCTGGAATCGGCTCAGGAAAGGTACAAGAAAGCAGCAGATAAATTTCGTAAACCTGCACCAGCTTTCAAGGTAGGAGACTTGGTCTGGCTGTCAACCAGAAATCTTAAGTTAAGGATTCCATCGTCTAAATTGGGACATAAGTACATTGGACCCTATAAAATCAGTAAAATTATAAGTGCCGTTGCTTGTCGTCTTCAACTGCCCAGAACTATGAGAATCCACCCTGTCTTTCATGTATCCCTACTAAAGGCTGCGACACCCAATACGTTTCCTGGACGTTCTTCTCCTTGCCCTGACCCAGTGCTAGTCGATGGTCAGGAAGAATTTGTGGTGGAAAGGATTTTAGATTCCAGGTTGTATAGAAATCAGTTACAATATCTGATTAAATGGCAGGGCTACCCAGTGGAGGACAACTCATGGGAACCAGTCAATAACGTTAATGCTCCTCGCTTGCTCCGTCATTTTCATCAGAGGTACCCACACAAGCCTGGTCTGAGGTCATCCGGAGGTTGTCCCTAAGGGGGGAGTAATGTAAGGTTCTGTGTACATGTTCCTGAAACTCAGTTTGTTCGTCAGCCATTTTACTTTCTGTCTTGCTGCAGCTATCTTGCCCTCAGTCAATATGGAGTTTCCAGCTTGCATGTTCCCGCCCTGATTCTCTCCTCTTGCTTCTTAAGCAGCCACAGCTGAGCAATCAGTGCTTCAGAATCAAGCCTGCAGTGAACCTGTGACCTGACTCCTGGAAGCCTTGGATTTGTACTCCAGTTATTTCCTATTGTGGAACCTTGGAACACTCGTGGACTTTGGAACCTTGCTATTTTGATAAATCCACGTTTGCATGGACTTACGGTAACAGAGAAGAGATCCTGAACCTGTTGTGGAGAGTGATTGCTGAGCTTAAGTTACTCTGGCCTGCTGTGTCTCCTGCTTTTGTATCTGCAAACTGTGTGACTATTATTGCCACTTGTATGAAGTAATACAAGACCTTCTATATCAAACCTGTGACTCCTGTGTTTTCATCGCACCCAAGCACAAGACACTATATGAACTGTACTACTTACATTACAATCAAGGTTGTTGACATAGGATAAGTCATCAAAATCAAAGTAGCGCACAACCCCTTTAATCGTACTGGGTTGCATTCATCCTGAAAATTGTATTGAGAGCTTGGCATTACTCCCACTGTCCATACGGTGCTAGCAAAGTTAATCCAGTTTCACACATCCAAATTTCACAGTCCAAAATGGAACCACGATGTCCGACTGCTGTTCTCCTGAGCTGAACCCAACAGCCTCATAAATGCTTAGGAGGCAGAGTTTGGATTAGGAGACCCACAGCCATTCAGGGCATTGTCGCCTGTACTCAAAATGTAAAAGTCAGATGCGTGACACCTATGTACTAGGGGAATGGTAATGCCAGTTGTAAGTTTGTGTTACTGAACCACTGCAGCCAATCATCTACCATTGATCAGCTTCAGCCTTCACTATTTCTTTAGAGCGGACGTCCACACCGGAGGAATACTGATGAGCTGCAGCCATTGAAGAGTAGGAATGAGAACAGAACCCAAATCGCGTTGATGGATTTTTTTTTCCCTCTTTGCACGTAGATGGATTTTTTTGTTTTTTTTCCCACATTGAAATGGATTTGAATAATTATTAATAAAGAAGTAATTTTTCTTTATAAAAAATTGGATTGAGTTAGATTAATTGTTACTTTCTCCTGTTCAGATGAATACCTTTCAGCCAAACATATGTACTATCTAAAGAGCATGTGCAGCTTAAATAGAACCTGTCATGTGGAAAATGGTCTCTGATCTGCAGGCAGGATGTTATGTAGCAGGAGGAGCGAAGCAGATTGATCAACATTTTCCTGGGAAAATATTTAGAAAACCTGTGTTTTATTCTTTGTATGGGTAGGAGTCCAGCGGGAGGTCCTATTCAATGATTGACAGTCCTCCTTGTATGTGCATGTAAGATAGCTGTTTAGCTGTTAAAGAAATCGTCCACTGCTTGGACAACTTCTTCTCATACCACTCACTTGGCCCAGATAAAATAATAACGCTTATACTCAACTCCTGTGCTGGCGCCATTCCCACGGTGTCGACACTCACACTCCAGGAGCTTCCTTACTGTTGATGTGACACATGACGACGACGCCCAATCAGCGCTGGAATCATAGTCCCCGACTCCTGTCGAATTGAGCATGAAGAGGAAGTGCGATATCAGCGGCAGCCCAGACTTCCAGACTTCCTCTTCATATTCAATTTGTCCGAAGGCGGAGACAATGACGCTAGAGCTGATTGGGTGCCTGGGTCATGTGTCACAACAACTGCTCGGAAGCTCCGGGAGGCCAAAAAATTTGATCAAGAAGGTGTTGTTGTTACGGATCTGCAGCTAAGGAATAGCACAGGAGGGAAAGAAGCTGACCCTGCACTGGGACTAGACTCGATCCCTACGATGGGGCGGGCGACCTATTCCTAGAGAATAGACCCACCGACGTTTCCTAGTCTAGACTCGAGCGAAGACCTGGAGGAGGGGGGAAGGGGATCCCTGAAAGATCTAGGGACTGGGAACAAAATACTAGTAACCTCCTAGCAGGGAAATAGAGGTAGCTGCAGAAACAAAAGGAAAAAAACAAAAAGACTAAGCAAGCAGAACTAGAGATCCCAGAACTGCACAAAGTATAACACAAAGCTATCAAAGCTCCTAGCCAGAACTCAAGCAGATTAACACTGATGTCCAGCAAGGACTGGGAGGCAGGTGCAGGGTAATAAAGGGTGATACGATCACCTGACAAATGACAATCCTAGCACCAGGGGAAAAAGACCAGCAGCCAGAAACCACAACAAGATGGCGGATGGTCATACTAAATAGATTCTAACAGTTGTCCTATTAGTGGACAACCCCTTTACTCACTAGTAGGACCACCCACTGGACTCCCAGACATACAAATAGCAAAATACAGGTTATACTAAACATTTTCCAATAAATCTATATATCATTCTGCTCAGCTTTTCCTTTTCTATACTGTCCACAGATCGGACGGCATGTACCTGAACGTGACAGGATCCCATTAAGTACTTGTAACATATCTCACAAGCAGCCAGGGTATCAAGTGCATTCTCACAATGCGCTTAATGTTTGTTTGTGTGATGGGACATGTCTTACTGAATGAAAGCTCCATTGACCTTTTTCCATATGCACTCGTCTCGCCCCGCTATACATAAATAGCAGATCTGCATTCATCTCCTGGAAGCGTGCCTGCTATTAAACACTAATACATAAATAGTGAAGGAGAACATAAAGAATTACTAGCAAGTAATCGAAAATACGTCTACTCTCCAAAAGCTGCCTTGTATCGTTCACAGCCGAGATCACCGACCTCAAACTCTACTAGGGCTGTGCTCAGGTTCTTGTCCAGCTCATTTAGTTTTTCGACGTTATTCTTCATCTCGTCTATGGTCATGGTCTCACGCTTCTTAAAAGTCTCGATTTCAGACTTGTAGCCTTTGAGCAGTTTATCAAAATCCGTGCGCCTAAAGAGAAAAGGTATAAAGTGTTATTTCAGTGCTTCGTTTCCTTATGCAATATAAAGGGCCTTTAATTAAAAAAAATGCTGTTGATGTAAAACGCAGATTTTTTTTCAGCATGTAAAATACAAAAAAACATGTAAAACAGCCTGTTCAGAGATGAAGATGACGTGAAATCTAGAGCCACATATTTGGGGTAAGAATCCTAAAAGTCAATGTCGACTGTTATGATTTGGTAGCCGAGGAGTACTGTAACAAAATGGCCAAGGCAGCCAGACACCCAGAGAAGTTGGTACCTAATGGATTGCAGACCCCTAAACTAACCGCACAACTAGAAGCAGCCGTGGGACGTACCTACGATGACTTAGACGCCTCAAAACAACCGGAGAGTTAGCTAAACCTAAAGATAGAAAGGGGAAAGCTAACTGCCCCAGAGCAGCGCCCCACAGGAATAGGTAGCCCCCACACATATATTGGCGGTGAGACAAGATGAAATACAAACGCAGGCAGAAAATAGAGTAAGCAAAACGCTGGAGCCCAAAACTATCTAGATAGGACAGGACAGAAAAGAGTACTGTCTGCAATCCAGCAAAACCCTAGGAAAAATTCCAACACTTCTGATTTACAAAAAATACTGAGACCACACGATCTCTCCCCCACTAGATCAGAACTCTGGTGTGAACAGGCAGCTAACCAGCGATACTGAAATAACAGGGACTGAACAAATAAACAGTGATAAATGAGAAACAGAGACCAGCACAGGCCCCAGCCGGGGAACCCGGCTTATCTCACTCCAGAAGGGCAGAAAAACAAAGGAAAACAGAGCCACAGAAACAAGCTGAAAATAACTTATCTGAAATTTGCAGGAGACAGCAGAAAGCAAGCTGACTTCTAAATGGGACCAGGAAGTAACAACTAATCACCAGTGAGGATCATGGGAAGGTTACTCTCTTAAATCTCCCGTCATCAAGACCAGATTGCCAGTCCTCGCTCCCAGCTGATGAAGGACTTCTGTTAACCAAAGCCGCTTCAATACTATCAGCAGCCACCAGAGGGAGCCCAAACTCTGAAGTCAGATCCAGAGTGTTCACAACAGTCGACCCTTTAACTAGCCTTGCCACATGATTTAGGATAAAAAGTCAAACCAGACATTCCATTAGCAGATACATGTTTTGGGGTGTTTGCTGCTCATTAGTGCAAGGCAGGAAATCTGATTTGGCTGGGTGAGAGGTCTCAAACAGGGGTTCTAAGGAAAAATGTTTCTATCTGTGGAGAGTGCTAAGCCATTGTCAGGAGACTTATAGGCCATGCTTTGCTTCTCTGAGAATTTAAATATGCAAATTGCTACACCCAATAGGTAGCATCGGGGGCAGACACAAAAATTCCTATAACTTCTGGAGCATAAGGCTCAGGTCAAACACCAAGGAGCGAGCCTCGTCTTCTGACATCTAAAGGTCGGTGGACATGGAATTACATGGGGGCAGGTGGCCGGTCCCGGGTGCACTGTCGAAGTGGCCAAGAAATCCCTGAGGCTGACAGAGTCAGCGAGCTTGGGGGTAGTCCAGGACAAATGGTGGCAGGGTTGAAGAGGTACTGTACTAAGGAAGGAAGAAACGAGAAATGCAGTGCCCTGTCCCATCTGTCACCCCCTGATGAACTTGAACTAACCAGTAAACGTCTGCCTGTTGAAAAAACTTGATCTCCCCTGATTTGTGTGCGGTAGCTCCTGAGGGTGGAAGCCTGGAGGCAGCAGAGGCCTGCAACCTACAAGCAAGTGTGATGCACCTTACACCCTACAGCACACTGGGACTGTGACACCGTTTGTCAGTAAAGTGCCACAGTGTAACTGACTAACCGGACAGCGACTCGTTCATGACTACCGCTCTGCAGCACTTTACATATGCACGACTGCAGCAAGGTATGTTTTTCTCTGAAACACTCCAGTGTTTCAGATAGTATATACTTTGGAAATGCAAAGAGGGAGAAGACGACCGGCGTTGGAGCTGGACCGGTCTCGTCTGCAGCTAATGTCCCTAGGTCGGATTCTCCCTGCTCCGCTCTAGATGATTGACCAGTAGCTGGAGGACACTTATTATTTCAGGCACGTCCTCCAACATGCCTCCCCTGCAAATCTTAAAGCACAATTTGGTTATGCTTGATTTCACCCCGGCCAACATATGGCAGCCTCTCCTCATTAAAGGCACACTCTGCAAGGGCTCTTCGGGCATTTCACTGCTTCTTATTACACATTATTACAGCCACAGTCCAACTAGACGTTTCCGGCCTCGCTCAAAACACTTGCATTGAGAAAGGTTGTGTCCATCTAGTCGGCATGTAACAGCATGTATTCAAATCACATATTTGCCGTCTCGTGCTCGCCACTCCCGTCGATGAAGATGATTCACAAATCTTCAGTCACAAAGTGACTGTAGACTTGTAGCCTAAGGTTGGACAACCCCTTTAATGCACTTCCGCGCTAGTTTGCATGTGGCTGATGCGTACTTACTTTATAAATCTATGACAGAATGGCCATATCTTCCGCTATTAAGTTTTCTCCATGAGATTAAAATGTGCACTAGGTTGGGTTCAGATGAGCATATGAAAATCAGACCGATATATCCATAAAGATTTACGATTCTATTCCATCCTCACGACATCTATGTGTCATCCACATGTCCATTTTTATACATCCATTTACATCCTTTACTAGGAACGGCCCCAACATGGGAGGGAAGTATAAGTATATTTATTTTAACGGGGGGGCAAACATTCAAATTGAGAAGGAGCTATCCTACTAATGGACAACCCTTTAAGAAAATTTAAAAGACCAAATACAGTTTCCTATGTTATTTATCATAACTGAAATGTATTTGTGTAGCCCTGGTGGTAGGCACACGCAGTACCCTGGGGAGTGTATGGCGAGACGGCGGCTTAAAGCTCAATATGCATTCATTCTACACACACTAGACACCCCTTGGGGTAGTGAAGTATACTCTAGGGAGTGGTCAAGAAGGGATGTGTAGGAGTGATTTTAGTCAGTCAGTCTAGTTCCTGTCTTCGGGCAGTGAGGACGTGGAGAGTCTGCGTCTGGACTACAGTGAGAGAGTCTGTATCTGGAGGGAGGAAGGAGTCCAGAGTGCTATCTCACCAGCTTGGAAAGTGGAGTCTGGTATAGGTGTTGGAATACACCTTAGTCTGGTCAGAGCTGTGTCATCTCCTCAGCATACATTGAAGGAAAGAACAAGTTGTAACCCAGAAAGTCTTCAGCATTCCTGTCTAGAGGACGGTATCAGGTACAGTGACGTGCTCCTGCCTGTGATAACTGAGCATCTGTGGCTAACTTGATAGGAAGGAAAAGGAAAGAAGTGACTGCTCGACCCTTGGCTAGTAAGAGTGCTTATGTTACCAGCGTGGACAAGGCGAAAGGCAAGTGGATTTATAAGATTTGTGCTTAACGGATTGCAGAAGTCCAGCACGTTGCAACCGGTCACTGGGGACCGAAGAGTCACTGTTGTTTCAGGCACAGTGACAGGAAAACCAGGAATCTACCGGACCCTAGGTCGCGGCAGACAAGCCCTTATAGTCAGTACGTAACTGGAGTCAGGGGGAGTGAAGGCTTCGGAGTTCTGCAGGACTACATAAGTATTCAGCTCCTTCACAGGAAGGCCCCTAACACTAAGCTGACTGGGCAGGTACAGCAAGCATTGCTGAAGATTAGAGGGAACTACGCTTCAGGCTGGTTATCCTCGTTATATTGGAGTTAAAGGAGGCCCCTAACTTGTCCAGCTGCTGCCTCAAAATACACTCTCCGTGGATCAGCCTCCCTGGGACCTGCCTTATCATCTTGCCAGTAAAGGTATGGAAAGACGCTGACCGTGTGAGACTGTGTTATTTGCCTGCACTCGACTTCACTACTCACATAGACTTTGAGGGACCAGTCCCACCTGTAGGGGACCCGACATCTAGCTGCCTCACCATCCCCTCAGAGATCTACAGCAGCGCTGGTACTAATTACCAGAATACTACAGGTGGCGTCACGAACTGTACATAACCAATCCCCTGTAAATATATCCCCAACATACGCCAGACCGCCCGGGCCACAGACCGAGCCACAGCTACCTGTGACAAGAATCCCCATAGACTTCTACGGGCTCGGCTCTGAGTATCCCATTGCCCTGGTAACCCACAATTGTGGTGGCGGGTCGACACAAAAATGTGGCGTCACGAACAGGATGCGAAACTCGCGAAATTGCGAGCCCTGTGTGCCTAAGGAACTGTTTTTGTGAAAAAGGACTGTTTGCACTTTTGGCGCCAAAATCGCCATTTTTGTCGCCATATTCGCGCCCTCAGGCGCTGGAGAAGAAGGTGGGCGTGCCTTCGTGGGCGTCTACCCCCCAGTGGCGCGAAGAAAATGCCTGCCCTCTCAAAGTGCTACTACAACATGCGGTCCTGCCCTACAGCAAAGGAGGTCCGCCTCCTCTTCACCTTCCCTGCGAGGAGGAGGAGACGCAAACCCCACCTCCACGGAAGAGACCGGATGTCTCCGCAGAAAGAAGAAAGAATCTTCTGGAGCGTGATGGAGGCAGGACGTGTGGAGCCGAGCGGGGCAGCGGAGGAAGGCAGGCCCCGTGCCCCGCCAAGCTGCCATCGGCATCCGAGGCCTATGCGATCCTGCACCTGCAACAGGCGTTGTTAGAGGTTCGGGAGGAGAACTCACGCCTAAAGAAGTTGTTCCAACCTGGACTGGAGGAGATTGAGAGGCGCCGGTGTAATCTGCTGAAGTGGCAAATGACGAACACGGCGTCCTCTCCCCTCAACGAACCCCCACGATTCAAAGTACGAAAAGTCTGCTGCCCAAGGCGAAGGAGCAACCGGAGGCTGCCCCCGAAAGTACCGTTCCGATCCCACTGGTGAAGCGGTGGATGCGGAGGAGGTTGAGGAGGTACAGCCAATCCCGGAACGCCCGCCCGGCCAAGAGGCCGCAGCAGATTATCGGTCCCCGGCAGGGACACCGGAGGGGTCCTGTCCGTCACTACCAGATGTGGACTGGGACGAGATGGCGCGCCTGGATGACGTCGCCTACACCGCCCAGTGGGAGCAAGAATGGCAGAGTCGTGAGGAGACGAAGAGGCGCCAGCAGGAGGAAGCGCGGGAAATCAAGAAGAACCGCCAGCGACAGTTTGCTGAGCTGATTGCCGACAAGGAGACTGTCCGTCGCGACAAAGGTACCTTACGGGAACCGCGGCGGCAGGGGTGTGTGACTGAGTTCCAGCTCCGGAAGGGCTGGGGCTTTATTCGTGAACCGGGCCTCTACCCAGCGGTCTTCGTCAGCAGGCGTGACGTGGAATCTCACCTGCCACAAGGCCATTCCGGGAGGGACTTAGTAAACGGCGACATAGTCACCTATACGCGGCATTGGGGAATGAAGGGGTGGTATGCCCTGAACGTCGCCATCGTCCGCGACCCCGTCCCAGACGCCGGTACCGTCACCATTACCGCAGCGTCCCCGTACTCAGCTTCAGCAGCATCCGGCCGTGCCCAGCATCGCCCCCGTCAAAGTCATCGCAACATGCGACCCAAGGTCTATCGCAAGTAAAAGCCACTTCCATATCGCCAAATGCGACCCAGTCTAGATCGCAAACCCTGACGCGGTCTATATCGTTGACTGTAATGGAGACGCAATCGGTGTCATGCGAAGAAAGTGTACCCGTTGCGCCCCTGGAGGTTCAAACCAGAACTGTCGCAACCCAGACCCTGATCGCAGCACATGATTTGCTGGTCCTGGGATCAAGGGCCCATTGCGTTGTTCCAGCCCCGGGGTGGAAGATGTGGTGGAAAATGTCTTAGTAGCTGATGAATAAATAGTAAAGAGTTGGTGAGATCCCTATCGGATCTACCACAAGTAGAAAGCAGAAAGTTTAAAATGTTTTTGAAAAAGATTGCACAGATATTATATATAGTAAATATATATTCCAAATTATAGAATGCCCGGCTGGGTAATTGATAATTGATAATTGGTAATTGGTAATTGATAATTAATATATGATAAACAGTTGCACTTTTACAATGTGATTTATTATGTCTTTCTTTATAAATGGACTTTTCGAGGTAAAGGACTATGCTTACCCAGAACTCTCTTGTACATAGTTGCACTTTGGTGCCCTATCTTGGTTTTACATAAACCATCCATATCTACCTCTGAAAAACAAAACCCGTGTGGTGTGGCACTGAGTGAGGTCTGCACTTGGATGTCCTGCAGCCCACCCAGGACCTACGTTGAAGGTTTGGTGCGGGTCCTTCACAAGTATCTTGTATATCTATTTATTGAAAATGCTATTTGATACTATTTGTATTAAAGTTTGTAACGTTCGAAGTATTCTTACCTCCCGGATGGGAAGATGTTATTGTTCCAAATGTTATTGCATAAACAAAATTTTTCTGTCTTTTGTATTTCACAGCCCGGGAGTGCTGTCGTTTACCATGGGGGAATGTGTAGCCCTGGTGGTAGGCACACGCAGTACCCTGGGGAGTGTATGGCGAGACGGCGGCTTAAAGCTCAATATGCATTCATTCTACACACACTAGACACCCCTTGGGGTAGTGAAGTATACTCTAGGGAGTGGTCAAGAAGGGATGTGTAGGAGTGATTTTAGTCAGTCAGTCTAGTTCCTGTCTTCGGGCAGTGAGGACGTGGAGAGTCTGCGTCTGGACTACAGTGAGAGAGTCTGTATCTGGAGGGAGGAAGGAGTCCAGAGTGCTATCTCACCAGCTTGGAAAGTGGAGTCTGGTATAGGTGTTGGAATACACCTTAGTCTGGTCAGAGCTGTGTCATCTCCTCAGCATACATTGAAGGAAAGAACAAGTTGTAACCCAGAAAGTCTTCAGCATTCCTGTCTAGAGGACGGTATCAGGTACAGTGACGTGCTCCTGCCTGTGATAACTGAGCATCTGTGGCTAACTTGATAGGAAGGAAAAGGAAAGAAGTGACTGCTCGACCCTTGGCTAGTAAGAGTGCTTATGTTACCAGCGTGGACAAGGCGAAAGGCAAGTGGATTTATAAGATTTGTGCTTAACGGATTGCAGAAGTCCAGCACGTTGCAACCGGTCACTGGGGACCGAAGAGTCACTGTTGTTTCAGGCACAGTGACAGGAAAACCAGGAATCTACCGGACCCTAGGTCGCGGCAGACAAGCCCCTTATAGTCAGTACGTAACTGGAGTCAGGGGGAGTGAAGGCTTCGGAGTTCTGCAGGACTACATAAGTATTCAGCTCCTTCACAGGAAGGCCCCTAACACTAAGCTGACTGGGCAGGTACAGCAAGCATTGCTGAAGATTAGAGGGAACTACGCTTCAGGCTGGTTATCCTCGTTATATTGGAGTTAAAGGAGGCCCCTAACTTGTCCAGCTGCTGCCTCAAAATACACTCTCCGTGGATCAGCCTCCCTGGGACCTGCCTTATCATCTTGCCAGTAAAGGTATGGAAAGACGCTGACCGTGTGAGACTGTGTTATTTGCCTGCACTCGACTTCACTACTCACATAGACTTTGAGGGACCAGTCCCACCTGTAGGGGACCCGACATCTAGCTGCCTCACCATCCCCTCAGAGATCTACAGCAGCGCTGGTACTAATTACCAGAATACTACAGGTGGCGTCACGAACTGTACATAACCAATCCCCTGTAAATATATCCCCAACATACGCCAGACCGCCCGGGCCACAGACCGAGCCACAGCTACCTGTGACAAGAATCCCCATAGACTTCTACGGGCTCGGCTCTGAGTATCCCATTGCCCTGGTAACCCACAATTGTGGTGGCGGGTCGACACATATTCATAAAAATATTCATTTTCATAACAAGTGATAATTAAGTGGCTTGGGAACAAAATATTGACATTTTGGATCCACGGCCAGGAAACTCCCAGATCTCAATTCCATTCCATCCCCCAAAAAATACCAAACCTTATGATAAACTGCAGGCACTGGGTTGTCATCAGTCAGGATTTGTCCCAGAAGCTGAGATCCAGCTGCCAGGGCGAAGGGCAGGAGTCTATAAAAATAAGACTCATCGCTGTAAATATTAAATCTTTGCATAAACTTGTTGGATGTCGATAAAAATTGAAAAACTTACACTGAAGCAACAAACATAGTACAAATCAAAATTTGTGTCAGTCTCAAACATTTGGCCACAACTGTATACACTATGAAAATCTGGTGGTGACAGATCCGTTATAATTCTCAACATCTCCGAAGTTGCTCTTGAAGTTTTCCAGCAACAGAACATGGTAGATGTAAAATAACTTACACATACGGTATACAGAATGATACGTGAAGGAAAAGTTTACATTTTTGCACAGTTTTATAGAAAATGGTGTCAGAGGCAAAAACTTGGTCCCTTCTAATGTTCATCGGTGTCTTTGTTAGACAATTTTCATGTTGTATCAAAAAGCAGCACAGATAAAATAATACCACCATACAATTCCTAAATAACACCTCCATACAGTCACCATATAGTGGCTTCATAGCACTCTCTCATATTACCCATATATAACTGCCATGTAAGGCCAATAATACTCCCATATAGTGCTCACATATCACCATCTAGATGAGTGCAGAGCAGGAGACTGAGATCTCCCTGGCAGCTTTCGCTACAAGACTGTTTGTGGACCTACAAGTCCAGAACCCAGCAGATATTCCATGCAAAGCATGTCTTCTGATTCTCACCGTCACCCAACAACTTATTCTTTGTTTTTAAATCTCCTCTCCACTGCTCTTTAAAGGTATGTTCACATAGTGCTTTTTGATACTGATTTTGCACTAAAATCTACTGTAAAAAAAATCTTAAAGAGAATCAGCCACCAGCTTTTTTTCTACCTTATCTGAGAGCAGCATAATGTAGGAAAATAGACCCTGATTCCAGCGATGTATCCCTTAGCTTACTGGGTGCAGGAGTGGTGATACAATCAGAGTTTTTAGATGTAGCATTTAGCAGAGCTCAGAAAGCTAACCCCGCCCTCACCACAGCTTTCTGTGCACATTGTCTACTGACAGTAAGCTGCTAATCAGTGCTGGGGGCGGAGTTGGACCAGGTCTCACGTGGACACCAACCCAGGTGGTGATAATCTCCTGCTCACTGTATTGAAACAACAGCACACAGCTTGATAAGTAATACATCGCTGAAATCAGTGTCACAGCCCTAACTTCATGCTGTCCTCACATAATATAGCAAAAACCCGCCGGCAGATTCCCTTTAAGATACTCTTTATACTCAGTCTTATTTCAAAGGGAAAATGTGTTTCTAGTGTACGTAATGGGATTGATATGGCGGTTAAGTGTACAGGCTGGGTTTTCTGTAATTAGATACAGCTAAAGGTCTTGATGGAGATACATGATATGCAATAAAATACATGACCGCTGAAATATAATAGAGAATCAGCTGCATCAACCTCATGCCCATAGGGCTGCACTTGAGCTGTATACACAAAACGGTAATAAGCCTCAAATAAATACTGAATAAGTCCTCTTTTTAATTTGGATTTATTGAACCCAAACAAAGCAGAAAAAAATCGCTGGCCTCCTCCACAACTTTATCTCATTACGGTGTACTGCTGTGCCTGGTTTACAGCTGACACGGTCATATGGTATATTCTTGTCTCCTGTCTCACTCCGCCAACTGTACCATATTAATCACGAGACCCCTAGGGTTCACAAATACAGGTACGGAGTAGAAAAAAAAGAACAGAAAAGTAATTGCTGCAATCCTTTTTTGGGACAAATACCAAGGTTTTGCTTTCAATTACTTGTCGGGTACTATCGCTCAGTTATTGAACCGGTAAAACAGGGCGGACATATCATTGGTGCAACCTGTGCAGCCGCACAGGGGCCCAAGAGGTCAGGAGGCCCATTGATACCTCCAAATCAGGTGCAATTTTGCATTTTTAGGAGATCTTGGGCTGCAAAGGGCCCATGTATTGTTCTTGCACAGGGGCCCTTTTCTGACTTTGTCCACCAGTGCGGTAAAATAATACAATCCCTTAGATTGCTGGCGGGGAGGCTTCCGAGTTACAGACACTGAAGAGGCGTCTATTCACAATGGGATTCCTTGACATATCACTGTTAACAAGTGTGGTATACAGTACCTAGAAAAATATTCTGCGCTTGTCATCGTCCTTACCCCATACAGCGTACGGCCTATCTTATCTGCAAAATTTCTAACGGCGGAGACAAGAACTGTATTGGAAAATCCGTATAATCCCCTGGTCTTATTCTCGTGGATTTACTTATAATCAGTCCTTTATACAGCCAGGCTTTATTCTGCAGGGATTTATATAGAAGCACACAATTAAATATTCTGAACTGTTCTGAGAGGTTAGGAAATTGAGTCCCAGAGTAAAATATATCTACTGTCAGATATTAATAGAGTGCAAAATATCCCCCGACCTTGGTCCTACGCAATATAATTTCCAAATCTCAGGCACTGTAGATAAAACCAATTCTATACTATGTTAGTTGACCCAATCACGTTTTTTGGCAAAGAATAGATTCTTTGGAAGAATCAACGCACGTCTGCAAAGACTAAAATGCACACTACTACTTCAACACATATTTAATAGGGATCCTTTTTGAGATCCAAAAGAGATGTCTATTTTTGGTAAGTGGGGCTAAATGATCCAGATTACCAAAAAGAGCCAGACTGCTCATTACTAGTCAGAGTTTCATCCGAGGGAAGTGTGAGAAAAGCAGCGCATTAGTGGCCGCTATCTGGCTGCAGCACTTATGTAAAAGAAAGTCAAATAAGCGCTGGGAGACCCAGCATAGACATCATTGTAATTATTCCAATAAGGGAGGTGAGAATAAGTGTGAAACTAGTCACTGATCAAGGACAAGCTGTGAAGCTAAAGCCCCCGTCTCACATAGCGATATCGCTAGCGACATCAGTGCTGAGTCACTAGTTTTGTGACGCAGCAGCGAGCTCACCAGCGATATCGCTGTGTGTGACATTCAGCGACGATCAGCCCCCCTGCCGGGTATCGCTGATCGTCGCTGAAATGTCAGGACATTTTTTTGATCGCTGGTCTCCCGCTGACAGGCACGCATCGCTGCGTGTGGCAGGCGGGAGACCAGTGATCCGCTGGTAACCAAGGTACACAGCGGGTTTCCAGGCGCGGGGCTGTGCCTAGAAACCCGCTGTGTACCTTGGATACCAGCTCCCTGAAGCAGGGAGCTGGTAACCAAGGTACACAGCGGGTTTCCAGGCACCGCGCAGCGCCTGGAAACCCGATGTGTACCTTAGTTACCAGCTCCCTGCATCAGGGCGCTGGTATCCAAGGTACACTGTGGGTAACTAAGCGATGTTACCCGCAGTATCGCTTGTACTGATCACTGCCTGAGCTGCCTGTTTGGCAGCTCAGCAGCGATAATGTAGCGATACACCAGCGATCCTGATCGTTGTCGGATCGCTGGTGTATCGCTATGTGAGACCCAGCCTTAAGTAGTCAAGCGGTCCAAGGTCAAAAGCCAGGAGGGTACGTCATAGACAGAGGGGTGAGACAAAAGGCATAGTCAGGTTAACCATCCCAGAAGGTAGTAGGTTATGACAAAAGGGTTAGGCAAACAGATGGTGAAGGCAAATCCAAGGTCGAGCAGCAAAGTTCAGAATACAAGACTAGGAGCAAAAAACAAACACACACCAATCTGCAGCAATATAAAGGCACTGTCACACTTAGCGATCGCACCAGCGATCACGACAACGACACGACCTGGCGAGATCGCTAGTGTGATCGCTATGCACATCAGCGATCTGTATAACGACCTCTGCGGTTGTTGGGAAAACCTAGTCCCACCTGTGACGCTGGTGAAGTCGTTCATAAAGGGTGTCACACTCAGCGATTCAGGCTCACCAGTGGGACACCAACGACCAAAAAACGGCTCAGAACGTTCATAAGCGATCAACGACATCGCAGCAGGGGCCACATCGCTGCTACATGTCACACACAGCTGCTTCGCTAACGAGATCGCTACTGCGTCATGAAATCGGTGACTCATTAGCGATCTCGTTTAGTGTGACAGTACCTTAAGGCAGAGAGATGGTTAAATAGCCAGGTAATTACTCTGCACAGGAGACCCATGGATGAAGCCTAGGCACGTTCTGGTCCTGAACAAGTCGCCGGCAGCTCAGCACACTCCAGGATCCCATCCGATCCACCCCAGCGTCTAAGATTGGGCAGCAGAACTGTCATTCACTGCGTCCAGACACACAGATAAGAGGAACCGTAACAATAACGTGTTTTTTAAATTTTACTTGGGAGAGTGCAGCATTTAAGAAGGGGTTTCACAAGTACTTGACAACCATTTTATAATAGGCTTCCCATTATGGTCCTGGGTTTTCCCAGCCAGGACAGAGGGGCCTGTTCTTTGTTTCTTTCTTCACTCCATCCGGGACAATTTCCTACCTCCTTGCTTACTTACAAAGTTGTTCCTCTGGAGAGGGAAGTCCTGTAAAAGTTCTTACAAAATACTCCTACTACTATGTGCACATTTCCAATTCCAATTACTACAAAGGGCAGGAATCAGGATGTTGTAGTCTGTCACCTTTATTATTGTAACCAACTACTTTGAACTGCTAACTTGCCCAATATTGATTTTGACATTTTCTCTATACCATATACAACAATTCTGTGCTTACGGCAAATTGGCCAAATGTAGGGAAGCAGAGCTTGTCCTGTCTAGCTTCTTCTCTAGTGCACTCCCATTCAGTACATACAGGTTAACAAAACCTGAAATCTTATTCTATAGTACTGTATTACGGGAAGAAACACATTTTTTCAAAGACCCTGGATCAAGGAGACATTATGAAACATAGCCATCTGAACCTGACCTAATACTGTTAAAAAAAAGTCCAAATCATAAAGCTTATTTTCCATGTGCAAAAAAAACACAACTGTAAAGTTCCTCTATATTCTCAACTGTCTCTTCTAGAATCAATAGCTGAGAATCATGGAAGATGTGGGGACCCCTGGGTATTCACATCGGTATCAACTAGTACACGGCTATATTGATTTTTTTTCTATTAGGACCTTCATTCTCTTTTTGCTATTTACGTTTTAATGCTAACACATATTTTCAATTATCTGCATTTAACAAAAGCATTTCACCATCTTTTTGTAACTTATTTCACCAGAAACACATTTCATTGGGTAGAATCTGTAAAATGGTAAGAGTCAACTCAAACAGACAAGGGGAAAGCATAAGCACAAAATTCATGTTTTTGCTTTAACATGTAGAAATTGCCCCAAATTGGGGCTGAGATGTAAGACGTATACATGGTTCAGGGTAAAGTGTTCATTTCTAACTACATGTTAATCAATTTCATCATGTATTTTTTACTTTTGTATCAGTCAGAAGACGCAGACTCAGGGTGTCACAGGGGAGTCATACCTCAATTCAACTACTAGTGAGGCCTAATTCAGGTTGGCTGCATCCATTATGATTAATACTGTAATGGTTCCCCTCACAGATCCTACCATGTTAGTCAACAGAAATGTGGGGAATGAACCATGGAATAAAGATAGTGTGCAGCAACTCAGTTGGAATAATTAGTAATGCTAATAATTGCAATTGACGATTCCTGTACAGACTAGAGATCCTGACCCCACAGCCCCAGTGGTTCCTGTGTGAGCAGAGATAGCCCTAACACAGAACTAGAAGATGGAAACTCGGGCCTATGTGGCCAGAAAGGCCGTTAAGCGCTTCACATTCTTCCTAACGAACTGGAGGGAAGAAAGAGTGCGAATTACCTACAAAAGGAAAGTGTGCTGAAAAAAGGAAAGATCCCAGAGTGAGTAAAATAAACCACAAAATATAAAATAAAGTATAAAGCATGTACTATTAGAACATCTGCTGCCTACTTCCTAAAAGAAACAGAAAACAGGAGCAGAGTAAAGAACAGAAACAGCAAAGAGATAAACCCTAGCTGGAATTACACTGACTGGCTTTATAATACAGTAGAATGGCTGAACATCCAAATGAGAATATCACCAGCAGGAAATGCCAGCAGAGAGAAAGAATATAAAGCTAGATCCAAAAGGTGATAGGGCAGACAAATAAAAACACCTGTGTTATACAAAACAGACTGCAGCAGAATAGCAGAAAATAAACATCCAGAGAAAAGTTGTGTCTGGTGCAGCTCGGCGGAATAGAAGCTGACCACAAAACACATACTCAAGGGTTCAAACCCAGGAGCATGACAACTAGGAAGGGTGCATGTAAATCTTTTATATATGGAAAGTGCCCCTTCATAGAGGTGGAGCACTTGTGCCACGTTGTCAGGAGTCGAACCCAGTGCCTCTTGTCCGCTGGCCAGCGGCTCTGCCATCTGAGCTATTCTGCTGGCTGCAAAGTTCCTTGCTGAACCCAGATACCATTGACTGTTCTTCCTGATTGGCTACACCTAGTGCTCTCTTGATTGGGCCTCTGATTGCCAATTACACACCCTATATAAACCTGGCCCTGTGGGTGTGTCATTGCGAGATTATTGTGCTTCCAGCCTTTAGTCAAGCTCTTTCTCCTGCTGTTCCTGCTGTTACAAACACTGCTCTCCTGTGTACCGACCTCCTGCTGCCACCTGACTACGTTATCTGCCTGCTCCTCTGCTACCGAACTGCCTTTCCTGTGTACCGACCTCGGCTGCCACCTGACTACGTTATTTGCCTGCTTCCTCTGCTACCGAACTGCCTTTCCTGTGTACCGACCTCCGGCTGCCACCTGACTACGTTATTTGCCTGCTTCCCTGCTACAAACACTGCCTTTCCTGTGTACCGACCTCGGCCTGCCTTCTGACTACGCTACCTGCCTCTGCTTTCCCTAGTGTTTGCAGTAACATCGGCTCCAACCCAGACGGGATCCTGACAGAATAATCTCGCGCCAAAATGGAGTCCGCTGTGAACACCCTGAGGCGGCAAGTTACGGAGCTTCAAAGTTTTTGTACTGACTCTCAAGGAAAATATGCCAAGTTACAAACTGATTTCACGGCGATACAACAGGAAGTAATTGAGCTACAAAAACAACTACTGAACGTGCGCAATTCAGGGTCCGAATCAAATGCACGGCTGCCGCTGCCTGCAAAGTTCAGTGGGGATCGTAAGCAGTACCGAGGATTCCTCAATCAATGCCGCATATACTTCCAGATGCAACCTGCTCCCTTTACCAGTGAGAGGAAGAAAGTTTTTTTCATGATAAATCTCCTGACGGATGAAGCTCTTGCTTGGGCTTCACCTTATGTAGAAAAGGACTATGCCCTCCTTAATGACCTGGAAGCTTTCATCGCAGCTATGAATCAAGTTTTTGATGACCCAAACCGCTGTGCCACAGCAGAAACCAAATTACATAATTTGCGCCAAGGACGTCGCTCTGTTGCGGAATATACATCGGAGTTCCGTCGCTGGGTGGCCGACACCACCTGGAATCCAGCGGCCCAGAGAAGTCAATTTCGACGAGGGTTATCAGAACCAGTGAAAGACGAGCTTGCCAGGGTTGAGACCCCTGACCAGTTGGAGGACTTTATTCAACTATGTATCCGGATTGACCAGAGACTTACTGAAAGGAGAAAGGAGAGACTGCGAGCACTTGGGAATAGCCCTGGCTTCTCATTTTCAGCATCAGACCACCAAGAAAAGACGCAAGTTGTGTCTGAACCGATGCAGATCGACGTCATCCGAAGACCACTCTCTGCACAGGAGAAGGAGAGGCGACGTGCAGAACATCTCTGCCTCTATTGTGGGGACCTGGACACTATGCCATCAACTGTCCTAACAAAAGGACTATAGCCTTTACCAACAACAGGTCTGCCAGCAATACGGACCTTTCTCAGCAGTCGGATTCCATCTTGCAGACTATCTCATCAGTAACGCCAGAAATAGACAAAATACATACCACATCATCTCATTTTGTAATCCCCATTCAGGTTGTAATGGGCACCCAAAAAATACAATGCTCTGCCCTGTTGGATTCGGGAGCAGGAGGAAATTTTATGGACTTAAAATTTACACGTGATAATGATATTTCCAGTAGGACCAAATCCACACCAATTGAAATGGAAACTGTGGATGGATCACCTTTGTCTTCTGGACCTGTCACGCATGAGACAATCGAACTGGAGATTTTGTATCGACCCGGATCATCATGAAGCTGTCAGTTTCCACCTTATTTCATCTCCGAAATTTCCGGTTATTCTAGGGATCCCCTGGTTTTCAGTCCATAACCCTTCTATCAACTGGGCATCAAGGACCATCACCTTTCCATCTGACTACTGTAAGAATAATTGTCATAAGGAACCCCCTGTTCTCCAACAAGTCCAAATCTCTGAGATTTCGCATGAGAAGGAAGAGAAACTACCACCTCAATATCAGCAGTTCTCTGATGTCTGCAGTAAGAAGAAAGCAGATCAATTACCTCCTCACCGTCCTTATGACTGTCCCATTGAATTGCTGCCAGGAGCAACCATTCCATTTGGACAGATTTACAATCTTTCCGAACCTGAATTGAAGGTATTAAGAAAGTTCCTGGATGAAAATTTAGAGAAAGGCTTTATTCGACCTTCCACATCTCCAGCTGGGGCACCCCTGTTCTTTGTTGAAAAGAAAGACTCCACTCTGCGGCCATGTATTGACTACAGAGAGATGAATAATATCACTGTCAAGAATCGCTACCCGCTACCCTTGATTCCTGAACTATTTGAGAGACTCCGTTCTGCGAAAATCTTTACGAAGCTGGATCTTAGAGGGGCTTACAACCTCATACGGATTCGCCCAGGAGATGAGTGGAAGACCGCCTTCAGAACGAGATATGGACATTTTGAACCTCTTGTTATGACCTTTGGCCTTAGCAATGCCCCAGCCACCTTTCAACATTTTATTAATGATGTATTTCGAGATTTCTTGGACCAATTCGTTGTGGCTTATCTCGATGACATTCTTATATTTTCAGACACCTTGGAAGAGCATCGCAGGCACGTCCAGTTAGTCTTGGAACGACTACAGGAGAACCATCTCTACATTAAACTTGAAAAATGTGAGTTTGAACAAACCAGTATCCAATTTCTGGGATATATCATCTCCCCAGAAGGTCTGAGCATGGATCCCGGCAAAATCAATGCTGTAGTGGACTGGCCTGTTCCAAGAAATTTAAAAGACGTCCAGCGTTTCATAGGATTTGCAAATTTTTACCGAAAATTTATAAAGAACTTTTCACGGATCATACTACCAATTACTACACTAACAAAAAAGACAAAAGCATTTTGTGGTCTCCAGAGGCACAGGAGGCTTTTGACAAGTTGAAAACTCTTTTTACGTCTGCTCATTGTTAGTACACCCAAATCCTGAATTGCCATTTACTGTCGAAGTGGACGCCTCGGACTCTGCAGTGGGAGCTATTCTGTCTCAGCGAGTTGGGGACAAGATGCAACTTCACCCATGTGCGTTTCTTTCCCACACCATGTCATCTGCAGAAAAGAACTACGAAATTGGTAATAAAAGAACTGTTAGCCATTAAAGTTGCCTTCTCCGAGTGGAGACATCTTCTGGAAGGTGCCAATCACCCTGTGACTGTCCTCACGGACCACAAGAATCTTGAATTCCTCCGTACAGCAAAAAGATTGTCTGCAAGACAAGCACGATGGGCCTTATTTTTCTCAAGATTCAATTTATAATCTCTTACCGGCCTGGTTCAAGGAATGGCAAGGCTGACGCCCCTGTCCAGGATGTGTTCGGAACCTCAGGAGAGGTCTAGTAATGATGATACAATTCTAGGCCCTAAAATTTTTTGGGAATATTGCACTCTAGAGGACTAGGTAATAGATTAAAGATGGATATCAAGAGGACTCTTTCCTTAACCATCCTTCGGAAGACGTCGATCTTTCATTCAAAGAGGGGTTTTGGATGCAGAAACACCAAATATATGTACCTGAATCTTCTCGCCTTGAAGTCCTCAAAAGTGTCCATGATTCTAAACTGGCAGGACATCCTGGAGTTGCAAAAACACAAGACTTACTACTTCGTTTTTTTGGTGGCCTAATTGTAGGAAGGACGTGAGGAATATGTTTCAACCTGTTTAACATGCGCACGAAACAAGACCCCACGATCGTCTCCTCTAGGACTCTTGCAACCACTCCCCGTTCCATCCAGGCCTTGGGGATCTATTTCCATGGATTTTATTGTGGAACAACCCCTTCCAAACAGATGACCGTCATCCTTGTCATAGTGGACCGACAAAAAATGGCCCACTTTATTCCAACTGAAGGAATTCCTACTGCTGAAAAAACTGCAGAACTGATGATCAAAGAAGTATTCAGGTTACATGGAATTCCTGACAGCGTGGTGTCTGACAGAGGCGTTCAGTTTACGTTCAAAATTTTGGAAGAGTTTCTGTACAGCCTGGGAGTCACGGTGAATCTTTCTACCGCTTTCCATCCTCAGTCAATGGCCGACGGAGAGAACGAACCAACTTTGGAGCAATACCTCCGTTGCTTCATTTCCTATCTTCAGGATGACTGGGTGGATATTTACCAACAGCAGATGTTTGCCTACAACAACTCCCTACATAGCGCTACATCTCAACCCCCATTTTTTGCAATTATGGAGTACATCCAGTATTTATCCCTAATCTGCCAGTGAACACTCCCATTCCTGCTGTTAATGACAGGCTTACAAAATTACAGGAA
This sequence comes from Oophaga sylvatica, assembly GCA_033576555.1. Lineage (NCBI taxonomy): Eukaryota > Metazoa > Chordata > Amphibia > Anura > Dendrobatidae > Oophaga > Oophaga sylvatica. The sequence continues at coordinate 125,624,224 of JARQOD010000007.1, forward strand.
TCCCAGAAGGAATATCAGAGATATTGCTCAAGACCCAGGAAGAATATAAGGAAGCAGCAGATAAACATCGGAGAGTGCCCCCTGCTCTTCAGGTTTGGAGGACAAAGTTTGGCTGTCCACTAAAAACCTTAAGCACATGTGCCATCCTCCAAATTGGGTCAGAAATTCATTGGACCCTTTTCAAATTTCTGCAAAAATTAACCAGGTTGCTTTTCGTTTTAAAACTTCCCCACAATCTAAAGATTCATCCAGTGTTTCACATATCCTTGCTCAAAACCCTCGTGGAAAACCGTTTCCAGGAAGAATTCAGCCACCTCCTCCACCAGAAAGGATCCGTGGTGAGAAGAATACATTGTGGATAAGATTTGGACTCCCGAAAATTCAGAGGTAAACTGCAGTATTGGTGCAGTGGAAGGGTTACGGACAGAGGAAAATTCATGGGAACCAAGGGACAACGTCCATGCCCTAGAACTAACAAGAGCCTTTCATCAAAGGTACCGGATAAGCCAGTCCTGAGATGGCCAGAGGCCATCTGGAAGGAGGGGAGTACTGTCAGGAGTCGAACCCAGTGCCTCTTGTCCGCTGGCCAGCGGCTCTGCCATCTGAGCTTTCTGCTGGCTGCAAAGGTTCCTTGCTGAACCCAGATACATTGACTGTTCTTCCTGATTGGCTACACCTAGTGCTCTCTTGATTGGGCCTCTGATTGCCCAATTACACACCCTATATAAACCTGGCCCTGTGGGTGTGTCAATTGCGAGATTATTGTGCTTCCAGCCTTTAGTCAAGCTCTTTCTCCTGCTGTTCCGCGTTAAAACACTGCTCTCCTGTGTACCGACCTCCTGCTGCCACCTGACTACGTTATCTGCCTGCTCCTCTGCTACGAACTGCCTTTCCTGTGTACCGACTCCGGCTGCCACCTGATACGTTATTTGCCTGCTTCCTCTGCTACCGAACTGCCTTTCCTGTGTACCCGACCTCCGGCTGCCACCTGACTACGTTATTGCCTGCTTCCCTGCTACAACACTGCCTTTCTGTGTACCGACCTCGGCCTGCCTTCTGACTACGCTACCTGCCTCTGCTTTCCCTAGTGTTTGCAGTAACATCGGCTCCAACCCAGACGGGATCCGACAACGTATTGGAAGTAGCAATCCTAAAGCTCAATTTAAACCTTTTACAAGCCTTACCACAACTTAGCCAAACCAGAATCTTAATTTGCAGGCACTTTTTTCGAGTGTTGCCCCTCCTCAGTGCAAAGCATGAGATTTGATTTGGTTGAATGAGATGCCTCTGATTAGAGTCTAAGGGGGGGTAACGATTTCTCCTTGTGGAGAGGACATATCTGAAAAGCCACAGTAAGAAAACATTTTTAGACCAAGCAATGCTCCCTGGAAATGGCCTATAAGTCTCCTACTAGTGATGAGTGAGTATACTTGTTGCTCGGGTTTTCCGAGCATGCTCAGGTGATCTCCGAGTATTTGGGTGTGCTCGGAGATTTTAGTTTCTGTTGCCGCAGCTGCATGATTTGCGGTTACTCGACAGCCTGAATACTGTGGGGATTGCCTGTTTGTTAGGCAATTCCACATGTATTCAGTCTGTCAAAAAGCCTCAAATCATGCAGCGCAACAAGTTACTCACTCATCACTACTCCTTACCATGGCATGTAAAGCACATCACTCTCCGCAAGGAGAAACATTTGATCTTTTTGATCCTTTCTATGGGTCACCCTAATCTCTATGCACTCCCCATGCAGTAACAGAAGCCTTGTTTTCCTACCTCAGTTACATCTTTCATTATGAAAATAGAGGTTTTGATCATTTTTACCTTTTCCGAAGTTCAGCTTCAGCTTGATCTCTCCTGGCCATTAAACGGTTGTTATTGACTTCAAAGACTGTTTCTATCTGTTCCGGCCAGTGGAATACTGTGCTGTTTAACTTCAAGTCATCATCTGCCAGGAATTAAGCAGTAATTACACATATATAAATAATACCATAGAGAAGAAAAAATGAGGATAAAAAAATAAAATAAATCTGAACATTTATTTCAAAAGAAATAAAGGAAATTACAGATTATTCCTTCTCCCTCAGTCAAAGCATTAACAGGAAACTTAGGTTCTTAATTCATTATTGTCAAGGTGTTGGGATACACTGATAAATCACACCATTATGGGTTTCCCAATAAACGAATATGTGAAACCAGGAAACCATAGAGTAAGTAAACTTTTTATTGTTAATTATTGATCGCCTCTGCAAAGTTTGAATTCTTTGTAAAATACACTTCAATATTTATCTTACTTTCTCACTCAAATTCCATCTGAAAGTGCTGTTCAACTACCTACTTCATGGTCTTTAAAGAGCTACTTTGACAGCTTTTGTAGCCAAAAATCCCTACACAAAAACTATTTACAAACACTCTCCCTGTCTGAGCATGGGGTGGGAGCAGAGAGCTCTCACAGGGAGATGTTGGTAAATAATATAGAGTATAGATTCTTCCTAGAGCAGCAGTTCAAAGCATCTTTTAAAAGAGCATGAAGTATTCAGTTTAAACATCACTTTCAGCTGGGATTCGAGAAAGAAGGAGGCATATTAAGTAAGGAAGTTTTTTTGAATGATTCACAACTTTGCAAAGGCTGATCAACAAGAAAGAAAAAAGTTTAGTCACTTTTCAAAGGGTTATAATCACTTCAATTCTTGTCAAAAGGCCGGTCAAAGCATGCCTCTTTTCTTGGGACCCCCAGAATGTAGCGTGAGGAAACCTAATGAAAGTGGCTCTCGGTTATAACGTTTCCCAAGATAGTAATAACTAGAGATCAGTGGGGAAATTTCATGCTGAGACTGCCACTTACCAGAATTGGCATATTATTCAATTTTAACTTAAATTATAGTTTATATTATTCGTTAATATTTTGTAGATTAAAAATTAGAATATCACAACACCCCATTTTATTAGTATTTATTATTATGAATTCGTATGTAGAATATATACTGAATGTAACATTATAAATATATAACACTAAATAATATAAAAATTTTTTGTATTCAGTAATATTATTTACTGTATATATACATAATATAAACAAACAACATATATTATATAATGGTTTATGAGAGGCATATTAGTATTTTGCATGAAAGGGTAATATTAGAAATATAGATGATGATACTATTTAAATGGTTGTCTGGTCCCAAAGAATAAAGTTGAGGGATTTGTTTTCTGACCCATGACGGAGGGTTATGTTGAAGCGATTTATGGAGCAAGGCCCCCCCTTGGTTGGACATGCCACGGCCGCCTTTTGTCACTGAGGGCGCGGCCTCACCTCAATACAAGTGTAGGAGCGAGGTGCGCCCACACCAATGTTTGTAAAACAATACACACCGATGAATGTGCTAGAAGGTTTCTGAGCAGGGCTCCCTCTGGGGTTACAACATACTGAAGTTTCGCGGGAAGGCAACTGGGTTCACTGACTGGTCTGATATAAGGGAGGTTCCCTCCCAAATGGTTGCCCGGTGATCAATTTTCAATTGGGTTCCTGGTTCATTTGGAAGTTTGGGGAGTCTTGCCTGCATTCCTGCTTTTCAGATAAGAATTTCTTCTTTTCTTTTTGTGCTTGTTTTTTGATTTTTTCTGCACTTTTGTGGAGGTCAGCCAAGTTTCCCTCCTGGGGCCTAAACCCTCCAGTTTATCTGCGCCACTGTTATTTGTTATTTGCTTTTTCCCCGTTTTTTCAGCGGCTGCAGCTTGGTTTTGTTCACACTGAGATTGATTTAGCGGGTGGTGAGATCTTGATCTCAGATTTTTGTAATCAGAATTGTTGGATTTTGTAGGGTTTTTGGGTTGCAGAAAGTAATCTCTCCTTTCCTATCCTATTTAGTAAGCTTGGGCCCCAGCGTTTGCTTAATCTTTTCTGCCTATGTTTGGTTTTACTTGTCAACCCGCCATTATATGTTGGGGGCTTGTATTTTCTTTGGGATCTGCTCCGGGGCAGAAGCTTTCATCTTTCTGCCTTTTGGTGTAGTTATCTCTCAGGCTGTGACGGGCGTCAGGTCAACGTAAACGCACCACGGCACCTCTAGTTGTGTCGTTAGTTTAGGAAAATTTCAACCATCGTTACCAACATTCAGGTGTTCTGCTGCCCGCTGTTGTTCCTGTCCTCCTCAGCTACCGAAAACCAAACACACACCATTGGTTACATTGTGAATAACCTAAAAAAAGTAGTTAATTAGTTGGAAACGGACCACTTTGGATTTAAAAAAATTAACGGGCCATAAGAATTATTAAACTCTCTAACAGCGACTAACAACTTGGAACATCGTCCGCTCCCCACAGGCCGGTTTTCCCACGCCACTGTCAGTCTCACGAATTGGGAATAATACAGACAGATTGTATTGTCGTTATATTTGTGCTGTTTCATTGAAGCAATAAGGTTTGCCCCTCTTTAGAAAAAGTTTGTCCTTCCTCCTCCGCCTTTCTGTTAGTAACTCCTCCCATCTTCTCATTCTTCTTCCTCTTCATTTTTTGTCAGCCATCCTAGAAGAAATGAATTTGCACTTGGTTCAAAAAAGTCTTTACCCTTCCCCTACTTTTGCATAACTGCAAGAATTCAGCCGGAAAATCAGTGTTCTGGAATCTTTATATGGCCTCCTGCAGTCGAGTTCAAGCTATTGATGATATATCTTTGTTTGGGTTCTGGTTTCATACTTTTCTCTCTCTCCCCCCCCCCCCCTCCTAGGCATCATTGCTATCGCCGTTGCGAATCCCACAGACGGCGTTCGGCTTCCCGCAATTCGCAATTCAAATTCGGGCCGGGCATGGCATGTGCTTTGCCCAACATGGGGGAAACAATAATCAGACAGCGCATGCGCTACTCTTTCCTTGCCCCGGAAATGATGTTGCCTTGGAGACTTCGGGGCGGGAAAGAGTAGTGCTCTTTGATTTAGCTTTGCCCACTGTTGGGCAAAGCACACAGCGATGCCCGGCCAATTGAATTGCGCAATTGAGGAAGCGAACGACTCGTGGGATTCACAACTGCGTAGCAACTGATCCGAGGACGGGGGGGAGGAAAACGCCGCCCTCCTACCTGACCGCCGTTATTGCAGCGCAAAAAACGAAGTTTACAAAAGGTTTTTAATGAAAACGGAGGTTAGGATATAGAAAATATGATACCTACCTTAGCCTTGTTTATGGGAGCATATTCAGCCAAATCTTTATCTGTAAGCAATATTGGGGGTGACAGATTTCCCTTTATAAAAATAATAAAATAATCTTTTTTAATATAGCGCCTCTATTCCGCAGCGCCTTTACAGTTTAACAGTTTCAGAACACAAGTCAAAGTAACAACGTAACAAACAATAATTAAAGCAAAAAAGACCCCTGCTCGTGAGAGCTTACAACTACAATGAGGTGGGGAAGATCAAAGTCAGGTGTTTATATACAAGGTGTTTACAATGAGGCAGCCTCTTGAGGGAGGGGGGATGGAGGTGAATGAATGGGCACACACACACACTTACAAGAATACATAGAAGATTTGATTAGTGAAGTGTAGGCCGCTTGAAACAAATGTGTTTTGAGGGAGCGCCTTTAAAAACCCTGCAAAGGGAAAATCCAAAATTTTTGGGGAGAGTTCCAGAGGTTGGCCAGCGTGGGAAGTCTTGGAGTGGGGGGGGAGGAGGGTTTGTGCAGGGTTAGTGAAAGGGG
>JARQOD010000007.1:125630014-125716964 GCA_033576555.1 Oophaga sylvatica
AGAGTGCAAAATATCCCTCCCGACCTTGGTCCTACGCAATATAATTTCCAAATCTCAGGCACTGTAGATAAAACCAATTCTATACTATGTTAGTTGACCCAATCACGTTTTTTGGCAAAGAATAGATTCTTTGGAAGAATCAACGCAAGTCTGCAAAGACTAAAATGCACACTACTACTTCAACACATATTTAATAGGGATCCTTTTTGAGATCCAAAAGAGATGTCTATTTTTGGTAAGTGGGGCTAAATGATCCAGATTACCAAAAAGAGCCAGACTGCTCATTACTAGTCAGAGTTTCATCCGAGGGAAGTGTGAGAAAAGCAGCGCATTAGTGGCCGCTATCTGGCTGCAGCACTTATGTAAAAGAAAGTCAAATAAGCGCTGGGAGACCCAGCATAGACATCATTGTAATTATTCCAATAAGGGAGGTGAGAATAAGTGTGAAACTAGTCACTGATCAAGGACAAGCTGTGAAGCTAAAGCCCCCGTCTCACATAGCGATATCGCTAGCGACATCAGTGCTGAGTCACTAGTTTTGTGACGCAGCAGCGAGCTCACCAGCGATATCGCTGTGTGTGACATTCAGCGACGATCAGCCCCCCTGCCGGGTATCGCTGATCGTCGCTGAAATGTCAGGACATTTTTTTGATCGCTGGTCTCCCGCTGACAGGCACGCATCGCTGCGTGTGGCAGGCGGGAGACCAGTGATCCGCTGGTAACCAAGGTACACAGCGGGTTTCCAGGCGCGGGGCTGTGCCTAGAAACCCGCTGTGTACCTTGGATACCAGCTCCCTGAAGCAGGGAGCTGGTAACCAAGGTACACAGCGGGTTTCCAGGCACCGCGCAGCGCCTGGAAACCCGATGTGTACCTTAGTTACCAGCTCCCTGCATCAGGGCGCTGGTATCCAAGGTACACTGTGGGTAACTAAGCGATGTTACCCGCAGTATCGCTTGTACTGATCACTGCCTGAGCTGCCTGTTTGGCAGCTCAGCAGCGATAATGTAGCGATACACCAGCGATCCTGATCGTTGTCGGATCGCTGGTGTATCGCTATGTGAGACCCAGCCTTAAGTAGTCAAGCGGTCCAAGGTCAAAAGCCAGGAGGGTACGTCATAGACAGAGGGGTGAGACAAAAGGCATAGTCAGGTTAACCATCCCAGAAGGTAGTAGGTTATGACAAAAGGGTTAGGCAAACAGATGGTGAAGGCAAATCCAAGGTCGAGCAGCAAAGTTCAGAATACAAGACTAGGAGCAAAAAACAAACACACACCAATCTGCAGCAATTAAAGGCACTGTCACACTTAGCGATCGCACCAGCGATCACGACAACGACACGACCTGGCGAGATCGCTAGTGTGATCGCTATGCACATCAGCGATCTGTATAACGACCTCTGCGGTTGTTGGGAAAACCTAGTCCCACCTGTGACGCTGGTGAAGTCGTTCATAAAGGGTGTCACACTCAGCGATTCAGGCTCACCAGTGGGACACCAACGACCAAAAAACGGCTCAGAACGTTCATAAGCGATCAACGACATCGCAGCAGGGGCCACATCGCTGCTACATGTCACACACAGCTGCTTCGCTAACGAGATCGCTACTGCGTCATGAAATCGGTGACTCATTAGCGATCTCGTTTAGTGTGACAGTACCTTAAGGCAGAGAGATGGTTAAATAGCCAGGTAATTACTCTGCACAGGAGACCCATGGATGAAGCCTAGGCACGTTCTGGTCCTGAACAAGTCGCCGGCAGCTCAGCACACTCCAGGATCCCATCCGATCCACCCCAGCGTCTAAGATTGGGCAGCAGAACTGTCATTCACTGCGTCCAGACACACAGATAAGAGGAACCGTAACAATAACGTGTTTTTTAAATTTTACTTGGGAGAGTGCAGCATTTAAGAAGGGGTTTCACAAGTACTTGACAACCATTTTATAATAGGCTTCCCATTATGGTCCTGGGTTTTCCCAGCCAGGACAGAGGGGCCTGTTCTTTGTTTCTTTCTTCACTCCATCCGGGACAATTTCCTACCTCCTTGCTTACTTACAAAGTTGTTCCTCTGGAGAGGGAAGTCCTGTAAAAGTTCTTACAAAATACTCCTACTACTATGTGCACATTTCCAATTCCAATTACTACAAAGGGCAGGAATCAGGATGTTGTAGTCTGTCACCTTTATTATTGTAACCAACTACTTTGAACTGCTAACTTGCCCAATATTGATTTTGACATTTTCTCTATACCATATACAACAATTCTGTGCTTACGGCAAATTGGCCAAATGTAGGGAAGCAGAGCTTGTCCTGTCTAGCTTCTTCTCTAGTGCACTCCCATTCAGTACATACAGGTTAACAAAACCTGAAATCTTATTCTATAGTACTGTATTACGGGAAGAAACACATTTTTTCAAAGACCCTGGATCAAGGAGACATTATGAAACATAGCCATCTGAACCTGACCTAATACTGTTAAAAAAAGTCCAAATCATAAAGCTTATTTTCCATGTGCAAAAAAAACACAACTGTAAAGTTCCTCTATATTCTCAACTGTCTCTTCTAGAATCAATAGCTGAGAATCATGGAAGATGTGGGGACCCCTGGGTATTCACATCGGTATCAACTAGTACACGGCTATATTGATTTTTTTTCTATTAGGACCTTCATTCTCTTTTTGCTATTTACGTTTTAATGCTAACACATATTTTCAATTATCTGCATTTAACAAAAGCATTTCACCATCTTTTTGTAACTTATTTCACCAGAAACACATTTCATTGGGTAGAATCTGTAAAATGGTAAGAGTCAACTCAAACAGACAAGGGGAAAGCATAAGCACAAAATTCATGTTTTTGCTTTAACATGTAGAAATTGCCCCAAATTGGGGCTGAGATGTAAGACGTATACATGGTTCAGGGTAAAGTGTTCATTTCTAACTACATGTTAATCAATTTCATCATGTATTTTTTACTTTTGTATCAGTCAGAAGACGCAGACTCAGGGTGTCACAGGGGAGTCATACCTCAATTCAACTACTAGTGAGGCCTAATTCAGGTTGGCTGCATCCATTATGATTAATACTGTAATGGTTCCCCTCACAGATCCTACCATGTTAGTCAACAGAAATGTGGGGAATGAACCATGGAATAAAGATAGTGTGCAGCAACTCAGTTGGAATAATTAGTAATGCTAATAATTGCAATTGACGATTCCTGTACAGACTAGAGATCCTGACCCCACAGCCCCAGTGGTTCCTGTGTGAGCAGAGATAGCCCTAACACAGAACTAGAAGATGGAAACTCGGGCCTATGTGGCCAGAAAGGCCGTTAAGCGCTTCACATTCTTCCTAACGAACTGGAGGGAAGAAAGAGTGCGAATTACCTACAAAAGGGAAAGTGTGCTGAAAAAAGGAAAGATCCCAGAGTGAGTAAAATAAACCACAAAATATAAAATAAAGTATAAAGCATGTACTATTAGAACATCTGCTGCCTACTTCCTAAAAGAAACAGAAAACAGGAGCAGAGTAAAGAACAGAAACAGCAAAGAGATAAACCCTAGCTGGAATTACACTGACTGGCTTTATAATACAGTAGAATGGCTGAACATCCAAATGAGAATATCACCAGCAGGAAATGCCAGCAGAGAGAAAGAATATAAAGCTAGATCCAAAAGGTGATAGGGCAGACAAATAAAAACACCTGTGTTATACAAAACAGACTGCAGCAGAATAGCAGAAAATAAACATCCAGAGAAAAGTTGTGTCTGGTGCAGCTCGGCGGAATAGAAGCTGACCACAAAACACATACTCAAGGGTTCAAACCCAGGAGCATGACAACTAGGAAGGGTGCATGTAAATCTTTTATATATGGAAAGTGCCCCTTCATAGAGGTGGAGCACTTGTGCCACGTTGTCAGGAGTCGAACCCAGTGCCTCTTGTCCGCTGGCCAGCGGCTCTGCCATCTGAGCTATTCTGCTGGCTGCAAAGTTCCTTGCTGAACCCAGATACCATTGACTGTTCTTCCTGATTGGCTACACCTAGTGCTCTCTTGATTGGGCCTCTGATTGCCAATTACACACCCTATATAAACCTGGCCCTGTGGGTGTGTCATTGCGAGATTATTGTGCTTCCAGCCTTTAGTCAAGCTCTTTCTCCTGCTGTTCCTGCTGTTACAAACACTGCTCTCCTGTGTACCGACCTCCTGCTGCCACCTGACTACGTTATCTGCCTGCTCCTCTGCTACCGAACTGCCTTTCCTGTGTACCGACCTCCGGCTGCCACCTGACTACGTTATTTGCCTGCTTCCTCTGCTACCGAACTGCCTTTCCTGTGTACCGACCTCCGGCTGCCACCTGACTACGTTATTTGCCTGCTTCCCTGCTACAAACACTGCCTTTCCTGTGTACCGACCTCGGCCTGCCTTCTGACTACGCTACCTGCCTCTGCTTTCCCTAGTGTTTGCAGTAACATCGGCTCCAACCCAGACGGGATCCTGACAGAATAATCTCGCGCCAAAATGGAGTCCGCTGTGAACACCCTGAGGCGGCAAGTTACGGAGCTTCAAAGTTTTTGTACTGACTCTCAAGGAAAATATGCCAAGTTACAAACTGATTTCACGGCGATACAACAGGAAGTAATTGAGCTACAAAAACAACTACTGAACGTGCGCAATTCAGGGTCCGAATCAAATGCACGGCTGCCGCTGCCTGCAAAGTTCAGTGGGATCGTAAGCAGTACCGAGGATTCCTCAATCAATGCCGCATATACTTCCAGATGCAACCTGCTCCCTTTACCAGTGAGAGGAAGAAAGTTTTTTTCATGATAAATCTCCTGACGGATGAAGCTCTTGCTTGGGCTTCACCTTATGTAGAAAAGGACTATGCCCTCCTTAATGACCTGGAAGCTTTCATCGCAGCTATGAATCAAGTTTTTGATGACCCAAACCGCTGTGCCACAGCAGAAACCAAATTACATAATTTGCGCCAAGGACGTCGCTCTGTTGCGGAATATACATCGGAGTTCCGTCGCTGGGTGGCCGACACCACCTGGAATCCAGCGGCCCAGAGAAGTCAATTTCGACGAGGGTTATCAGAACCAGTGAAAGACGAGCTTGCCAGGGTTGAGACCCCTGACCAGTTGGAGGACTTTATTCAACTATGTATCCGGATTGACCAGAGACTTACTGAAAGGAGAAAGGAGAGACTGCGAGCACTTGGGAATAGCCCTGGCTTCTCATTTTCAGCATCAGACCACCAAGAAAAGACGCAAGTTGTGTCTGAACCGATGCAGATCGACGTCATCCGAAGACCACTCTCTGCACAGGAGAAGGAGAGGCGACGTGCAGAACATCTCTGCCTCTATTGTGGGGACCCTGGACACTATGCCATCAACTGTCCTAACAAAAGGACTATAGCCTTTACCAACAACAGGTCTGCCAGCAATACGGACCTTTCTCAGCAGTCGGATTCCATCTTGCAGACTATCTCATCAGTAACGCCAGAAATAGACAAAATACATACCACATCATCTCATTTTGTAATCCCCATTCAGGTTGTAATGGGCACCCAAAAAATACAATGCTCTGCCCTGTTGGATTCGGGAGCAGGAGGAAATTTTATGGACTTAAAATTTACACGTGATAATGATATTTCCAGTAGGACCAAATCCACACCAATTGAAATGGAAACTGTGGATGGATCACCTTTGTCTTCTGGACCTGTCACGCATGAGACAATCGAACTGGAGATTTGTATCGACCCGGATCATCATGAAGCTGTCAGTTTCCACCTTATTTCATCTCCGAAATTTCCGGTTATTCTAGGGATCCCCTGGTTTTCAGTCCATAACCCTTCTATCAACTGGGCATCAAGGACCATCACCTTTCCATCTGACTACTGTAAGAATAATTGTCATAAGGAACCCCCTGTTCTCCAACAAGTCCAAATCTCTGAGATTTCGCATGAGAAGGAAGAGAAACTACCACCTCAATATCAGCAGTTCTCTGATGTCTGCAGTAAGAAGAAAGCAGATCAATTACCTCCTCACCGTCCTTATGACTGTCCCATTGAATTGCTGCCAGGAGCAACCATTCCATTTGGACAGATTTACAATCTTTCCGAACCTGAATTGAAGGTATTAAGAAAGTTCCTGGATGAAAATTTAGAGAAAGGCTTTATTCGACCTTCCACATCTCCAGCTGGGGCACCCCTGTTCTTTGTTGAAAAGAAAGACTCCACTCTGCGGCCATGTATTGACTACAGAGAGATGAATAATATCACTGTCAAGAATCGCTACCCGCTACCCTTGATTCCTGAACTATTTGAGAGACTCCGTTCTGCGAAAATCTTTACGAAGCTGGATCTTAGAGGGGCTTACAACCTCATACGGATTCGCCCAGGAGATGAGTGGAAGACCGCCTTCAGAACGAGATATGGACATTTTGAACCTCTTGTTATGACCTTTGGCCTTAGCAATGCCCCAGCCACCTTTCAACATTTTATTAATGATGTATTTCGAGATTTCTTGGACCAATTCGTTGTGGCTTATCTCGATGACATTCTTATATTTTCAGACACCTTGGAAGAGCATCGCAGGCACGTCCAGTTAGTCTTGGAACGACTACAGGAGAACCATCTCTACATTAAACTTGAAAAATGTGAGTTTGAACAAACCAGTATCCAATTTCTGGGATATATCATCTCCCCAGAAGGTCTGAGCATGGATCCCGGCAAAATCAATGCTGTAGTGGACTGGCCTGTTCCAAGAAATTTAAAAGACGTCCAGCGTTTCATAGGATTTGCAAATTTTTACCGAAAATTTATAAAGAACTTTTCACGGATCATACTACCAATTACTACACTAACAAAAAAGACAAAAGCATTTTTGTGGTCTCCAGAGGCACAGGAGGCTTTTGACAAGTTGAAAACTCTTTTTACGTCTGCTCCATTGTTAGTACACCCAAATCCTGAATTGCCATTTACTGTCGAAGTGGACGCCTCGGACTCTGCAGTGGGAGCTATTCTGTCTCAGCGAGTTGGGGACAAGATGCAACTTCACCCATGTGCGTTTCTTTCCCACACCATGTCATCTGCAGAAAAGAACTACGAAATTGGTAATAAAGAACTGTTAGCCATTAAAGTTGCCTTCTCCGAGTGGAGACATCTTCTGGAAGGTGCCAATCACCCTGTGACTGTCCTCACGGACCACAAGAATCTTGAATTCCTCCGTACAGCAAAAAGATTGTCTGCAAGACAAGCACGATGGGCCTTATTTTTCTCAAGATTCAATTTTATAATCTCTTACCGGCCTGGTTCAAGGAATGGCAAGGCTGACGCCCTGTCCAGGATGTGTTCGGAACCTCAGGAGAGGTCTAGTAATGATGATACAATTCTAGGCCCTAAAAATTTTTTGGGAATATTGCACTCTAGAGGACTAGGTAATAGAATTAAAGATGGATATCAAGAGGACTCTTTCCTTAACCATCCTTCGGAAGACGTCGATCTTTCATTCAAAGAGGGGTTTTGGATGCAGAAACACCAAATATATGTACCTGAATCTTCTCGCCTTGAAGTCCTCAAAAGTGTCCATGATTCTAAACTGGCAGGACATCCTGGAGTTGCAAAAACACAAGACTTACTACTTCGTTTCTTTTGGTGGCCTAATTGTAGGAAGGACGTGAGGAAATATGTTTCAACCTGTTTAACATGCGCACGAAACAAGACCCCACGATCGTCTCCTCTAGGACTCTTGCAACCACTCCCAGTTCCATCCAGGCCTTGGGGATCTATTTCCATGGATTTTATTGTGGAACTACCCCCTTCCAAACAGATGACCGTCATCCTTGTCATAGTGGACCGACTCACAAAAATGGCCCACTTTATTCCAACTGAAGGAATTCCTACTGCTGAAAAAACTGCAGAACTGATGATCAAAGAAGTATTCAGGTTACATGGAATTCCTGACAGCGTGGTGTCTGACAGAGGCGTTCAGTTTACGTCAAAATTTTGGAAGAGTTTCTGTACAGCCTTGGGAGTCACGGTGAATCTTTCTACCGCTTTCCATCCTCAGTCCAATGGCCAGACGGAGAGAACGAACCAGACTTTGGAGCAATACCTCCGTTGCTTCATTTCCTATCTTCAGGATGACTGGGTGGACTATTTACCAACAGCAGAGTTTGCCTACAACAACTCCATACATAGCGCTACATCTCAAACCCCATTTTTTGCTAATTATGGAGTACATCCAGTATTTATCCCTAATCTGCCAGTGAACACTCCCATTCCTGCTGTTAATGACAGGCTTACAAAATTACAGGAATCCCAGAAGGAATTATCAGAGATATTGCTCAAGACCCAGGAAGAATATAAGGAAGCAGCAGATAAACATCGGAGAGTGCCCCCTGCTCTTCAGGTTGGAGACAAAGTTTGGCTGTCCACTAAAAACCTTAAGACACATGTGCCATCCTCCAAATTGGGTCAGAAATTCATTGGACCTTTTCAAATTTCTGCAAAAATTAACCAGGTTGCTTTTCGTTTAAAACTTCCCAACAATCTAAAGATTCATCCAGTGTTTCACATATCCTTGCTCAAACCCTTCTGTGAAAACCCGTTTCCAGGAAGAATTCAGCCACCTCCTCCACCAGAAAGGATCCGTGGTGAAGAAGAATACATTGTGGATAAGATTCTGGACTCCCGAAAATTCAGAGGTAAACTGCAGTATCTGGTGCAGTGGAAGGGTTACGGACCAGAGGAAAATTCATGGGAACCAAGGGACAACGTCCATGCTCCTAGACTAACAAGAGCCTTTCATCAAAGGTACCCGGATAAGCCAGCTCCTGAGATGTCCAGAGGCCATCCTGGAAGGAGGGGAGTACTGTCAGGAGTCGAACCCAGTGCCTCTTGTCCGCTGGCCAGCGGCTCTGCCATCTGAGCTATTCTGCTGGCTGCAAAGTTCCTTGCTGAACCCAGATACCATTGACTGTTCTTCCTGATTGGCTACACCTAGTGCTCTCTTGATTGGGCCTCTGATTGCCAATTACACACCCTATATAAACCTGGCCCTGTGGGTGTGTCATTGCGAGATTATTGTGCTTCCAGCCTTTAGTCAAGCTCTTTCTCCTGCTGTTCCTGCTGTTACAAACACTGCTCTCCTGTGTACCGACCTCCTGCTGCCACCTGACTACGTTATCTGCCTGCTCCTCTGCTACCGAACTGCCTTTCCTGTGTACCGACCTCCGGCTGCCACCTGACTACGTTATTTGCCTGCTTCCTCTGCTACCGAACTGCCTTTCCTGTGTACCGACCTCCGGCTGCCACCTGACTACGTTATTTGCCTGCTTCCCTGCTACAAACACTGCCTTTCCTGTGTACCGACCTCGGCCTGCCTTCTGACTACGCTACCTGCCTCTGCTTTCCCTAGTGTTTGCAGTAACATCGGCTCCAACCCAGACGGGATCCTGACACACGTATTGGAAGTAGCAATCCTAAAGCTCAATATTAAACCTTTTACAAGCCTTACCACAACTTAGCCAAACCAGAATCTTAATTTGCAGGCACTTTTTTCGGAGTGTTGCCCCTCCTCAGTGCAAAGCATGAGATTTGATTTGGTTGAATGAGATGCCTCTGATTAGAGTCTAAGGGGTAACGTTTCTCCTTGTGGAGAGCGACATATCTGAAATGCCACAGTAAGAAAACTTATAGACCAAGCAATGCTCCTCTGGAAATGGCCTATAAGTCTCCTTACTAGTGATGAGTGAGTATACTTGTTGCTCGGGTTTTCCCGAGCATGCTCAGGTGATCTCCGAGTATTTGGGTGTGCTCGGAGATTTAGTTTCTGTTGCCGCAGCTGCATGATTTGCGGTTACTCGACAGCCTGAATACATGTGGGGATTGCCTGTTTGTTAGGCAATTCCCACATGTATTCAGTCTGTCAAAAAGCCTCAAATCATGCAGCTGCAACAAGTATACTCACTCATCACTACTCCTTACCATGGCATGTAAAGCACATCACTCTCCGCAAGGAGAAACATTGATCTTTTTGATCCTTTCTATGGGTCACCCTAATCTCTATGCACTCCCCATTGCAGTAACAGAAGCCTTGTTTCCTACCTCAGTTACATCTTTCATTATGAAAATAGAGGTTTTGATCATTTTTACCTTTTCCGAAGTTCAGCTTCAGCTTGATCTCTCCTGGCCATTAAACGGTTGTTATTGACTTCAAAGACTGTTTCTATCTGTTCCGGCCAGTGGAATACTGTGCTGTTTAACTTCAAGTCATCATCTGCCAGGAATTAAGCAGTAATTACACATATATAAAATAATACCATAGAGAAGAAAAAATGAGGATAAAAAAATAAAATAAATCTGAACATTTATTTCAAAAGAAATAAAGGAACATTACAGATTATTCCCTTCTCCCTCAGTCAAAGCATTAACAGGAAACTTAGGTTCTTAATTCATTTATTGTCAAGGTGTTGGGGATACACTGATAAATCACACCATTATGGGTTTCCCATAAACGAATATGTGAAACCAGGAAACCATTAGAGTAAGTAAACTTTTCTTATTGTTAATTATTGATCAGCCTCTGCAAAGTTTTGAATCTTTGTAATACACTTCAATATCTTATCTTACTTCTCACTCAAATTCCATCCTGAAAGTGCTGTTTCAACTACCTACTTCATGGTCTTTAAAGAGCTACTTTGAACAGCTTTTGTAGCCAAAATCCCTACACAAAACACTATTTACAAACACTCTCCCTGTCTGAGCATGGGGTGGGGAGCAGAGAGCTCTCACAGGGAGAATGTTGGTAAATAATATATGAGTATAGATTCTTCCTAGAGCAGCAGTTCAAAGCATCTTTTAAAAGAGCATGAAGTATTCAGTTTAAACATCACTTTCAGCCTGGGATTCGAGAAAGAAGGAGGCATATTAACGTAAGGAAGTATATTGCAATGATTCACAACTTTGCAAAGGCTGATCAACAAGTAAATGAAAAAAAGTTTAGTCACTATTCAAAGGGTTGATAATCACTTCAATCTCTTGTCAACAGAGGCCGGTCAAAGCATGCCTCTTTCTTGGGACCGCCCAGAACCTGTAGTCTGTGAGGAAACCTAACATGAAAGTGGCATCTCGGTTTATAACAAGTTATCTCCAAGATAAGTAATAACTAGCAGATCAGTGGGGATTTCACTGCTGAGACTGCCACTGATCACCAGAATATGAGCATATTATCTCAGATTTTAACTTAAATTATAGTTTATATTATTCAGTCTAATATTTTAGTAGATTAAATATATTAGAATATCACAACACCACATTTTATTAGTATTTATATATTATGAATTCAGTATGTAGACATATATACTGAATGTATACATTATCTAAATATATATACACTAAATATATATATACATATGTATACAGATATATATATTTACTGTATATATACATATATATATACACAAACACACATATATATATATATATGTGTTTATGAGAGGCATATATATGTATTTTGCATGAAAGGTAATATTAGATAATATATGATGATGACTACTATTTAAAGTGGTTGTCTGGTCCAAATGAATAAGTCTGCAGGGATTTGTTTTCTGACCCATGACTGGAGGTTATGTATGAGAGCGAGTTGTATGGAGCAAGGCCTCGCCCTCTGGTTGGACATGCTCACTGGCCGGCCGTGTCACTAGTAGGGACGCGGCCTCACCTCAATACAAGTGTATGGAGCGAGGTCGCGCCCACTAGCCAGATGTATGTAAAACTCATACACACCTGTTATGAATGTGCTAGAGATGGTTTCTGAGCAGAGGCTCCCTCTGGTGGTTACAGACAGTACTGAAGCTTTCAGCGAGGAATGGCAATCTGGGTTCACTGACTGGTCTGATATAAGGGAGGTTCCCTCCCATGATGGTTGCCGGTGATCAATTGTCTCAATTGTGGTTCCTGGTTCATTTGGAAGTTTGCTGGAGTCTTGCCTGCATCTCCTGCTTTCAGATAAGATATTTCTTGCTTTTCTTTTTGTGCTTGCTTTTTGCATTGTTTTCTGCACTTTTGTGGAGGTCAGCCAAGTCCCCTCCTGGGGCCTGAGCTCCTCACAGTTTATCTGCAGCCACTGTTATTTGCTTATTTGCTTTTTCCTGTTTTTTCAGCGGCTGCAGCTTGGTTTTGTTCACACTGAGATCTGATTTAGCGGGTGGTGAGATCGTGTGATCTCAGTATTTTTGTAATCAGAATTGTTGGATTTTTGTAGGGTTTTCTGGGTTGCAGAAAGTAATCTCTCCTTTCCTATCCTATTTAGTAAGCTTGTGGCCCCAGCGTTTGCTTAATCTATTTTCTGCCTATGTTTGTGTTTTCATCTTGTCTAACCGCCATTATATGTTTGGGGGCTTGCTATTTTCTTTGGGGATCTGCTCCGGGGCAGATAGCTTTCATCTTTCTGCCTTTAGGTGTAGTTATCTCTCAGGCTGTGACGAGGCGTCTAGGATCAACGTAGGAACGCACCACGGCTACCTCTAGTTGTGTCGTTAGTTTAGGAATCTGCAACCCATCAGTTACCAACATCTCAGGTGTTCTGCTGCCCTGCTGTTGTTCCTGTCCTCCTCAGCTACCGAAACACAACACACACCATCTGGTTACATTGTGAATAAGCCTAAAATAAAGTAGTTAATTAGTTGGAACACGTGACCACTTTGGATATATACAATTCATACGGCCATTATAGAACTTATTAAATCTCTCTAACAGCGACTAACAACTTGGAACATGCTAGTCCGGCTCCACCACAGGCCGGTTCTTCCCAGCGCCACTGTCATGTCTCACGAATTGGGAATAATACAGACAGTATTGTATTGTCGTTATATTGTGCTGTTTCATTGCAATGCAATAAGGTTTGCCCCTCTTTAGAAGTTTGTCCTTCCTCTCTCCCTGTCTCTTCTGTTAGTAACTCCTCCCATCTTCCTCATTCTTCTTCCTCATTCACTGTTTGTCAGCCATCCTAGAAGCTCATGAGTTTGCATCTCTGGTTCCAAAAAAAGTCTTTACCTACTGTACTTTTGCATAACTGCAAGAATTCAGCCGGAAAATCAGTGTTCTGGAATCTTTATATGTGCCTCCTGCAGTCGAGTTCAAGCTATCTGATGATATATCTTTGTTTGAGTTCTGGTTCATACTTTTCTCTCTCTCCCCCCCCCCCCCGCTCCTAGGCATCAGTTGCATATCGCCGTCTGCGAATCCCACAGACGGCGTTCGGCTTCCCGCAATTGCGCAATTCAAATTCGGGCCGGCGCATGCGCAGTGTGCTTTGCCCAACAGTGGGCAAAGCATATAATCAGTACAGCGCATGCGCTACTCTTTCCTTGCCCCGGAAATGACTGCTTGCCTTGGACGACTTCCGGGGCAGGGAAAGAGTAGTGCATGCGTACTGATTATATGCTTTGCCCACTGTTGGGCAAAGCACACAGCGCATGCGCCGGCCTGAATTTGAATTGCGCAATTGCAGGAAGCTGAACGACGTCTGTGGGATTCACAGACTGCGATACGCAACTGATGCCGAGGAGCGGGGGGGAGAGAGAAAACGCCGCCCTCCTGACCTGACCGCCGTGATTGGCAGCGCAAAAAAACGAAGTTTACAAAGGTATTTTGATATGAAAACGGAGGTATCAGGATATATGATAATATGATACCTACCGTTAGCCTTGTTATGGGACGCACTATTCAGCCATATCTTTATCTGATATAGCAATATTGGGGTGACAGATTCCCTTTAATAATAAATAATAATAATAATCTTTATTTATATAGCGCCATCATATTCCGCAGCGCTTTACAGTTTAACAGTTTCAGAACACAAGTCATAAGTAACAACGTTAACAATACAATAATTAAAGCAAAATAAGACGACCCTGCTCGTGAGAGCTTACAATCTACAATGAGGTGGGGAAGATACAAAGTACAGGTGTTTATATACAATGGTGCATTTACAATGATGGTCCAGCCATCTTGAGGGAGTGAGGGATGGATGGTGATAGTGAATGGGCTACACACACACACTTACACAGAATACATAGAATGACTTTGATTAGTGAATGTGATAGGCCGCTCTGAACAAATGTGTTTTGAGGGAGCGCCTGAAACCATGCAAATTGTGGATAGTCCTAATTTCTTGGGGTAGAGCATTCCAGAGGATTGGCGCAGCGTGGGAGAAGTCTTGGAGTCGGGAGTGGGAGGTACGGATTAGTGCAGAGGTTAGTTGAAAGTCGTTTGCAGAGCGCAGCAGTCGGTTAGGCCGATAGATATAAATGAGGGAGGAGATGTAGGGGGGTGCTGCACTGTGGAGAGCTTTGTGGGTGAGAACAAGTACTTTGAATTGGATCCTATAATGAATGGGCAGCCAGTGTAAGGACTGGCGAAGAGTGGACGCGTCCGAGTACCGATTAGCCAGATGGATTACCCTGGCTGCTGCATTAAGGATGGACTGGAGAGGGGATAGTCGAGTAATGGGGAGGCCAAGTAACAGAGCGTTGCAGTAGTCCAGGCGGGAGTGGATCAATGCTACAGTGAGGGTTTTTGTTGTTTCCATGGTGAGAAAAGGGCGGATTCTAGAGATGTTCTTTAGGTGTAGGCGGCAAGAGCGGGCAAGAGATTGTATATGGGAGGTGAAGGAGAGATTGGTGTCAAACATAACACCCAGACAGCGAGCCTGCTGCCGGGGTGTTATTATGGTGCCGCCCACGGAGAGGGATATGACAAATTTAGGGAGATTAGTAGACGGCGGGAGCAGAAGAAGTTCAGTTTTGGAGAGGTTGAGTTTCAGATAGAGAGCGGACATGATGTTGGAGACTGCGGACAGACAGTCGGTGGCGTTCTGTAGTATAGCGGGGGTAAGGTCGGGGGATGACGTGTATAGTTGTGTGTCATCAGCATAAAGATGGTACTGAAAGCCAAATCTGCTGATGGTCTGTCCAATTGGGGCTGTGTAGAGAGAGAAGAGAAGGGGGCCAAGGACTGAGCCCTGGGGTACACCGACAGTGAGAGGAAGAGAAGATGACGTGGAGCCAGAGAACGAAACACTGAAGGAGCGGTCAGAAAGATAGGAGGAGAACCAGGAGAGAACAGTGTCCTTAATAGCTAGTGAGTGGAGCCTAGACAGTAGGAGACGGTGGTCAACCGTGTCGAAAGCTGCAGAAAGGTCGAGAAGAATGAGCAAAGAGTGGTCACCGTTACATTTTGCTGTAAGAAGGTCATTGGTCACTTTGATGAGTGCAGTTTCGGTCGAATGTAGGGGGCGGAAGCCGGACTGTGAAGGGTTTAGGAGTGGGAGGGAGTGATTGGAGAGATAACGGGTAAGGCGGGAGTAGACTAGGCGCTCCAAAAGTTTATGGAGACCGGTCTGTAGTTGTTTGTGCAGGAAGGGTCGAGAGCGGGTTTCTTTAGTAGTGGAGTAATGATGGAGTGTTTGAAGGCGGATGGGAAAATGCCAGAGGAGAGTGAGAGATTAAAGATTTTAGTTAGGTGAGTTGTGACAACTGGAGAGAGAGACTGGAGGAGATGTGAGGGAATGGGGTCGGTAGTGCATGTAGTCGGACGAGAGGAAGAGAGGAGTCTGGAGACTTCTTCTTCTGTGATGGGATCAAATGTGGAAAGTGAGCCAGGGGAACAGCAGGGTGGGATGGGAGTCACAGCCCTTGGTGGTTGAGAGCAGATTTCCTGACGGATAGTATCTATTTTTCTATAAAATGGGAGGCTAGGTCGTCAGCACAAATGTCTGTGATAGGGGCTTGTGCTTTTGGCCTGAGGAGGGAGTGAAAAGTATCAAAAAGTTTCTTGGGGTTGTTGGCTAGTGAGGAGATCAGGGTGGTGAAGTAGGTCTGTTTGGCGAGGTGAAGGGCAGCATTATAAGTTCTTAACATGAATTTAAAGTGGATGAAGTCTTCTGTTGTGCGGGTTTTTCTCCAAAGGCGTTCAGCACTCCTAGAGCATCGCTGAAGAAGTTGAGTTTGCAATGTGAGCCAGGGCTGTTTTACTGTGTGTTTGGAGGTTCTGAGGGTGAGCGGCGCTACTTGGTCAAGGGTGCTTCTAAGAGTGTCATTGTAGTGATGAACAGCCAGATCAGGACAGGAAAAAGAGGAGATTGGGGACAGCGATGAGTGTAGGGAATCTGAAAGTGTCTGAGGGTTAATGGCTTGTAGATTTCTGAATGTGTGGTAGGTAGGAGTGCGCTGGGGTGGTGGAGGATTTGTGAGCGTGAAGGAGAGAATGTTGTGGTCAGACAGTGGAAGCGGTGAGTTATTTAGGTGGGAGATTGAACAGAGGCGGACAAAGACCAGGTCAAGGGTGTTACCATCCTTGTGTGTCTCTGAGGTTGAAAGCTGTGAGAGGCCTAGAGAAGTGGTTAGTGATAGAAGCTGAGATGCAGGTGTGGAAGTAGGGCTGTTAATGGGGATGTTGAAGTCTCCAAGGATAAGGGTTGGTAGCTCTGAGGACATGAAGTGCGGCAGCCAGGCAGAGAAGTGGTCAAGGAACTGGGTGGGCGAGCCTGGGGGCCGATATATGACCGCTACTCTGAGGGAGAGGGGACGAAAGAGCCTGATGGTGTGGACCTCAAAAGAAGGGAATGAGAGTGATGGAATGGTTTGGGCAGCATAAAATGCCTGACAAGTTACCTTTAAAATTAATGAGATACCCAAGAAGAGGACAATTTATTACCTTATTATTTGTGATTTTGCTGTGCTAAGGGAAATATTCTGTAACTTTTATTATGATTTATATGCACATATTTTTAAAAAGCGATAAAATATTTGCAGTTTTTCACATTCTCCTAATTTCTAATATTCACAGTATTTCCCTGGAGATATCTCTCCTGCATAGAATATGTGAGATCTTTCTGTTTCTATAGCCTCTTCGCCGTTAAAATTATGCTGGTGGCACTGCAGAGGATACATACATAATTTTATTTTCACTGGTCTAAATTTTTTTATGCACAAAATCAAATAAGAACAGGACAAAAAGAACATTAGGTTAAAGCAGAAGCCAAGTGCCTGTGTGCTACACTAATATCCCCCAAATTGTAAGTTTAAAGTAAATATCACCCTCTGAAAACTATTTCATATATATGTATACACACATTTATGATATATATATATATATATATATATATATATATATATTATATATACTGCTCAAAAAAATAAAGGGAACACTCAAATAACACATCCTAGATCTGAATGAAGGAGATATTCTCATTGAATACTTTGTTCTGTGCAAAGTTGAATGTGCTGTCAACAAAATCACACAAAAATCATCAATGGAAATCAAATTTATTAGTGGAAATTAAAGTGGAATGTAATGTCCTTAAAACAAGTCAAAAAGATGCTCAGTACTGTGTGTGGCCTCCATGTTCTTGGAGAACAGGAGAAGTCCCAGAAGACTGGAGAAGAGAAAATGTTGTTCCTATCTTCAAAAAGAGGAAGAAGGTGGACCCAGGAAACTACAGGCCGGTGAGTCTGACTTCTATACCAGGAAAGATCTTTGAACAAATTATTAAAGAACATGTATGTAAGTACCTGGATAAGAATGAAGTGATTAAACAGAGTCAGCATGGGTTTGTAACTAATAAGTCATGTCAGACTAACTTAATTTCCTTCTATGACAGAATCACTGACTGGGTGGATCAGGGAAATGCTGTAGATATAGTATATCTTGACTTCAGCAAAGCATTTGACAAAGTATCGTTGGTGGATGGAGCGAGACATGATGTCCCAGATGTGCTCAATCGGATTCAGGTCTGGGGAACGGGCGGGCCAGTCCATAGCTTCAATGCCTTCATCTTGCAGGAACTGCTGACACACTCCAGCCACATGAGGTCTGGCATTGTCCTGCATTAGGAGGAACCCAGGGCCAACCGCACCAGCATATGGTCTCACAAGGGGTCTGAGGATCTCATCTCGGTACCTAATGGTAGTTAGTCTACCTCTGGCGAGCACATGGAGGGCTGTGCGGCCCTCCAAAGAAATGCCACCTCACACCATTACTGACCCACTGCCAAACCGGTCATATTGAAGGATGTTGCAGGCAGCAGATAGCTCTCCACAGCGTCTCCAGACTCTGTCACGTCTGTCACATGTGCTCAGCGTGAACCTGCTTTCATCTGTGGAGAGCACAGGGCGCCAGTGGCGAATTTGCCAATCCTGGTGTTCTGTGGCAAATGGCAAGCGTCATGCACGGTGTTGGGCTGTGAGCACAACTCCCATCTGTGGGCGTCGGGCACTCAAACCATCCTCATGGAGTCGGCTTCTAACCGTTTGTGCAGACACATGCACATTTGTGGCCTGCTGGAGGTAATTTTGCAGGGCTCTGGCAGTGCTCCTCCTGTTCCTCCTTGCACAAAGACGGAGGTAGTGGTCCTGCTGCTGGGTTGTTGCCCTCCTGTGGCCCTCTCCACGTCTCCTGGTGTACTGACCTGTCTCCTGGTAACGCCTCCAGCATCTGGACACTACACTGACAGACAAAGCGAACCTTCTTGCCACAGCTCGCATTGATATGCCATCCTGGATGAGCTGCACTACCTGAGCCACTTGTGTGGGTTGTAGAGTCCGTCTCATGTTACCACGAGTGCGAAAGCACAACCAACTTTCAAAAGTGACCAAAACATCAGCCAGAAAGCATTGGTACTGAGGTGTGGTCTGTGGTCCCCAACTGCAGAACCACTCCTTTATTGAGTGTGTCTTTGACTCGCACCACAATTGTGGTTACCAGGGCTATGGGGTACTCGGAGCCGAGCCCAATGATTTATATGGGAGTTGTCACTGGCAGCGGGACTCGGTCCGTGGCCCTGGCAGTCATGCGATGGGGGTATTTACAGGGGATTATTAGGATAGGTAGTTTGTGACGCCACCTGTGGTATCTGGTTAATTGGACCAGTGCTGCTATATATGATCTTCACAGGGGATGTTATGGGGGCAGCTGGGTGGTAAGTCTCCCACAGGTGAGACTGGTCCCTGGAAGTCTATGGTGATGATGCAGGGTGTAGATAAGAATTCAGTCACACACAATGCAGCTTCTTTTCATACCTTTACTGGTAGATGGTTCAAGCAGGTCCCGGGGAGCTGGTCGTGGTGGAGAATGCACATTCGGGTAACCGCTGAGCAGGTTAGAGGCCTCCTTTACTTCCAATGTATGTGAGTCCAAACTTGCGTGAAGCGAAGTTAACTCTGCAATCTCCAGCTTTCTCAATAGCTGCAAAGCCCGGCCGACATTGTGGTGGAGCCTTCTGAGTGGTGAGAACAGAGTCCTTCTATGCAGGGCCCTGCTAAAAGTCCTTGTTCCTCCTGACTCCGGTTACGTATCAGCGCTTAAGGCTGCTCTCTGCGACCTGTAGTCCAGATGCCTCCGGTTATCTTGTTACTATGCTTGAAACACTAGCAACGCTTCGGACTCCGGTGTCCGGTGATTTAGTGCAGGCAATCCAATACCTGAAGCACTTCTCTATCTGTCTTCTCCACTATGCCCTTCGCCCTGCTCTCGCTCTTAGCATAAGCACTTGTAGCTTCTGATGGTAATGTCAGCTTTCTTCTAGAGCTCGCTGAGCAGATCTCAGTATCCTCCAAGTCCAGACTGGACTGAGACTGAACTACCCTGTACTCAGACAGGAAACTATCAGAGGGATGACTCACTCCTGAGTCTCCCAAGGCTTGACTGCACTGTCCTAAGACAGGAAACAGACTGACTCCCTTTGCTACGTGTCACTCCCTTTTATACCCCTGTGGGTGTGTCTGAAAGTGTGAGTGAAGTGAATGAATATCAAGCTTTTACGGTTACCTTCCTGTGCATTCTCCTGGATTTTATGTGTGCCTTACATAGCTGGGCCACACATCCCCCCTTGGTTAAACACAGCACTCCCGGGCTGTAAAAGAGAAAAAGAAAACATTTTTGTTTTGCATTTAACATAAACATTTAACTCATCCCATCCGGGAGGTGAGACTTCTTGAACGTTACAATTTGTACATGGACATATAAAAGTATCAAAGTATCAAAACATTCTCATAAATACTAGACAATATTCTTGTGGAGGACCCGCACCAAAAACCTCCCACGTGGGTCCTGGGTGGGCTGCAGGACTTCTGACTGCAGACCTCACTCTAGGCCCACCATACGGGTTTTTCTTCAGAGGTAGATAGCAATGGTTTTGTGTAAAACCAAGATGGTGCACCGTGGTGCAAACTATTTACATTAAAGTTCTTGGGCTGGCACAGTCCACAGCCACACAGTCCATGAATGAGAAAAGACATATTTCAAGACATATAAATAAAAATCACATTAATACTTGTTCAAACTTTATACAATTTTCAGTGACAATAAACCCTGTCTGGGTCTTGCTAACTAGTTTACTAGGACTACTCCTGATAGCGAATAGGTAGTTTTCCTTTAGTGATACGTTCTGACCTACGTGGGGTAGCGTCAGGTATATTAGTCTCTAACCTTTCTGTTCTGCGTAACGGCAAACTATAAATACGACTCCACCTCTCTAGGGACCTGGCAAGCATGCTAGTGACTGGACGAGGCGGTACTGCTTCACCAGCTTCACCAGGGGATTCCACTTCTTGTGGTGCTGCTTCTTGCGGGTCCGCTTCTTGGGGTTCTAATGGTTGAGGGTCTGCCGGAATAAGTCCTTCTGGAACTGGCTCAACTGGCACAATTGGTATGACTTGCGGTAGAAACTCTTCTTGCGGTTGATAAAACTGCAGTACAGGAATGATTACAGCATCTCCCACTCTGGGCCAATCCGCAGGTAAATCTCCCAAATCCGTGTGTATGACCGCTTCAGCACTCTCTTCTTGATGGACAACAAGGTTTTCTTCACGGAGCTTTAATGGGCCAGGACACAACTTTAAATGATCTCTAGACACAGTTGCCGTCGTTTTTCCTCCATCCTTACTAATGGCACAGACCTTTCTGTTATCAAAATTGGAATTTTGCACGACATATGGCTCCTGTTCCCACTGATCATCCAACTTGTGCATTCTTCTTTTCCTTTTGAGCACCATTTCTCCAGGCATAAAAGGCGTAGCGGGAGCATTTTTGTTATAGTTCATCTCTTGCTTTTCTCTTACTTTGTTGAGACTGTTTTCTACGCAGGCTTTTACTCTCTTGTACTGTTCTTGTCGATTCATGTCCCAATCTTCAGCATTGTCATCAGCCTCTGGTTCTACCACACCCAGTTCCAAATCCATTGGCAATCTTCCGGGTCTTGCTCTCATAAGGTAGGCTGGAGTGCAGTTGGTGGAACTTACTGGTATGTGGTTGTACAAGTCAACCAAGTCAGGTAACAAATCTGGCCACCGATTTCTTTCTTCCAGTGGTACAGTTTTCAGTAAGTCGATGACAATGTGATTCATTTTTTCACAAAGGCCGTTGGTCTGAGGGTGGTATGGTGTTGTTCTGATCTTTTTACATCCATACAATTGACAGAATTCCTGAAACAATTCAGCTTCAAAGGCTGGACCTCGATCAGTCAGTACCTGCTCTGGATATCCATGTGGTCTGCAGAAACTTGCTTGGAAGGTTCTTGCTGCTGTCTCTGCTGTCAGATCTTTGACAGGGGCGACCACCAGAAATTTGGAATAGTGATCCACCATGGTCAGGGCATATGAGTATCCTGACCTGCTTGGGGACAACTTGACGTGATCCAATGCCACGATTTCCAGGGGACGAGTCGTCCGGATAGGCTGCAGGGGTGCTCTCTGACTATTATAGTCTTTTCGTCTGAGGCCACAGGGTCCACAGTTCCGGCACCACTTCTCGATGGAGCTGCGCATCCCTACCAGTAGAACCGACACCTCAACAGGGTCTCCAGCTTTTTCCAGCCAAAGTGTCCTGCTTGATCGTGGTACGCTTCCAGCACCATTTGGATGTCTGCTCTGGGGACCACTATCTGCCAAACCATCTCATGGGTCCTTGGGTCGACGTATCTCCTGCACAACTTCTCTCGGTATATGAACAACCGGCTTCTCTCGTTCCACAGGAGCTTTGCTGGTACGGATGCATCTTTCTCCAAGGAGGAACCTTCTTGTCTTATCAACTCCTTGATACGGCTGACCACTGGATTGCTGTCTTGAGTCTCCTTCCAGCTGTGATGAGGTAAAGGGTTCAACATCTCACCACACCGCTTTCTGTAGACTCGTTGCTCTTGGACCATCCCATTTCGGTGGAACGCAGGTAGCTCGATTTCTTCCAGATCATCTGATTCTTCCTCCGTGTCGGATTCATGCGGCATCCTGGACAAGGCGTCCGCGTTAGCATTTTTACGGCCTGCTCTGTACTTGATGGTAAACTGATAATTTGACAGCCGAGCCATCCAACGTTGCTCCATGGCTCCCAGCTTGGCTGTTTTAAGGTGCGTCAAGGGGTTGTTGTCCGTGTACGCAGTGAACTTGCTGGAGGCGAGGTAATGTTTGAATCTTTCGGTAATGGCCCAGACCAGCGCCAGAAACTCCAGTTTGAAGCTGCTATAGTTTTCCGGGTTCCTCTCAGTTGGCCTAAGTTTTCTGCTGGCATATGCGATGACTTTTTCTTGGCCATTCTGCTTCTGACTGAGGACTGCTCCCAATCCCTCGTTACTGGCATCGGTGTATAGCAGGAACGGTTGGCTGTAATCTGGGTAGGCTAGGATTTCATCGCCAGTCAGAATCTCTTTCATCTCTTTGAATGCCTCAGCTTGTTCTTTTCCCCAATTGAATGGAGGGTTTCTGCTCTTAAGAGGTTGTCCTACCAGGAGGTCCTGCAAAGGCGCCGCTTTCTTAGTGTAATCTTTTACAAACCTCCTGTAGTAACCTGTTAGTCCCAGGAACTGACGCACCTCCTTTAGATTCTTCGGCTCTGGCCATTTCTGGATGGCTGTGACCTTCTCGGGGTCCGGCGCTACTCCTTCGGAACTGACAATATGTCCCAAGTATTGTACCTTCCGTTTGAGCAGATGGCATTTGGAGGGCTTCAGTTTCATCCCATACTTGGACAGTGACTCGAATACCTCTGCCAGGTGCTTCAGATGATCTTCATATGTCTTGGAGTACACGATTACGTCGTCCAGGTACAGCAGCACAGTTTCGAAGTTGAGATGTCCCAGGCAGCTCTCCATCACTCTCTGGAATGTTCCTGGGGCACTGCTGAGGCCGAACGGCATTCTGTCAAACTCGCAGAGTCCCATTGGGGTGGTGAAAGCAGTTTTCTCCCGATCCTCCTCAGCCACAGCTACTTGCCAGTACCCACTAGTAAGGTCGAGGGTAGAAAAGTAGTTAGCCGTTTTCAGAGCAGCTAAGGATTCCTCTATGCGTGGTAATGGGTATGCATCTTTATGTGTTATACGATTTACTTGCCTATAATCTACACACATTCGCATGCTACCATCCTTTTTCTTAACTAGAACTAGAGGTGCTGCCCAGGGGCTACAACTATCCCTTATCACCCCGGCTTTCTTCATGTCATGCAGCATTTCCTTAGCTTTCTGATAGTGGGCTGGAGGTATAGGCCTATACCGCTCTTTGATGGGAGGATGGCTGCCTGTAGGGATATGATGCTGTACTCCCTTAATTGTCCCAAAATCAAGTGGGTGCTTGATAAATACTTGTGCGTACTCTTGTACCACCCGTAGTACCCCCTGTTTCTGGTGGACGGAAGTGGTGTCTGTCCCAATATGAAGCTGCTGACACCAGTCCGCTACCGGGGTTGCCGGATCATTATCCTCCGCTGGTTGGCGGGAGGCTAAGGACTCGGTTGTGAGGATAGAATTGTTATCTACGGCATGTAATTTAGCAACTGTAGCATAACGTGGCAAAGTTACTTCATCGTCCCCCCAGTTGAGAAGTCGTACTGGTACTCTCCCATTTATTACTTCCACTACCCCTCTAGCAATCATGAGTGTAGGTCTGTGTTCTGAGCGATGAGGTTCTACTACTGCTTGGTAGTTCTGTCCTCTCAGACCTATGGCTGCTCTACACCATATTAACATTTCACTCATTGGGGGTATTACAATGGGGTTCGAGTCGGTGACCGTACATTACCGATTTCACCATCTGTAAGTTTCGCTTGCTGCTGGCACATCAGGGCCCGGATCTCCCTCTGGATCACTCCCTTCTGCTTTGGCCTGGCAATTTCAGCGAGCTGTTGGAGCAAAAACACAACTTCTCCCAGACAGTTACTGATAATGTTAGTACCTAGTATCACATTTAAGGTATTCTCCTCATTTACAGTCTTTACCACTAAAAGTCCCTGATCCTTCAGCTCCACCCTGCCCACTTTTACGTTTACGTTTTTGGCTCCAATTACTTCAACAGGGAGACCATTGGTGGCGTACACTGTCAAGTCAGGGCTTGGGGGCTGGAGACTGTCCATGGACCAAAATTTATTGTAAAGGACGTCAGGTATGATGGTCACCTGAGATCCCGTGTCCAGCAGTGCAGGGATTGCAATCCCGTCCAGAATCATGGACAAGAGGGCCGTCCACCCACGAACCTGCGGTTCCAGTCTAAGAGGCCTGATGAGTCTACTCCTGGGTGTTGGCCCTCTGACCCAGGATCGGCTCGTTTAAAGGACATTGCTGAGCCATATGACCTTTTTGGTTGCAGCGGTAGCAAATGATCTCCGGCGAGGATGGTGTTGATCAGGAGTCGCTCCTGGGGGTGGCGTGGTCCTCCTCGGTGAGGCGACATCCTCCATTTCCTCCGGTTCATCCAAGGAACATCCTCCGGACAGTCGGCTAGTAGGATCTTTCCTCCTTCTTCTTTCCGCAGTTGCAGGGCATCCATTACAGTGGCCAAGTTCTTAGCTGGCGCACTTCCGAGCGCAGACATTCCAACTCACTAGGGGGCGCCACCTGCGTTTTAGCTTCTGCCACCTGCGGGGAAAAGGTGGGTACTGCCGGCTTTAGAGTGGCTTCACCCGGGTGATACTGATTTGCCACCTCTGGCTTTTCCAAGGGTCGCAGTCCTTTTATTGCCATGTCCTTTAGGGCATCAAAAGTGGCATCTGGATGATCCAAGGACCACCAGTTTACAGTCCTGCCTTCCGCTGGAGACCTCAGTCCCCGCACGAATTGCTCTTTCAACATTTGGCTCTCATCAATGGGACTTGTAGGGTTAGCCTGTTTAAGAGCTCGCAGGGCCCCCTGTAGTCGGCAGGCGTAGTCCCTAATACTGTCACCCGGTTTCTGGAAGCACTGATAAAATGCCATCCGGAGATCCGTTTCTGTGAGGTCCTCAAAGATGGCCTGTAGCTTTAAGAGAATCGCAGGTACCGACTCCTGGTCTGCAGCGGGCCAAGTCTCTACTTCTCTCTCAGCCGCACCAGCTAACTGTCCTATTACCACAGCAGCTTTTTGCTTCTCAGTCATGGAGTACATATCCAGGATACTACATATTTTCCTTTTAAACCCTGGCAGGGTGTCTGGCTCGCCGCTGTACTGGGGAAGCCACTTCGCTCCTGGCATGTATGGGAGCGTTAGCGGCATAAGCGGGACCACCAGACCAGGTGAGGGGCCCGCACCTCCATCCTGCACTACAACGCCAAGCGGTGGGCTATTGGGGCCACCGGCGGGGGCCGCTCCGTCTGCCGGTTGCTGCGACATGTTAATGCCCCCTTGGTTAATCTGAGCCTACCTCCTTCACAGGCTGCAGCGTCGCAGGCACAGCGGTGGAGACAGGACCTTTGTCGCTGGCGCTCTGATGTCAGAGCGTTCACTTCCTGTTTCACAGGACCTGTGGCTGAGTCAGAGTTTGGGGCGTGTCCAGGCAACAGCGCGCTCTTTCAGGTACGCCCCCCTTCTTCACCAGCGCCTGAGGGCGCGAATATTGCGGTTAAAGATGGCGGTATTATGGCGCCAAACACAGCAAACAGTCTTTTTCATCAAACAGTTTAATAGAGGCACACAGGACTCACAATTGCAAGCTTCGGATCCTGTTCGTGACGCCAAGTTTTTAGATGACTCGCACCACAATTGTGGTTACCAGGGCTATGGGGTACTCGGAGCCGAGCCCAATGATTTCTATGGGAGTTGTCACTGGCAGCGGGACTCGGTCCGTGGCCCTGGCAGTCATGCGATGGGGGGTATTTACAGGGGATTATTAGGATAGGTAGTTCGTGACGCCACCTGTGGTATCTGGTTAATTGGACCAGCGCTGCTATAATGATCTTCACAGGGGATGTTATGGGGGCAGCTGGGTGGTAAGTCTCCCACAGGTGAGACTGGTCCCTGGAAGTCTATGGTGATGATGCAGGGTGTAGATAAGAATTCAGTCACACACAATGCAGCTTCTTTTCATACCTTTACTGGTAGATGGTTCAAGCAGGTCCCGGGGAGCTGGTCGGGGTGGAGAATGCACATTCGGGTAACCGCTGAGCAGGTTAGAGGCCTCCTTTACTTCCAATGTATGTGAGTCCAAACTTGCGTGAAGCGAAGTTAACTCTGCAGTCTCCAGCTTTCTCAATAGCTGCAAAGCCCGGCCGACATTGTGGTGGAGCCTTCTGAGTGGTGAGAACAGAGTCCTTCTATGCAGGGCCCTGCTAAAAGTCCTTGTTCCTCCTGACTCCGGTTACGTATCAGCGCTTAAGGCTGCTCTCTGCGACCTGTAGTCCAGATGCCTCCGGTTATCTTGTTACTATGCTTGAAACACTAGCAACGCTTCGGACTCCGGTGTCCGGTGATTTAGTGCAGGCAATCCAATACCTGAAGCACTTCTCTATCTGTCTTCTCCACTATGCCCTTCGCCCTGCTCTCGCTCTTAGCATAAGCACTTGTAGCTTCTGATGGTAATGTCAGCTTTCTTCTAGAGCTCGCAGAGCAGATCTCAGTATCCTCCAAGTCCAGACTGGACTGAGACTGAACTACCCTGTACTCAGACAGGAAACTATCAGAGGGATGACTCACTCCTGAGTCTCCCAAGGCTTTACTGCACTGTCCTAAGACAGGAAACAGACTGACTCCCTTTGCTACGTGTCACTCCCTTTTATACCCCTGTGGGTGTGTCTGAAAGTGTGAGTGAAGTGAATGAATATCAAGCTTTTACGGTTACCTTCCTGTGCATTCTCCTGGATTTTATGTGTGCCTTACATAGCTGGGCCACACATCTTGATAATTGCCAATAATTTCCATTTGCTGTCTATTCCATTTGCACAACAGCATGTGTAATTGATTGTCAATCAGTGTTGCTTCCTAAGTGGACAGTTTGATTTCACAGAAGTTTGGTTTACATGGAGTTATATTCTGTTGTTTAAGTGTTCCCTTTATTTTTTGAGCAGTATATATATTATATATATTATGTGTGTGTGTGTGTGTGAATGTGCACCTTTACATTGCACTTACCCAATATGTGCTCCGGCTCATTTCATTGGTTTTGCTTTAGTTTTTTGTACCCTGTACATATAGGGGCGTGCCAGCACTTTTTGGGCTGTGCATTTTGTTAATATAGATTTCCACGGGCAGGTTTTGAAATAGTCAGGTCTGGGTACCTCTCTGTCCTATCTACACTGAACAAAAATATAAGGGCCTTTTATGTACATAGAAAAAGTCTTATATCTTTGCGTTCAGTTGGTGAAAAATGGGAGCAAAAACAAGTGTTTTTATATATTTGTTTAGCGTATTTTGTGATCTTGTGGCATGTATCTAGGTCAACTTCAAGAGTTACAGACCATCCTGATTAGGTACACATTGTCGCTTTTATTACTTCCCATTCTAAATCCATATATTATTATTTATTTATTTACTGTGCTTGCTTATAAAGTGCCATCAGCGCTTTACAGACATTATTATCACTGTTCCGCTGTCCACATTAGGACTCACAATTTAAATTATAGACTTTAACATAGAGTTGTTACCCCCTTTGCTGCTTTTTCTGTTCTGAGCCGACTTTCTACAAAATTTCGGAGGTGTCAGCGGGAATTTGGGCCCATTCACTCAAAAGAGCAATTGTGAGATTGGAAACTGATGTTGGACTTTTGTAAGCTAAAACCACGAGAGGAACAATCATAGGAAAAGTATAATAGAAACACGTCACCACTTCTGTATTTATCACCCACTCCAGGTTTTGGCTTACAAATACTGATCTAAAATACTGACCAAATACTGAAAGTGTGAACATGGCTTAAGGGTGAGGACAGCAGTGACCGCAGAGTCAGCCGCCTGATGACGTCTCGTTTGAGAATCTCCATGACATTCTGGGAAACTTTAACATTATCGAATGTAAGAAAAAAGATCACAGATAGAAGGTTAGAGAATAAAGGGAAAGGTAGCGATTTTTTTTTATTGAATTATATTAGAAAAGTGCTTACATTTTTTTTATTTTTTTTTAACACTAAATAGAGATTCATTAAATTGAGTTATATTTTAGTTATATTTTTTTTATAATTTATTATTATATAATTTAGTTAAATTTTGGATTTTAATATAGTTTTCTTTGAGTTCAATGAAAGCTCTAGAAGCCAAATTTAACTATGTTAGCTGTGCAGGGGATTTGCAGCTCATAAAGGTGTAGCCTCAATATCTATAGATATATTATAAAATGTATCATTATACAATTTTTATTTAAATGAAAGGGTGGACATTTAACTATAACACTCCATATGATTATTCATATAGCAACAAAAGGCAATCGCTTATAGTACATATATTTTAATGTGTTTCTGAATAATAAATAAAGACACGGTCGGCTAGTATGTTTACAACCCCCAGCAGGAATGCCTTTGGCGGTCTCTCTCTATTCTCTTCTTATATATATATATATATATATATCACCCATGAATGCCAGGTCCATAAATTTGATTTTATTATTTTAAATCCTTTTATTTTTTTTGCCTTGAATTGAATCTCTCTTCTGCCATATGATTAGAAGGAGTGTGACGATAAAGGGCATCATATAGGAAAATCTGCGGTTGGCGCTAGATAAATATTAATGGCATTAAATAAATAGGTAATATGCAGTTACCGCAATGTGATCAGAGGCGCAGGACAAAATGTTATTCTGTATTCACACCATAATTTCACTTTGGTGATTCAAAATTTACCACCACTGAGGTTATTGCTGTTATGGGTACAGGATCGGACTGTCAGATGGAGAGACTGATCCCGTTATGGCACTCCATAGGCGGTGGCAGTGTCATCAAGCAGAGCCAACTGGCACATTAATTTATTAGGGGCGAAGCAATTACATAACACTACTGCATTGGTCTCATGTGGGTTTATCTTGCGTATATTTTTTTTTATATAGCCACCACTTCTGTACTGTTGGTGCTAAACTAAAATCTTTCAGAAATTTGCTCAATAAATTTTCAGCATGTCCTTTTATCTGAAATTGAAAAAAAACCCAGATACGTCTTTGTTTAAAGCTTCTCAGTTGTTAGAACCCATTTTTAGGACTTAAACCTTAGAGCCCTGATCCTGCAGCACTAGCCATACGCTAGATTTCAGTTATTTGGAAGTGCTGAGACTTTCATGCGGATTTGCCCTAACAACAGGCAGTGGACAGCAAATTGGGAACAAGTGAGATCCCTAATGGCAGCCACTTTGGAACGATTTTATGCAGGTTGTTTTCTATCATATTGACATAATTTACGTGACAGTACAGTGACCATTCTTACACTGAAGAGTTGCGTAATCCAGAAGAAATGCTAACCGGCTCGCGGCCTCCGCAATCTCATCCTTCAGCTTATAAACAGTGACGTCACTTGAGGTCCTCAAGAAGTCAGTAAGAGTAACCAGATCTTCGGTAGTTGCGGGCACCTCGCTGACTCTGTCTGCTATCCTGCTGTACTTTAAACAGATACTGGAAGGACAGAGGAAAAAGCTCATTTAGCATGATCGATAGACTCAGGGCAAACAGCTACTATTTCACTATTTTCATTAATGGGATTATCCAGAGGTTGAAAATTATTTTGAAAAGCTCCCGTTTCGAGCCTCCTTACCCACTGCCAGTTTCTACCAGATCTTATTTTGACGCACTAGAAAATTGCCAAAAAATTCCCAATTAACCAATCACTGGCCACAGAAACGACCCAGCACAGCCACTGATTCTCTTTAGTGATGGGATCAAGAAGTAGGGACCAGCAGGGATCAGGGAATAGGTATAAGAATGGGATCTGCGGGAGTACTTTTTTTTATTTTGTCAATCATACTAATTTTTTTTTTGTTTTGCCTGGATGCCTGATCTCCTTTAAAGGGGTTGTGACATGAAGGTCTCTTTCCATACTGATGTCATAAAGGAAGGACCACCTTCTACCAAAAAAATGGAAAGCATCTCCCTCCCTGAAACTGGGTGAAATCGTCGGTGGTTTATAGTGAGTCACTTTGTCAAATCAATAAATGCAACACAATTTATGGACATGTTTACTAGTTAAAGTCCTGCCAACGGGGCCTGTATCTATCTCAAGAACGGGGCCCCATCGTGAACTGCTACCAGTGGAAAGTTGCTTGGGATTCCTATACATATGGATGGGACTTCCAACCACCTCTCCACTAACACCGACGTGCTTAGGGCGCTACTTCCAAGACAGACGCAGCTTCTGCAGCCAGTGGATATGACATAAATGTGCAACACGGGAACACCCTTTAATGAACTTTCCAATTTACTCATAACACAAAGGCCAAAATATCAAATAATCTGCCCATTAGGCACATCATAAAAGAAGAAATATCCATTGTGCATTTCATGTTGATTTTTTTTTATCTCACATTAATCAAAGGATAGAATATCGAACTGAGTATAATTAATAGTAACGCTCTGCTGTCGTGTTAGATCACAGAGCTAACAAGTCTAAAAGGCTCTATTACCGCGATCCACGGAACGGATGACAGATGATGAAAGGAAAACAAATATCATTTATGTAATCATCGACTACACATTTATACTGAATTCTGTAAACCTTTGAAATGCTATAAATGAGCTTGTTACAAGCCATCATGGTGGCACTTTTTGGACTGAATGCCTCAGTTACTTATATAATGATACCTCCCCAATAGACCACCTCTTTCAGAAGACCATCCCCTCATCAGAACTGATTTGCTGTTATGGATGTTCAATTTAATCATATATTATATTATACGTACACACTGTTGTTTAGGAGGACAATAGGTGGAGGTCTGACCTCTGGAACTTGCACCGATGAGCAGATGGAGGAACTTTTATACCTGTTAGGATGGAGCGGAGGTGGCCATGTTTGACCTGCACTCTATTCATCCCCTATGGTGCTGCTGAACGTTGCGCTTGGCTTATTCCGGCAGACTCATAGAGAATAAATAGAGAGCCAGTCGTCGTCCAACTGCTTCTCCATCGGGTGATAACATTTCCCAAATGTGCAGATCATTGCCGTTTCCTGTGGATAGGTGAGTTTGTCCAATGAAAACAAGTTATAGCCCTCTTATAGGCTGATGGACCACATTTAATATGATCAATCAGACCCCAAACAGTTTATAAATAGTTGGCAGCATATTACCTGGTCACACGAGGAGATGACAATGAATTTTAGACTACCTAAAAGATACGATCAGTTGATGAACAGCCAGATGATCGCTGCCATGTTTACATGGACCAAGGTCCCAGGACAGGTTTTCTTACGAAGGCTCATTTGGCTGATTATAGACTTGTAGAAAAGGGCCTAACTTTATTAGAAGGACCACTTATTTTACATTGCTCCTAAGTCACAGGTTACGTTAGGCCACAAAATAAAATTGCAAGGAATATTGAGTGCATTGCATCTAATCCTCTGCATGTCATTATGGCAATGTGGAGGCTTCAGAGCTGACCCTCCCGACATTTCTTACTGGTATAATTTCTGTACAGACACTTCATTTCCAGGATGCGTTGTCTTTACACAGAGCACTGTGTATATCTTATAAAGGGGTCTTAATAAAGGGCAGCAAGACTGTTGAACGGGGGACTTGGGGAGGACAATCTTGTCCACTGCTTTCAATTGCAACTACTAGAATTTTAAATACAACCCCCTTGAGTATAATAAATATATTGTATTTTCAATAAATGCTGGCATCCTGGCCGCCTCTTGTGAGTACTAGCCCCCATATGATGGCATGACATCAGGCTGTATGTCATAATGTTGTGTGAGGCCTTGCCTCATGTACGGGGTTTAGCTTAGTATTTTACTCAAAAGAGGTGTCAAAGATGCCAACATTTGCATGCCAGCCAAAGAAGTTTGCAA
Organism: Oophaga sylvatica; assembly: GCA_033576555.1. Lineage (NCBI taxonomy): Eukaryota > Metazoa > Chordata > Amphibia > Anura > Dendrobatidae > Oophaga > Oophaga sylvatica. Next base: position 125,662,214 of record JARQOD010000007.1, read on the forward strand.
GACAGTGGTCTGGCTGCCACAGAGTACATATATGGATGTCGGACCAGGATCCTGAGAATCTTTTTGTTCTACTCTAATATATATATATATATATATATATATATATACTGTATGTATATATATTTTACTTATCTAGCGCCATTCCGCAGCACTTTACAGACATTATCATTGTTGTACCCATTGGGGCTCAAAATCTACATTCCCTTTCAGTATGTTTTTGGAGTGTGGGGAGAACATTCAAACTCCTTGTAGATGTTGTGCTTAGTGGGATTTGTAAGTGCTGCCTGGAGAGGACATACTATCACAGCCTACAGTGTCTCTGTAGTTGTCTCCCATCAAACACATCTGGGATGTCATCAGTTGACAATTGCAAAAGGAGCCGCCAGCAGCAGATCTTGATGATTTGCCCAAGTGCATTCAGCGCATCTAAACATTCCTTAGACAACCATTAATAATCTCACCGATAGCAGCCAAGGCTGTAAGTGAAGAGATTTCTGCATATGGCGCTCATACTCAATACTGAATAAATCGAGATGTTTTGAAAATTTTGCTTCCATTTTTTCTTCATCATTTACCTATCATTAACATGTCTACCCATCCTGTGATCTCCATAACTTTTCTATCTTGGTGTTGCAATTTCAATGTTGAGGAGTTTGTATACATATAAATATATATATATACACCTAAACATTCTGATAGGTTGACTGGGTCATCCATACGTTCATACATCTCACCTCTTATTGAGCTCCCTGTTTTCATCCACTTCAAACTGAATAAGACGATCCTTCAGTTTTTGGGCTCTGGCACATAGATCTTCATTGAGACGCAAGGCATCCAAGCAGAACATGGCCAGGGGAACCGTAAATGCATGGATGCAATTTCGCCACGGAGTTGTGATAAGGTATTGATTTTCTGTGCATAAGAAATGAACAGGCCTCAATGAAATACTATTAAAGCTTGACATAAATGGAATAAACGTAATGTTACTAGTTATAATAATGATAATAAAATATATATAAGCTGTAAAGTTTGTTAAAAAATATATAATTTGCAACAACCAGATGCCAGCATTTTTTGCATTTTTAGCTTACAATTATTGGCTAAGTGTAAGATTCACTCACTACTCCCAGAAACATAACAGCACAGAGACAACACATAAAGGATGAAATATTGCAGGAATAATCCACTCAGAAAAGATAGTTATAGTGTCCCAGTGGTGGGATAAATTATATAGCAATGTCACATTTGCAAAGACATGTCACAGACGAAAAAAAATGTTCATCATAATGTTACGGTACATGGATTATGTCTGTAATGATGTAACGGTACTGGGATAATGCACCTTATAATGTCCTACTACAGTGTGTAGTAGATCGGTTGAGCTGCACACAGAGGTAGAGACGGGTACAATTTGGCTTTAAGAACTTCCTTTTGTTTATTGTAGGCAGCATAAACCAACTATTACCCCATATGCCACCGCTACAGGGCAGTGGGAAGAGCAAGGCTATGTGCCAGAAATGCGCCTTTTCTGAGACGGCTGCGGGCTGATGTTTTTAGCCAGGGGAGTGCCAGTATCCATGGCCCCTTCCTAGGCTAAAAATATCAGCCCGTAGCTCTCTGCATAGCCATTGCTGGCTATAAATTATAGGGGGGACCCCATGCCATTTTTTCCGATAAATAACCTTTTATTCATTTAATACATGTCCAGTATTTTGCACACCCACTCTACTAATTGTATTTAGCACTGACATCTATATATATACCTATTCTGCAAGTATTTACTGTATGTAAACCATGTCTTCTATCCTGTCGGCTCCTGCAGTGATTTTACAGAAGTCGACAAATGAATTACCGGCTATTCTTCTATCTATCTCTCTTGAATATAAGAAATATATAATATATATATATATATATATATAATATATATATGTATTTCACTGACATATATATATAATATATATATATACACACCTATGCTATGTGTATTGTAACATTTCCAGGGGATATAGCTCTAGGATCGCTGTCTGGGTAGACAGAATGGCACGAAAACAGTTCATTCAGACAGCAGTTCTGGTGTAAAACTGGCCGCAACCAGCTTTATTAAAGTCCACAGCAAACAGATAAAAATAAAGCATAAACAGAAAACCTAGGCTTGTCTAGCCACTAATTACACATAGATCGATTTCCCTGTCTCTCCGGGTCCAGACTCTACCAGTCTGTGCCCAAAACAACACACATGATATATGTTACCAGTATGGAGCTTCACAGATACTCCTCCTTGTGTCTGAAGGCCCCTTCAGCGTCCAGACTTGAGAGAGATCCACTCCTATTCAGCCGCTATTCGCACGGATTCTCACTGAGACTACTCCTGTGTCCGGGGTACTTCCTGCACCCAGACTGAGATAGCTCAAACTCCTGGAGACGCTTCTTGTGCCGGGACACCTTCCTGTGTCCAGACTGAGCGTGCTCCCACTCCTGGAGACTGCTTCTTGTGCCGGGACACCTTCCTGTGTCCAGACTAAAACTAGCTCACTGACTGTGTTCCCAGACACCTACTTCTGGTTTCCTAATTACCACCTGAGTGGCCACAGGTTTGAGCTGCAAACGTGTACTTGAATGGATGGTGTAATGACCTTTCTCCACCACTAGTTTTACAAAGGCACACATTTCCCTTATACAAGTCAGCAAAATACCTGTGAAATGTACACCCCATTCAATACATACGCTCTCACTGTCTCACATATCCCCCCCTCTTCTCCAGACCGGAGGGCTGGTCATCCAGACCGGAGGGCTGGTCAACAATCCAAAAGAGACAGTGAACTCCGAACACTGCATCAGCAATATACTTCTATATAGGTCCGGTACCAGGAGCTGTCTCACGACCTCTCCCTGGACTTCAGTGTCCCTATACAACAGGTTATTGTTCATGGCAGCATGAGGAAATCTCTCCTCAGAGCCAGGCTCTTGGGGAACCTCATCTAGAACAATTATATTTTCCTGTGCCGTTTGAAGAGTGGGGTCTCGCAACTGCTCACTCCCAAAATTGTCACAGGACACAGGTAGGTCAGGGACACTCGGTTCCCGAGAACCACCATCCTTGTCTCCCAACATCACCTGCAAAGGAATTTCATCTTCATCACGGTCATCACCATTATCAGTATCATCACTATTATGATTAGCATCATCATCATTATCATCATCATTATGATCATCATCATCATTATCATCATCATCATTATCATGATCATCACATAAGTTTAGGCTTGTGGGGTTGAACACATAATATATCCAATCACCTCAACCCACAGTTCACACAGAGACCATGTACTTGTCCCTTGCTCTGTTCAGCCCGTAATATTAGTCAATGACATTCGCTCATTCCTTAGGGACCTACCGTCTGTCATTGTCACAGACTTCGTCCAGTCACATTTCTGGGTCGTAACCTTGTCAGGTCTCCCTTCGCTCCCAGTGGTCAATCGTAACCTTGTCAGGTCTTGCCTGGGTATCTAAGGTCCGGTTAGACTTCGTACTGTCCCGTACTCTATCGGGTCGTCTGTATGGGCTTCTCAAACCTGAGTTACTGGAGGTCTTACTACCTCTAAACCCACGCCCACTACCCTCAGTAGACGGCTGCCATCTTCTGCTGCTCAGATGATGCTGTCTATCTACTCGCTGTCTAGCGAGATTCAATTGTTCTACCTCTCGCAGGTAGGTCACACGGTACGCCACCAGCATGCGCACATATTCCAGACTTTCTTCCGTTCCTATAGCGTAGAATGCCACCATGCCGTCTTCATCTGGTATCCAGTCCTGACGATCACGTGGACTGCTTACTTTCACCACACCAGACCTCTTCACCATCATCTGCATGGCTCGGCCATTTCTCCCAATCAGCTTTCTCACCAGAACATGAGGCACCCGGATGACATTTCCGAGACTGTGAGCATTTCTCATAAGCTTCAGTTGTCTAACGGCTTGTTCTGTCTTCAACCGGAGAAACCGCTTTGTGCGAATACATCGCCAGTGCATGTCACTTAGGATTGCCACCCTCTTCACTGTAACTTCGGTCGTGGACAAGACCACCAGCTGTTTAGCTCCTGAGGTCGAGTACACCTTACAGGCTCCCACGGCCTTCCTAAACGCTTCATGCACAGACTCACGGGTGCATTCTTCTCTCAAGTCCTCGGGTACATCTACGAGGCACTTGTACCGACACGTTTCGGTCTCCCAGTGGTTTCCAGACGATCAATCAGCTCAGGGTTCAGGGACAACTGACTGTCAGCTTCTTCCCCCTTTACACTTCTTCTGAGCTGACTCACATCTACAATTTCGTGAATTTCCGTCCGGACCACTTCCATTTCACATTTATCTTCCGTTACCACCCTCTTAGCTCTCCTCAGGTCTATTTTCTCCTGGCAAAAGGGAGCGAGTGCAACGTGTTTGCCCTTTTCTTTCTCCAAGGAGGCCTGGTTCACCGAGTGACACTGTATCAGGCGACTTTTAAGCCCGAGAACTTCTTCCTCTAGTTCCGCCATTCGCCTCTCAGCTGCCCGTCTCTGAAGCTTCTCTTGCGTCCAATGGGCTTGTAACCACTCCTTGAGCTCCTTGATCTCGGCTCCGACATCCACTGAATCATCCGAACTCACAGCACTCGAGGAAGTATCTGCTTTACACCTCTCATCTCCAGTGGCCAACTCCTGGCCCTGGTCTGTAGCTTCTCTGATGGACTCCTCCATCTTTTCCCGCTCAGCTTCCATTTGGCTGAGCTTTTCCTTAAGGCGCATCTCCACCTTCTGGAGAGTATCACAGGACATCTGTAGCTCCTTCACCTGAGCTTCCAGACCTAGGGTCTTTCTGCGCAGATCACCATTTTCATCACGGGTGTCCTGCAGAGTGGTCTCAACCACCTGGCGCATTTGCTCTGCATCCATCTTCTCCTCTTCTAGTTTTTCTTTGACCCTGAGGAGATCCACATAATCTCTCTTCATCTGTTGCAGTTCCCTACTGTGTTCACCACACTCCTTCTTGGAATCACACAGCTCCTGGTTGAGCTGTTCGCGCAGTCGTTCTAGGATTTGTTCACTTCCAGAAACTCCATCCTGCAGCGCCTCCTTCTCACGCTTCAACTGCAAAACCTCTTCCTTGATTTTGCGGCGGTCCTCTTTAATGGCAAAGAACATATTCTGCCACACGATAACTTCCTCGTTGCTTCCTTCTAGGACTCGCTGGTCTGAGGACACGTCCTCCAGGTTTTCACATAATTGCAGCATGTCACTCTGATACTGCAGCCGAATAGGTTCCAGCTCTTGGCCATGACTGGCCCCCTCCTTTTCTACCTCTAAAGGAGAATCCACACTTGAAGCATAGGCAGACAGTACTACATTCTCTTCATTTTCATTTTCAGCGAGTACTACCGGAACAACCTTTTTGTGGCCCTTGCGCCGTCTACGACGAGAGGAGGACTCTCTTCCTCGTCTAGCCTCTCCTGACTGAACTCACTTTTTACTTTCATAGTGTCCCAGTCAGCTACGGGGTCTGTGTCACTCCCCATGGTGTTGTGGACTAACAGGTCACCTCCCACTTTGACGTCACCCCCTTCTACTGGAGCTACCCCGTTATCAACGGTCACATTGTCATTTTTAGGAGGTACCAACCCACCACCAGTAACAATTTTCAGTTTTCCACACTCTACACTCTTGTGAAAATCCGCCCCTTTTTTAGACTCCGCCCCCTTTTAAACAACCACACCGGCAGGGTAATTTTTACACAAAAAATCAGCAGTAGTCTTAGGACTCAGTTCACAACATCTCTTACCACCTCCCCGGGCATTCTGTGACAACACTGGCACCCCCGGAGAGTCCATAGAATGGTCCACTGCCGCCATTCCATACGGTGCCCACAGCTCCCGCACCATGTCCAGTTGCATGTCCAGTAGACATTTCTCAAATATGCGGTCCGACTTGTCAGACCCATTCGCTGCTCCGTTCACAGCCATCGCGGAGCACTGTTCACACCAGAACTTCACCGCTTTCCCTTGAAAAAACCTTCGTGGCCCCGCCGAGCCACAGCAAAACTGGATTTGAGTGCGACGACAATCTTCACAACCCCGCCGAGTTGCAGCTGAAAACCGGATTTGAGTGCGACGACAATCTTCGTAACCCTCACCGAGTCACAGCAAGATGCCTTCGTGACCCCACTGAGTCACAGCAAGATGCTTGTATCCACACTCGTCGTCCATGCTGTCAGACTTCTTTGTCTCAACAACGGCAGTCTTCACTCAAGACATACACACTCTACAGTCTTTTCCATAGAAAAATTCAGCTCTGCTGTGCAGACACCTTTTTTTTTTTTTTTCTTTGCAAAGTCTATTAGGGCTCCTGTCTCTTTAAGACTGCTCCAAACAGACGTTTCTGCTGACACGCTTTTTTTTTTCCTCTGCTGCTCTTTCAACAGACTTCACCTTTATTGCTGTCTCTAAGCTACTGTGCTGCATGCACATTCCAGCACTAACTGTATCAGCCACTGCGCTGCCCCAGCATTCTCCGCCAATTGTAACATTTCCAGGGGATATAGCTCTAGGATCGCTGTCTGGGTAGACAGAATGGCACGAAAACAGTTCATTCAGACAGCAGTTCTGGTGTAAAACTGGCCGCAACCAGCTTTATTAAAGTCCACAGCAAACAGATAAAAATAAAGCATAAACAGAAAACCTAGGCTTGTCTAGCCACTAATTACACATAGATCGATTTCCCTGTCTCTCCGGGTCCAGACTCTACCAGTCTGTGCCCAAAACAACACACATGATATATGTTACCAGTATGGAGCTTCACAGATACTCCTCCTTGTGTCTGAAGGCCCCTTCAGCGTCCAGACTTGAGAGAGATCCACTCCTATTCAGCCGCTATTCGCACGGATTCTCACTGAGACTACTCCTGTGTCCGGGGTACTTCCTGCACCCAGACTGAGATAGCTCAAACTCCTGGAGACGCTTCTTGTGCCGGGACACCTTCCTGTGTCCAGACTGAGCGTGCTCCCACTCCTGGAGACTGCTTCTTGTGCCGGGACACCTTCCTGTGTCCAGACTAAAACTAGCTCACTGACTGTGTTCCCAGACACCTACTTCTGGTTTCCTAATTACCACCTGAGTGGCCACAGGTTTGAGCTGCAAACGTGTACTTGAATGGATGGTGTAATGACCTTTCTCCACCACTAGTTTTACAAAGGCACACATTTCCCTTATACAAGTCAGCAAAATACCTGTGAAATGTACACCCCATTCAATACATACGCTCTCACTGTCTCACAGTATATATCTGTTTTATCTATTCTATTCTAACCTGTCAGTGTGATTTTACAGTAGCCGCATATGAATTGCCGTCTTTTCAAAGGACACCGGTGCGTGTTTCTCGCAAGTCATACGGATGGTCTGTGTGGTGTGCGATTTTTTTCTCGCACCCATAGACTTGCATTGGCGATTCTCATCCGATATACGGTGCAAATCGCAGCATGCTGCGATTTCACTCGCACGTATAATACGGCCAAGAAAAAACGGTAATAGGAGCTGCCTCATAGATTAACAGCGATCCGAGTGCTACGCAATGTTTTATCGCATAGCACTCGTCCGTATTCCTCACTAGTGTGACTCCGGCCTAACAAGCACGATCCTTTCACTTCTCATTACCTTAGTGAAGGCCTGCAGTGAATGCTCTTCCTTAAGGAACCCCATAATATCTTGCTGTGCGTTATTGTTCAAAAGATCGCTGTGTTTTTTATAAACATTTAGATACCTAAGGAAAATGGAGACAGGAAAAGCTGTAAATTAGTACAATATTACAGAAAAGTAATTTCCCATGAAACATCCCCATCCAAAGAGCTGTGTGATACAATAAAGCCACTACATTAAAATGATGCAAACAAATGCCCGTCACCTCTCCTGGTAACAGTTTTTATAAATTATTGTATTCTCCATGAAATAGCAATTTTGAAACACGTTTTCTTATCTCTCTGCATTGTGCCATTCCTCAGTTATTCCTCCTGAAAACTCATAAAGAAAGTGACAATTGGGTGTTACCAGATGTGAGTGTGTCCGTACACGGTCTGACATGGTCCAATCAGCGAGGATCATGTCAGACAGTGTGGGGACACGCCCCCTTTAAAAAAAAATTAGGGTAGGATTTACCTCCAGTGGATTTGATTCTGAAGGCCCACCTTTCTCTCCCACTCAACAGCCCCATCACAACTGCAAGGTTTGCACTATGAACTCTCCTGAAGGAGAAATCAGGGCCCACCAGAGGTTTCTACGGTTCTCTGGTGGGCCAGTCCAACCCTGCTAATGGGGTTAGTTTGTAGTAATCCTTTAGATTTTTTGGAAACGTACTGCATAATTGTATTTCACTGATACATTATTTTTGACACTGTATACTCATCGATGAATTCTTCATACAGATGTGTATATTCCCAGCAGACTTTTATTACATCTACAGCTAGACTTACCCTATGTATTATACTGTAACATCGCCTATATCGTCTGCAAGCCTTTGGGGACTGCATTTCGGTACGTTCTTCTCAACCTCCATATTTTTATCCTTATTGTTGTAATTGTTATTTTAATGAAATTTTCAATAAATCTCATAATTTTAATGAGTAAAAAAAACTCCAAGTGTGATTTGTATCTTATATATTATCTGTTATTGGTAGTATCCCTGTGTGTGAAGAGCGCTTAGAAGCCTATTGTTTTCTATACACAGCGGTGTTGGCAGTTTTACACAGTCTGCACCCACAGAGAGCTACTATGACAAGACACAACTCCGATACCAGAAGCGTAACCCGCAGAAAGCCACTATCCAAGGTCAAAAGTCACTATGTCAGCTGAAAAATTACTCAGGGGGTACCTCTGAAATTTTTTTTCAGTTGTTTTCTATAAATTATATGGCTTCTACGATTTCTTCACATAAAATGTAGCATGAGACCATTTCTCAGAGCTGTAAGGGTGAGTTTCCACGGTCAGGAAACGCTGCGTGTTTGGCGCTGTGCGCTGGCGCAGCGCCAAACACGCAGCGTCCAGATGTTACAGCATAGTGGAGGGATTTCAAGGAATCCCGTCTCCACCATGCGTAACAATACGCAGGTGGCAAACCTGCGTAAACGGACATGCGGCGCGTCTTTTTAGACCGCAGCATGTCCTCGCGTATTGCGGCAACGGTGCGTCGCCGCAACAGAATTAACACAGGGCTATGTAGCCCTGCGCTCTTTCCGGAGGTGTTCCGGAGGTGTCCTGAACACCTCCGGAAAGATCGCGCGTCATAAAGGGGGCGGGCTTAGACGGAGCGGAATTTCCGCTCCGTCCAAAGCGCTATGGTTCCGGACCGTGGAACCATAGCCTAAGTGGCTCTCATGGCAAGAAAACTTGGGACCACTGCTCTACACAGTGTACATTATTGGCAGCACATTACTTGACTACATAGGATGATGTGCTGCCGATAACAATGATTAACGTATTACAATGCACAAATGTTTTGCTGGATCATCAGTAGCGATGAGCAAACATGCTGGGGTAAAGCGTTATCTGAGCATGCTCTAGTGCTTATGGAGTGTCTTCGGCGTGCTCGAATACTATGATCGAATAACTGTGGCTGCATGTCTCGCTGCTGTTTGACAGCCGGGATATCCTGTTTGTTAGGGAATCCGTGCATGTGTTGTGGCTGTTGAACAGACATGCAGCTGTGGCGACTTGAACATAGTATTCGAGCACGATGAAGACACTCGGTTAGCACAAGAGCATGCTCAGATAATATGTATGCTCACCACTAACCATCAGAAACGGGCATGCTTAGACCTGCATATATTCTGGAATAAGCATCATCGGGAATACTCTTTCAATGATTAGTGCCTTGTGTAAAAAAGCTAAAACTGATAGAAAGATAGATAGATAGATAGATAGATAGATAGATAGATAGATAGATAGATAGATAGATAGATAGATAAAAAATGGAACAGCACATGCAATCAAATGGGTGCACAGGCCTCTCGGGAACTAATCCATATACTTGCCAAATATACAGGAATAAAAAATGGGAAGCAGCACTCCAGGGTTAGCAAAAAATATATAAGGGTGAGTTTCCACGGTCAGGAAACGCTGCGTGTTTGGCGCTGTGCGCTGGCGCAGCGCCAAACACGCAGCGTCCAGATGTTACAGCATAGTGGAGGGGATTTCAAGAAATCCCGTCTCCACTATGCGTAACAATACGCAGGTGGCAAACCTGCGTAAACGGACATGCGGCGCGTCTTTTTAGACCGCAGCATGTCCTCGCGTATTGCGGCGACAGTGCGTCGCCGCAACAGAATTAACACAGGGCTATGTAGCCCTGCGCTCTTTCCGGAGGTGTTCCGGAGGTGTCCTGAACACCTCCGAAAGATCGCGCGTCATAAAGGGGCGGGGCTTAGACGGAGCGGAATTTCCGCTCCGTCCAAAGCGCTATGGTTCCGGACCGTGGAACCATAGCCTAAGAGTGGGCTTTATTAGGCCCACATGGCGTGGTGCAACGTTTCGGCTTCAAAAGCTTGCTTGAAAAAGGCTTTTGAAGCTGAAACGTTGCACCACGCCATATGGGCCTAATAAAGTCCACTCTTATATTTTTTGCTAAACCTGGAGTGCTGCTTCCCATTTTTTATTCCTAGATAGATGATAGGTAGATAGATAGATATATCGATAGATAGATGATAGATGATAGATAGATAGATAGATAGATAGATAGATAGATAGATAGATAGATAGATAGATAGATAGATAGATAGATAGATAGATAGATAAATAGTGCTGCAGACACTTACTTTTGTGGGCCGATTATATTCAGGTTAAAGATCTCTCTGGTTTTGTTAATATATTCAGACACTAAGGATTCCTCCTGCTTTACAGAGCTCAGAATAAGGTTCTCTACTTGAAGATCTGGAAAAAGCTCAACTTCCACCTATAAGTGAAGAATAAATCTTGATTTAAGTAAGTGGATTAACAATCTTGCAAGTCACTTGATTCGCTAAGTATGTAGCATAATGGCTCAGCGCACAATTCACTGGAGATGTTGAGGGTCGGCAATAACGAATATATAATATATATATAATATTCAACATTCTGATGGGAGTGGGATTGTGTCCAGGGAATATACTTCTTATAGAAAATGTATTACCATACTACATGGAGTGGCAGTAATAAATCAAGCCCGGAGGGAGGGCAGATAAATATTAATAAAAGGTCATGGTATGAATAGATAACTTCAACCTTGAGATTATCTGGGCAGTGGTGTGCCAGAAAGTAAATGCTGAGAGATAACATTTGTGACCAATGTGACCGATGGAATCACATAGTGAATCAAAAGTTGTCTATAACATGTTTCCTAAACTCTGCCAACCAGTACTTAAAGGGGCTGTCTGGCCTTGGGGTACAATTCATTTGCTTACTTTCAGCCACATTCCAACTAGACGTGACTGCCCTTGCTCAATTCACTTGCATTGAGTGAGGTAGACGCACGTCTAGTTGACACGTGACCGTATGTATGCAAATACCATACTCGGTGTCACGAGCCCGCTGTTCATGAGGCCGGCTGCAGTGGAAAATCATCACAACGAACAGTATGCAGTATAGAGTGACTGCAGACTTGTACCCAAAGCCTAGATAACCCCTTTAACAGACTTGGTGCTTTTCATTAAAAATAGAGAATACAATGGATCTCTATTTCAGGAGACTCGATTATCTCATCATAGAGAACTTCCTCCACATTGGAGAGTCATAATACCTCTCAGAAATAGGTCATTTTGCTGGGGGCTAAGCCATGGGAATCTGCAAAATTCTGACAAAATGTAGAATTACATGGCGTCCATTCAGATGAATGTCAGACCATGTCTACCAAAGAGGAAGCCACTCTACAGACCCCCATACTTTAGATAGGTGTTGAAAGAATGATGGTTTGGCCAATCGCTCTGCCATCAGCTGTCTCTCCCATACACAGGAGCACTCTCTCTGCTGAGCTGTCTAATGCTCTTTAAGAGACAGCCGCTCCCAGACAGCTCTGATGGCGAATCATCTCTTAGGTCAAGTTCTCACGATGAGTTTTTGATGCTACATAATTTCTCAATGCAAAAAATCACAGCGTCTAACAGCTTTAGCAAACTGGATGGGATTGATAGAAATCTCATGCCCACTGTGCTTTTCTATGCTGCGTCTTCTGACCAGTGGTGAGTGTTTAAAATCAGCAGCCTGTCAATTTCTCTTGCGGGTCCACTGAGTTTTACGTGCAGATTTTCTCCACAGAATTACATTAGATGCATAAAATCCACAGGTAAAAAAACACATATAAGTTTTTAGCATGTTTATGCCGCAAAATGCATGAAAAACTAATGAAATCCACACACGACTGTATCAATAAAGTTTTGTCAAAGCCAAAATTCAAAAAATGCAAGTAAACAAACACAGTCAAAACACAACGAAGAAGGAAAACAACATAATTTACCTAATAGGTGCAGACAATCTACATCATCAAATACTCATCGCGGGAACATAGCCTTAGGGTATGTTTCCACGATCAGGAAACATTCCGGATTAGCTGCGTGTTTGACGCTGTGCGTTGGCGCAGCGTCAAACACGCAGCGTCCAGATGTTACAGCATAGTGGAGGGGATTTCAAGAAATCCCGTCTCCACTATGCATAAAAATACGCAGGCGGAAGACCTGCGTTTCCGGACATGCGGCGCGTCTTTTTAGACCGCAGCATGTCCTAGCGTCTTGCGGCGACGCTGCGTTGCCGCAACGGAAATAACACAGGGCTATGCAGCCCTGCGTTCTTTCCGGATGTGTTCCGGAGGTGTCCTGAACACATCCGGAAAGAGCGCGTGTCAAAAAGGGGGCGGGGCTTTGGGCGGTGCGGAATTTCCGCTCCGTCCAAAGCGCTGTGGTTCCGGACCGTGGAACCACAGCCTTAGACCATGGTCATACGTTCAGTATTTGGTCAGTATTTTACCTCAGCACTTGTAAGCCAAAACCAGGAGTGGAACAATGAGAGGAAAAGTATAATAGAAACACGTCACCACTTCTGTATTTATCACCCACTCCTGGTTTTGACTTACAAATACTGAGGTAAAATACTCACCAAATACTGAACGTGTGAACGTGGCCTAAGAGAACAAAAGGATCATCAGTCCTAAATTGGACCTGCCCTATCATTATTAGATGATGCCTGGGGAGAGTCTGAATGCACCATACCCATTAGACTGTCCCCATTGATATCGGCAGGTTCGGAAGTAATAATTCTAATGTGTATGGGGCTTTACACTGTTCTCTAAGGGTGAGTTTCCACGATCAGGAAACGCTGCGTGTTTGGCGCTGTGCGCTGGCGCAGCGCCAAACACGCAGTGTCCAGATGTTACAGCATAGTGGAGGGATTTCTAGAAATCCCGTCTCCACTATGCGCAAAATTACGCAGGCGGAACACCTGCGTTTACGGACATGCGGCGCGTCTTTGCAGACCGCAGCATGTCCTAGCGTCTTGCGGCGACGGTGCGTCGCCGCAACGGAATTTAACACAGGGCTATGTAGCCCTGCGTTATTTCCGGAGGTGTTCCGGAGGTGTCCTGAACACCTCCGGAAATAACGCGCGTCAGAAAGGGGGTGGTGGGGCTTAGACGGAGCGGAGTTTCCGCTCCGTCATATACGCTGTGTTTCCTGATAGTGGAAACACAGCCTAAGGCTGTGTTTCCACGCTCAGGAAAGTCCGCTCCGCCCAAAGCCCCGCCCCCTTTTGAACGCGCGGTCAATCCGGATGTGTTCATGGAACACATCCGGAACACATGCGGAATGACCGCAGGGCTACATAGCCCTGTGTTATTTCCCTTGGGGCGACGCAGTGTCACTGCAAGGGAATAGGACATGCTGCAGTCTAAAAAGACGCGCCGCATGTCCGTAAACGCAGGTCTTCCGCCTGCATGTTTTGAAGCATAGTGGAGACGGGATTTCTTGAAATCCCCTCCACTATGCTGTAACATCTGGACGCTGCGTGTTTGACGCTGCGCCAACGCACAGCGTCAAACACGCAGCAAATCCGGACTGTTTCCTGACCGTGGAAACATACCCTAACACACCCATCAGCACCCAGTAAATCCCACATTTCTACCCCCACCTCCTTCCATTTCTCTACATGACATACTTTAGGAAGTCCTTCCGCGCTCCGAATAATCTCCTGGAAGCAGCGCTTTATTAGGTTCCAACACTCCTCCAGAACTGGCTCAAAAGCTATTTTTGGTTCTTCAACCTTGAGCTTAATTATGAGAATTTGAGGGGTGAAGAATTTCCTCTCGTCATATGTTTCTCCAAAATCATTGCCATCCTGGTGAAGACAAAACAGGAATAGCTGTATAATAAAATTACTGTAGTAATATACATATGATAAAGCTAATTAATCTCAAACCAAGATACTAGCATTAACATTGGCATTGATTGTTCCGTTCCATTGGTAAATAGTATAGACACTAAAAATAAGTCATGCTCAGGGTTCCCTCACACGGCCAAGTGCAATGTTTTATGGGATAGCATTTGGCCCAGTGTTATACTATGGGGCAGTGGAGATCTGCGATTATAATTCTCATGGCAATTCGGCAAAAGAAAACAAGAGTGGCTCCGATATTGGGATCACACCACTCATACAAGTCTATGGCCGGGATCACACATGCGACGAAAACGTCCGTCGCTCGCATGTGAAATCCCAGCTCTGGCGCCGGCACTCGGGAGTGGAGTGTGCGGCTGCATAGAACTACATGCAGCCGCGCACTCCATTCCTAAGTGCCGGCGCCAGAGCTGGGATTTCACATGCGAGCGACGGACGTTTTCGTCGCATGTGTGATCCCGGCCTTCAGGTATGTGTGAACCATTGGACTGCACTCCAATGTCATCAGAGTGAAGTCCTGTGTACGCTCACCACAGAGACAATGGAGCAGATGGAGAAATGACATGGATGTAACTTTGCGTGAACGTATCCTGGTTTTTAATGTGGACTGCTTCAAGATCCACAGAAAAAAATGCTTGCAACAAGCTTCGATGGGAAACTGCACCTACAGTGCACATTTTCTCTGTGAGCTTACTAAAAGTAATCTGTCAGCAGATTTGTGCTATGTAATCTGATAGCAGCATGCTGTAGGGGCAGAGCCCCTGATTCCAGGGATGTATCACTTACTGGGCTGATTGCTGCAGTTTTGATAGAATCCCTGTTTTCTCTGCTGTAAATGTAGCAGTGCTGAGAATGCTGAGCTGTGTATAACTCCACCCACATAACTGATTGGCAGCCTCCTATGTAAATTGTATATTGACAGCAAGCTGCCAATCAGTGGGGGGCAGGGTTATGCAGATTAGCTGGACTGCCTTGCACATGACACCTAGTCCTGCAGTGATAATCTCCATCCGATAAAACACTGATTGTATTGAAACTACCGTAAACTGATAAAAAATCAGGCTCTTTGCCAGTATATTATTCTGCTTTCAGATTAAATAGCAACAACCTACTGACAGATTCCCTTTAGGAGGCACAGCCTGAAGAATATGTAGAGTACATTCTTACTGCAGCTTTTATGGCTATTTTTAATGAGTTTACACCAATCCCTATTACTACATTCAATATTGTAACTAAAAACACATAAAAAACAGGCTTCAAAAACTGCATCAAAACAGTGTAAAAAATGTGTCCTTATAAAACGACACCAAAAACAATGTGATTTTTGAAAGACGCGGACAATCCTGGAAAACTCAGCGTGAACACACCCTCAGGCAGCGTCATCTCATTTTATAGATAATTTGATAAATATACACTCTACAAATCATTTTATTTAACCCCTTCCAAACCAGGCGATTTTCCAATTTTGCGCTTTTCTTCCTGTTTTTCAAAGTACCATAGTTTTTTCCCGTCATCACAGCCATATTATATGAAGGCATATCTTTTTTGCAGGAAAAATTGTAGTTTGGAATGACCTCATTCATTTTAGCATATACTGTACTTGAAAAATAGGAAAACAAGTGTAATAAAATTGCAAATAAACCCTCACAAAAATGCAATTCTGATATTCTTTCTTGGGTTTTGTTGTAAAGTTCTTTTTTTATTTAAATGGTAACAAATACAAAAAATTTGTTAAAAATCTTGGCTTCTTGTGATCTCTTTTAATTCAATTTTTGGCTAAGTTGCAGTGACCCCAAAAAAAATGTAATTCTGTCGTTTCTATTCTTGTTTCTCTTTGTTGTACCTTATAGGTTAATTAATTTTCTATATTAATAGATCAGACTTTTACAGATGCAGCGATACCAAATATATTTATTTTTTAATAAGGAACAGAGAGTGATTCAAATAGTTTTGTTTTTTTTACATCTTTTTTTCTAACTTTTTTTTAGTCCCCTTAGGGGACTTGAACTTGCAATTGCCTTATCACTAGTTCTTTATATTGCCATACTGTAATATTGCAGTATATTGTGAATAATGTAGGCTCCTAGAAGCCTAACTGCAGGCTGGTCGTTACAGAAGTACTGTTATGGCAGGCATGGTGGTCTTCAGAAGGCCCCTGGCTGCCAAGGCTACCTGTTGCTTCTTGCGATCATGGGCTGATCGTAGAATGGCATGACTAATGGAAAACTAACTAAATGCCACTGCTAGAGATTGACAGCGACACTTAAAGGCTTAACAGCAGCGATCGGAGCATAGCTCCACTCACTGCTGATAGAGGCTGGCACCGGCTGAAAATCATAGCCAGAATAGGCTCCTGAGCCCGCCTCATTATTATTATTATTATATATTTATATAGCGCCATTTATTCCATGGCGCTTTACATATGAAAAGGGGAAAAATATAGACAGATACAATAAACATGTGCTAGACAAGGGACGCATAAGTACAGAAGGAGAGAGGACCCTGCCCGCGAGGGCTCACAGTCTACAGGATACACAAGGACTTAAATTGTACGTATGCACCAATACAGTATGTCCTGTGGTGGGAAGGGGTTAATACTATGCTGTCTTACCCCTAAAAAAATAACTGTAAGGTGCCAGGCACTAGGTGTCTTCCTTCTGACTATCTTATCCAAGTCATCTTCCACTGTAATCCTTCTCTAGCAACGAAGACGAGACAGATTACAGGAAACGGAGAAGGGTCTTTGCTTCTCTGCTCTTGCTCTCCTCTCTGTGAAAACTGTTTACAGTCATACAGAGAGGCTGGCTTGCCATTTGGGTAAGTCATTGGGTAATGGCAGGAGCTGTACATGCTGGGAAGTGAGGGAAGAAATGTTCCAGCACCTGTAGTACTGGCAGAATGCTAATGAAGAGGAACCTCCCATTGAAAAAGAGCAGATGGCAAGTTACACGACATAAGAATCGAGACATTTCCTGGATATATTAGACCGGTATATGGGCCAAAAACGGCTTACAGTTGTTGCGGGGGATGATGGCAGCAAGACCATGCTTTTCTACAAATTTTGTGCAAAAAGACAAAAAGTATGCTGATGTGTGGCCCAGCTTCGCAAGGCACACCTGTCTCCTGGAAAATGCACAGGAAGGTAACTGTAAAGCTTGATATTCATTCACGCACACTTCTCAGCATTGCCACTAGAGGCATATCAGACTATTTAGTAGTGTGACGTAGCAATAGTGAGTCATTCTAGTCAGAGCTCAGCCTGAGCTAGACAGAAGTGATTCAAGTTCCTGTCTTTGGACAGAGAAGATCAGATTAGTCTTGGAGGGAGAGGAGAGAAGACTGAACCCACACAGAGCTTGTGTAGCTCATCTGATAAGAAAGTGGAGGCTAGTACGGGTGAAGTGAATCATCTTAGCCTAGTCAGAGCTACCCCTTAACCTGCTACTCAGAACAAGCTGCCTGTGTTCCTAAGAAAGTGGAAGGTGACTCTCAGAGCTACAGCGTAAATACAGTCTGACGAAGCGTCCTGTGAGCTGCTCTGGACAGAGTTCTGTGAAGGAAAGAAGGAAAGGAATTACAGCAGTTATACCAACGAGTCAACTGAGAACAGGTACCTGCAACATCTACAAGTAAAGGTATGGAAAGAGACTGCATTGTGTGTGACTGAATTCTTATCTGCACCCTGCATCACCACCATAGACTTTGAGGGACCAGTCCCACCTGTGGGGGACTTAACATCTAGCTGCCATAACATCCCCTCAGAGATCTACCCTGCAGCACTGGTCAATCAGATCAGAAACCACAGGTGGCGTCACGAACTACTATAACTACAATCCCCTGTAGATATTCCCCCATTGCATGACCGCCAGGGCCACGGACCGAGCTCTGCTGCCAGTGACAACTCCCATAGACTTCCATGGGCTCGGTGCCGAGTACCCCATAGCCCTGGTACCACCAATGTGGTGCGCGTCATCTTTTGGCGTCACGAACAGGATACGAAGCTTGCAAATTGTGAGTCCTGTGTTGCCTATATTGACTGTTTTGTGCAGAAAAGACTGTTTGCTGTTTTGTCATTTTTGGCGCTGTGTCGACCCGCCACCACAATTGTGGATTACCAGGGCAATGGGGTACTCAGAGCCGAGCCCGTAGAAGTCTATGGGGTTTGTCACAGGTAGCGGTGGCTCGGTCTGTGGCCCTGGCGGTCTGGCGTATGTTGGGGAATATTTACAGGGGATAGGTATATTTACAGTTCGTGACGCCACCTGTAGTCTCTGGTAATTTGTACCAGCGCTGCTGTAGATCTCTGAGGGGATGGTGAGGCAGCTAGATGTCGGGTCCCCTACAGGTGGGACTCTTCCCTCAGGTCGATGGTTATGGTGGGGTTGTGCAGGCATGCAATTAAATAACTCAGTCTCACACCGTCAGCGTCTTTCCATACCTTTTACTTGTAAGATGGTAAGGCAGGTCCCAGGGAGGCTGATCCAATGGAGAATGTGTTTTGAGTTAGCAGCTGGACAAGTTAGGGGCCTCCTTTACTTTCACAATGATGAGTCCAACCAGCATAAAGCGTAGTTCCCTCTATAAACTCCAGCTATTTCAAAGCTGTACTGCCCGGTCAGTTTTGTGGTTGGAGCCTTCCTATGAGAGAGCTGAGTTCCTATTCTTGCTGATCAGGCTCAAGGTTCTCACTCCCCCTGACCCCAGTTACGTACCGACACTCCAAGGGCTGCTTTCTGTTACCTAAGGTCCAGTAAGCCTCTGGTTTTTCTACCACTATGCGTGAAGCTATAGTGATGCTTCGGTCCCCAGTGACCGGTGACAATGTGCAGGACTTCTCCAATCCTATAGCACTCAGAATTCCTACCACTGTGCCTTTCGCCTTGTCCGCGCTTGTAGCATAAGCATTCCTCACTTCCAAAGGTTATATAAGTCAGTCCCTTTCTTAACTTCTTTCTTGAGCTTGTTGCCAGAATCTCAGTAATCCTCTAGGCAGGAGCACGTCTCTGAACCTTCACTGTCCTTGGGACAGGAGACTGAAGTATATCTGCAACTCCCTCTTCTTTCTCAATAAATGTCTCAGTCTGTCTGCCAGTGGGGCACAGCTCTGACCAGGCTGAGGTGATCTGGCTCACCTTTACTGGCCTCCACTTTCTGAACTGCACAATGAATCCCTCCTCTGTCCGAAGACAGGAAGCTGACTCCTCAGAGTCACTGACTGAACTGCTCACAGGTCCAGGCAAGACTGCTGGATCACTAACTAACTAACCCTGAACACTCCCTGTGACTAGACTTTATACCTGTGGGCGTGTCTAAGTGTGTTGGAATGAATGTTCATTGAGCATTAAACTGCTATCTCTCCACACATCCTCCAGGGTACTGCGTGTGCCTTCACACCAGGGCTACACAGCGCCATTTACCGCCATTTTGCCGCCATATTCGCGCCCTGAGGCACTGGTGAAGGAGGTGGGCGTGCATTCGTGGGCGTGTACTCCCCCTGTGGCGTGAAAGTTATGGCCGCCCTCTCAAAATGCTACTATAATGTGAGATCCTATCCCACTGCAAGGGAGATCCGCCTCCTCTTAATCTTCTATGCAAAAAAGAGGAAGCGCAAATCCCGCCTCCACGGAAGAGACCAGATTGTTCCTGATGGAAACCACAGTCTGGCCTGGAGAGAGAGGGCAGAAGGACAAGAGCAGCTATGCAGTGGAGCGGTGGAGCGCAGGCCCTGCTCCCCAGAAAAGCTGTTGTTTGAACCGGAGCCATCCCTAATACAGAAACTTCAGCAAACCTTGCTGGAGTACAAGGAGGAGAATGAGCAGCGACGCCGTGATCTGGATAAGCAACGCCAACAGGAGCAGAGAGAGGCGCAGCAACAGCGGCAGCGGTACCATGAAAAGTTCCTCGCCGATAAGGAGACCGTCCGGAAGAACAAAGGTACACTCCGGGAACCGCGGCGCCAGGGGGCCGTTAGGGAATTCCAACTCCGCAAAGGCTGGGGCTTCATACATGAGCCGGGCCTGTACCAAGAGATCTTTGTGAGTCGGAGAGATGTGGAGTCCCACCTACCCATCGGGCACCCTGGGAGGGATCTTGTGAACGGGGACATTGTCAGCTACACGCGGCACTGGGGGTTAAAAGGGTGGTACGCCTTAAACGTCACCCGTGTCAGCGACCCCGTCCCTGACGCCAGTGAAGTAAACCGAGCCACAGTACCGCAAGTCCCAGCAGCGTCATCTTTGGCGTCCGCACCAGGCCGTGCACCCATAACGCAACCTGCGACTATTTCGGCATCGCCATCTGCGACCATTTCAGCATCGCAACCTGCGACCAGTTCTGAAGCGCAATCTGAATTGTACACTGCGGCACCTTCTGCAACGCAACCTGCGTTCTACGCCAGGGAGACACCCGTTGGGTCCCCAGATCAAACCAAAGATGTAGCTACGCAGACGTACATTGCAGGACATGATCTTCTTGTAATGGGTTCCCAAGGGCATCGTATACTTCTGGCCCCAGGAGTAGAAAAAGTAATGGTCGTAAGCAAGAAAGATGAAAACCAGTAGGACCCAGACAGGGGTTTACTGCAACTGAACATGTATAAAGTTGAAGAAGTTTATTGAAGAAAAATTAGCACTTTATAGAAATATTGAATAATGTTTATTACTATGCTTATTTAAAGTAGAATACCCGGCTGGGTAAAGAAGAGTTAAAGTATAATGTGATTTTACTTGAAAAATGTTTTATCATGCAAAGGACTGCGTGGCTGTGGACTTTGCCAGCCCAAAAACTTTTATTGTAAATAGTTCGCACTTCGGTGCCCCATTTTGGTTTTACATAAAGCCTTACTACCTCTGAAGAAAAACCCATATGGTGTGGCCTAGAGTGAGGTCTGCAGCAATGAAGTCCTGCAGCCCACCCAGGACCCACGTGGGAGGTTTTTGGTGCGGGTCCTCCACAAGAATCTTGTCTTATACTATGTATTTATTGAAAAGTATTTTGATAATTTTCTACTGATCTATGTACAAATTGTAACGTTCAAGAGTCCTTACCTCCCGCAAGGGATGAGTTATTATGTTGATGTTATATGCAAAACAAAAATGTTTTTCTTTTCTATTTCAGCCCGGGAGTGCTGAGTTTAACTAGGGGGGATGTGTGGCCCAGCTTCGCAAGGCACACCTGTCTCCTGGAAAATGCACAGGAAGGTAACTGTAAAGCTTGATATTCATTCACGCACACTTCTCAGCATTGCCACTAGAGGCATATCAGACTATTTAGTAGTGTGACGTAGCAATAGTGAGTCATTCTAGTCAGAGCTCAGCCTGAGCTAGACAGAAGTGATTCAAGTTCCTGTCTTTGGACAGAGAAGATCAGATTAGTCTTGGAGGGAGAGGAGAGAAGACTGAACCCACACAGAGCTTGTGTAGCTCATCTGATAAGAAAGTGGAGGCTAGTACGGGTGAAGTGAATCATCTTAGCCTAGTCAGAGCTACCCCTTAACCTGCTACTCAGAACAAGCTGCCTGTGTTCCTAAGAAAGTGGAAGGTGACTCTCAGAGCTACAGCGTAAATACAGTCTGACGAAGCGTCCTGTGAGCTGCTCTGGACAGAGTTCTGTGAAGGAAAGAAGGAAAGGAATTACAGCAGTTATACAAACGAGTCAACTGAGAACAGGTCAGTGAGCACTGAAGGAAAGCTGACCTTTATACCATTGCTACACGTGCTTATGTTAAGGGCGAGAGCAGGGCGAAGGGCGAGTGGAGAAGTAAGAGTGACAAAAGGGACAAATCACCCTCACTCAGTTAACCGGACACCGGGTCCGAAGCGTTGCTAGTGCTTCACGCCTAGTAATAAGAAAACCGGAGGCCATTCTGGACTTCAAGTCGCAGAAGGTAGCCCTAAGCGCTGATACGTAACCGGAGTCAGGGAGAACGGGGACTTTGAGTCAGTGCACGACAAAAGTAAGGACTTAGTTCTCTCAACATCTGATAATCAGAGACATAGAAGGCTCCACCACAATGTTGGCCGGGGGTAGTTGCTATTAAAAGAGTTGCACTTGACTTTATGCAAGTTGTACTCACACACATTAAAAGGATAAAGGAGGCCTCTAACCTGCTCAACAGTTTTCCTGAATGTGCATTCTCCAACCTGACCAGCTTCCCGGGACATACCTGCAACATCTACAAGTAAAGGTATGGAAAGAGACTGCATTGTGTGTGACTGAATTCTTATCTGCACCCTGCATCACCACCATAGACTTTGAGGGACCAGTCCCACCTGTGGGGGACTTAACATCTAGCTGCCATAACATCCCCTCAGAGATCTACCCTGCAGCGCTGGTCAATCAGATCAGAAACCACAGGTGGCGTCACGAACTACTATAACTACAATCCCCTGTAAATATTCCCCCGTTGCATGACCGCCAGGGCCACGGACCGAGCTCTGCTGCCAGTGACAACTCCCATAGACTTCCATGGGCTCGGTGCCGAGCACCCCATAGCCCTGGTACCACCAATGTGGTGCGCGTCACTTTAACTAGAAAAATAGCAATAAAATCTGTAGTGAACACATATGACGGATAAGAGTCAATAACTGCATCTAATAACCGTTCATTCTCGTCGCAGTATATGGATTCATTCATTAATCATACAGACCTTCCTGTTCTCCACATGAAACGGAATCCATGTAAATTTTCTTCATTTTAATTGTGGTGAAATACAATAAACCACACGGTGCAAATCAATGGATGCAACAATAACTGTAGTGGGAATCAAAAGCTATTCAATGAGTGTGAAGGAGCCACCACTGAGCGGAGAGGTGGACTCTGCGCTCCTGGGAGCAGTGCCGCAGCACAGTGGTCGCCAACTGAGTGTAGAGCTGACCACATGCCGATTTCCATTTTTTTTCCCAGCTGATAACAAACAGTAAGTTACTTGAAGCTCAAAATTAGCTTCCAATTAATATCCACTATTATATAAAGAGTCAAACGAGATTCTATATACGACTCTGAAAACCCCAAAACAGGATGTTTCCTCATAGTGATGAGCGAGTATGCTCATTGCTCGGGGATCTCCGAGTATTTGGGCGTGCTCGGAGATTTAGTTTCTGTTGCCACAGCTGTATGATTTGTGGCTGCTAGACAGCCTGAATACATGTGGGATTTCCTAACAAACAGGCATTCCCCACATGTATACAGGCTGTCTAGCAGCCACAAATCATGCAGCTACGGCAACAGAAACTAAATCTCCGAGCATGCCCAAATACTCGGAGATCACCCGAGCATGCTCAGGAAAACCAGAGCAACAAGCATACTCGCTCATCAGTACTCCTTATCCATGGCCTTGAAAAAGGCGCCAGTTCTGTGCCAAAACGCATTAGTGGGTAATTAAAACCTTTATTTTATACCATCAAGGATTCTTAATTTCTACAAGCGTAGCCCAGGTACTGTGAGATCTTCACCAAAGTAAAACATTTCCTTAAAAAATCGCTCCCATCAAAGTTTTTATCCTCTTCATGCATTGCAGTCGCCACATTATATAGAACTGTGCACTTACAATTGCTCATTTTGCCTTTCTACCCAGTAAATTCTTCTCTTTTTCTCTGCTCTCTGTAGACACAGAAAGCCTCTTTTCCCTGCAAAAATCATTCCCCTCTGCAACTCCTGACCCAGCTGCTCCAACCTTACTCCCACCAGGGACTTTTCAAGAGACACATGAGTCATGTAGGGAAAATTGACCTCCTGTTTCTACCTAGAGCTTAGAAGGATTCAGCTAGTCAGTTTTTAACCATGTGATGTCATAGACCAAATGGAAAAGATAAGTGTTTGGCCACTAAGCTGGGTATGTCCGTACAAGTCAATAAGTCGAAAGCAGTCTACTGTCTTCTCGATGTGCCGGAAACTATCTCTTCCTTTTCTCTCCATGGCTGCGCTTACCGGCAGGATCGGCACTCACCTGTTACGGATTGGACTCAGCCTTATTTGGAATTGATCGGCAATGGTGCAAGCTCCCTGACCCTCTCTCGTCTCTTATATTGCCTTCTATGTCCATGTGGCTGATAAGACTGGCTAAGGTTATGTGCACACGGCGTCTTTTAGACACCGACACATACACTCAGTTTTTACAAATTACATCACTTTTTTATAGGTGAAACTGCTTCAGAAAAATATCGGAGGTCGGTTTCCTGACGCCGCTCTGCCAGCGGTTTCTCCATCGATGTTGCGGTGGCTCCAACACTAGCTTTTCTTACTCTACACTGTCAAGTATATAGAGGGGGCAACGTCAAAAACTCCCTAATTGTTCATCGTGGGAACGTAGACTGAACGTTAACATAAGTGACATACGACTGAACATGTGCACAGCAACGTCGTTTTGACATTGCTGTGCATTATGTTCATTTTATGGGGCGCTTTTTCAGGGGAGCCTTTTATGGCAGCCTATATTCCGTGAACCGGCTGGCTGTTGTAATATAATTGACAATTAAGCGTCGGTGAATCTTTCTGTGATGAAATATATATTTTATTTTTCTTTATGTTACGAGTATTGAGAACAATGAGCAAAGTACAAAGTAAGTGGATTCTGATGCAGCATTTATTTTGCAAAATCACGGCTCTCTTATTGCAAAAAGGTATGTTGCACAGCCGCTTTTTACATTTAGTATGGTATAAATGGGAGTTAAAAACGAGATGACTGAGAAGACAAATCACTGGGGTGTGTCCTTGACAAGTTCTGCCTTCAAAACCCCATTTGATTGACAGGTGTGTCCCCATACACACACATGTAGCATTGATGATGAGCCTCATTCTTCCCGTCTTCTGTACTTTTGTATATTCTGTGCTTCTGCTACCTCTTTGCTGTTCTGATCACGATTCGAGTTCTACGTGCGCTTGTATTGTAAATGGCTTATTAGACCTGTGTTTGGGCTCCGACAGATAGAGGCCATTTCTCTGTCATCTGAGCTCATCTCAGTGAATACAGCTCTCCACAACTAATTTTAGGGATCACTGAACATTCTGAACTGGATCTTCTGAAGATACAGAAAGCAGAGGCTATAAGATAGACCTTTTTTTTTACTCCAGTAAGAACAGTAAATCTCTGAAAATGGAGTTTAGTAAAGAATTATGGCGGCTGCAGAGCAGAAAAAGCCATATTCAGATGGAAGAACGATAGCATACAAGTGACTTATTATAACGGACATACTCACCTTACCGATCCCCACTGATCTATGTACTTCCACATAGATGGTCACATCATGCTGTCTAGCTATGTTACCGCTGTTATCAGTCACTGATTGATGGCGCATTAAGGTTCTGTACTTTTGCCACTCCTGATTAAGTGCTGTCAAGTCACATGATGACTGAAACCAACTAGTGATTAGCTGCAGGGGTCAAGCAGCTAGAAAGCACATGATCAGCTACAGAGGAAGTTCAGACACTCCATGTGCCATTAACCAGTGATTGACTGCAGAAGTCTCATGATTATAGACAACATTTGGTCAGCTGTACGCAAGTACAGCAATTGGTGGGAGACTAGGAAGTGTCAAAACCAGAGTGATGGTGTTACACTGCTGTCCTGGATCTGGTCTTTGCTCCCCTCACACCTGTCTACTGTACTCTGTTGTGCTCCACATTGACTTTGCAGGTGGTCCGGCATGATGCCATGTGATCAT
Organism: Oophaga sylvatica; assembly: GCA_033576555.1. NCBI lineage: Eukaryota > Metazoa > Chordata > Amphibia > Anura > Dendrobatidae > Oophaga > Oophaga sylvatica. Next base: position 125,688,302 of record JARQOD010000007.1, read on the forward strand.
CTGCCTGGGCCCATGTAAGGTTCACCACCTGTGTCTTGGGATTAAGATTTTACTGCTCCTGAGACCTCTCTGACTGCGGCTTTCAATATCTCTACCTGTCTGTGGTCTTCAGGACATCTCCTGTCTGCCTGCGGCTTCCAGTACCTCTGCTATGTGTCTGCTGCTTCCAGTACCTTTGCTATCCGTTTCCCGTGTGCCTCATCTGCCTGCTACACTGATACCCGTGGTCTTTGTGCCCAACCAGACTTTGGGCTTGCAGTATCCACCTCACCAGGTAAGCCTAACAGGTGGGTGGTTAGTGAGTTGAGTATTGGTATGAGGACCGTTCGTGGACTTCTGGTACCTCTTAATACAGCTTCCATGGACAGTCTTTGCATTAGGTACTCTGCTTATTCGGTCTCAGAGAAAACTTTAGTGTTCACCCTTTCAAGTATTTTGAGTGAGCGCTCAATAGGGGTCTCAGGACCTGAATCCCACTCAGCTGCAGGGCTCATTCTGATGTCCGTTTTTCACATATGAGTTCTATCCTTATTTTTCAAGTATAGCACTTGCACCTAGTATAATCTAAGGAACTGTTCACATGTTCCGTTTTTTTTTAAGACAGAGTTGTCCGTGCTAAATCGCAGAGACATGCCTGGTATTGATCCAAGTATCTATGGGCCTGTCAAAAAAAAAATGGACATGACTTGAATGCCACCCGAGCGCTGTCCGTTTTTCACGAACTGCTTTATCGGAGAAGGTTGAGAAACTTTTTTGTTCCTCATGCGAGAAAAACTGATAAAACTTTGATGAAGATCTGATGAAAATCTAATGAAACTCTGGACAAAATAACTGAAAAAACTAGGACAGTTTTTCTCTTATGAGAAAAAAACCAGATGTCTAGATGAAGCCTATCTCGACAGCCTTCATATATGTCCATGAGGCTCTCGAGTTTAGACGCCCCGCGGCCGGTCCATGCATCGCAACCATACCCGGACCGTGAAACACAGACGAGTGAATCCGGCCTCATATTTATACAGCTGACCTATTGATCTAGATTTGTACTCTTTAGTTATGTTTTCTTTTTTTTTTTCTATGAAAACATAGAAATGACAGAATTGTATTTAATGGCCAAAGGCTTACTGTCACTTTTTGAAAATTATTTTTTGAAGGCTTTTCTGTTATTGCCTTATACTATTTCTACACCTTTCTTTCTTCTCTATAAATCTAGAAAATCAGTATAGATTACAAACAAGAGCTAACCTCAGTTTTACCCGTCCATTAAAGGAACAAGGTGTAAGTTAATTAGTTCTTGAAAGTCAGGAATAAAAGGAACAAGTACCAATTACAGGGATGTAAAAATATCCATTAGCACAGTAAGGAAAAATGTTTTATCCTTATACCTAAAGGATGTAATTATTAGCATCGCACTCTTTTGCTTCAACAGCCAGACTAATAACCCGGGGTTGCTCTATGCAATTTTCTAAGCTTTATTACAAGCCTCGTGATTGCAGAGTACCAAATTAAGTCAATATTTGCAATCCATAATGAACAAAGGTGAACGTTAGGAACTGAAGGGAGACCTTAAATTTGGAAATAAGATACAACCTGTCCCCATTTGCTTGTTTGGCAGGCTTAAACCATATTGGAACAAGATGCACCATTATCCTGTGTCCTAATTACCTTCTGGATTGTAAAAAAAGATAGCAAGTCCTGAAGAGAATTGATGACCATCCCACGCAGCTGCAGGGACATCAAAGAGGAAACACAGGCGAAAAACTCTTGAACCTGAATAGTGGAGTCGTTATCATTCTGCGGGACTAAATGAATCCACTTATCCTTCTCCGATTTAAAGAGTGAAGCGCATCGTGGTATCCACCTGCAATCACCGGAAAAATCAAATGTGAAAAAGTATAGAAATTAATATGAAGACGAAGACCCTGAGTCATAATTTAGGGGGGTGTTTAAAATAACTTTCCTTTGTCTTCTGGAATTAGTTGCCATTTTTTGGCGCTAAATGTAAAAATGGGCTTGAACAGTTTTTGCGACTTTGGAGTCAAAAGTTGTTAAAATTGAAGCAAAAGTATTGGCGCACTCAAAAATAAACCCATTTCAAAAGATCAGCAGACGGGCACTGTCGCAAGTGTATACTGCTCAAGTATGCAATGCTGGTTAAAAGAGAACACCAGACATGGTGGTTCTCAACTGTAAACCAATACTGTACAATCTTCAAAAATTACAAGAGTAGAAGAAAAATGATCGGCACTCCCCACTGGCGCATTACTTTGTGCTTTTTTATTCCAAGGTCATATGGAAATGAGTGAAGACACACAGATTGGGTTTCAGTTGTTTCGCATCTAATTACGCTTCATCTGGCGCTTCATTGCCTGATGAAGCATAATTAAACACGAAACAGCTGTAGCTCAGTCTGTGTCTTCACTCTGTATTCCCATATGACCTTGGAATAAAAAAAAAGCACAAAATAATGCGCCAGTACTGAGTGCCGATGATTTTTTGCTTATTCTTGTAAATACTCAAAAATACACCAGGTGGGTGAGAAGTTGTGTCAAATTTTGATGAATCGGGTGAAAACATCTGGAATCGCTAAACTCCACCCACAAAGAGGGAAAAAAAACCTAGACATAAACATATAAAATATACTTAAAGAAGGAGCAAACAGAATAATGAATTGGGTATCAACAGAAAAAAAGGCACAAAACTAGAAAAAAAGCAGCAAGGGCAATGTTGAATCAGGGCCACAGTGTACAGGACATGATCCAGCTCCACATTCACTATAAGTTTGTTGACTTTGTTGAACATGATACTTCTTTCTACCGCTCAAGGGTGTCCGAACCATGAAGCAGTTAAAAGAAGTACCAAAAGGCTGAACATGTACTTTTTTATGCTTTCAGGTGTTTTTTTGTGATGGAAACCTCCTGGAAAATTTGTGTGCACAGAAAATGAGCAGAAACTCATCAAATCTTCAAAAGAGCAAAAGTCTTCAAAAACTTGGAGTTTCTGCTTCAAAAATTCAGAAAAAAGACTCAGTATGCACATAGCCAGAGAGAAGTCACAAAGTTGGTTTCTGGGTGCCTAAGGCCATGTTCATAAGCAAGTCTATGAGTCTGTGGAAACCATCGGACTGCACACGGATGACATCTGAGTGCAGTCCGATTTCCATAGACAGAATGGAGAAGATGGAGACATTTTTTTCTCCATCTTCATAGAATCATAGAATGTTAGCGTTGGAAGGGACCTCAAGGGTCATTGTGTCCAACCCCCTGCCTCTCCTCATCTGAGAAAATTGGTGCACACTGTGATCACACTCTGATCAGAGTGGGATTTGCATAATCGACCCAATTTTCTCAGATGAGAAGACACGCAGTTGTCTGCACCTGCATCTCCATTGTGATTCAGATGTTATAGGAGTGCAGTCCGATGGTTTCCAAAGACTCACTGACTAGCATGGCCGATTGTGATCCAGATATCAGATCAAACTCGAGCATGCTGCAATTTTTTTCCCTGGACCGGCTCTATCTGAGCAAGAAAAAAAAAAATTGACAACTGGGTGTTACCAGATGGGGGTGTGTCTCTACACAGTCAGACACAGCACAATCGGTGCTGGTGTGTCGACCCGCCACCACAATTGTGGGTTACCAGGGCAATGGGGTACTCAGAGCCGAGCCCGTAGAAGTCTATGGGGATTTGTCACAGGTAGCTGTGGCTCGGTCTGTGGCCCTGGCGGTCTGGCGTATGTTGGGGATATATTTACAGGGGATAGGTTTATATACAGTTCGTGACGCCACCTGTAGTATTCTGGTAATTAGTACCAGCGCTGCTATAGATCTCTGAGGGGATGGTGAGGCAGCTAGATGTCGGGTCCCCTACAGGTGGGACTCTTCCCTCAGGTCGGTAGTTAGGTAGGGATTGTGCAGGCATGCAATAATAACTCAGTCTCACACGGTCAGCGTCTTTCCATACCTTTACTTGTAAGATGTTCAAGCAGGTCCCAGGGAGGCTGATGGGGTTGGTGGAGGATGAGCTTTGAGGCAACAGCTAAGCAAGTTAGGGGCCTCCTTTACTGTCCAATGAAGATGAGTACGACCAGCCTGAAGCGTAGTTCCCTCAAAATCTCCAGCTAATCTATAGCTGTACCTGCCCAGTCAGCTTTGTGTTAGGAGCCTTCCTGCGAAGAAGCTGAATTCTTATTTTGTCCTGCAGAGACTCAAAGTCTTCACTTCCCCTGACCCCAGTTACGTACTGACTATAAGGGGCTTGTTTGCCGCGACCTAGGGTCCGGTAAATCTCTGGTTTTCTCTTCACTATGCTTGTAGCTAATAGTGATCCTTCGGTCCCCAGTGACCGGTAGCAATGTGCAGGACTTCTTCAATCCGTAAGCACTATTCCAATAAACCACTGTGCCTTTCGCCTTGTCCACGCTGGTAACATAAGCACTCAAACTAGCCAAGGGTCGAGTAGTCACTTCTTTCTCTTCCTTACTTCAAAGTTAGCTACAGATGCTCAGTTATCAATAGGCAGGAGCACGTCTCTGAACCTGATACCGTCCTTTAGACAGGATGCTGAAGACTTTCTGCACTAAAACTTCTTCTTTCCTTCCAATGTATGCTTGAAGTACAGCTCTGACTAGGCTAAGGTGAATTAAAGCACCTATACTAGACTCCACGATATGAACTGATGATAGAGCTGGCTAGACTCCTTCCTCACTCCAGACGTCTTCTCTCTCTGAAGTCTAGACACTCACTCCACACGTCCTCACTGTCCGAAGACAGGAACTAGACTCCCTAAATCACTCCAACACATACTACCTTGACCACTCCCTCAAGAGTATACTCCACTACCCTAAGGGTGTGTCTAGTATATGTTGAGTGAATGAATATTTAGCATTAAACTGCTGTCTCGCCACACACTCTCCAGGGTACTGCGTGTGCCTAACACCAGGGCTACACATTCCCCCATGGTAAAAGACAGCACTCCCGGGCTGTAAAATACAAAAGAGACATTTTGTTTATGCAATAAACATTAAACAATAACATCTTCCCATCCGGGAGGTGAGAATATCTTGAACGTTGCAAACATTATAGAAAATACAAATATTAAATAGCATTCAATAAATATACAAGATACTTGTGAAGGACCCGCACCAAACCTTCAACGTGGGTCCTGGGTGGGCTGCAGGACATCCGATTGCAGACCTCACTCAGTGCCACACCACACGGGTTTTGTTTTCAGAGGTAGTTGTAATGGTTTATGTAAAACCAAGATAGGGCACCGAAGCGCAACTATTTACAAGTAAGTTCTGGGTTAGCATAGTCCTTAACCTCCAAATCCAATGTAAAACCAAAAACATATTATATTCAAATCACATAATACGAAAGTGCAAAACCTTTTCTGGTTACTATTTATCATTTACCCAGCCGGGCATTCTACAGTAGAAATATATATATTCGCTATATAATTTTGTGCAAAACTTTATAAAACATTTCAAACTTTTTTACTTTTGGTAGACCCGATAGGGATCTCACCAATTCTTCACTATCTTATTCATTTTCTGCAAATACACTTTCTAATACATTTTCCACCCCGGGGCTGGAACAACGCAATGGGCCCTAGATCCCAGGACCAGCAAATCATGTGCTGCGATCAGGGTCTGAGTCGCCACAGTTCTGGTGCGAACCTCTAGGGGCGCAACGGGTACACTCTCTCCACATGACACCGATTGCGTCTCAATCACAGTTAGCGATATGGACCGCGTTAGGGATTGCGATCGAGACTGGGTCGCATGTTGCGATGTAGAGGTGGCTTTAATTTGCGATGAAATCTGGGTCGCTTGTTGCGATGGATTTGCAGGGGGCGATGCTGGGGCACGGCCAGATTCTGCTTGAGCTGGAGACGGGGACGCTGCGGTAATGGTGACGGTACCTGCGTCTGGGACGGGGTCACGGACGATGGTGACGTTAAGGGCATACCATCCCTTCATTCCCCAGTGCCGCGTATATGTGACGATATCTCCATTTACTAAGTCCCTCCCGGGATGGCCTTGCGGCAGGTGGGATTCTACGTCACGCCTGCTGACAAAGACCGCTGGGTAGAGGCCCGGTTCACGGATAAAGCCCCAGCCCTTCCGGAGCTGGAACTCAGTCACACACCCCTGCCGCCGCGGTTCCCTCAGGGTACCTTTATCTCTCCGAACACTCTCTTTGTCCGCGATCAGCTCGGCATATTGTCGCTGACGGTTCCTCTGAGTTTCCCGCTCTTCCTCCTGCTGGCGTTTCTTCTTCTCCTCACGACTCTGCCATTCCTGTTCCCACTGGGCGGTGTAGGCGACGTCATCCAGGCGCGCCATTTCGTCCCAGTCCACATCTGGTAGTGACGGACAGGACCCCTCCGGTGTCCCTGCCGGGGACCGATCATCTGCTGCGGCCTCCTGGCCGGGCGGGCGTTCCGGGATTGGCTGGACCTCCTCAACCTCCTTCGCTTCCACCGCTTCACCGGTGGGATCGGGATCGGTACTTTCGGGGGCAGCCTCCGGTTGCTCCTTCGCCTTGGGCAGCAGACTCTTCGGTATCTGGAATCGTGGGGGTTCGTTGAGGGGAGAGATCACCGTGTCCCACAGCCTCCGCTGTTCCAGGGTACGCCGGCGTCTCTCGATTTCTTCAAAGCCAGGTTGGTCCTGGACCATCTTCTTCAGGCGTGCATTTTCTTTCTTGGTCTCTAGCAACGCCTGCTTCAGGTGCAGGATCACGGATAACTCCGGTGTTGGTGGCAGCTTGGCTGGGGCACGGGGCCTGCCTTCCTCCGCTTCCCAGCTCGGCTGCACACGTCCTGCCTCCATGATGTTCCAGAAGATTCTTTCTTCTTCCTGCGGAGACATCCGGTCTCTTCCGTGGAGGTGGGGTTTGCGTCTCCTCCTCCTCGCAGGGAAGGTGAAGAGGAAGCGGACCTCCTTTGCTGTAGGGCAGGATCGCATGTTGTAATAGCACTTTGAGAGGGCAGGCATTTTCTTCGCGCCACAGGGGGGTAGACGCCCACGAAGGTACGCCCACCTTCTTCTCCAGCGCCTGAGGGCGCGAATATGGCGACAAAAATGGCGATTTTGGCGCCAAAAGTGCAAACAGTCCTTTTTCACAAAAACAATTCCTTAGGCACACAGGGCTCGCAATTCCGCGAGTTTCGCATCCTGTTCGTGACGCCAAGTTTTTGTGTCGACCCGCCACCACAATTGTGGGTTACCAGGGCAATGGGGTACTCAGAGCCGAGCCCGTAGAAGTCTATGGGGATTTGTCACAGGTAGCTGTGGCTCGGTCTGTGGCCCTGGCGGTCTGGCGTATGTTGGGGATATATTTACAGGGGATAGGTTTATATACAGTTCGTGACGCCACCTGTAGTATTCTGGTAATTAGTACCAGCGCTGCTATAGATCTCTGAGGGGATGGTGAGGCAGCTAGATGTCGGGTCCCCTACAGGTGGGACTCTTCCCTCAGGTCGGTAGTTAGGTAGGGATTGTGCAGGCATGCAATAATAACTCAGTCTCACACGGTCAGCGTCTTTCCATACCTTTACTTGTAAGATGTTCAAGCAGGTCCCAGGGAGGCTGATGGGGTTGGTGGAGGATGAGCTTTGAGGCAACAGCTAAGCAAGTTAGGGGCCTCCTTTACTGTCCAATGAAGATGAGTACGACCAGCCTGAAGCGTAGTTCCCTCAAAATCTCCAGCTAATCTATAGCTGTACCTGCCCAGTCAGCTTTGTGTTAGGAGCCTTCCTGCGAAGAAGCTGAATTCTTATTTTGTCCTGCAGAGACTCAAAGTCTTCACTTCCCCTGACCCCAGTTACGTACTGACTATAAGGGGCTTGTTTGCCGCGACCTAGGGTCCGGTAAATCTCTGGTTTTCTCTTCACTATGCTTGTAGCTAATAGTGATCCTTCGGTCCCCAGTGACCGGTAGCAATGTGCAGGACTTCTTCAATCCGTAAGCACTATTCCAATAAACCACTGTGCCTTTCGCCTTGTCCACGCTGGTAACATAAGCACTCAAACTAGCCAAGGGTCGAGTAGTCACTTCTTTCTCTTCCTTACTTCAAAGTTAGCTACAGATGCTCAGTTATCAATAGGCAGGAGCACGTCTCTGAACCTGATACCGTCCTTTAGACAGGATGCTGAAGACTTTCTGCACTAAAACTTCTTCTTTCCTTCCAATGTATGCTTGAAGTACAGCTCTGACTAGGCTAAGGTGAATTAAAGCACCTATACTAGACTCCACGATATGAACTGATGATAGAGCTGGCTAGACTCCTTCCTCACTCCAGACGTCTTCTCTCTCTGAAGTCTAGACACTCACTCCACACGTCCTCACTGTCCGAAGACAGGAACTAGACTCCCTAAATCACTCCAACACATACTACCTTGACCACTCCTCAAGAGTATACTCCACTACCCTAAGGGTGTGTCTAGTATATGTTGAGTGAATGAATATTTAGCATTAAACTGCTGTCTCGCCACACACTCTCCAGGGTACTGCGTGTGCCTAACACCAGGGCTACACACTGGCAAGCCCAGAATGTGTAGAGACGCGTCCCTTTTAGAAAGACGATGGTAACACCCAGTTGTCAATTTATTCACACATTTCCGGGAGGAATAACAGAGAAATAGCATAACGCAGATCTTTTTTTTTTTAAATATATATATTATTAGTAGAACAGACGTGTCAGGAGAGCTAATGGGTCCTTCTTAAAGCCCTGCATGTGACTTAGAGATATTACACATGTACACATCTATCTCTAGGGAAACGATAATTATTTGGATCAATGTAAATCGAATTTTATTCCCTGTATTTGTTACATTTGTGCAGTTTCTTTATTGGCCATGTTATTAAGCCGAGATGTGGCACCTACACTGTACACTACATGGCTTATAATTACCTGGGATCCAACAAAATAATGGTGCGGAGCGAGTTCCATTCACAGTCAGCAGCAGGAGCAAAGCTCAGGAATAATGAGTGGCCGCGGCAGTTCAGCCGTGTTGTGTGTAATTGCAGGCTAATAATCATCATTAGCGGTATAGGATATGTACACTAACAATGCAGCCCACACTTGGGCACGATGAACCTACTTGTTCCGCAGTGTGGTGCGGCCTTCTAGGCAATGCTTTTGAACCAGCTCTTCAATTCAGCAGGAAGCAGCGGTAAGCTCCCACACAGCAATTCTTTTATCCGTACAAATCTCAGCTCGCTGAACCTAAAACACGATACAAAAGACTCAGAGGGCTGTTCTGTATTCTGCGCCAACGGACTCGGTAAGAAAGGTTAGAGGTGATATAGCTAAAATCTCAGAATTGATGACCCAACAGAAAAGCTGTAATGTGTCTTCAATCGCTGCGGTGATACATATCCAGCATTAACATTTCACATCCTACTCATAAAGCCACAAGGGCACATGCATAGAAATTGTCACTATTCCAATACTGGATGTACGTGAATTACCCATGCGCACTAGATATTGTTGTACCGTTGCGTTTTTGCCATCTTGGAATCCCATGATAATATGATTAATTTCTGCCACAATATTGGAAAATTGTAGCATCATGTGGGCATATTCCTGTCTACAGTGATTAGATAGTCCCCATAAATCTGCTATATTCACTAGGAGAAAGCTGCAGATATCGGCACAATGTGGTGTTCTATTAAAGGCATATTCTCAAGTTGTCTCGTGAGCAGCTCAGATCTATGCCGTCTCCTTATTTCTTGAATGACAGATTTGATCCAAGAGGTTTGTCTTACTACTACACATTAAAGAGGTTGTCCGCCCCTTAGGCAACAAATCTGTGTGCTGTTAGGACTCTCCTGTGCCGGCGCAGGAATGGTAGCCATGTGACCGCAAGTATGCGATTTGCATACATGAGGTCACGTGCCCACTAGACATGCGTGGCCTTGCTCAGTGTAAGTGTATTGAGAAAGGCAGGACACATCTAGTTGGAATGTGGCCGGAAACATGCAAATTGAATACTTGCGGTCACATGACCGCCCGTTCCCAATGCCAGAGTATTGTCACTTGTCCTCACCTGGTAAAAGAACTGTCATTTCTATAAAATGGCGTGTTTACCTTAGGTTCCACACCTTTTAGAATAAGAACAAGTTTTTCAGGAACCAAATATGGTTCGAAAAAACAGGTGGGGACTGTAGGGAGAGTCCTAACTAGTCTGATGACATCCCCGGCCAACTTCTCCCCACCCTATTCCAATTAATTGATAGGTCTCTCCCATGTGGGTAGATAAGGAGATGTGCAGCTCTGTAACTGAGCACTTCCAGAACCAGGAACGGCTTATCAGAGAGGGTTCCAGGTCTTGCTCAACTACTTATCCGATATTGATGATCTAGCCTAAGGGCCCCATCACACATAGCGACACACCAGCGATCCCAACAACGATATGCACTTGTCAGGATCGCTGGTGGCACTACATGATCGCTGGTGAGCTGCCAAACAGGCAGCTCAGGCAGCGATCAGGACAGCGACACTGCGGGTAACGTCGCTTAGTTACCCGCAGTGTATGTTGGATACTAGCCCGCTGGTGCAGGGAGCTGGTAACCAAGGTACACATCGGGTTTCCAGGCGCTGCGCGACGCCTGGAAACCCAATGTGTACCTTGGTTACCAGCTCCCCTGCAGCAGCGCGCTTGTATCCAACGTACACATCGGGTTTCCAGGCGCCGCGCAGCGCCTGGAAACCGATGTGTACCTTGGTTACCAGCTGATCGCCGGTCTCCTGCCTGCCACACGCAGCGATGCGTGCTGGCCAGCAGGAGACCAACGATCCAGGACATTCAGCGACGATCAGCGATACCCAGCAGGGGGGCTGATCGTCGCTGAATTTCACACACAGCGATATCGCTGGGGAGATCGCTGTTGCGTCACAAAACTAGTGACTCAGCAGCGATCTCGCTAGCGAGATCGCTGTTTGTGACGGGGGCTTAAGGATAGGCGATCAATGTGAAAGACAGAGAGATCCACTTGAAGGAACAAAAGTGCCTTAAAGGGGTTGCCAAATACCCTATGTTTCCCCCAAAGTAAAATAATAACATTTATACTCACCTCTGGTACCGGCTGTGGCCCTCTTGGGGATTACGAGACATTGTTATGTCACGCGATTTATGCTGCCAATTAGCGCTAGCTTCAGTCTCCTTTCTTACGTACATAAATAACATTTGGAGACAGTGAGAAGTGTAGATGGTCTATCACTTGCTCTGGAATGGATGTCTTGATTCGTCCAAAGGAAGGGAGAGCGAAGCCAGTATTGATTGGTCGCAGGGATTGCATGACATAATAATGTCACGAGAGCCCTAGGAGATCCAGCGCCAGTACTAGAGGTGAGTATAAGTGTTATGATCTAGCAGAAGACTCCATAATATCTTCAACTCAAGCCTAAGGCTATATCTTAGTTCCAAGTGACACTGAGCTGTATTAAAGTGCCAAAAACCTTCTATGAGGCTTTACTACAGCGCCATATGCCTTTATTTTTATATGGAGACACACGAGGTTTGTCTTGTAGCCAGAGGTTTTCCTTGTAGCTTGCTCGATGGGGTCCCATGTTATGAAGTTCATCTTTGTAGATCATACAGCCTTTCATACAGATCATACAGTATTTCCAGCAGTTTTACAATAAGCTATAACATTACTACTGAGTAGCCCAGAGTTCTTGCAAAGTCAACATCATGGGGTTGGTTGTGAAAAGGTGATCTTCATTCCAATTATGAGCATCGTTGTATGAAGAGTGCCAAGGAACAGGGGCACGAATTACCCGATGAGGAAAGGAACGAGGTATATTGCCGATCAACAGCCTTTCTCTCTCATCTGGATCCTTTAGGATGTAATCAACTGGGAAATAGAAAAAAAAATCAATATCCTCATCATCAAACAATCAGCAATGGGATTGTGAAATATTAATGTGACAGGCCATGAAAAATAGCAATTTACCTGTAGAAGAAACAGAGATATAACACTTTTAACTTATCAGGAAATACACATGGCATTACTAAGCCACAGTATATGAGGCTAAGATTTTGGAAAGATGATACGAATAATGACCTGTATGCACATGACTATGTATCTATTTAAACTCAGAGGAAAGACACTTAAAGAAGCACTCCTCTCCCATCAAATCTTTTAATATATTGCAGTCATCATATTATACAGCACTATGTACTTACAATTGCTCATTTTGCCTCTTGTCCCTGCATTTATCATCCTTCTCATCACCTCCTGACCCAGCTGCTCCCTCTTCCCCTGCCAAGGACTTTTGCAGTGACTCATGATGACTTGTGCAGAGAAAATTGACCTGTTTCTACATAGAGCTTAGAAGGATTCAGCTAGTCTGTTTTTAATCACATGATGTCATAAACCAATGGAAAACAGAAGAATTAGCTGGGTAGAAAGGCAAAAGGAGCAATTGTAAGTACACAGTGCTGTATAATATGATGATTGCTATATATTAAAAGGATACAAATTTTGATGAGAGTGATTCTTTAAAGATGAGAAATGTCATGATGTGAAAACAGAATAAGATATAAAACATTTCTCAGATATATGATTAAGAAATGTAAAATATTACCCTTCTTATTTGGTAATTAAATCTATGGCCCTGTAAGAAAAAGAGACTGGAGTTGGCAAAAAAAATCAGGCTCTCCACTGTCTCACTATTTTGACAAGTTTATGAGACTTCCAGCTATCAAGAACACATCGGGAGATTTGTGCTGCAGTCTTTAAGCACTTCGTGCTGGATGTACTTATATATGTAGGAATGTTAAACAGGCTCTTACTTATATGTTATGAATTAACAACATGTAGAGCATGAATACCATCAGAAGAAAAAAAAGGTGTTTAAAGTCTAAAAAAAATGTCTTAAACTTTATTAAAGAATAAACAATTAAAATTACATATAAAATTCAACAGAGAGATGCAATGGAGGAAACACCTGCTGTGTTATATAGCTACACGCAGACCGACAAGGAATAGTATAGAATATAGTAAAAATAACAATTCTATATATATGAGCACGTCCTCCTGATGAAGCAAACAGGTGAAACGTACGTTGAGGCACCAGGACCACACAATTACTCCAGTCTGCACAATATGTAAGTTATTTTATTGCTATTTGATTGTCATTTAAATAAACTGAACCATTAACTCAGTTAAACAAAGTAGCAATTTATTTTTAATTTTTTGCACCAGGCAAATGTTTATAAGGGACATCAGGTCCAAACACAACATAAGTTTACAAAACAATGTAAGCTTTCTTTTTACCATCTGATTATCATTATGCAACCAGCATTATTATTTCATGCATTTTTTTTGCACTATGCAAATATTTCAGCTAATGCGGTAGCGTTTGCATATATCTACAGTTTATATTTTTACTATATTCTATACTATTCCTTGTCGGTCTGCATGTAGTTATATAACACAGCAGGTGGTCCACCATTGCATCTCTATGTTTAATTTTATATGTAATTTTAATTGCAGCGGCATTTCAGAGAAAAACATACCGTACTTTAAATACCGGTTGTGGACCGAGTCGCACTGTGCACTAGTCGTCTGATGGATCCTCCCTGCCCACTGACAGTGAATGGCAAACCTCTGGCAGACCCCCCTGGCTATCAAAAGTATGTTTTTCTCTGAAACACCGCAACATTTTAAAGACACACATACATGGCTGGGAGACTACAGCCAGTGACTGATACATGATGTTTGGCGCCCCTGAAGTCCAGACGCCACAGAGGTACTGCACCTCATCCAGAGGTGTGGTGCTCCGCTCTCGGGTAAGAAAGGGACACCACCCAGTACTCACACACTACATCCAACACCAGACCTCTCAGGCGCAGGAAGGGACAGGGTAGAGGGTGTGGATGGAGAAAGTTAGAAGGGGAGGGGTCAGAGAGTGGTGTGCAATGGTCTGTGAGACCAGAGGGACAGTCTGCTGTGGGGATTGAAAGAGCCAGGAGCTCGTCCCCCGGCTACATAGAAGGAAGAGGCAAGGAAGAAGAGAGAGAGGGTGACTCCCGAAGGAGGAAGAAGGGGTCCTAGGGGCACGGGTACTGAGGAATCCACCCATGGGTCCTGCATCCATGCTGACTGTAGTTGGGTGGAGGGACCAGGTCGCAGTAAGGGGACCGGCCCCAGTCTAGTGGAGAAACTAAGGACTCAGCTAGTTAACCAGAGGCAGCAGTATCTGCAAGTGCTACAGCCAACTCCATACACATTAGCTGAAAAGGCAGCCAGATAGGATCAAAGGGGACTAAGAGTACGTCGCCCAACAGGATTTGCGGCTGCTGGCTTGAGACACTGTGTGTGAAGGCGCAGGGCAGAAGAGGAGGGACCAGCGCAGAGAGACTGCCAGGAAAGGAACATCTGAAAGGGGTTCTGGCAGGGTGTACCCCAATTTTACCGGAGAGTTGTTTAGACCATTTCCCTGGAGGACACAGCACCCCGGCTGGGGATTGTAACAACAACTGTGAGTAAACTGAAAAGACTGCACCCTGCTGTGTCCTCAGAATTATTTACTGCGTTTCCTGCCTTGCACTACAACCATCATCACCATGATTTTACACATACAGCTGCCCTGGGGCCTAGCTCTACCTGTGGAGAGCTGTAACAACTCTGCTGCATCTCCATAAGCCCCAGCGGACTCTGAAGCAGCGTCGGGTAACACCTTTATTGCCGAATACCACATGTGGCGTCACAAACTCATTTCCCTATAAACTATTCCCTTTTTACTTTATATTTTCATTTTTATTGGACGCCCAGGGCCACGAACCGGGTCACTGCTGCCTCCAGGTTTTCCCCATATAAAGTACAAACAGCATTTTTTAGCTCTTTGTTACAGCATTCCGGAATGCTGTCAGTATGTCTCCAATCCACTCTGCAAGGCACAAAAAAAAGCTTTATTTATACCTCCAGATGGCACGGTTCGTTCCGATAGGCGTCTCTGGTCTTGATCCCGCGCCTCCTCTCTGCATGCGATCGCCGTCCTCCTTCCCTGCTTCATGTGGATGACGCAGAGCAAAGCACTGTAGTACATATGCGCGGGGAAAGGTTAGAGAGCGCCGATGACCCATAGGTAATGCCAAAGCATGCGCACTACAGTACTTTGCACTGCCCTCAGCAAGGCTGAGAGAACTGAGTCTGTGCAGGGGCACAATGGTCGACACTGTGTGGATGATGTTGGTAACGTCATCCACGGAAGCAGGGAAGGAGGACGGCGATTGTTAGAAGAGAGGAGGCCCTGGATCAGGACCAGAGACGTCGATCGGACTGGACTGCGCCATCTGTGGGTATAATAAAAGCTCTTTTTTGTGCCTTGCAGATGATTAGGGACATATATACAGAATACCAGAATGCTGTAACAGAGGGCTGAAAGGTGCTGGCCCTACCTGCTGACAGTTTTCCCTTTAATCATTCAATTGGAATATTTCAACTTGAGTCACACCCACAAACTTTATGCGCAGTCGGGAGATATTTTGTATATGATTCTGAATTCAGCGCATCTTCAAGATGGACTGGATGCACAAAGGGGCTCCTAATGTTCCCTGGTCACGGTAAGATTTTAGGCTCAATATTGTTAGCCTTTTTTGCTCACTACTGTATGCGTCCTTCCACGCTCCCTTCAAATTCTTCCTTCTCTCCTATGGGAGTACGCAGGTTTGCTACAAGATCACACAAACCCTCATATGACAAGAAGCAATAATAGCGGTCCGGGAATTTTGACGTTTTATAGACTCGTATTCCATGTCCTAACATTCACAATAATTCACAATATCTATGCAGGTTGATCTACACGAGACATAAATGCACGTATAAGAAAGATGCATAGAAATATTACAATGCGGTGCCTCAGGTATTCCACATCTTCTCATTCAGTGAGTGGAAACAAGTGGGTTTAGCTTTTATTACTATGCAAGGCTGAAAATTCTTTCCAACCACATTTGATTAAACCGTGTATTCTGTGCTACATATTCTCCTTCGCTACAAACCCATTCTCTGTATGATAATACACGATTCAGTCCGGAAGGAGAGTAGTGTAAAAATACACTGCATCTTTACCTGAAAGGTGAGCGGCTTAGGATTCAACAGCTGCTTTCTCTAATTCCTTATTGCATATCAAAATGTTATGGAAGATAAGCACATACACGTTGTAATCCCTCCAGTCCCGACAAGCCCAGCGTAACGCATTGCACATGGTAATTCTTCTGGAGGAGCACGTGGTGATCAGCTGCTGGGCGAAACTGTATGAGGCCGATTCATGAAAGTTTTTACTCCAAAAACGTTGTGTAAAAGTTTTGAAAGTTTTGTGACTTTTAGCATTTTCATGCCAATTTGAATCAGTTCTGCCGAAATGGGCCAATGTTGCCAATGGCCAGACGTTAGCTATGCTAAGGTACTACAATTCTTGTATCTTAACACTAAGATTCTGCAAGTCCATGGTTCATGGGGTGCTTACATTATAGGTCCATAGACAATATCATAAATCATAAAATATAAGATAGGGCAATCTTGGAATGTTCAGCCAACGGTGTTTTTACTGGTGTCTTTTTTGGCATCTTTGCAGTCGTTTTTTTTTTCAACATGTATGTATAAAATAGTGAGCGGCTTCCAGGTGGAAGCCACCTGAAAGAACGGTCAGGTCACTTTTAACCTATTTATGGCTTTACAAATGTGAAGAGGTTAAAAAAAAGCTAAAAAGTCTGAACATATGAGCAGTAAGTCGTTTTTACATTGCCATGCATATGTTCATCTTTTTAGCTTTTATTACGCACTTTTTCAAGCAGGTTTCAGAATGAACCCTGCAGAAAGACTTCATGTGCGCATAGCCTAAAAGACGCTCAAATTCCTGAACGTATAAACAGCGAGTTGTTTCATTTGTAGAAATAAATAGGAAAATTTGCATGCTCCCCAGATGAAGCTGTTGCGAAACGCTCGTCGGGTGGATGGTGTGTGAGCCTGTACACTCTTTGCTGCCCTTCTGGGCACTATTTGGAATCCTTACCCTACCAGGGAATTATTGATTTTGTCCACAGGGACCTTATTATTAATCCTTTTTCCTTGGTCTATAATATTACCGTAGTTGATTTGACATTATGTCGACTCTCTACAGATGTATTTTTTGCCTGTGATTCCTCAGTGTTACTTTGTCAAACCTTCCACATATATGTGCTATTCACTAGTGTTGAGCGATACGATACTGCAAATATCGGGTATCGGCCGATATTAGCTGTATCGGGCTTTCGATTCCGAGTACCGATATTTTCGTCATATCGGATACCGGAATCGGATTTGTCACTGTCACTGTGAGTGTCCGTCGGTCGGGTCTGTCAGGAGTCAGCGGCACTTACCCGGCAGAAGATCTCCGGCGGTCACGTCCTGGACTGCTTGATGGCCGCCATTATCTTCTCCCTGGCGGTCACATGCAGTTTTTCGCGATAAGTGCAGTGACTGCAGGGTAATCCCGGCCGTAAACCAGTCCGATGACGTCACCGCCGGGGAAGCAGGTAATTAGCTGTGCTGCGCCGGGATGACAGGCTCTGCCTGCCTGCCTGCCTCTGATGTCATTCTGATGTAGCAGAGCTGGATCGTCGTGGGACACTCGTTACTATGGACTGCGTCGGACAGGTGGTATACTGCTGGGTTTTTTTTTTTCATTTTTTTACAGGAGATCGATGGCGTCGCAGGATGAGACTGTAATAAAAGTAATGAAAACTGTGTTGTTTTTTTTATTAAAATTAAAAACTTTTTTATAAAACATTCACCCGTCCGGGTACATCAACAATTTAACTATTTACATACAGGGACCCTGTCCGGGTTATTTATAATTCTTTGGCAGGGGTGTTCCAGGTCCCAAACCTGGTACTCTTCTGATGCTTGCCAAACATCCGAGACACCAAGGACCACCAGGACCTGATGACGTCGTGTGGCCTGTACAGTCAAGTCGTGACCCGCTATCTGTGTCTGTGTGGCCACCTCTTTCATCTCCCTCCGGGTCTGGAGCCCTATGTCCCGGACTGAACGAACCCCAGGGGGCCTAACAGGCGCCGGGTACGGGCCAGCTATCATTATCATGTCCATAGCTGGGGCTGCTGAGGAGACCACTGAGGGAGGCTGGGGAGATTTACAGCGTGGGGTGGGCACTTGTGCAGAGGCCGGATGTGGGAGGCTGAAGGCTCCGAGGGTCTCACAGGTTCCTGACACTCTGGGGACCAGGGGTCGCACCTGGTGTAATGTATGTAGTACAGTTCATATAGCGTCTTGTGCTTGGGTGCGATGAAAACACAGGAGTCACAGGTTTGATATAGAAAAGTCCTGTATTACTTCATACAAGTTGGCAGAAATAGTCACACAGTTTGCAGACACAGAAACAGGAGACACAGCAGGCCAGAGTAATCCAAGCTCAGCAATCACTCTCCAATACAGATTCAGGATCTTTTTCTCTGTTACCGTAAGTCCATGCAAACGTGGGTCTTTCAAAGAGCAGGGTTTCAGAGTCCACAAGTGCTTCAGAGTTCCTCAGTAGGAATAGCTGGAGTACAAGGTCCAAGGCTTACAGGAGTCAAGTCACAGGTTCACTGCAGGCTAGGTTCTGAAGCACTGATTGCTCAGCTGTGGCTGCTTAAGAAGCAAAGGAGAGAATCAGGGCGGGAAACATGCAAGCTGGAAACTTCATTTTGACTGAGGGCAAGATAGCTGCAGCAAGACAGAAAGTAAATGGCTGACGAACAAACTGAGTTTCAGGAATATATACATAGAACCTTACATTACTCCCCCCTTAAGGACAACCTCCGGATGACCTCAGACCAGGCTTGTGTGGGTACCTCTGATGAAACTGACGGAGCAAGCGAGGAGCATTAACGTTATTGACCGGTTCCCATGAGTTGTCCTCCACTGGGTAGCCCTGCCATTTAATCAGATATTGTAACTGATTTCTATACAACCTGGAATCTAAAATCCTTTCCACCACAAATTCTTCCTGACCATCGACTAGCACTGGGTCAGGGCAAGGAGTGGAACGTCCAGGAAACGTATTGGGTGTCGCAGCCTTTAGTAGGGATACATGAAAGACAGGGTGGATTCTCATAGTTCTGGGCAGTTGAGACGACAAGCAACGGCACTTATAATTTTACTGATTTTATAGGGTCCAATGTACTTATGTCCCAACTTAGAGAATGGAATCCTTAACTTAAGATTTCTGGTTGACAGCCAGACCAAGTCTCCTACCTTGAAAGCTGGTGCAGGTTTACGAAATTTATCTGCTGCTTTCTTGTACCTTTCTTGAGCCGATTCCAGATTTTTTCCCTTTTGAAGATCCATATTCTTCTGTAAAGACGTGATTCTTTCAGCCACTGCTGGTAAAGGCGTTTCTATGGGAAATCGTGGTAGAATGTTAGGATGATAACCTAGATTAGAGTAAAAAAAGGGGACTGTTTAGTGGAGGCACTCTGAGAGTTGTTTATAAGAGAACTCAGCTAATGGAAGTAGATCCACCCAATCATCCTGTAGGTGGCAGATAAAGCAGCGGAGATACTTGCTCCAGGGTTTGATTGGTTCGTTCGGTCTGTCCATTAGTCTGGGGATGAAAAGCAGAAGAAAGGTTTACTTTAATGTCCAATGCTGCACAGAAATTTGCCAAACCTAGAAGTGAATTGCACCCCTCGATCCGAAATAACCTCATCCGGTACTCCATGTAAGCGAAACACATCTTTAATCATCAAATCTGATGTCTGTTTTGCAGTGGGTAAGCCGACACAAGGGATAAAATGAGCTGCCTTTGTTAGACGGTCAACCACCACTAGAATGGTGTTCTTCCCCTGAGAGGTTGGTAACTCCACAATGAAGTCCATAGAAATGGATCCCCACGGGCGGGACGGGGTGGGAAGAGGCTGTAACAGACCAGTTGGTGAGGAGCGAGGTGTTTTGCATCTTGCACAGAACTCACATGAAGTGACATAATTTCAAAACATCCTTCCTGCAAGTGGGCCACCAAAAGAAACGAAAAAGAAATTCCTGTGTCTTTAGAATTCCTCTATGCCCAGCTATCTTGGAATCGTGAATGAGTTGCAATACTCTTAATTGACGTTTCAGGAATATACAACGTTGTCCCTAATCCAAAACACCATTTTAAAGACAAGACTTACGTCCCTTGGGGGTTGTGCCAAAAAAGGAATCCGCATGGTAGCTTCCTTGATGTCCTTAAGTAGGTCTTGATTATGTTACTCCTAGGAATCTAGAGTCGGAGGAATAGTCTTTAGGAGGAGTAATGGACGGTCTCTGTGAGTAAATCCAGAGGTGCATCAGCCTTTCCATTGCGCGTCCTGGCTATAAGGATGATAAAATTAATTGGTTTAAGAAAAGATTCCAGGAGCCGGCGGGAGTCAGGCACTTACCGACCTGATAAACTCAAGGTTACTGGTCTTTCAGGACATTTTTTGCTGTGCAGCCCCTGAAGAAGGTCTCCATTCTTTGAAGGCGGCAATAATGGCCAACAACTTCTTTTGGGCCCACATCTAGTTCCTCTCACCAAGAAAAATGCTGGGAAAAGAAGGCACAGGGATGCAAGACATTTTCTCACTTTCTCTAGAGAGTATAGCTCCAACGGCAAGTTGAAGTCCACCCTATTATGAAGGCAAGCTCGGGTTGGGATGTA
Source organism: Oophaga sylvatica (assembly GCA_033576555.1). Lineage (NCBI taxonomy): Eukaryota > Metazoa > Chordata > Amphibia > Anura > Dendrobatidae > Oophaga > Oophaga sylvatica. The sequence continues at coordinate 125,708,977 of JARQOD010000007.1, forward strand.
CAGGATAGGTGCAGTGGTAAATTTATTTTTAGACGGGGAAAATGCTTCCTGGCTTGGGGGGTCCGGAAAACCTAGACTCTTTCCGGGTAAGTTGAGTGATAGGGGGGACACTACCCAGGGGAAAATTCTAATAAAAAACGTCTATAAGAAGTTGGCAAACCCGTTTGAAGCGCTGTACCTCCTTCAATTTCTAGGCTTAGCCAACCTTGATGGCTTGGGTTTTGCTTCAATCTACAAATTTCCCTTGTGTGACAGAACATACCCCAGAAATTGAAATTTCGGTCCTATGGAATTCACACTTTTCAAGTTTGATGTAAAGATGATTTTGTTTTTGACGTTCCAAGCCATTCTCACATGCCATGTGTTCCTCTGTGGAGTTAAAAAAAAAATTAGAATATCATCCAAATAAATTACCACGAATGTATCTAGGAGACCCTGAAGATGTCATTCACCAAGTGTTGGAAAGTGGCGGGGGGGGGTACCAGCCAAAGGCATAACTAATATTCAAGTGTCCATAGCGTGCCCTTTAATGCAGCCCTTCCATTCATCCCCCGGTCTAAACGGACTAAGTTATAGGCCCCCGAAGATTAGTTTTAGAAAAAATTTTGGCATGTGCACTCTCTCCAATAACTCAGGATTAAAGGCAATGGAAACGGTTTCTAATAGTAACCTTATTGAGTTCCCTATAGTCTACGCATGGTCTCAGAGATCCACTTTTTTTAAAAGAAGATGGGTGCACCTGCAGGAGATGGGAAAAGGGGCGTATTGAAGCCTTGGCTAGTTTTCATTATGTAATCCTTTAAAGCCTTTAGCTGGGCCCCGCCAGGGGGTTTGATCTTACCAAAAGTATCTCTGCTCCAGGCAATAATTCAATGACAATCATATGGCGGTGGGAGGAAGCTGGTCACGTTCTTTTGTCACATAAATCCACATAGTCCTGGTATACAGCTGGTATTCAGGGACTGACTGATTCCTTTAGGAACAGAGCAAGCTGAAACTTTTGGGGCTCATCTGTTTCTCTGGAAAGTGTAATTCCTTGGTCTCCAGTTAAGGGGAGGATTCTGAGCCGCAAACCATGGTTAGCCCTAGAATAAGGGAAAGTGGGGGAAGAGATAAGCATAAAGGACAGTTTCTCTTGATGATCTTTCCCTAAGAACCCCAAAGGCTCTGTTTCCCTGATCCACTGGTCCGAGGTCAGCAGGGAGCCATCCACAGTTTCCATCTGTACGGAGTGCCTTCTTCCCGAACGTATTCCCTGTTTAGAGAAAGGAGACATCCATAAAATTTTCCACTTGCCCCTGGTCGATCAGCAGAGCTAGACACCCAAGCTGAGTCACCCAGGTTTGATGGAAAGAAAAACAATGAGAATTGTTTTTTTACAACTCAGCTGGGACACCGCTGAGGAAACTTGAAAAGGGGGCAGGTTTACACAGTCAACGTCCTCGAGGTAACGGAGTTTAAGTCCCGGAAATCAAGACTGTTGCTGCAGATCTCTCTGGAGCCTGAGGCTCGGACCTGACAGACCCTCCGCAACACTCACAATGAATGGTGTTCAGTAGTCTTTCAGAACCGGGTGGGCATTTATAATGAAGGCCCTGACTTACCACAAAAGAAACATTTAATTTCTCCTTAAAACCCTGTTCCTTGCGTGCATCACTAACCCGTCGTTTGTAAAGAGTAACTGCATGGGTTCAGGTTCAGGTTCCCGTGTAATCCTACTCAAAGGTCTTAGCTGGAGAGGAAGGTAGGAAAAAGGTTAGTTACATTGCTTTCGAACCATCTCTCTTGCCTGCGTTCATCAAGGAGTATCATTTCGGATGCAGTAGTTAATAAAGCACCTAACGCAGTGGGGGGTCGGCACGAGCAAGTTCATCCTTAATCGTGGAGATAACCCCTTTCGAAAAATGATTTTTTGGCGGAACGGGTCCCAGGTGGATCAAAGGGCCCATTCCCTGAAATCCAAGGTATATTTCAGCTTACCGAGTCCCCTTACCTTGGGCGCAAGCTAACAGGGGCTGCTTCACTGTTGCACCTCGATTGGGTCATCAAACACCTTCCCCATGGCGAAATAAAATCATAAGGGTTTTCAAACAACATCCTTATCTCAATCAGAGGGTTTCCCCACTTTAAAAGCCTTGTTGTAAGAAACAAATTATAGTAAGCACCTTAGATCGTTCAGTGGGAAATTGGAAGCATGTGCAGAAAAAAAAAAAAAGATTGCTTGATTAAAAAATCCCCTGATTTCTCACGTTCCCCCACCAAAAGAAAAGGGGGCAACTTGGGAATCCCAGCACTGGGCTACCAGGAGCCTGGACTCGCCCCTCTAGAACCTCAATCCTGGCTCGCAAAATCCTGGGTAGTCTGTCCCAACCACTTGCAAATTGTGATTATTGAGGTCCTGTAATTTTAAAACGGGTCTTTATATTCTGCAAATCTGCAAGGATATTATCAGTCACTCCGCAAAGTTCCTTTATGCGGGCCTCCATTTTTCCAGATCTTTTAAGACAGGATTACTGGAAGAAGAGGAGAGAAAAAAAAAACAATAGTGTTCACCTGTGAAACACTGCAGAGAGAAAAAAAAATTAAGGGAACTGCTCACTGGAAATGGTGTGAGAAGTCACAACCACTATCATCACAGAAAGTTTCAACCAGACATCTGATATCCAGAGTTACAGCAGACAAAAAAGAGAAAAGAAAGGAAAAAAAAAAAAAAAAATAGTGTTTACCTGTGGTAAACACTGCAAAAAGAAAAAATTAAGGGAATTGCTCACCTGGAATGGTTGTGAGAAGTCACAACCACTGTCATCACAGAAAGTACAACCGGACGTCTGATATCCACAATACAGCAGACACAGCCTTCAGGACCCAGCAGACACTAACGTTTTGGCTTCAGAATCTTGTAATAGTATGTAGTACAGTTCATATAGCGTCTTGTGCTTGGGTGCGATGAAAACACAGGAGTCACAGGTTTGATATAGAAAAGTCCTGTATTACTTCATACAAGTTGGCAGAAATAGTCACCACAGTTTGCAGACACAGAAACAGGAGACACAGAGGCCAGAGTAATCCAAGCTCAGCATCACTCTCCAATACAGATTCAGGATCTTCTTCTCTGTTACCGTAAGTCCATGCAAACGTGGGTCTTTCAAAGAGCAGGGTTCAGAGTCCACAAGTGCTTCAGAGTTCCTCAGTAGGAATAGCTGGAGTACAAGGTCCAAGGCTTACAGGAGTCAAGTCACAGGTTCACTGCAGGCTAGGTTCTGAAGCATGATTGCTCAGCTGTGGCTTGCTTAAGAAGCAAAGGAGAGAATCAGGGCGGGAACATGCAAGCTGGAAACTTCATTTTGACTGAGGGCAAGATAGCTGCAGCAAGACAGAAAGTAAAATGGCTGACGAACAAACTGAGTTTCAGGAATATATATACATAGAACCTTACACCTGGTGACATTTAGGGCATACCATCCATTGTAACCCCAGTGTCGGTGTAACTTACCAAGTCTCCTGGCAACAGGTCCCTCCCCGGGTGTCCTTCTGGGAGGTGAGTCTCCACGTCCCGCCGGGTCACAAACACTTCTAAATAAAGTCCAGGCTCCTGGATGAAGCCCCAACCAGCTTTCAATTTAAAGCTCCCGTACTGCACCCTTACGCCGCGGCTCCCTCAGGGTCCTTTATCTTTTCTCATCCGGTCCTTATCTGCCCGGTCCTTCTCGATGTGACGTTGGCGAAGCTTCTGGGATTCGCGCTGCTCCCTTTGTCGCTCGGCTTCTCTCTCCCGACGTCTCCATCTTTCCTCCTGACGCCGGTTGTAATTCTCCTCCACCAGCATCTCCATGTCTCCACACATCAAACTGCAGCTTACGATGTCCGGTTTGCGGCAGCTCTCCTGGCGCCCGACAGTCCGGCGGCGCTCACCTGCGGAGGGAAGCAGCCGCTCTGGAACAGATGACAGTCGGGGCTCGGTACAGACAGGTAGACCTCTGGTGCCTGCGCGGCCTCCTCCATGAGGACGGGTGTCGCTTCTTCTGTCTCAGCGACGGGGGCAGACAGCGGGATCTGGGGTGCTGCCGGTGCAGCGTTTTTTGCAGGAACGGGTGCCTCCACTGCGACAAACGTCAACCGGATCACATTGCAAGGGCGGGATGCCGCACGGGACTCCTCTACTAGAACGGGTGCCTCACCTTCCGGTACAGACACTTCAGGTAAGAGGGATTGGCGCCGCTCCAAGTTTGTTTTAGGGCACGCCAGCTGGCTTCCATCCTGGCGACCCTCCCGGTGCCGGGCCAGGCCTCTTAGGGTATCCTCCGCTTTTTGCAGCGTAGGGAGGGTTTCCAGGCCGGGTGCCCAACGGTGGGTTCCGTGGCGATCGGGGTCGCTTCCGTGGGGGGAGAGCTCTGACTGCCCACCCTTCACACTTCTGCTCGTGTCCCATTAGCCATCTCTGCCAAGTCACATGTGTCATTAGCATCTGGAGAGGGCCCCTCTTTGTAGTGAGGCGGGCCTTGTGTTAGTTCCGCACACTGAGGAGGATGAGGAGGCGGAACTCAAGGCTGTGGGGCACGATCTTACATTGCAGTACCATTTAGAGTGGTCGGCCATCGTTTTCGCGCCACTGAGTGAGTGTACACCCACGAAGAGCACGCCCTTCTTCTTCACCAGTGCCTCGTCGTGACGCAGATATGGAGGAAAAATGGCAAATACATTCTCTGATGATTTTAGCAATTCTCAAGCACAAAACCAGTTCAATTCAGGCACACAGGACTCGCTTTATAGCGAGCTACAGAATCCTGTTCGTGACGCCCAAGTTGAGTCGCACAGAGCCAGAGGTTTTGGGGGTACTTGGCACCGAGCCCGTCGACTTCTATGGGGTATGTCACGGCTTTTACCCGGCAATTGAATCAGAGTCTATTTACTATGTAGAAGTGTATAAACTATAAATATATGTATATATATATATATTATATATATATATAATATATATTCACAATGACATGTATATATATATATATGTATTCTATGTGTGTATATTTGTGTTTACAAGGAAAGAAAGTGTTTTTTTAGTTGCGATATTTTTGTTCCCATAGACTTACATGGGACTTCCGGTATCGGAAATCGGATTATCGACGATATTTAGTGATATCGGCGATACCATTCCGATCCGAATTTTTAGATATCGAGCAGTATCGCTCAACACTACTATTCACACCTTTTTGTCTCACCCACCATCTTAATTTTCTGTGTCTGAGTATTTTTGGCATTTTTATCATTTTTTTAATCATTTATATTTTTAATGAGACTCAATAAAAAGTTATATATTTTACTGTGTTTTTTTTTTGCATTCTGCACTTTTTCCTTTTAGTTTACGTAATTTTATATTAACACAGTTGGGATGATTTAACCCACTGTCCTTTGGTTTTCTTCAAATGTAATACATAATTAGAAAGTTCTGCAAAATCCTAGCCCTAAACACATTTGTTTTAATAAAGCTAAAGTAGACAATCCCTTTTAGAAACCTTTTAACGGTTTTTTATCCATGTGCTAACAGGAAACAGGTGCGGGATGCGATCATGGCTCTCAGTGTCTGGGATTGCACACATTGCTTTGTGTGAATATGATTACCGCACATCTCCGTGAATGCAGGGAAGCAATATTACAACACAGATGAGCTTTGCAGGCAGCGTGGGCAGCCAAACTGCATACGATTAAATTGTGCCTTTATGACCCATTATATAATCTGGCATCGGCAATAAAGAATTAAATTGCCTGACTCTCTGCTTTAAGCATGGAGTTAAACTGCCATAAAGTAGGATAGTTTATACACAATGGTGCCTTATACTGGAAGCTTGTGATCGGGAGGATTGTGGTGTCTTGCTGTATTCCCAGATGACCTTTCATTTTCAAGTCTATAGAGAATCTTCTTCTCTCAGTGTCGGGAGGATTTGATGTGTTCTTTTATTCCAAAAGAAACATTTGCTTTCCAAAAATGTTTTTAGAAACAGAGATAACAACTACCCCAAAGCTCATAAAATGCAACACTTCAATGAAAAATCTGGTAAGGTGTCCAAATTTTCCGATCTCCTGACTCATTGTTTAATACATACAGGTTTTTCTCACTAAATTAGGATATCATCAAAAAGTAATTTGTTTCAGTTCTTCAATAGAAAAAAGTGAAACTCTATATTATAGAGAGTCATTTACAAACGGGTGATCCATTTTAAGTGTTTATTTCTGTTAATGTTGATGATTATCTGTTAATGTGTTGATTATGGCTTACAGCCAATGAAAACCCAAATTCATTATCTCAGTAAATTAGAAAAACAAAAAACACATGCAAAGGCTTCCAATGTTAAAAAATGTCCCTTAGTCTGTTTCATTGGGCTCCACAATCATGGGGAAATGCTGACTAGTGTTGAGCATTCCGATACTGCAAATATGGGGTATCGGCCGATATTGGCTGTATCGGAATTCCCCATTCCGATTCCGAATTTTCGTCTTTGGATTCCGAATCGGGATGTCACTGTCCCCTGTCAGGTCCGTCGGTCGGGTCTGTCAGGGTAGCGGCACTTACCCGCAGAAGATCTCCGGCGGTCCGTCCTGGGACTGCTTCATGGGCAATTTTTTCCCCGGCGGTTTACACAGTTTCTCGCGATAATGCAGTGACTGCTGGGTAATCGCGGCCGAAAAGCGTCAGTCCATGGACGTCACCACCGGGGGGCAGGTAACAGCTGTGCTGCGTCGCATGACAGGCTCTGCCTTCTTGCGATGTGCGAGTTGGGATGTCGTGGACTGTCGTTACATGGACGCGTCGGACAGGTGTATACTGTTTGGTTTGTTTTTTTTTTTTTTAAGGAGATCGATGGCGTCGCAGGAATGAGAGAGTAATAAAATTAATGAAACTGTGGTTTTTCTTTTTATTTCATTAAAGACTTTTTTCTTGCTTTGTCTTTTTTTTATAATTTAATAACTTTGGGATTAATAATGGACGGTGTCTTATTGGGGCACCTCTCCATTATTAACGGGCTTATTGTCACCGTGCAATCAACGGTGACAATAACCCTTATTACCCCCGCTTGCCCCGCTACAGGGAAGTGGGAAGAGCGGGGTAAAGTGCCCCAATTGGACATCTTTTGATGCGCCAAATTGGGGCGCTGTACCTGGTATTATCAGGTGTTGAGGGCCCAAAAACCCTGGGCCTTGCAGTCTTTAATACCAGGCCGCAGCAGTCTGCATTTTACTTGGCTGGAACAAAAATAGGGGGGATCCCCCCCGTTTTTTTTTCGAGGGGTCCCCCTATTTTTTTAAACCCGCCCAGCTAAGCAACTGCTGGGCCTGGATTATTTGGCTTGCAAGGTCCATGGTATTGGATCCTTACCAGCCTGAAAAACCAGGCCCAGCGGTCTGCTTCATCTGGCTGGTTAAAAAAATAGGGGGACCCCACGCCAATTTTTTTCGAGGGGATCCCAATTTTTGTTAATCAGCCAAGATATGCAGACGCTGTGGCCTGGTTTTTATCAGGCTGGCAAGGTCCATGGATCTTGGCCCTTAACAGCCTGAAAACCAGCCTTAGCGGTTGCTTCATCGGCTGGTTAACAAAAATAGGGGGACCCCACGCCAATTTTTTTTTGAGGGGCCCAATTTTTGTTAAAGCCAAGATATGCAGACTGCTGTGGCCTGGTATTATCAGGCTGGCAAGGTCCATGGTCTTGGCTCTTAAAAGCCTGAAAATCCAGGCCCAGCGGTTTGCTTCATCTGGCGGTTAACAAAAATAGGGGGGACCCCCCGCCATTTTTTTTTTAAGGGAACCCCATTTTTGTTAATCAGTTCCCCTTTATCCTGTTGTTCCCTGGCTGACCCCGAAGTGAAAGTGGAAAGCAACAATTAAGCTTTTTCCCCTTAAGGGGCCCGTCTCACATAGCGATATCCTACTGAGATCGCTTCTGAGCCACTAGTTTTGTGACGCAGCAGCGAGCTCACCAGCGATATCGCTGTGT
>JARQOD010000007.1:125717064-125760269 GCA_033576555.1 Oophaga sylvatica
CCTGCTTTGATCTAATTGGGATGCCAGAATATGGGTAAGAAGGAGCTTTTCACACTTTTGTCCCCCCAATATTGGTCTAATACTGGAGATGCCATGAATACTGAGGTAAGAAGAGGCTGCTCCACTGCTGTCCACCAAGTTATCTGGTCTAATACTGGAGATGCCATGAATATGAGGAAAGAATGTGTAGCCCTGGTGGTAGGACACGCAGTACCCTGGAGAGTGTGTGGCGAGACAGCAGTTTAATGTAAAATATCCATTCACTCAACATATACTAGACACAACCCTTGGGTTTAGTGGAGTTTACTCTTGAGGGAGTGGTAAAGGTATGTTTTTAGAGTGATTAGTCTGGGTTCCCTGTCTTCGGACAGTGAGGACGTGTGGAGTGAGTGTCTAGACTTCTAGGAGAGAAGACGTCTGGAGGGAGGAAGGAGTCTAGCCAGCTCTATCATCAGTTCATATCGTGGAGTCTGGTATAGGTGTTTGAATTCACCTTAGTCTAGTCAGAGCTGTATCACCTCATCAGCATACACTGAAGGAAAGAAGAAGTTTAGTACAGAAAGTCTTCAGCATCCCTGTCTAAAGGACGGTATCAGGTTCAGAGACGTGCTCCTGCCTGTTGATAACTGAGCATCTGTAGCTAACTTTGAAGTAAGGAAAAGAAAGAAGTGACTGCTCGACCCTTGGCTAGTTTGAGTGCTTATGTTACCAGCGTGGACAAGGCGAAAGGCAAAGTGGATTTATTGGATTAGTGCTTACGGATTGAAGAAGTCCAGCACATTGCTACCGGTCACTGGGGACCGAAGGGTCACTGTTGTTTCAAGCACAGTGATAAGAAAACCAGGAATCTACCGGACCCTAGGTCGCGGCAGACAGCCCCTTATAGTCAGTACGTAACTGGGGTCAGGGAAGTGAAGACTTAGAGTCAGTGCACGACGAAATAAGAATTCAGCTTCTTCGCAGGAAGGCTCCTAACACAAAGCTGACTGGGCAGGTACAGCTATAGATTAGCTGGAGATTTTGAGGGAACTACGCTTCAGGCTGGTTGTACTCGTTGAATTGGAAGTAAAGGAGGCCCCTAACTTGTCCAGCTGCTGTCTCAAGACACACTCTCCTTGGATCAGCCTCCCTGGGACCTGCCTGAACATCTTACAAGTAAAGGTATGGAAAGACGCTGACCGTGTGAGACTGTGTTCTTTATCTGCACCCGACTTCACAAATCCCATAGACTTTGAGGGACCAGTCCCACCTGTAGGGGACCCGACATCTAGCTGCCTCACCATCCCCTCAGAGATCTACAGCAGCGCTGGTACTAATTACCAGAATACTACAGGTGGCGTCACGAACTGTATATAAATCAATCCCCTGTAAATATATTCCCAACATACGCCAGACCGCCCGGGCCACAGACCGAGCCACAGCTACCTGTGACAATCCCATAGACTTCTACGGGCTCGGCTCTGAGTACCCCATTGCCCTGGTAACCCACAATTGTGGTGGCGGGTCGACACAAACTTGGCGTCACGAACAGGATTCGAAACTCGCAGAATTGCGAGCCCTATGTGCCTAAGGAATTGTTTTTGTGAAAAAGGACTGTTTGCACTTTTGGCGCCAAAATCGCCATTTTTGTCGCCATATTCGCGCCCTCAGGCGCTGGAGAAGAAGGTGGGCGTACCTTCGTGGGCGTCTACCCCCCTGTGGCGCGAAGAAAATGCCTGCCCTCTCAAAGTGCTATTACAACATGCGGTCCTGCCCTACAGCAAAGGAGGTCCGCCTCCTCTTCACCTTCCCTGCGAGGAGGAGGAGACGCAAACCCCACCTCCACGGAAGAGACCGGATGTCTCCGCAGGAAGAAGAGAGATTCTTCTGGAACATCATGGAGGCAGGACGTGTGCAGCCGAGCTGGGAAGCGGAGGAAGGCAGGCCCCGTGCCCCAGCCAAGCTGCCACCGACACCGGAGTTATCCGTGATCCTGCACCTGAAGCAGGCGTTGCTTGAGACAAGAGAAGAAAATGCACGCCTGAGGAAGATGGTCCAGGACCAACCTGGCTTTGAAGAAATTGAGAGACGCCGGCGTACTCTGGAACAGCGGAGGCTGTGGGACACGGTGATCTCTCCCCTCAACGAACCCCCACGATTCCAGATACCGAAGAGTCTGCTGCCCAAGGCGAAGGAGCAACCGGAGGCTGCCCCCGAAAGTACCGATCCCGATCCCACCGGTGAAGCGGTGGAAGCGAAGGAGGTTGAGGAGGTACAGCCAATCCCGGAACGCCCGCCCGGCCAAGAGGCCGCAGCAGATGATCGGTCCCCGGCAGGGACACCGGAGGGGTCCTGTCCGTCACTACCAGATGTGGACTGGGACGAAATGGCGCGCCTGGATGACGTCGCCTACACCGCCCAGTGGGAACAGGAATGGCAGAGTCGTGAGGAGAAGAAGAGGCGTCAGCAGGAGGAAGAGCGGGAAACTCAGAGGAACCGTCAGCGACAATTTGCCGAGCTGATCGCGGACAAAGAGACTGTCCGGAGAGATAAAGGTACTCTGAGGGAACCGCGGCGGCAGGGGTGTGTGACTGAGTTCCAGCTCCGGAAGGGCTGGGGCTTTATCCGTGAACCGGGCCTCTACCCGGCGGTCTTTGTCAGCAGGCGTGACGTAGAATCCCACCTGCCGCAAGGTCATCCCGGGAGGGACTTAGCGAATGGAGATATCGTCACATATACGCGGCATTGGGGAATGAAGGGATGGTATGCCCTTAACGTCGCCATCGTCCGCGACCCCGTCCCAGACGCAGGTACCGTCACCATTACCGCAGCGTCCCCGTTTCCAGTTCAAGCAGTAACCGGCCGTGCCCCAGCATCGCCCCCTGCAAAGTCATCGCAACTAGCGACCCAGAGTTCATCGCAAATTAAAGCCACCTCTTCATCGCAACATGCGACCCAGTCTCGATCGCAATCCCTAACGCGGTCCATATCGCTAACTGTGATTGAGACGCAATCGGTGTCATGTGGAGAGAGTGTACCCGTTGCGCCCCTGGAGGTTCGCACCAGAACTGTGGCGACCCAGACCCTGATCGCAGCACATGATTTGCTGGTCCTGGGATCTAGGGCCCATTGCATCGTTCCAGCCCCCGGGGTGGAAAATGTATTGGAAAAGTGTGATGAAAATGAATAGATAAGTAAAGTAGAATTGGTGAGATCCTTATCGGGTCTACCAAAAGTAAAGAAAAGAAAAGTTTGAAATGTTTTATAAAGTTTTGCACAAAATTATATAGTGAATATATATATTTCTACTGTAGGATGCCCGGCTGGGTAAATGATAAATGGTAAATGGTAAATGATAAATAGTAATCAGAAAAAGTTTTTGCACTTTCGTATTATGTGATATTATATAATATGTCTTTGGTTTTACATTGGACTTGGAGGTTAAGGACTATGCTAACCCAGAACTTACTTGTAAATAGTTGCGCTTCGGTGCTTTCTCTTGGTTTTACATAAACCAGTCACAACTACCTCTGAAAACAAAACCCGTGTGGTGTGGCACTGAGTGAGGTCTGCACTTGGACGTCCTGCAGCCCACCCAGGACCCACGTTGAAGGTTTGGTGCGGGTCCTTCACAAGTATATTGTATATTTATTAAATGCTATTTAATATTTGTATTTTCTATAATGTTTGCAACGTTCAAGATATTCTCACCTCCCGGATGGGAAGATGTTATTGTTTAATGTTTATTGCATAAACAAAATGTCTCTTTTGTATTTTACAGCCCGGGAGTGCTGTCTTTTACCATGGGGGAATGTGTAGCCCTGGTGGTAGGCACACGCAGTACCCTGGAGAGTGTGTGGCGAGACAGCAGTTTAATGCTAAATATCCATTCACTCAACATATACTAGACACACCCTTAGGGTAGTGGAGTATACTCTTGAGGGAGTGGTCAAGGTATGTGTTAGAGTGATTAGTCTAGTTCCTGTCTTCGGACAGTGAGGACGTGTGGAGTGAGTGTCTAGACTTCTAGGAGAGAAGACGTCTGGAGGGAGGAAGGAGTCTAGCCAGCTCTATCATCAGTTCATATCGTGGAGTCTGGTATAGGTGTTTGAATTCACCTTAGTCTAGTCAGAGCTGTATCACCTCATCAGCATACACTGAAGGAAAGAAGAAGTTTAGTACAGAAAGTCTTCAGCATCCCTGTCTAAAGGACGGTATCAGGTTCAGAGACGTGCTCCTGCCTGTTGATAACTGAGCATCTGTAGCTAACTTTGAAGTAAGGAAAAGAAAGAAGTGACTGCTCGACCCTTGGCTAGTTTGAGTGCTTATGTTACCAGCGTGGACAAGGCGAAAGGCAAAGTGGATTTATTGGATTAGTGCTTACGGATTGAAGAAGTCCAGCACATTGCTACCGGTCACTGGGGACCGAAGGGTCACTGTTGTTTCAAGCACAGTGATAAGAAAACCAGGAATCTACCGGACCCTAGGTCGCGGCAGACAGCCCCTTATAGTCAGTACGTAACTGGGGTCAGGGGAAGTGAAGACTTAGAGTCAGTGCACGACGAAATAAGAATTCAGCTTCTTCGCAGGAAGGCTCCTAACACAAAGCTGACTGGGCAGGTACAGCTATAGATTAGCTGGAGATTTTGAGGGAACTACGCTTCAGGCTGGTTGTACTCGTTGAATTGGAAGTAAAGGAGGCCCCTAACTTGTCCAGCTGCTGTCTCAAGACACACTCTCCTTGGATCAGCCTCCCTGGGACCTGCCTGAACATCTTACAAGTAAGGTATGGAAAGACGCTGACCGTGTGAGACTGTGTTCTTTATCTGCACCCGACTTCACAAATCCCATAGACTTTGAGGGACCAGTCCCACCTGTAGGGGACCCGACATCTAGCTGCCTCACCATCCCCTCAGAGATCTACAGCAGCGCTGGTACTAATTACCAGAATACTACAGGTGGCATCACGAACTGTATATAAATCAATCCCCTGTAAATATATTCCCAACATACGCCAGACCGCCCGGGCCACAGACCGAGCCACAGCTACCTGTGACAATCCCATAGACTTCTACGGGCTCGGCTCTGAGTACCCCATTGCCCTGGTAACCCACAATTGTGGTGGCGGGTCGACACAAGAAGAGGCTGCTCACACTGCAGTTCACCCTGTATTCTGATCTAATACTGAAGAGGCCATGAATACTAAGGTAAGAAGAGGCCACCCTGTCTATTTGATCTAAAACTGGAGATATCAGGAGTGCTTAAGTAAGAAGAGGCTGCTCGCATGACTGTCCACCCTGTCTGTGTGATGTAATGCTGGAGATACCAGAGTGCTGAGGTAAGAAGAGGTTACTTACACGACTGTCCACCTTGTTTATCTGATATAATGCTTGGTATACCAGGGATGCTGAGGTAAGAAGAGGCTGCTCACACTGTGTAAGGTTCTGTATATCTGTTTCTGAAACTCAGTTTGTTCGTCGGCCATTTTGCTTTCTGTTTTGCTGCAGCTATCTTGCCCTCAGTTAAAATGGAGTTTTCCAGCTTGCATGTTCCCGCCCTGATTCTCTCCGTTTGCTTCTTAAACAGCCACACCTGAGCAATCAGTGCTTCAGAATCTGGCCTGCAGTGAACCTGTGTTCTGACTCCTGAAGCCTTGGACTTTGTACTCCAGCCATTTCTACTGAGAAACTCTGGAGCTCTTGTGGACTCTGAACTCTGCTCTTGAAAGCCTCACGGTTGCATGGACTTGCGGTAACATAGAAGAAGATCTGAATCTGTTGTGGAGAGTTATTGATGAACTTAGATTACTTTGGCCTGCTGTGTCTCCTGCTTCTGTGTTTGCAACCTGTGTGTTATTTTTGCCAATTTGTATGAAGCAATACAAGACTTTCTTTTTCAACCTGTGTCTCAAGTATTTTCATCGCACCCAAGCACAAGACGCTATATGAACTGTATCACATACATTACAAGATTCTGAAGCCAAACGTTAGTGTCTGCTGGGTCTGGAAAGGCTTGTCTGCTGTACTGTGGATATCGGATGTCCGGTTGTACTTTCTGTGATAACAGTGGTTGTGACTTCTCACAACCATTCCAGGTGAGCAATTCCCTTAAGTTTTTTTTTTTCTGCAGAGTTATCACAGGTAAACACTATTGTTTTTTTTTTTTTTCCTCTTCTCTTTTGTCTGCTGAAACTCTGGATATCAGATGTCTGGTTGAAAGCTTTCTGTGATGATAGTGGTTGTGACTTCTCACAACCATTCCAGGTGAGCAGTTCCCTTAAAGTTTTTTCTTTCTTCAGTGTTGCCACAGGTGAACACTATTGTTTTTTTTTTTCTCTCCTCTTCTTCCAGTATCCTGTCTTAAAAGATCTGGAAAATGGAGGCCCGCATAAAGGAACTTTGTGGAGTGACTGATAGTATCCTTGCAGATTTGCAGAATATAAAGACCCGTCTTACAAATCTTCAGGACCTAAATAATCACAATTTGCAAGTGGTTGGACAGACTACTCAGGATTTGCGAGCCAGGATTGAGGTTCTGGAGGGGCAAGTCCAGGCTCCTGCCATGGCCCCGAGTTCTGGGATTCCCAAGTTGCCCCCTTTTCGTTTTGGTGGTGAACGTGAAAAATTCAGGGGATTTGTTAATCAATGTAATCTTTTTTTTTCTGCACATGCTTCACAATTTCCTACTGAACGATCTAAAGTGCTTACTATAGTTATGTTGCTTACCAACAAGGCTTTGATATGGGCAAACCCTCTGATTGAGACTGAGGATGATTGTTTGAATCACCTTGATGACTTTATTTCAGCCATGGGGCAGGTGTTTGATGACCCCAATCGAGGTGCAACAGCTGAAGCAGCCATGTTAGCTTTGCGCCAAGGTAAGCACTCAGTAGCTGAATATGCCTTGGATTTCAGGAGATGGGCCCTTGATACCACCTGGGACAATTCCGCCAAAAAATCTATTTTTCGAAAGGGGTTATCCCACTAATTAAGGATGAACTTGCTCGTGCCGACCCTCCCACTGCGTTAGGTGACTTTATTAACTACTGCATCCGTATTGATACTCGTTTAACTGAACGCAGGCAAGAGAGATGGTTTGAAAGCAATCGTACTAACCTTTTCCTACCTTCCTCTCCAGCTAAGGAACCTTTGAATAGGATTACACGGGAACCTGAACCTGAACCCATGCAGGTAGACTCTTTGCTACGACGGGTTAGTGATGCACGCAAGGAACATCGTTTTAAGGAGAATCTATGTTTTTACTGTGGTAAGTCAGGGCACTTTATTATTAACTGTCCCAGCCGTTCTCGCAAGACTACTGCAGCACTCATTCATTGTGAGTGTTGCGAGAGGGGATCTGTCAGGTCCGAGCCTCAGGCTCCAGAGATAGCTGCCGCAGCAGATCTTGATTTCTCGGACTTAAACTCCGTTACCTCTGAGGACGTTGACTGTGTAAATGCTGCCATCTTTCAAGTTTCCTCAGCGGTGTCCCAGCTGAGTTGTAAGAAAAACAATTCTCACTGTTTTCTTTCCATCAAACTCTGGGTTGACTCAGCCTGGGTGTCTAGCTCTGCCATGATCGACTCAGGTGCAAGTGGAAATTTTATGGATGTCTCCTTTGCTCTAAAACAGGGAATACGTTCAGTGAAGAAGGCTGCTCCCGTACAGATGGAAACTGTGGATGGCTCCCTGCTGACCTCTGGACCAGTGGATCAGGAAACAGAGCCTTTAAAGGTTCTTATGGGTAAAGATCATCAAGAGAAACTGTCCTTTATGCTTATCTCTTCTCCTCACTTTCCCATTATTCTAGGGCTACCATGGCTGCAGGCTCAGAATCCTACCATTAACTGGGAGACCAAGGAATTACACTTCCCAGAGAAACAGATGAGTCAAAAAATTTCAGCTTGCTCTGTTCCTAAAGGAACCATGTCAGTCCCTGAATTACCAGCTGTATACCAGGACTATGTGGATTTATGTGACAAGAAGAACGCTGACCAGCTTCCTCCTCACCGTCCATATGATTGTCCAATTGAATTATTGCCTGGAGCAGAGATACCTTTTGGTAAGATCTACCCCCTGGCGGGGCCCGAGCTGAAGGCTTTAAAAGAGTACATAGACGAAAATCTAGCCAAGGGCTTCATACGCCCCTCTTCATCTCCTGCAGGGGCACCCATATTCTTTGTAAAGAAGAAAGATGGATCCTGAGACCATGCGTAGACTATAGGGAACTTAATAAGGTTACTATTAGAAACCGTTATCCATTGCCTTTAATCCCTGAGTTATTGGAGAGAGTGCGACATGCTAAAATTTTTTCTAAACTAGATCTTCGTGGGGCCTATAACTTTAGTCCGTATTAGACTGGGGATGAATGGAAGACTGCATTTCAGGTCACGCTATGGACACTTTGAATATCTGGTTATGCCTTTTGGTCTGAGTACCGCCCCAGCCACTTTCCAACACTTGGTGAATGACATCTTCAGGGATCTCCTAGATACATTCGTGGTAATTTATTTGGATGATATTTTAATTTTTTCTAACTCCACAGAGGAACATCATGGACATGTGAGAATGGTCTTGGAACGTCTAAGACAAAATCATCTTTACATCAAGCTTGAAAAGTGTGAATTCCATAAGACCGAAATTCAATTTCTGGGGTATGTACTGTCTACACAAGGAATTAGTATGGATGGAAGTAAAACCCAAGCCATCAATGATTGGCCAAGTCCTAGAAATGTGAAGGAGGTACAGCGCTTCATCGGGTTTGCAAACTTCTATAGACGTTTCATTAGAAATTTCTCTGAGGTAGTGTCACCTATCACCCAACTTACCCGGAAAGAGTCTAAGTTCTCCTGGACTCCCCAAGCCCAGGAAGCATTTTCCCGTCTAAAAGATAAATTTACCACTGCACCTATTCTAGTACATCCAACCCAGAGCTTGCCTTCATAATAGAGGTGGATGCTTCAGACTGTGCCGTGGGAGCTATACTCTCTCAGAGAACAGGTGAGAAGAATGTCTTGCATCCCTGTGCCTTCTTTTCCCAGCAGTTGTCTTCGGTGAGAAGAACTACGATGTGGGCAATAGAGAGTTGTTGGCCATTATTGCCGCCTTCAAAGAATGGAGACACCTTCTGCAAGGAGCTGCACAGCAAATAGTCGTTCTGACAGATCATCGTAATCTTGAGTTTATCAGGTCGGCTAAGTGCCTGACTCCTCGCCAGGCTCGCTGGAATCTTTTCTTAAACCAATTTAATTTTATTATTTCTTATAGACCAGGATCGCGCAATGGAAAGGCTGATGCACTCTCTAGGATTTACTCAGCAGAGACACGTCCAATTACTCCTCCTAAGACTATTCTTCCTGACTCTAGATTCCTAGGAGTGATTCATCATCAAGACCTAATTAAAGACATCAAGGAAGCATACCATGCGGATTCTTTTTTGGCTCAACCCCCAAGGGACGTAAGTCTTGTCTTTAAGAATGGTGTGTGGATTCTGGGACAACGTCTGTATATACCTGAAACAGTCAGATTGAGAGTATTGCAACTCATTCATGATTCCAAAATAGCCGGGCATAGAGGAATTCTAAAGACACAGGAATTTCTTTCTCGTTTCTTTTGGTGGCCCACTTGTAGGAAGGATGTTTTGGATTATGTCACTTCGTGTGAGGTTTGTGCAAGATGCAAAACACCTCGCTCTTCACCAACTGGTCTGTTACAGCCTCTTCCCACCCCGTCCCGCCCGTGGGGATCCATTTCTATGGACTTCATTGTCGAATTACCAACCTCTCAAGGGAAGAACACTATTCTAGTGGTGGTTGATCGTTTAACAAAGGCAGCTCATTTTATCCCTTGTGTCGGCTTACCCACTGCAAAACAGACATCAGATTTGATGATTAAAGATGTGTTTCGTTTACATGGAGTACCGGATGAGGTTATTTCGGATCGAGGGGTGCAATTCACTTCTAGGTTTTGGCAAAATTTCTGTGCAGCATTGGACATTAAAGTAAACCTTTCTTCTGCTTTTCATCCCAGACTAATGGACAAACCGAACGAACCAATCAAACCCTGGAGCAGTATCTCCGCTGTTTTATCTGCCACCTACAGGATGATTGGGTGGATCTACTTCCATTGGCTGAGTTCTCTTACAACAACTCTCAGAGTGCCTCCACTAAACAGTCTCCTTTTTTCTCTAATTTAGGTTATCATCCTAATATTCTACCACGATTTCCCATAGAGACGCCTTTGCCAGCAGTGGCTGAAAGAGTCACGACTTTACAGAAGAATATGGATCTTCTAAAGGAGAATCTGGAATCGGCTCAGGAAAGGTACAAGAAGGCAGCAGATAAATTTCGTAAACCTGCACCAGTTTTTAAGGTAGGAGACCTGGTCTGGCTGTCAACCAGAAATCTTAAGTTAAGGATTCCATCATCTAAGTTGGGACATAAGTACATTGGACCCTATAAATCAGTAAGATTATAAGTGCCGTTGCTTGTCGTCTTCAATTGCCCAGAACTATGAGAATCCACCCTGTCTTTCATGTATCCCTACTAAAGGCTGCAACACCCAATACGTTTCCTGGACGTTCTTCTCCTTGCCCTGACCCAGTGCTAGTCGATGGTCAGGAAGAATTTGTGGTGGAAAGGATTTTAGATTCCAGGTTGTATAGAAATCAGTTACAATATCTGATTAAATGGCAGGGCTACCCAGTGGAGGACAACTCATGGGAGCCAGTCAATAACGTTAATGCTCCTCGCTTGCTCCGTCAGTTTCATCAGAGGTACCCACATAAGCCTGGTCTGAGGTCATCCGGAGGTTGCCCCTAAGGGGGGAGTAATGTAAGGTTCTGTATATCTGTTTCTGAAACTCAGTTTGTTCGTCGGCCATTTTGCTTTCTGTTTTGCTGCAGCTATCTTGCCCTCAGTTAAATGGAGTTTTCCAGCTTGCATGTTCCCGCCCTGATTCTCTCCGTTTGCTTCTTAAACAGCCACACCTGAGCAATCAGTGCTTCAGAATCTGGCCTGCAGTGAACCTGTGTTCTGACTCCTGAAGCCTTGGACTTTGTACTCCAGCCATTTCTACTGAGAAACTCTGGAGCTCTTGTGGACTCTGAACTCTGCTCTTGAAAGCCTCACGGTTGCATGGACTTGCGGTAACATAGAAGAAGATCTGAATCTGTTGTGGAGAGTTATTGATGAACTTAGATTACTTTGGCCTGCTGTGTCTCCTGCTTCTGTGTTTGCAACCTGTGTGTTATTTTTGCCAATTTGTATGAAGCAATACAAGACTTTCTTTTTCAACCTGTGTCTCAAGTATTTTCATCGCACCCAAGCACAAGACGCTATATGAACTGTATCACATACATTACACACTGCTGTCACCCTGTCTATCTGATCTAATACTGTAGATAGCCGTGGTGCTAAGGTAAGAAGAGGCTGCTCACACTGCTGTCCCCGTATCTATCTGATCTAATACCGGAGATACCAGGAGTGCTGAGGTAAGAGACAGCCCACACGGCTTTCCACCCTGCAATTGCTGCTTTGACCTGGAGATAGCTTTTCAGAATGTGGTATAGATTATATTCAGGTCATGACAGAAGGTCTCTTACTGCACATGCTCACAAGCACATGTCCTGTTTACAGTCTAGAACGTGTTTTGGTCAGTGTAAAAACACGGTGGCCATTTCAATTCTATATTAATTACCTCCATAGACAAAAGGAGTATGATGTGGTAATTAAAAGGAATCTGTCACCAGGTTTTTGCTGCCCCTGCCAATCAGCGATGGGGGCAGAGTTATACAGAGCTCATGTCTATGGTGGACTACCTAGCAGTAGGTTTACTAGTGTCTAGTGATATTCTTCTGCTGGAAAAACAGTGTCTCTTTCTATACGGTATGTTGCTCTCAGATTAGGTGGCAGAAACCTGACAAGACATTTCCTTTAAAGGAATTTATTAATGTATTTATAATGACATTTTGTATTTGTATTTATTTATTTATATGCCTGGAAAACCCCTTTAAGTGAATGTACATAGTAAGATGTTACAGAAGTGATCAAGATCCCTGTATCTTGTCTTCTAGAAGAGGACATCTTTAGATTGCCTTTCAGTAAAAACCAGGTGGACTCAGTAGATGCCCTCCAATAAGTGGAAGGAACAGAGGACAGCAAATGAATTAATGGCAGACAACTCTTCCACTCTGACTCTTCCTATTTTAGAGCCGTTTCAGCACATTGGAAAGGTAGACTTTTACATGTGAGCTCTATCAGCTTTGCTCTGTGGATCTGAAGAGCAGAGGGGTTCCAGGGTATCTTGGACACCTACAAGTATCGCATTTAAAGGGCATCCAAAAGGTGTCATGGGTAAGAATCCTTTTTCCTAGCGACTGGTTGTCTTTAACTACAAATCTTTAAATAAGGGTAAATGTGTTCTTGAATTTTGTATGATAAAAATCTATGAAGAAATTGAGCTAAGAGACAGAATATGGTGGCAGGACCTGTGCAGAAGGTCCTCGTGTACTGCCCTATTAATAGTGCTGCCGTATACACCCACTCACCTCCAAGTCCCTTTGAGTCGGCTTTTCCTGTTTATCCGTATCTGCTTCATGCTGCAGCATAATCTGTAATTGTTCCTCTGGAGTAATGGGCCTGCTCTCTGCGTAGGTCATGGTCGCTGTCTGTTGTATGGTCTCATCTACAGACAGCGGCTCTAAAGAGCTATACCTCGCTATCCATCTGCATAATAACAAATTAAATTATTTCTAGCCATCATATTGAGCAATCATAACAATAGTATCTATTCAATGTACTGTTGACACTCCATCCACATTTTATCCATCAGTATGATTATATCATAGAACATATTGTTTTTAGAGATGAGCAAATCTTTACAAATTCGAACTCACCAGCTTTGTCTAAAAAGACGAGTATGACACTGAGGTCTATTAGGCTGTATCCAACCCTTTTCAAGCCTTAGTAATGTCAAAGCAACCTCAACATATATAGCCATGGGCAGATGGACACTAATCAACAGCCTGTTTTCTAACACATTGCACTAATGGACTATTTAAAATCTGTCCAAAAATTATCCCTTTTTGTGATCAGTTAGACAGTTCCATCACTGCCTGCAAGTCTAGGAGAACAACTGAAGTTTCCTGCGCTCAGGCCTACTAAGAATTCACCTGCCTAGGTCTGTGGTCCATGGCAACCCTGTTTGACGATGCATTTTTATAAACGATGTATGAAGAAGCCAGGACTTGATGACGACCATTCATTCTTGTATCACTGCCTGTCTTGTCAACTTTTTAGGTTGTTTTCTGTGTCTATCATGGTGTCCAGACCATGGAGAACAGAGAATCAAGGTTTGATTCCTGAGATGATTACCCTCTCGGACTACGGGAGATAATGATGAAGAATAAAACTACAATACAACAGAGCACAAGAACTCACACTAGTCAATGCAAAAAAAAATGAGAATCATGGTAATCATGGAAGCCGTGAATTTAGTTTTTGTAAATTTTGCCTTCTGTGACTAATCTTGTGCAAGGTTCCGGAGGAATTCATATTAGTCAAAGGCGATGAGATACTCATTCTTACAAATATGAGGATGAAGATAAAGTAAAACTAGTCAAGGAAACCATAATTGTGCTTTCTTTTTTAATGCGTTTGTCTTTTCTGGCCAGTTTTGCTCCAGTGTCGAATCCTGTGCAGGGGCCTGCAGGGTAAATTCACACCAGTTAGTGCCCATAATATACTAATTTTATTAAAAAAAAAGTGGAAGTGGAATGACTTCTGTAACGGGTCAGGTAGGTGGAACCTCTGAGCTTTATTTATACAAGAAGGTTATACTTGTAAGAGAGCGCAGGCGGTGGCGCCCAGGGAGAGACGGGACAGGAAGTCACGGCAAGTGACGGGGCAGTCTCTGGTTATACGGGAAAGGGATCACGGAAGTGACCGGGGCAGTCTCTGGATTGACGGCAGGTTGTCACAGCAAGTAACGGGGCAGTCTCTAGATGGACAGGTATATACGACTGAGATGATGAAGCCTCCGGTAGGCTAGCAGGCAGATGGCGGATGGACACTCCCAAGTGAGCAGGCGAGAGTCTCTGGAACAGCCGGGGATCACCGCTTGTGACGTCCGAACCTCCGGGTAGGGCTGCAGTCAGATGGCAGATGATCGCTCCCAAGTGAGCAGGCAAGAGTCTCTGGAATAGCCGGGGATCACCGCTTGTGACGTCCGAACCTCCGGGTAGGGCTGCAGTCAGTGGCAGATGATCGCTCCCAAGTGAGCAGGCAAGAGTCTCTGGAATAGCCGTGGATCACCACTTGTGACGTCCGAACCTACGGGTAGACTTGCGGA
Organism: Oophaga sylvatica; assembly: GCA_033576555.1. NCBI lineage: Eukaryota > Metazoa > Chordata > Amphibia > Anura > Dendrobatidae > Oophaga > Oophaga sylvatica. The sequence goes on from JARQOD010000007.1 coordinate 125,731,392, forward strand.
CAGGTAGCATACAGCAAACGGACAGGAAACAGGCAGGTAACTGGTAACGGGACCTGAGGGCTGAAGCAGAGTGAACAGTGCAACAACAACATTGCTCGGGCACCTCCATTAAGGGAGGAAGCCCTTAATATAGGGTGGAGTCCTCCGGCATTGGCCGGGGACTTATTTGAAAAATGCGCGCGGCTCCTTTAAGAGCGGGGGAGGGCGCGGGCGCGCGCCCTAAGTCCAGCAGCAGGGAAGGAGCGCGCGGCCCAGCAGGGCGGAAGGAGGACGTGAGGAAGGGTAAGGGGGGCGACGTCCTGCCTGGCAGAGGACGCTGCTGCAGGGGAACAGCGTCCCTGCCTGGCAGAAGGCAGGGACGCCGACGCTACAGTACCCCCTCCTCTAGGCCCCCCCTCTTTAGGCCAGAAAGAAATTTAGCTAGGATGAGAGGGGCATGGATGTTCTCCCGAGGCTCCCACGTTCTCTCCTCAGGACCAAACCCCTTCCAATCCACCAAAAAATAAGTCTTTCTTCCTACCCTTTTGGTGGCCAGAATGTTCTGTACCTCAAATTCATCGTCAGCAGACACTGGAGCAGGAGGTGTACCTGTAGACTTGAAAAAAGAGTTAAGTACCACCGGTTTGAGGAGAGATACATGGAAAGAGTTAGGAATGCGCAAATTGGCCGGGAGTTTCAATTTATAGGACACCGGGTTGATCTGACTGATGATCTCAAAGGGACCGATGAACCGAGGGCCTAACTTGTAGGAAGGAATCTTGAGCCGGACATACTTGGACGAAAGCCAGACCTTATCCCCAGGATGGAATTGAGGAGGATCCAGACGTCTTTTGTCAGCATGTCTCTTCATACGCTCGGATGACTGAATGAGTGCGGATCGGGTACTCTCCCATATGGAGGAAAATTCTCTAACCAGAGATTCCGCAGCTGGATTGTCCACAGAGATGGTGACAGGAACAGGGATCCGAGGGTGCTGACCGAAGACTACAAAAAACGGAGACTTGGAGGAAGATTCGCTCTCGTGATTATTGTAAGAGAATTCGGCCCAAGGCAGGAGCTCCACCCAGTCAGAATGGTGGGCATTAACGAAGTGCCGGAGATAACTGGTCAGATTCTGATTGATTCGCTCAACTTGTCCATTGGACTGCGGGTGGTAAGCGGAGGAGAAATCCAAGGTGACGTCTAGCAACTTACAAGTGGCTCTCCAGAAACGTGAGGTGAACTGTACCCACGATCCGACACAATGTGACGAGGCAGACCATGGAGACGGAAGATGTGGCGGATAAAGTCTTTAGCCAACTCGGGTGCAGACGGAAGACCTGGCAGAGGAATGAAGTGAGCCATCTTGGAAAAGCGGTCAGCGACCACCCAAATGACCGTACAACCGGCAGAAACGGGCAGATCTGTTATGAAGTCCATGGCTATATGCTGCCAGGGGGCAGCGGGTACAGGAAGCGGAAGAAGACGGCCGGCAGGCAGGTGTCTCGGAACTTTGTTGCGGGCACAGGAGACACAGGCAGATACAAAGTCTATTACGTCCTTGTGCAGGGTAGGCCACCAATAATGCCGGGTTATGAGTTGGAGGGTCTTTTTCTGACCAGCGTGGCCAGCTAGTTTAGACGAATGACCCCAGTGTAGGATTCTCTTCCGGTCGGTTACTGATACGAACGTCTTACCAGGAGGGAGACGATTTAGACTCACGGGAGCCACCCGCATCACTCTGGCGGGATCGATGATATGTTTAGGTTCTTCCTCGAGATCTGACACCAGGAAAGACCGGGACAAGGCATCAGCCTTGACGTTCTTGTCAGCCGGGCGAAAATGCAAGAGAAAATTGAAGCGGGCAAAAAACAAGGACCACCGGGCTTGGCGAGGGTTAAGTCTCTGAGCATGCTGGAGGTAAGCCAGATTCTTGTGGTCCGTGTAAATGATTACCGGATGAAGAGCCCCCTCGAGTAGGTAACGCCACTCCTCCAATGCCAACTTGATGGCCAATAACTCTCGGTCTCCTATGGAGTAGTTGCGCTCGGAGGAGGAGAAGAGTTTGGAGAAGAAGCCGCAGGATACCATCCTCCCGGATGAAGATTTTTGAGTGAGTACCGCTCCGGCTCCAGAGGAGGAAGCGTCCACCTCCAGGAAGAACTGCTTGTTGCCGTCCGGGCGATGCAGCACTGGAGCGGAAGAGAAGGCTGTTTTAAGGAAAGAAAGGCCTCCTCTGCTTCGGGCGTCCACTGTTTGGGGTTAGCATCCTTGCGGGTGAGCGCGGAGATTGGAGCAGTCCTGGAAGAGAAGTGCGGTATGAAGAGGCGGTAATAGTTGGCGAATCCCAGGAACCGCTGAATGGCCTTCAACCCCTCCGGTCGAGGCCACTTCTCGATGGCAGACAGTTTCTCCGGATCCATTCGTAGGCCTGTCTGAGAAATTATGTAGCCCAAAAACGGAAGCGAGGTCTGCTCAAAGAGGCACTTCTCATATTTGGCGAAGAGGTGATTCTGCCTGAGCCTGAGCAGAACCTGACGAACATCCCTCCGGTGAGACTGGAGGTCCGGAGAGAAGACCAAGATATCGTCTAGGTACACCACAACGCAAGAGTAGAGGAGGTCCCGAAAGATGTCATTGACCAACTCCTGAAAGACTGCTGGAGCATTACAGAGACCAAAGGGCATCACCAAATACTCGTAGTGGCCGTCCCGGGTGTTGAATGCCGTCTTCCATTCATCTCCCCGACGGATACGAACCAGGTTGTATGCCCCACGAAGATCCAGTTTGGTGAGGATTCTCGCCCCTCTAAGTCGATCAAACAATTCTGGAATGAGCGGAAGAGGGTACTTATTCTTCACCGTGATCAAATTTAAGCCTCTGTAGTCAATACAGGGACGGAGAGATCCGTCTTTCTTTTTTACGAAGAAGAAACCTGCTCCCGCTGGGGAGGTAGATTTCCGGATGAATCCTTTGGCCAAGTTCTCCTCGATATATTCGGACATCGACCTGGTCTCAGCAGCGGACAATGGGTAAATACGCCCACGGGGAGGCGTAGTACCAGGTAGCAGGTCGATCGGGCAATCATACGGTCTGTGTGGGGGTAATGTCTCTGCTTCCTTTTTATTAAAGACATCAGCGAAAGACCAATATGGAATCGGGAGTTCTGGTAGATTAGCAGGTGTAGGAGAAGGACGGACAGGATGAACAGGCACCAGACACGTTTGATGACAGTCCTGTCCCCAGCGAAGAATCTCTCCAGTCTGCCAGTCGAGCACGGGTGCATGCTTTTGGAGCCAAGGCAGACCTAGTAAGAAAGCGTGAGAGAGTCCAGGTAGAACATGAAATGAGATACTCTCAGAATGTAACATTCCCACCTGCAGGGTTATAGCCTCGGTGATAAGCTGGATGGGACGTGGTAGAAGACCCCCATCTACAGCAGCAACAGATACTGGTTCAAGCAGAGGTTTGGTGGGAATGCGATATTTCTCTACCAGAGCCTGTGAAACGAGATTCCCAGCTGCTCCAGAATCAAGTTGGGCTAGTTCGAAGTAACGGTTCTCACGAGGAGAATTGAGACAGACAGCAGCAGAGATGAAGAGGATTTATTCTTGTCTAGGTGGACCTCTCCGAGCGAACCTAGACACAGGCGTTTCCCGACCTCTCTGGGCAGGTACGGATCCGGTGCTCCTTACTGCCACAGTAGAAGCAACTCCCCTCAGCACGGCGTGAGTCCTGACGGGCTTTGACCATCTTGGTCTGGTCGACCTGCATGGGCTCTGCCGGGGGCACTTGAGGAGATACGGAAGGAGTTACAGGTCTTTGAAATGAAGGAGCTAGGCGAGGAAACCTTCTCTCACGGGTGACCTCTTTGGCTCGCTCCTGGAACCGTAGATCAATTCGATTGGCCAGAGTTATTAGGTCATCGAGAGAGGTTGGAATGTCCCGACCGGCAAGTTCATCTTTAATGCGGCCGGACAGGCCCTCCCAGAAGACAGCTATCAGAGCGTCATTATCCCAAGCCAGCTCTGAGGCAAGGGTACGAAACCTTATGGCATATTGACCCACGGTGAGACTCTCCTGATGAAGACGCAGCAGAGATGATGCAGAGGAGGTCTTCCGTCCGGGTTCATCGAATACCTTCCGGAAGGCTAAGAGAAAAGCAGACAGGTTAGACACCAGAGGATCTTCTCTTTCCCAAAGAGGATTTAGCCAGGCCAGGGCCTCTCCGGTGAGATGTGACATGATGAAGGCAATTTTGGCCCGGTCAGAGTTAAACTGGTGTGCCAGGAGTTCAAAATGCAGGGTACATTGGTTGATGAAACCCCGAGCCAGAGCAGGGTCGCCTCCAAACCGAGGAGGAGCTGAAAGTCGAGGTCCTGGAATAGAAACCACGGAGTTGGTAAGCAGCGGAACTGCCGGATTGCGAGTCATGGTGCTCGTGGTGGTTGTCGGGGAAGTATTCAGAGTGTCCAGGCGGGAATTAACACACCGCAGATGACCCAGGATGGACTCCTGTTGAGACCTCTGACGAGACAGTTCATGACACAGGTCAGATAGCGAAGGGGTTTGGGTGCCACCGGGTTCCATGGCCCGAGCAAACTGTAACGGGTCAGGTAGGTGGAACCTCTGAGCTTTATTTATACAAGAAGGTTATACTTGTAAGAGAGCGGGTGGCCCCCAGGGAGACGGACAGGAAGTCACGGCAAGTGACGGGGCAGTCTCTGGTTATACGGGAAAGGATCACGGCAAGTGACCGGGGCAGTCTCTGGATTGACAGGCAGGTTGTCACGGCAAGTGACCGGGGCAGTCTCTGGATAGACAGGCAGGTTGTCACAGCAAGTGACCGGGGCAGTCTCTGGATTGACAGGCAGGTTGTCACGGCAAGTGACCGGGGTAGTCTCTGGATAGACAGGCAGGTTGTCACGGCAAGTGACCGGGGCAGTCTCTGGATTGACAGGCAGGTTGTCACAGCAAGTAACCGGGGCAGTCTCTAGATGGACAGGTATATACGACCTGAGATGGTGAAGCCTCCCGGTAGGCTAGCAGGCAGATGGCGGATGGACACTCCCAAGTGAGCAGGCGAGAGTCTCAGGAACAGCCGGGGATCACCGCTTGTGACGTCCGAACCTCCGGGTAGGGCTGCAGTCAGATGGCAGATGATCGCTCCCAAGTGAGCAGGCAAGAGTCTCTGGAATAGCCGGGGATCACCGCTTGTGACGTCCGAACCTCCGGGTAGGGCTGCAGTCAGATGGCAGATGATCGCTCCCAAGTGAGCAGGCAAGAGTCTCTGGAATAGCCGTGGATCACCACTTGTGACGTCCGAACCTCCGGGTAGACTTGCGGACAGGTAGCATACAGCAAACGGGCAGGAAACAGGCAGGTAACTGGTAACGGGACCTGAGGGCTGAAGCAGAGTGAAACAGTGCAACAACAACATTGCTCGAGCACCTCCATTAAGGAGGAAGCCCTTAATATAGGGTGGAGTCCTCCGGCATTGGCCGGGGACTTATTTGAAAAATGCGCGCGGCTCCTTTAAGAGCGGGGGAGGGCGCGGGCGCGCGCCCTAAGTCCAGCAGCAGGGAAGGAGCGCGCGGCCCCAGCAGGGCGGAAGGAGGATGCTGAGGAAGGGTAAGGGGGGCGACGTCCCTGCCTGGCAGAGGATGCTGCTGCAGGGGAACAGCGTCCCTGCCTGGCAGAAGGCAGGGACGCCGACGCTACAACTTCGAAGATACCACAGTTGTTCCTGCCGACAAAATTTGTAGCCTCTTTGAAGGGCCTCAGTAAGGGACACGCATCCATCATCCTCATCACCTGCCAAAGGAGAATTACGGGGTAACACAAGCTCCAGTTTCTTTGCTACGTGAAATATTTGGTTACTTGTCCACCTTATGTTGCTTATACAGATGCTCTAACATGTGTAGCATGGCATTCCATCTCGTTGCAGTGTCCGAAATAAGATGGAGCTCATTCATACCGCTTCTTCACTGAAAATTCTGGAGGCCATTCTATGCCACATAAGAACAGTTGAAATGCCCACACACTCTCCTGGCCAGGAGCATGACCACGTTGAAGGGATTATATTTGTTAGAAAATGTGCACAATCAAGTTGAGCACCTACTACACGCAGAGAGTTGCAGACAGCATGGTTTAATTTGCCCAAACACATGGGAGCCACAAGGTTCTTGGCATTGTCGCTTACTGGGGTGCCTAGTTATAGTTAATGGGGAGCCATCCGGTGTTACGTTTGATACAACGTTCTCCATTGCTGCTGTTGGGGAGCGGAGAAGTTCTTTGAGGAGAACATGGAGGAGGTTCATAAGTGTCACCCCGTGTAGAGATGTCGCCAGTCACCACCTGGAATGCTTGCAGAAGTGCATTACTGCTGTTCAAAACAATGACTCAATGGGCTGCTGTCAACTGATTGACTGTGTTATACCACGTGATGTGATAGCTACAAGGCAATGTGGAGAAGCCCACCCAGCCACGGTCAAGCCTTCATTGGCAGATGAAAATCTTCTACTATGTGTAAAAATGGTAGCAGCTATTTTTGGCAAATTCACTGAATTCCTTAAAAATCACACCAAATTTGATATAAATTGATTTGCTTATCTCCAATTGTTATAATGTATATGATTCTAGGAATTATGTAGAAATCATCTCATAAAAGTTATGCTCCTATGTGTATAATGAGTCTTCAGAGGAGTCGATAGAAGCCTAGCATTTCTATGAGAGATAAGCTTTATTACCTATCAGTGCTGTGTTTGTTCCTGCGAGACAGTTTCAACTTTTTCGGAAGGCATGAAACATCCTTTGAAGCTGAATCTATTAGTTAAGGAAACCGACAGCTTGTACCTACAAAAGAAAGAGCATACAAAACAGCCATAGAGGATATGAGTTATAGCAACTAATATTATTATTGTTATCCTAAAATTACTTTATTTTATTTTTAATGTGACCAATGTAAAGTATCATTTGCAAGTGGATCAACACCAGTTATCACAATGCATTCTGACCAGGCTTGTAGATGGGAGGGAACCTGGGTCACAAATATGCAACTAATATCCCTGGAAATTATCGTAGCAATACCAAGGCTTGTATTAAAGGGAATCTGCCAGAGGATACATGGGCAACATGTATGAGACACTGGCGGCATGATTAAAGCCATACAGCACGGTGAGCACTCCTATGCATGGGAAAGTTGGGCGATATAGCTGCTAGATGAACCATTGTTTGACCGACCGGTGTCTAAAATCTATGGGGGGTTTAGAGTGGGAAAATCTTTTAGCTCTCCGCTAATGTGGATCTTTTATGAGAGACCCTTTTCTATTAACTCAGAGTTCCTAATAGGGGTGTTTGCTTTTAAAGGGGTTGTCCTGGACTATTTTTTTTTTTTTACTATGGGCCTAAAAATTAACAAGCAACTAGTTGCTAACAGAGGCAACAGTTAGCAGCTAACAGTTCACAATAGTAGGCAGCTACTACCCAGCACTGGTCAGAGCGGCCACCAACCGCTTTGGCTGGCGATTTAGCTGTTCAACATCAACAGAGCAGCTCATCTTCTTCTGGGCAGCTGTCGACAGGGCATGACTGTAGACGCAATGCTGATTGACAGCCGAATGCCCACAGCATGATCACTCAGCATGATGTTGGTAGTAATGCCTCCTCAACAGAGCAGAAGGGAAACCGTTGCTCTGTTGACGTGACGTCAGCAGAAGCCGCTGAATCACCAGCAAGAGTAGTCTGTGACTGCTCTGTGCCGGCAGAGATCGGTGCTAGGTAGTTATCAACTACCTACCTATTAGATCCTAGGCATGTAGTAAAAAATTTTATAGTCCTAGATAGCCCCTTTAAATGGATCCCTGTTAATAATCTAAAGGGTATTGCATTGTTGTGACCTCGCTGGTAATCTGTAAAGGAATCCAACATCTGATGTTCAATTTCCCTGTAGTGTTTCCATAGGAAAAATAAAACATTATAGAGTTCTCTTAAAAATTAATGTAGAGGGATATCCCTAAATGTTTTGAGTCCTCTAGAACGGGAGAAACTCTTCTATTCACTCAGCTACTAGATGAGGATCCTTAATGGAGCCCCCTACATTAAACTGAGAATGCTATAATAGTCCAGAACTACTATGTTCTGGGAGGATTTCTGCAATATTGATTGATTCGTCATAATACTTATTATTTAGCATTTTTATTATACTCATCCAGTATACGTCTTCTCTATTTTTTATTTGATCTATTTTTTATAAGCTGTAAAAAGAAGAAACTTTTCACCAGCAGACATTTTAGTTTGTTGGATGACTGCAATGGAGGTAAATAAGACACAGCCTAAAAACCCATGGTGTTGGATTTTCAGAGCACGTTGAAAGGACAAACGTCTAATAACCATCTTAGAAGCACACGTTTTGCAGGTAATAATTTTGAAGACAGAAGTGTCTATAAAAAAAAAAAGACTGGCTCAAGGCAGACTTTCTGTTTCCTTCAATTATTTCTCCAGTGGCAGATCAGCAGGAATGTCTTTGAGGATATGCTTATAAAACATTAATTCACTTTTCTAGCAGATGACGTGATATGTCTCTGCAGAGAACACCACCGGAAAACCATACTTAACTCCTTCGATGACATAGAAAAGTCTACTGACTGACTGTGTAGCCCTGGTGTAAGGCACACGCAGTACCCTGGAGAGTGTATGGCGAGACAGCAGTTTAATGCTAAATATTCATTCACTCGACATATACTAGACACACCCTTAGGGTAGTGGAGTTTGCTCTTGAGGGAGTGGTCAAGGTATGTGTTAGAGTGATTTGTAGTCAGTGTCTAGACTTCAGAGAGAGAAGACGTCTGGAGGGAGGAAGGAGTCCAGCCTGCTCTATCATCAGTTCAGATCGTGGAGGCTGGTACAGGTGGTCTCATTCACCTTAGCCTAGTCAGAGCTGTACCTCATCAGCATACACTGGAAGGAAAGAAGAAGTTTAGTGCAGAAAGTCTTCAGCATCCTGTCTAAAGGACGGTATCAGGTTCAGAGACGTGCTCCTGCCTATTGATAACTGAGCATCTGTAACTAACTTCGTAGAAAGGAAAAGAAAGAAGTGACTACTCGACCCTTGGCTAGTGTGAGTGCTTATGTTACCAGCGTGGACAAGGCGAAAGGCACAGTGGTTTATTGGATTAGTGCTTACGGATTGCAGAAGTCCTGCACATTGCACCCGGTCACTGGGGACCGAAGGATCACTACTGTTTCAAGCATAGTGATAGGAAAACCAGGAATCTACCGGACCCTAGGTCGCGGCAGACAGCCCCTTATAGTCAGTACGTAACTGGGGTCAGGGGGTGAAGACTTTGGAGTCTCTGCAGGACAAAATAAGGATTCAGCTCTCTCGCAGGAAGGCTCCTAACACAAAGCTGACTGGGCGGTACAGCTATAGATTAGCTGGAGATTTTGAGGGAACTACGCTTCAGGCTGGTTGTACTCGTTGTATGTGGAAAGTAAAGGAGGCCCCTAACTTGTCCAGCTGCTGTCTCAAGATACACTCTCCTTGGATCAGCCTCCCTGGGACCTGCCTGAACATCTTACAAGTAAAGGTATGGAAAGACGCTGACCGTGTGAGACTGTGTTCTTTATCTGCACCCGACTTCACAAATCCCATAGACTTTGAGGGACCAGTCCCACCTGTAGGGGACCCGACATCTAGCTGCATCACCATCCCCTCAGAGCTCTACAGCAGCGCTGGTATAAATTACCAGAAGACTACAGGTGGCGTCACGAACTGTATATAAATATCCCTGTAAATATCCCCCAACATACGCCAGACCGCCAGGGCCACAGACCGAGCCACAGCTACCTGTGACAAACCCCATAGACTTCCATGGGCTCGGCTCTGAGTATCCCATTGCCCTGGTAATCCACAATTGTGGTGGCGGGTCGACACAACTTGGCGTCACGAACAGGATGCGAAACTCGCAGAATTGCGAGCCCTGTGTGCCTAAGGAATTGTTTTGGTGAAAAAGGACTGTTTTCACTTTTGGCGCCAAAATCGCCATTTTTGTCGCCATATTCGTGCCCTCAGGCGCTGGAGAAGAAGGTGGGCGTACCTTCGTGGGCGTCTACCCCCCCTGTGGCGCGAAGAAAATGCCTGCCCTTCAAAGTGCTATTACAACATGCGATCCTGCCCTACAGCAAAGGAGGTCCGCCTCCTCTTCACCTTCCTGCGAGGAGGAGGAGACGCAAATCCACCTCCACGGAAGAGACCGGATGTCTCCGCAGAAAGAAGAAAGAATCTTCTGGAACATCATGGAGGCAGGACGTGTGCAGCCGAGCTGGGAAGCGGAGGAAGGCAGGCCCCGTGCCCAGCCAAGCTGCCACCAGCATCGGAGTTATCCGTGGTCCTGCACCTGCAACAGGCGTTGCTAGAGACAAGAGAAGAAAATGCACGCCTGAAGAAGATGGTCCAGCACCAACCTGGATTTGAAGAAATCGAGAGACGCCGGCGTACCCTGGAACAGCGGAGGCTGTGGGACACGGTGATCTCTCCCCTCACGAACCCCCACGATTCCAGATACCGAAGAGTCTGCTGCCCAAGGCGATAGGAGCAACCGGAGGCTGCCCCGAAAGTACCGATCCCGATCCCACCGGTGAAGCGGTGGAAGCGAAGGAGGTTGAGGAGGTACAGCCAATCCCGGAACGCCCGCCCGGCCAAGAGGCCGCAGCAGATGATCGGTCCCGGCAGGGACACCGGAGGGGTCCTGTCCGTCACTACCAGATGTGGACTGGGACGAAATGGCGCGCCTGGATGACGTCGCTTATACCGCCCAGTGGGAACAGGAATGGCAGAGTCGTGAGGAGAAGAAGAAACGCCAGCAGGAGGAAGAGCGGGAAACTCAGAGGAACCGTCAGCGACAATATGCCGAGCTGATCGCGGACAAAGAGAGTGTCCGGAGAGATAAAGGTACCCTGAGGGAACCGCGGCGGCAGGGGTGTGTGACTGAGTTCCAGCTCCGGAAGGGCTGGGGCTTTATCCGTGAACCGGGCCTCTACCCAGCGGTCTTTGTCAGCAGGCGTGACGTAGAATCCACCTTAGTGCACAGGCCATCTGGTAGAGGATCTTTAGCAAAGTGAATATAGTCATTATACGCGCTCTTAATGAAGGATTGGTATGCCTTACTGTCACATCGACAGTGAAACCGCCCAACATGTCCTGCCTACGGAGCGTCCCGTTCCAGGATTATATTGTTAGAAATCGGCACAATCCCAGTTGACCCTAATACACGCAGAGATTGCGACACCAGGTTTCAAATTTGCCCTAACAACATGGGACCCAGGTTCATGCATCTGTCGACTGGGTCCATTATGGGAGCTACTGTAGTTTGATACACGCTCCATTGTGTGTTGGAGGAGAATGTACTTTGGGCGGACATAGGAGGTTCTAGGCACCAGAGATGTGCGATCACCTGAATGCTGCAGAAGTGATTTGCTGTTCCTGACTAGGGCCTGCATGTCATGATTCCCGGGTTAACAGTGATTTGAAGAAAGCAATAGTGAGGAAACCCAGCGGTAATCCTTCTTGGCATGAATCTCAATATGTAAAAAGGTAGAGTTTTTGAAATGTCATTTCCTTAAAATTTCACAAATATTATGATATAATATATTTGCTATCTAAATTGTGTATAATGTATATGACCTAGGAAATTATTTGTAGAATTTCTAATAATTATGTCTTTGTATTAATGGAGTTTGAGGTGTGAGCTCCTAGACTTCTTGATAATAGTTTTACCTTCAGTGCTTTTCTGGTTTTTACCTCGACAGTTTAACTTTTGGAACAGAAAATCCTTTGAGTGACTATTAGTTAAGAAACGAGTTGTCCTCAAAGAAGAGCACCAAACCCACTTGAAGGATATGGGGGTTTCACTAATATATATTATTATCTTAAATCTTTGTATTTTTTTTTAATGTGACCATGTTAATTGTTCTTGCAAGTATCAAAGTTATTCACACTCCCGGCTGTAAGAGGGTATGGTCACAAATGTATTATTGGAAATAAGCAATACCATTTGTATTTAAGGCGCCGGGATACTTCTATTTAACACTGGGGAGATAATGGTGAGCCCCTGGTGGTAAGGGCAATAGCGCTAGTGAACCTTTGGAGAGGTGTTAAATTTGTTGGTGGAAAATCTTTTTATTGCTAAATATGTCGATTTTTATGAGAGACTTTTCTAGACTCAGCCCTATAGGGTGGGTTTGCTTTGAGGGTGCTGGAATATTTTTATGTTTTGTTAGTATGGGCCTAAATTAAAGAGCAACAGTTCTGGACGAGGCAAGATTTCAGCAGCTATACAGTTCACAATGTGGGCTAGGACAGGTCTACATCACACTGGCCTCAGAGCGGTCCTCAACCGCTTTGGAGGAAGAAGAAGTTTTAGATGTTCACACTGTCAAAGAGCAGTCAGTTTCTGGGCATGCTGTGACAGGGCATCTGTAACGAATCGTGAAGCGAATGAAAGAATGATACTCGACCATGATGTGGTAGTTGCCTTCTTCACAAGCTGGACAAGGGAAAGCCGTTGCTTTTAGTGGATAAGTAGCTGCTGAATCAGAAGGTCTGTGCACTGCTCCCGGCAAGTGGGACAGGAATCACTACTTCACATATTGATCCAGGAATAGTACAGAACATTAGTCGCGCAGATAGCCCCTTAATGGTCAGTTAATAATCTGGGTATTAAACATTGTGTACTCTGCTGGTCAAATTAAGGATTCACATCTGATGTTCATTCCTGTAGTGTTCTGGAAGATAAACTTATAGAGTTTCTTAAGATTATTGAGGGATATCCTACGTTTTGCCAGAAGGTGTAAACTCTTGTATTTGTACAGGAGGTAAAGGAGCCACCACTTAACTGAGAATGCTATATAGTCCAAATACATGTTCTGGGAATCTCAAGATTGATTCGTCATAATACTTTATAATTTAAGTTATGATCAAACGTCTTCTCTGATTTGTAGATCTTTTTTTTATGCTGTACAAGACTTTCACAAACATTTAGTTTTGGATTGAAGGAGGAATACCGCCACCTGTGGGACAGAGCACTAAGGACAACGTCAATACCCATCTAGAGCCACAGTTGCAGGTAATAATTTAGAAGACTAAGTGTCTATAATTAATAAAATATCGCACGGGTAAATTTGTTTCCTTCAATATTTCTCCAGGGACGCCAGGGCACATGTCTGAGGATATGTACAAACATTAGAACTTTCCAGGGTGTATGCTCTGCAGAAACATCCCGGTAAACCACTAATTTGGTGACGGTCGACACTGACAACTAAAGGTTAGTTAGTTCATCCTAAGGCAAGGAGAACATCCCGAGGATCAAACTTGGGGGTGGCATTTTGCTCCCTTTAATTAGTTTTTTCTTTTCCCATGGATGCCATATAAATCCATAGAAATTTTTTAAAAAATTATGATACAATCCAGCACGTATTATGGAGGTATTTTCGCCAAGTATTTCTTACTGTAGGAACAAAAATAGCACCCTACAGAGTCACTTCCACTACATTGTGGCCTTCAACGTTGCATTCTCCACAAATGTTTCTGGTCTCATTAATGGAGTGTTTGGATTTTAAAGCATTGATGACTAGGTAGCTGTGGGTGGCTGAAAAGTGTCTCATATACACAAAGGGTGGAAGTAGCTTACGCAAGGCAGCCAGCAAACACAATCCAGAAGGAAGGACAGGTAAGTCAGAGGTGCAAGCCATGGCAATAAGGGTGTCAACACCTAATGGCAAAATTGTTGTGGCAACATAGGATTCTATTGAATTAGGCAGTGTATGATACTATCATTGATAATAGTGTGAGATTTAAAGAAAATCTTCTGATGTGCTGCATACAAAGACTTACTATTTTTCTATTGTTTGAATTCAATTAAAAATAACAAAAATTAGACCACTTTGCAATTAGTCTTTATTAAAAGGTTTATTCCAAGTTTTTACTTTGAGGAGAACGTGGCTCTGCAGAGCTTCGACTGAATGTAATGGAAGTCATTCAATAAAAAGTCGGTATGAACAAACTTTTCTTCCAATGCATCTTAATTAGTGATGAGCAAGTATACTTGTTGCTCTGGTTTTTCCGAACACGCTCGGGTGATCTCTGAGTATTTGGAAGTGCTCAGAGATTTAGTTTCTGTTGCCGCAGCTGCATGATTTGCATGATTTGACAGCCTGAATACATGTGGGGATTCCTTAACAGGCAAGCCTCACAGGTATTCAAGCTGTCCAGCAGTCATAAATCATGCAGCTGCGGCAACAGAAACTAAATCTCCAAGCACTTCCAAATACTCGGAGATCACCCGAGCGTGCTATGGAAAACCCAAGCAACGAGTATACTCGCTCATCACTAGTGTTAATGTTACAGTAAAGATAAACTTCCCCACGCACATAAATCTTCAGCACAAAAAATGTAATAGGAAAGTCCATCACCATTCTCATCAAGGTGTAGTTAATGAAGCAGTCACATTAGGTTTTTTATTCATTAAATGTGTGTATATACATATGCACGTAATGTAGTGTGAGTGCATTAATATACTCACCTACCACTGCGCTCTCTGGTGTCCAGCACCGATCTTTTCCACTTCCCAGTGACGTTACTGCGAGTGTCCAGGTCACTCTGCGCTCTATGCGGAAGTTCAGAGCAAGTTCAGAGAAGAGCTACCAGGATGGTGAGAAGACTGTAAACTATGTCCTACGAAGAACGGTTAAAGGATCTGAGAATATTTAGCTTGCAAGAAAGAAGTCTAAGAGGAGACTTAATAGCTGTCTACAAATATCTGAAGGGATGTCACAGTGTAGAGGGATCATCATTATTCTTATTTGCACATGGAAACATGAGAAGTAATGGAAAGAAACTGAAAGGGAGAAGATACAGATTAGATATTAGAAAAAACTTTTTGATAGTGAGGGTGATCAATGTGTGGAACAGGCTGCCACGGGAAGTGGTGAGTTCTCCTTCAATGGAAATCTTCAAACAGAGGCTGGACAGACATCTGTCTGAGATGGTTTAGTGAATCCTGCATTGAGCAGGGGGTTGGACACAATGACCCTAGAGGCCCCTTCCAACTCTAACATTCTATGATTCTAAGTCTCTTTTACAATGAAAGCTTGTGGGGCCACATTCTGACCCTCCACAGGATTACTGTAAAAGTAACTTACGGGTCATGCAGCGCGCAGTATGACTGGGAGAGTCTGCAGAACAGTGGCGTCACTGAGAAAAGAAGAACGACGCTGGACACCGGAGAGAATAATGGTAGGTGAATATTTTAATACACTCACACTATGCTACATTTGCATACACACATTTAATTAATAAAAAAAACTTAATGGGAGTGCTTCTTTAATCCATTTTTAAGGGGTATAAAGGGCTCCATTCTAGCGATGTTCAAGAGAGACGCTACATCAGGGACCAGTCTTCCACCTGTTATGACAGTTCAGGGACCTTCAAGTCCCTGATGAAGCGATTCTGCAAAACATATCTAGCATGGAGCCCTTTATGCCCCCATCAAGGAAGATTAATGTCACCTTGGTGAGAATTGTGATGAACTTTTCTATTACATTTTTGTGCTGAAGATTTATGTGCGTTGGGGAAGTTTTTATGTACTATGATATTAAGAAGTACTGCAAGAAAAGTTTGTACGTGTTGTTTATTGAATGATAGTGTGTAAAGGCTTTGAGCGAGATGTACAGTGGTGCAAGGTTGTATTCAAATGGATTAAGGGTCATTATGTTATCTAATGTAATGGAAGTCATGCATGCGCACCTCCGATCGATTTATTTTCTAT
Source organism: Oophaga sylvatica (assembly GCA_033576555.1). Taxonomy (NCBI): domain Eukaryota; kingdom Metazoa; phylum Chordata; class Amphibia; order Anura; family Dendrobatidae; genus Oophaga; species Oophaga sylvatica. The sequence goes on from JARQOD010000007.1 coordinate 125,747,195, forward strand.
AAGGTTATTGGAGATAGCCTAGCACAGCTAAAGAATGAATGAGGGAAGTAGAGGTGTGTATGCTTCACAACCCTCGGAACGCCATAAAAAGATCAACATCCAGGCAGTTTGGATTCTACTTGGCAGAGATGCTGTAAAACATTTCTTACCATCTAACCTGCCTCATCGCTCACTGTATACATAGTATATAGGAAGCACTGATAGTGCTTCCTCCTCCTGACCTAACCGTCATGTGATCAGTGGGTCTAAGGAGGGAGCAGGAGATGCTGTATCCTAGAAGACCCAGTCAGTTCTGCTATGCAGCAAGGATTCTGTATTTCCACTGTAACTGGGGTAATATACCAGCCCTAGTTACAGGTGAAGTCAAGAAATGAAAAAAGTATCTAGATATTCAAATGCCCCTTTTAACGTCTTTTAGGACATATTAGGGAGCACAATATGAGAAATAAATGAAAAATAAATTAATAAATTGCAGGTAAAAAATATTAATAAAAACCCACTGTCAATCTAAATCACTGCAACTAGCCCCACTCCTGCCTGAAAAAAATATATATCTGATCTATAAAAATGTGTTCCACTTTCTGTAACAAATATTTTTAAACGTATTTCAGTGGTGCTTCGTGTTTCTACAAAATTATTTTTTTTTTAAAAGTGAAAAAAGGACACATATTTCCTATATTTTCCCACTATTATCACCTGATATCAACAAAATGTAAAAAAAAAGGATGACAATAACAAAAAAATTAAACCCATGTATCACAAAAAAAATGCAAAAGTTATTTGAATATCTATGGGGACTTAAAGGGAACCTGTCAGCTAATTTTTTGCATACAAGCTGCGATCACCGCCATTAGGGGCTTATCTACAGCATTCTGTAGTGCTGTAGATAAGCCCCCGATGTAACCTGAAAGAGAAGAAAAACAAGTTAGATTATACTCACCCGGGGGCGGTCCGGTCCGATGGGTGTCGCAGGTCTGGGTCCGGCGCCTCCCATTTTGATGCGATGACGTCCTCTTCCTTGCTTCTGTCGTGGCTCCTGAGCATGCATAATTCTCTGCCCTCAACAGAGCAAAGTACTGCAGTGTGCAGGCGCCGGGAAAGCTCAGAGGAGGTCCGGTGCCTGCGCACTGCAGTACTTTACTCTGCTCTCAACAGGGCAAATCAGTATGCCTGCGCAGGAGCGCGACAGAAGCAAGGAAGATGACGACATCGCATGAAGATGGGAGGCGCCGGAGGACCCGGACCGGCGATGCCCATCGGACCGGACCGCCCACCCCCCAGATGCGTATAATCTAACTTGCTTTTCTTATCTTTCAGGTTACATCGAGGGCTTATCTACAGCATTATAGCATGCTGTAGATAAGCCCCTAATGGTGGTGGCTGCAGCTTATATGCGAAAAATTAGGTGACAAATTCCCTTTTAAAAAAAAAAAGAAATGGAAAAAAAAGTTTTTCTGAAATTTTCAGAAACTAAAAATACATACAAATTTGCATCACTGCCCCCTTTTTTAAGAGTAAAAACATCCAAGATACCAAAAAAAACGTCACCTTACTACACACAAACAAGACCTTACACAGCTCCATCGATGGAAAAATAAAAAAGTGTCAGAAGTTGGCAACAAAGATCAAATGTATTATTTTTTTACAATTTTCAGATCTTTTTCCCTTTTAAAGAGTAATTGTCAATTTAATTTATGTTCCCCACAGATCAATAGTACAGGTGAAGATAAGCAACTTTGTAATATGTCTTACACATTTTTAGGATCACAATTTCTAGATCTTTAAAAACCCCTAACTATTCATTCTAAAGATTGTCCATTTTCATTTTAATGAATGCGTTGGGAACCTAATTTTGTGGTACATGCTAATTATTATTATAGGTTCTCCTTCTTTGTACCGAGCTGCCCACTTGTTAGCACCGCTTCTTCACAGTCTGCACAGTTCTCACATTGAGGTCGCAGTCAGACGGGCGTATAACAGACGACGATTGCATCGCAATGCTTGGACTGGCCGGTGGCTCTCCGGACCCAAGCGTGACAGCCTTTATTTCTCTGTAGCTGTCACGTTCAATTCAAGAGAGCCGCCAGCCAGTCCCAACAATGCGATTAATATTCGTCCGTGTTGTACAATAGGGGCATGTGACTAGACCGGTCTATTATCCTCCTGCCATTAAAAAGCAGCTTCCCCATGTACAGTATTTTAGGAGGCTAATGGGCAGATCTGCCCACATGCTCCCGCATTAACTACCAATGCAACAAGAGAAGACTTATGAGGATGGCAACACTAACAAGTGAACAAGCTTCACATAGAGAAAAACTAATACTTATATATATATTTGTAAAGGCCACAAAATAAAAATCCCTGCACACTACTTGGACAACCTCTCCAAAAGACAAATACTGACCCCTGGTGTAGGCGCCATTCCAGCAGTGTCGGCATTGGCTCTCCCGGGGATTGCTATATCATGCGATCATTGAGGCCAATTAGCACTGGCTTCACTCTCCTCTCCTACAGATGTAATTGATATCGGGAGGAGGTAACAGCTGTGGCTGCCCTCTCACATCCTCCAGATGTCTTGATTTGTCTGAAAGAGGAGAAAGTGAAGCCAACGATGGTTGGCCTCAGAGATTACAGGGATTGTAGCGCGATCTCCGGGAGAGCCAGTGCCACACCGCTGTAACGGCAACGGAGGAGAGTGTAGGGAAACATAGGGATTCAGTAGAGGTTGTGCAAGTAGTAGACAACACCTTGAATAGATGTTAATAACTCCAGGGTCACAATGGATAGACCCATACAAGTAACAACCCATATATAAGCAAGGACGTTTTCATTGAGGCTCTAACAGTGTAAAGGATACGCGAGCGGCTCTGAGTCTAGGTGACATCTTTGCTGTACTCGGCCTAGGAGATGGCATCTTCTTTGACATCTCTGGAAGCTTCAGGTCACGAGCTGTAGGTGAGTAATTATTGGCTATGGAGTTACTGGGATTCCGGTGATACCTTTGTTCTTTGAATGGAGCAGCCAGAGTCCATGATTTGCTTTGCATCAGTGGAGGGTAGATACTGTGCATAAGAACGAGCTAAAATACAAAAACAAAGTAGGATGGATATACAGTACAGACCAAAAGTTTGGACTCACCTTCTCATTCAAAGATTTTTCTGCATTTTCATGACTATGAAAATTGTAGAATCACACTGAAGGCATCAAAACTATGAATTAATCACATGTGGAATTATACATTACACTTTACAAAAAAGTGTGAAATAACTGAAAATATATCTTATATTCTAGGTTCTTCAAAGTAGCCACCTTTTGCTTTGATTAATGCTTTGCACGCAGAAAAGGTGAACGGATGGACTCTACATGCCTAGTTCCCACCGTGAAGCATGGAGGAGGTGGTGTGATGTGTGGGGGTGCTTTGCTGGTGACACTGTTGGGGATTATTCAAAATTGAAGCAGTGAGCGGTCCAGCTCACCCCAAACCATCTCGATTGGGTTCAGGTCTGGTGAGTGTGGAGGCCTGGTCATCTGGCGTAGCACCCCAACACTCTCCTTCTTGGTCAAATAGCCCTTACACAGCCTGGAGGTGTGTTTGGGGTCATTGTCCTGTTGAAAAATAAATGATGGTCCAACTAAACGCAAACCGGATGGAATAGCATGCTGCTGCAAGATGCTGTGGTAGCCATTCTGGTTCACTATGCCTTCAATTTTTAATAAATCCCCAACAGTGTCACCAGCAAAGCACCCCCACATCATCACACCACCTCCTCCATGCTTCACGGTGGGAACCAGGCATGTAGAGTCCATCCGTTCACCTTTTCTGCGTGCAAAGCAGTAATCAAAGCAAAAGGTGGCTATTTTGAAGAACCTAGAATATAAGACATATTTTCAGTTGTTTCACACTTTTTTGTAAAGTGTAATGTATAATTCCACATGTGTTAATTCATAGTTTTGATGCCTTCAGTGTGATTCTACAATTTTCATAACCATGAAAATACAGAAAAATCTTTGAATGAGAAGGTGTGTCCAAACTTTTGGTCTGTACTGTAGGTATTTTCTTTATCAATACAGAACTAAGAAGTAATCAATAATGTGAATAAAGGGATGTAACATTACCACTTTTAGACATGTATCTGAGACAGCTTCGTGACAAATGGAATATTATATGATGCTGCACGCTTTCAAACCTACAGACAGTTGCCAATAAACTCTGAACATTCAGATGTTTGGTCCTTAACATCCAACTAGTCCTTACACCCCCAGATGAAAAGTATTTATTAAAGAAATTCTTAAATTCATTTCCATCAGAAGAATCCACGCTGCTGTCGGGGAGGAAACTATTTCCCAGGGGGTAAAAAATACAATTGTTTTATCCACTTGCACTCTAATGAACCGTCTTGCGATGTTTTGGACCGATCAGATTTCCAACCAAATTGCCATCAATTACACATTACTGAACTACTGTTTCACACCATTTTTTCTATCTCCATCAGGGCTTCCATGTAAAGCCCAGAAAAAGGGGATTCAGATGGAACCCCGAGCCAGACTGAGTGTAAAATCAGAAAATTTCGACTGTTTGACCTTTTTTCTGGGGTTTAGATGGAAGCCCCTGAGGAAGACCGTGAAGGTTGTTGAAACTTAGTATGACACCATCCTAAAGGTCCATTTACCCTGCATGATTATCATGAACGAGTGTTCCCAGTGTTGCACAATTATCATGCATTCGAAACAGGCTGCCGATCACCCGACGAACAAGCAAAATGCTCTTTGGTTTGGTGAAATGATCTGTTTTGCCCAATCTTGGGCATCCACTTTACTCTCTGTTTTTGCAGAAGCTGCTTGCACAGACATTGTTTTTAAGGCCGGCGTCACACTAGCGAGTTTGATGCGAGTTAGTCGCACGACTAACTCGCATCAACACCCGGCGCGGCCGCCCACTCTCGGACCAGAGTGCGCGGCTGCATGTATTTCTATGTCGCCGCGCACTCTGGTCAGAGAGCGGGCGGCCGTGCCGGGTGTTGATGTGAGTTAGTTGTGCGACTAACTCGCATCAAACTCGCTAGTGTGACGCCGGCCTAAAAGAATGTCACCGAGCTTCAGTACTTAACTATGCCCTGTGCACACCACTGAACCAATGCAAAAGAGTAGAACACTTCAGTATTAGATCTTAGATGAATAATTAAAATCAAATTATGCAGATCCAAAATGCAAATTTAGCATGAAGACTCAGCATCTCCATAAACCCACTGCTTTTGTTTGTTTGTAAGTAAAAATCTAAGAAAGTCCTTCAGAAAGTTGTGTCCAAGAACAAAGGACAAAAAACCCTGTAAAATTTGGGAAATTTTGTGCCAAGTTAAAACAATAATTCTACTTCTGCTGACATGCTGAGCTTGCTGTAGTTTCAACACAATCAGTGTTTTATCAGCAGGAGATTATCACTAGAGGACCAGGTGTCTCATGCCAAGCCGTCCAGCTAATCTGTGTAATCCTGCCCCCACCACTGATTGTCAACTTGCTGACAAATGTAAAGTGTACACAGGAAGTTGAAAATCAGTGGTGTGGGAGGGGTTATACAGAGCTCAGCATTCAGAGAACTGCTAGATCTCCAGTAGAAAAAACAACCATTTTATAAAAACTACAGTAAGCTGCCCAGTAAGTGAAACATCACTGGAATCAGCGTCCCAGTCCCTACATCGTTCTTTGCTCAAGGTTCCATGCAAAGGAAGAGGGAAAGACAATACATATCACAATTCGCACACCTACATGATAAATAAATAGTTTATTAACAACAAATTGACACTACCATGAATAAAACCAATTAAAAAAAAACAAATAAGAATACACATCTGATAACATGGATGTATAAAATATACACTCCTGTAGAATATCAAAGATAAAATACAATACGATACGATACGATACACTTTATTGATCCCGAGGGAAATTATGGTATCACAGCAGCGTTACAACAGCATTACAAACAAACCATTACAAACAGCATTACATAGAGTAATTACTAGACACAGATTTGCACATGACTAACCACAATACGTAACAAACAAAGGTACACAAATCTCTAATCATTTCCATTAGTGCACCAGTCCTAGGTTGTAGTCATCTTTCACCCTTAGTGAATTGTTATACACCCCATAGCGGTAGGCACAAACGATTTCCTGAATTTCTCCTTCTTGCACCTTGGAAGGATTAGACGGCTGCTGAATGTGCTCTTCTTCTTCAAGAACAGCTCGAATAGTGGGAGTGTATTATTGTTCATTATAGCCCTGCACTTCTTTCCTGCACTTCAATCAAGAATGGGTATCAAATAAGTAAAATGTCAAATATAAATGAGTTTAATGATAATAATCTTTATTTATATAGCGCCAACATATTCCGCAGCGCTTTACAATTCAGAGGTTCATATACAACAGTCATAGGTAACATAGTTAAGAAAATACAATAATTAAAGTAAAAATAATGACGCCCCTCTCTTCAGAGCATACAATGTACAATGAGGTGGGAGACACAAAGTACAGGGGCTTATTTACAATGATGGTCCCACCATCTTGAGGAAATGGGGGATAAAGGCTACATGAGCTGGTCACCAGCCAATATTCGTAGTGCTTTTGGGTGCGGTGGAGTTTGATGGAGAATTATGTTCAGAGAAATAGTCAATGGACTATATATAAAAGGACTTTAATTAGAGAATGTGATAGGCCAACATAAACAGACGTGTTTTTAGGGAGAGCCTAAAACTGTGTAAGTTGTGGTTATTCCTAATTTCTGGTGGTAGAGTATTCCAGAGAATTGGTGCAACTCGGAAGAAGTTTATAATGTAAATGATATAATAAATATCATTAGTGCAAAAATATATCTGATAATGTCATAATAACGACATGGTAAATTGAGAAAACAGAATAATAAAGTGAAAATCCATAAAGATAAAGTGCTAAATATGCCAGATGATGTCCAATTGAGAATCCATTAAAAATATATAATAGAACAATAAGATATCCAAATAGCTGGAGAGTTCACTACAGAAACCTAATGATTAGGGTGTCACGGTTAGAACCTCACGTGTATCGGTGCTGGAGGCAGTTTCATCAGCTTGCTGTAGTTTTAATACAATCAGTGTTTTATCAGCAGGAGAATATCACTGCAGGACTAGGTGTTATGTGCCAGGAAGTCCAACAGGAAGTCCAACTAATTTGTGTAATCACGCCCCCAACACTGATTGGCAGTTTGCTGACAATGTACAGTGTATAAAGAAAGAGGCCAATCAGTGATGTGGGCGGAGTTATATAGCACTGCTACAGCTACAGCAGAGAAAACAGGGATTTTATTAAAACTGCACCAAGCTCTCCACTAAATGACACATCATTGGAATCAGGCTCTCTGTCCGTACATGATGCTGCTGAAATGGTATTACGGTAATTTGCCATAATGATAAATTATGCAATTGAATGTACAGCATTTACCTTTATATAGGAACTGCATTGTCAGCAAACAAGAGATTGTGGAATTGGCCAAGTGTCAGGAAGATAGCATAAAAGGGGAAACAAACACCAAGCCCCTTTTTCCTTGGTTATAGGGTCCTTGCTTTTTTATGTATGTTCCAGTAACCCATAGCCCCTATTGTTTTGCTGATATGTGACTCTCCCAAGGGTTTGATCAGATTACATCGATCCATTTTATGCACAAGCCATCAATGATCTTTCCTAAAAAACCTCTTTAATACGTCTTCATTAGCACATCTTCATTAGCACGTCTTCATTCATGTGTGAATTGACTAATTAATGAAATAGGTTATCTATTCGCGTTGCGAATCCCATGTGATTATTTTACATTTATGACATATGGGCATCACAAGTCACCTGAACCACCCTGCTATGATCCTTCTATCAGGCATCAAAACATAAGCAGAGAATATTGATCAAAGTATGACATTCTGAAGTCAAAGCGACATACTTTGGGGTCTCAGAAATGACAGATCTGTACAAAATACAATACGGTTTACTTTTCCCTTTGATTAAAGTTCCTGCAGTCTTCTCGTTATCCCCCAGAGACCAATTTGGAGAAAATTCGCCTTTAACACCCTATGCCATAGATCACCCTGCTGTACATCTGTAAATGGTAAAGTTACGCATTTACCAGCCGACAAGTCATTCCTTGTTTTATTAATAGTGGTAATAAGAAGGAGTCTGTGAATAAGAGAGCAGCATAGAAGAAGTGCAGTAATCCCCACTTTGAAGAAGCGTTAGAAACTCTTCTGTTGTATAAAGGATGTAGAAGCTTTGAGAAGAACCCGAATCACAAGTTCATCATTCTTCCATGTTGGAGTTGGGTAGTGTCGGAGGGAAAACCTTATCTAAGGCAAGCAGGAATGTGCAAAATCCTGAATTTTAATTGCTCTGGATTCCAGTGATCTATTGTGTTGTCTTAAGTGATTAATGGGAACCGGTCAAAAGATTAAAGGGGTTGTCCTTCTTTAGGGACATTTGGAGCTAATAGCGTTTGTTTTTTCTTTTTACTTATTTTGCATGGTTGATCTTTTAAAGGATCTTTGTTTCCCTGAAAAATTTAAGAGATTATCCTGGATTATATACATTTTTTACAATGGGCTGAAGAACTAACAGAATGGTAGGTGAAAACTACATGCCTGTTCTGCCTCGCACCGTGTGGTCGTTGGCCACTCCTGCAGGAGATTCTGCGCCTTCTGCTGAAGTCTTGTTGACAGCGCAGTGTCTGGAGGAGAGGAGGTTTTTCCACCAACATACAGGAGGATTCTTTACTGTTAGGGCAGTGAGAATCTGGAATTCCTTGCCTGAGGTGGTGGTGATGGAAAACTCAGTTGAGGGGTTCAAAAGATGCCTGGATGTCTTCCTGGAGCGTAACAATATTGTATCTTACAGTTATTAGGTTCTTTAGAAGGACGTAGAGCTGGGGATTTATTCTGACAGAATATAGGCGGAACTGGATGAACAAATATCTTTTTTCAGCATTGCAAACTATATTTTCTATTCTCCTCTGCGGCTGTGAGTCAGCGTCCCTGCCGGCGAAGGAGACAGCATGCAGGGACGCCGGCGCTACAGTATTTCACGTAGGCAGGAATGATTTGGACACCAGAGCTTCAAGGAGCTGATCAATGACATCAAGTATGATTGCTTTAGGCTCTTGTCTTCCAATCTGGGTATTCTACCAGTTTGGTGTGACATCGTTTCACGCCTTTCATGCTGACATGGGAAATCGGTCGAAAGGATGAACAAGACCCACAGCAAAGTCAACAGGGAGGTGTCCCGTTTCATTGCACCTCATGGGGAATCATGGTACGGCACTGTAATTTGGATGTTCCTTCTTGGGAATTTTTGAAGTCAGAGGGAATTCATTCGAATACAATTGGTATAGATAGTTGGTCTTTTTCTCTGATGGGAGGGATTGAGAAGGCTTTATGTTTGTGGCGGGACTCGCATGCATAAAGGGTCATGCCTGCTCGCTGTGGCAGAAAAGGAGGGTTTTGAAGGACGGAGGAGGGGGAGACAAGTGCAGGGATGGGTGATTAACATATGTTTCAAGGTTCTTACAGAAATGTAAGCAGGGGTCTCAGGGGGACATTATGGTATGGTCCCACATGGGCCCAAGAGGTAAGAGGGCCCATTTCTACCTCCAAAGCAAGTACAATTTTGCATTTTTAGGAGCTCTTGGTTTGCAAATGGCCCATATATTGTTCTTGCACAGAGGCCCTTTTCTGTCCTCATAGGTGCCCTCAAGTCAGTGCATTGGGGCTGAGGATGGTGTGAAGGAAATGTTAGAGTTAAAGAAAAATAGTTCTTCAATTCCCCCCTGCTTTCTGGCGGTGATGCCATGTATACATACTGATAGGTAATTAATATTGATTTAATGTTATAAATTATGTTTAGATTTAGTCAATAAAATGAGGCTGCTGTGGCCATTATATTCATCTTCACGCAGTGTGTGTTTTATTTAATTAGATAAGAGAATTTGGGTCCTTAGATTTATTTCCGTATGGGCCTATACAGTCACATATTCCGAAGTCATGGTTACAGTACAACTAAGGGATGATCATTGAAATGTCATTACGTATCTCCTCATATGCAATTTAATTATTACTTGATTTAGTAAAAGTGTGAAAGATGAGGCAGTTCTATTTGTGAACAGTAGATAGGAATCCAATATATACTTCCTTTCTTCTTTTGATGAATACCCCAGAGATACTTTTTACTCTTGGAAGAAAAAAAATTGTATAAAAAATTATATATAAACCATGTGGGAAAAATAATAAAAAAGGTAATACAAAACACATCAATGTACAGTACATGTACCCCAAAACAGCACTAAAAACACAATTACAAATACAATTTGTCCCACATAAAACAAAGCCTTATACAGCAAGTACGTGAAAAAACAAATTAAAAAAATTGTTTTTTTTCTGGATGCCTGATGTATATCTGTTCTAGTCGATGTGCTGTGTCTTGGTTGTCTGCCATCTTGATTCCTTCTTCCCCTCTGATGTGGTTCCCCTAGTGCAGACTACATTTTCCAGAATGTCATAGTCTCATCATAATGCTTTCTCTCCTATCTAATGGCAACCAGTAACATATTAATGACATAGAGCTGCTTCCTCTGATGCATACAGCACAGCATCAATTTATCCTATGTGATGTGTACACAGCAGTCTCAGTGTATCCTATGTGATATATATACAACAGTTTCAGTGTACCGTATTTTTCGGACCATAAGACGCACTTTTTCCCCCCCAAAATTTTGGGGAAAATGGGGGTGCGTCTTATGGTCCCAACATACCTAAAAATCCGGTGGTCCCGGTGGCGGCGGCAGCCTCCCTGTGGTGCGGTGGTGTCTGGCCAGCAGCCAGATCTCAGGAGACGAGATCTCGGGAAGAGATCTCGTTGCCGAGACTTGAATGAGATTCGGCGGCCATCTTACTGGAGGCCCCTGGCGGCCATGTTTGAGGACGCCACCGCGTTGCAGGAGGGAGCGGAGCTGTGGGGGGCTTTCCGGCTAAGAACAAAATGCCGGCGGAGCCCCCACGCAGCACAGAGCCCGCTGCTGCCCCGACACCACCACACGGAAGGCTGCGTCGGGACCGCCACCGCAGGCCCCTGGCGGCCATGTTTCTTGAGGCCACCGCGTCGCAGCTGCGGGGGGCTTTCCGGCTTAGAGGGAAATGCCGGCGGAGCCCCCCACACAGCACAGAGCCCCGCTGCTGCCCCGACACCAGAGAGCACAGGAGGCTGCATTGGGACCACCGCTATGGGATTTGTGAGTACTATATATTGCACATCCACCACACAGAGCACAGCCATCCCACAGACCACAGCCACCCCACAGAGCACAGCCACCCCACAGACCACAGCCACCCCACAGACCACAGCCACCCCACAGACCACAGCCACCCCACAGACACAGCCACCCCACAGAGCACCCCTGCAACACAGAGCACCACCACCGCACCAGCCTGGACCACCGAACGACCCCTGTGACCACTCCTCTACCTGTGCTGATCTCTTTGCTGGTAACCTAAATTCGGACTGTAAGACGGACCCCCATTTGACACATTATTTTTTTTTCCCTATTTCCCTTCTGAAAATTTGGGGTGCGTCTTATGGTCCGGTGCGTCTTATAGTCCGAAAAATACGGTATAATTTGTGTCGTAAATAGCAGTCTCAGTGAATGTTATGCAATGTAACATAGTAACATAGTAACATAGTTATTAAGGTTGAAGGAAGACTTTAAGTCCATCTAGTTCAACCCATACCCTATCCTAACCTGCCCTAACATGTTGATCCAGAGGAAGGCAAAAAAAAACCCAGTGGCAACAGTAAGCTTCACATTGGGGAAAAAAATTCCTTCCCGACTCCACATACTGCAATCAGACTAGCTCCCTGGATCAACGCAATATCTAGGAAACTAGTGAATATAGCCTGTAATATTATACTTTTCAAGAAAGGCATCCAGTCCCTTCTTAAATTTTAGTAGGGAATCACTCATTACAACATTAGATGGCAGAGAGTTCCATAGTCTCACTGCTCTTACAGTAAAGAATCTGCGTCTGTGATTATGACTAAACCTTCTTTCCTCCAGGCGTAGAGGATGCCCCCTTGTCCCCGTCACAGGTCTAAGAGTAAAAAGATAATTAGAAAGGTCTTTGTACTGTCCCCTCATATATTTATACATTGTAATAAGATCACCCTAAGCCTTCGTTTCTCCAAACTAAATAACCCCAAGTGTAATAACCTGTCCTGGTATTGCAGACCCCCCAGTTCTCTAATAACCTTGGTCGCTCTTCTCTGCACCCGCTCCAGTTCAGCTATGCCTTTCTTATACACCGGAGACCAGAACTGTACACAGTATTCTAAGTGTGGTCGCACCAGTGACTTGTATAGAGGTAAAATGATGTTCTCCTCATGAGCATCTATGCCTCTTTTAATGCATCCCATTATTTTATTTGCCTTTGCAGCAGCTGCCTGACACTGGCCACTAAATGTGAGTTTGTCGTCCACCCATACACCCAGGTCTTTTTCAGTGACAGTTTTGCCCATGTAAACTGAAGTATCGGTGAATCCTATGTAATGTAGACAGCAGTCTCAGTAACCAGACAGGAAGAACAGCGCTCCATCCAGGTGAGTATTGTAGAAAAAAGCTTTATTTCAGGCCATCACAAAAACACAACGTTTCGACCTAAAGCGGTCTTTTTCAAGTGAAAAAGACCGCTTTAGGTCGAAACGTTGTGTTTTTGTGATGGCCTGAAATAAAGCTTTTTTCTACAATACTCACCTGGATGGAGCGCTGTTCTTCTGTCTGGATACGTCTTTTCCAAGTTGGTTCCTTGGACCTGGTACGTGCGCCCCCTCTCCTGAGAGTGCTGTCGACTTGCCTTTTCTACTAGCAGTCTCAGTAAATCCTATATGATGTATACAACACAGTCTCAGTGTATACTAAGAAATGTATACAGCACCGTCTCAGTGAATACTATGTGATGTATACAGCACAGTCTCAGTGTATCTTATGTGATGTATACAGCACAGTATCAATGTATCCT
>JARQOD010000007.1:125760369-125998042 GCA_033576555.1 Oophaga sylvatica
CAGCAGCACATCTCTCGGTGTGAACTGCAGAACTGCTGCTGATAATATGAAACTGTATGGGGACAGATTGATCTACTGGTGATCATTCCGTGTCCATCATTCTTCCTCAGCCGGCGTAAAGAGGCCGGGAAAGAAGCGTCGAACGACTTCAATTTTGTCGATCTCGCTCATTTAACGGTCTGAACTCAGCGCATGTAAATGCAACCAAAATGTTTCTGTGTGATGGTGCAATATGTGAGCATTTGGGGCCCCACTTTAAACTTTTGCCCAGGGCCCCATTTTGTCTAAAACCGGCCCTGTCTACAGGGGACAACCCCTCACATAATCTCAAACTATCTCACTATCCCTGTGTAAACCTGTCCTAAAAACCTGCAATCTCGGGTAAAGGAATAAATATCAATTAAAAGCTACTTTTTTGAAAACTGGAAAAAAAATGAGGGTAATAGTAGTAATTAGGGATGTACAACAATAGCGTGTTGTGCATTCAGCATACCAACCAGCAATTAGAGCAAACAAATGCACCCAGACCATATGCCAGGCTGAAACATTGCCGATCTGAACACCCACACACACAGCATTTGGCAGGAAAGCAATTCAGTACACAAAGAATTACCATTTGAAAGATACCAAGCTTGGGAGTGAATACGCGGGCACTGTAATTGTTTCGTTTCTGGCACACGGATACAATGTACCATCCTGTAAATACTGCCATCTGTACAGAACAATTAGACGGTTTACCCAAAATATACCGGGACGTCTCGACAAACAATGACCAGAAACTGACGCATCTCATGGTAATGATATACAACTGAAGCAGTTACCCGCAAAAATATCCTGAGTGTTAAAGAAAAAAATAAAAATTATACAAAGTAGGATAAAATTAAAAAATATAAAATAATGAATAAAAAAAAGCACCAGTGATTATGAATCCTTCCATTTTAAAGGGGTTATCCTATTTTAATAAATCGAAAATCCGACTCACCGCAATGTGTTTGGTATTGCAGTAAAAAGTATCTGCCAGATCGTGTAATATAGAGGAATAAGGTGAAAATTCAGCTTCGTGAATGGCCACCGATCCATTTCAACATGATATTTTAGAGCTACGCTCTTGAGTTGGCACAACCCCTTTATAGGGGACTTTTGATTACTGTATATCTTTTTGGCCGGTACTGCTTCTCTAACACTGCTCTGGTCACTATGTACTGGCATATTGGTGGTGACGTAGTGGTGATGTATTGAGCTCAACGACTGTATAATGTAGATGGTAAAAACCTCTACAGCAACAGGGTATGTCATTATTTGAGATTGGTGAGGTTCATCATAAGACTAAAGAGGCAAGAATATTAAGTCTCCTTTCAAAGTTTTTCCTGCACAGTGGTCCTCCTGGCCACAAATTGCTCAGGGATCATAATTTCACATAAAAACTCAAACATTGGCCGGACAAAATGCTTGGAACCTTTCCAAAATTGTGGGTAAACAATTTTGTTTCAAGCATGTGATGCTCCTTCAAACTCACCTGTGGGACGCGACAGGTGTGGACAATATGAAAATCAAACCTGAAACCAGATAAAAAGGTGTGAAGTTGACTGAATCTTTGCATTGTGTGTCTGCGTGTGCCACACTAAGCGCGGAGAACAGAACGAGGAGAAGAGAACTGTCTGAGGACTTGAGAACGAAAATTGCTGAAAATTATCAACAATCTCAAGGTTACATCTCCAGAGAACCTGATGTTACTTTGTCCACTGTGCAAGTTTACAACCCATGGCACCGTAGATAATCTCACTGGACGTGGACAGCAGAGAAAAATTGATGAAAGACTGAGGCGCAGGATAATCCGGATGGTGGATAAGCATCCCTAATCAAGTTCCAAAGAAATTCAAACTGTCCTGCAGGCTCAAGGTGCATCAGTGTCAGCGCGAACTATCCGTCAATATTTCAATGGAATGAAACGCTATGGCAGGACACCGAGGACATGAGTACATTTTGGGAAAGCGTCTTGTGGACAGGTGAGACCAAGATAGCGTTTTTTGGTAAAGCACATAATTCTACTGTTTACTGAAAATGAAATGAGGCCTACAAAGAGAAGAAGATAGTACCTACAGTCAAATATGGTGAAAAATCAAAGATGTTTTGGGATTGTTTTGCAGCCTCTGGCACTGGATGCGTTGACTATGTGCAAGACATCATGAAATCTGAAGATTACAAAAGGATTTTGGGTGGCAACGTAGTACACAGTCAGAAAGCTGTTTTTGCGTCCTAGGTCATGGGTCTTCCAGCAGGACAATGACCCCAAATAATTCAAGAAGCCCCCATAAATGGATGGAAACAAAGAGCTGGAGAGCTCTGAAATGTCCAGAAATGAGCCCGGATTTAAATCCCTTTGGAGAGATCTTAAAATTGCTGTTGGGAGACGGCGCCTTCAAATGTGAGAGACCTGGAGCAGTTTGTAAAAGAAGAGTGGTCAAAATTCCAGTTGAGAGGTGTAAGAAGCTTGTAGATGGTTAAAGGAAGCAATTGATTGCAGTTATTTATTCCAAAGGATGTGCAACCAAATATTAAGGTGAGGGTGCCAACAATTTTGTCCAGCCTATTTTTTGGGTTTTGTGTGAAATAATGGTCCAAGTTGCCTTTTTTCTGTTTTTTTGTGTTGTTCCAATACACACAAAGGAAATAAACATGGGTATAACAAAACAAGTGTCATTGTAATAATTTTCCGGGAGAAATACTTAATTTTCTGGAACAATTTCAAGGATGCAACACTGTCGGCCATGACTGTATGAAATCGAGTTTAATCAAAAGGCTGATCAGTCTATATTCAATGTATTAGCCAATATTCGAACAGCCACCATAGTGAATGTCAAACAAACACCTCCGGGTTAGCCCCCCCTTAGTGAGAATTTGGTAAAAAATGATTACATTCGTTAGATCTTTGTTAGATCCGGTTTGATCAACCAAAACTAACGTTAGATCACCCACAAAATGAGATATTTACGATCTTTTCCAGGGGGCTAACCTAGCTAGCCCCCCAACTTTGAAATTTGCCATTTTTTGGATGGATTCTGATAGATATTTGTTAGTTTGTTGCCCAAACCAGATCTAACAAAGATCTAACGAATGTAATCATTTTTACCCAAATTCTCACTAAGTGGGGGCTAACCGGGGTGGTGTCAAACAGCCTTCCCAGAAACAACTTGATAGAAGAAGAAGAGAAAGGATTTATATTTTAGAAGCATTTCTATATTTTTACTAGCCTGATTGATAGACCTTTAACTGTGTTGTTCTCTCCATTGGAGACATGGTACATGAAGGTATATGATTACAATAAAATATGCAGCAAAGCGGCATAAATTTAGTCAGAAAAGGGGTCAAATGTGAGATATCTGTTCAGGCTTGACAGCACTTCTGTGTGATACCTGTCCTATAAAAAAAAGTCTTGTTTATTCTTTTTGTAGATGAAAAAAACTGATGACACATTCTGTCACACAGACAAAATGGATGGAATTCAGATCCAGTACATTGATGAAAATCAGCAACTCGGTCCTTTTTTTCTCATGTGCAAACCTCCTCTAAAAAAAAAAAACCCCTTACGTCTGAATGAGGACTAACAGTGCTTTCACATTCCGTTTTTCTGCATGTTCCTGGGTCCCGTCTGGGTTTGCACCCGAACCACCTGCAAAATGGGATTCCGACGTATGTGCTGAAGGGATCATAGACTATAATGGTGCCGACAGAGTGGACGTGCATTATTTTTGGGCAAATCTGCTTACTGGAGGTAGACACCCAGACACAGTCTACTACATCTGAGTGTCTGTGTCCAGTAGGGGTATACACCCAAAAATGATGCACGACAGAGCACGCTCGCTCTATCAGCACCATTATAGTTTATGGTCGGCACATACGTCTGAATACCATTTTGTGAGGGGGTTCGGACGCAAACCCCCGAAGGGACCTACGAACGTGCAAAAAAGTGCAATGTGAAAGCACCCTAAGGGTCCCATAGGCAATGATGACAGCCAAGCAATGGTTAGGATGACAGCCATCTCTCCTGATTCCTCCGCAGAACGAGCACTCCTGTGCTCTCAGGGAATAATAAGGAGGCCCCCATTCACAATAGACTAACATCGGGCAATATCTGCTGGCGCTGCCACCTAATGTGTACGGGGTCACCTGACTATCCCCCGACAGAAGATGTTGGGGGGTAACTAAGGATTCACATGTCCAATTTTGTATTGCTGACCCCTTCGTTCTCCATTACATAAGCCGTGAGCACGTATGGGGGAACTTAAAGGGGTGTTCTCAAGTTTTAAAGACACCACCCATCCAAAATATAAGGGATAACGTTCTGATCGCTGGGGTCCCTCCACCGTGGCCCCACCGATCCTGAGCGGAGAGAGGTTAATTATATGCACTACTGCACCTTTGATTCTAATAGGAGTGCCAAAAATCAGTTGTCAATCTCCGGTTCTCGGCATCGGTCAGGACCATGCGGTCGGACCCCCAGTGATCGTAAATAGGGGATAACTTTTAAACAGTATTTAGATACAGAGCCGGAGCAGCAGCAACAACCTTTACTTCAGGTGGAAAAAAAATATGGCTACAACTCTGCCTTCAGTATATTATCGCAAAATCTTACAAAAAAAAGGTCCAAACCTTAATAAAAGTGCGCACATAAGTTGTAATATGATTTAATTTTTCGCATGAACGTCGCCTTCCAATACAAGAGGCTGGGAATGATCATGTTATTTTTCCCAGTGACTCAAAATTGGGAACATTGACGACATGTGATCGGCGCTTTATAACTTGTGTAATATTAACATACTTCATAATTAGTGAAAATTGAATTAAAAAACAAAATGCAAATTACCTTCTGAATCCTCGGAGAGAGGGAAGAATCCATGGTGGATCGCCTGGATCTGGTGGGATCTGTGACTATACTCTTCCCTGTCCCATACAAGGATTATTACACAGCTCTCTATGGGCTCAGCAACACCTCTGTTATGAATTTGCAGAGGAACAACTCTGGTAACTAAGTAACACTCTATGGGACCCCAGACCACAAGGTGTGTTTGTGTAGCCGTGCAATTAACCCCGTCAGTCACATATAATCCCTTCACTACACTACAAAAAGGCAGAAATAGCAGAGTGTATAAGGGAACAGGCTGTCTGGAAGTAGCTGCCCCCTGAAAAGTGAAACTTGCTGCACACACACAGGTCCTTGGGTTACCATGGCGCCGGTGTACAGGCATCATGGCCGCCTGGAACTTCTCCATTCCTGTGAAAGGCCTTGTAGTTTATTAGCATAAGAAAGCCTTAGTGGGAGTGTGAGGGGACAAATAGTCTCAGGAAAAAAGGACAGAAAAATAAAAAAAGAGATAGCTTTTACCTCATAAATAGCAGATTCTGTCAAGTATTTCATGTTTAAACCCAGTTTAGTTATATAATCTGACTGATTCTAAAAGAATAACTAACACGTCTGTTCACGAGCCAAGGAAAGCTTTGTGATCACTCCTGTTGAAGCCATATTGACTGTCACCCAGCATTTCCAGAAACAGACAGAATTTAATTTAGAAAAAGTGACAATTCAATAGCATGTACACACATTTTTCAGCGTGCAAATGGTGACCTTTCATTGTCATAAAGGCCTATGCCAAATCTATTACTGTTTACCCTCTGGCACGTTATACAAGAACTCATGGGAGAAATGAGAATAAAATAATAAAACTGCCCACTTTTGCCCTGGTGGCAGGTCTTCTTTGAGACTATGTTCACACCACTTTTTATGGCCTCCTTTTAACCCCTTTGGGCTTATCTGTAAGGCCTGTTTCACACTTCAGTTTTTTTGGCATCAGTCAAAATCCGTCGTTAGCACAAAAAAACGGATCTGACGGATTTGCCTGGCGGATCCGTTTTTTCCCCCATAGACTTGTATTAGCGACGGATTTTGATGGATTGCCTTCCGTTGCGTCCGTCGTAAGATGGATCCTCATAAAATGACAGGCGGAAAAAACGTCCATAGTGACGTTTTTTGGCAGCGTCAAAAAGATGGACGGTGACGGATCCGCTCGCGTCCGTCATCTGGTAGAATGGCGCCTATGAGCGACGGATGCGTCACCTTTCTCTCTCCATACACAGAGTTCAAAAGTTCACTTCGCCAGCCTTAGCGGATCCGTCGCAAAAAACGGATCCGGTGCATCAGTTTTTTCCAATCTGTAACGGATCCGTTTTCTTCACACTTTGACGGATTTTGACTGATGCCAAAAAACTGAAGTGTGATACAGGCCTAAACCTGCGCTAGGGTGACTATGTGTGGAGGGGGCTCAAGAACTGGCTATGTTACATAGTGGCATTTGTTTCTAATAGCAGTGGCCTGAGTTGAGCTCTGATCGCTGCTGTTAGCCACTTAGATGCTGCTGTCAGCCTCTATCAATTGGGGCGATGGTGGGTCAGTTAGTGGACTGTCACTGCCATCTTGGTACTCCTATAAAGCCAAGTGATAGTCTGAGCTTCATAGGAGACCATGATTTACACTATGTACTTCAATATTGTAGTATTGCAGTATAAAGGATAAGCAATTAGATGAAAAAAAAATCTATAAAAAAATGTACATATAAAAAAACAAATAACCTCCTTTTCATCCCTTAAAAATAAAGAAATAAAAAAATGAATAAACACATCTGGTATTGCCATGTCTGTAAAACTGCAGCCTATAAAAATATAAAATTAATTAATCTGTACGGTATTAGCACCATAAACAGAAAAAATCTCAAAATGTAAGAATTGTATTTTTTTCGGTCATCACACCTCATTGAAAAGATAAATAAAAAGCGATCAAAACATTGTATGTACCCCAATGTGGTATCTGTAAGAGGGGACGATGGTACCTCTAAAGAGCCCCTGTGTGATGGGTCATTAGTGCGGGAAGGCTGCCATCTACTGGCTAGACGGGTTTATATATATGCCCTTCAGGGGAAGTCTTCTGCATAAATCAATTTTTAAACAGCAACTTCAATTTATTTTTTGTGGATTATTTATTACAGTGTGACTGCAACCTTCAATTTTTTGTGTCCAACAAACGAGTACTGAGTGCACAGAATTTGGAAAATTCATGATAGAAGTCAATGGCTTTTCAAAATTAAAGTAATCTTCAATGAAAACCTGAAAATTGGGACCCAAGCCCATCAGATTCCATATGGGGACAGCCCCCATATATCAATTTGTTAGGCTATAATTACTAATTAACTGGATCGTTAAATGACCATACATATAACAAAACTCTCTGGAGTTCATTCTTGAAGATTTATACTTCTAATCATAGATTTTCAATCCAGCGCCATAGCCTGCAAACACGAAATACGAAAATATGAAAAACATGAAAAATGAATTGCATCACTGCCTTAGAAATATGAAAAATTGAGAAGTCTTAGCGCATAAGATGGCCAAATTATGTGAGCCTGATAGCCACGTCAAGGCTCTTCTCGTATATCAGGTCCTAACTAATGCCAATCCTCACTTATTTGGCAATCTTATGCGCTAAGACTTCTCAATTTTTCATATTTCTAAGGCAGTGATGCAATTCATTTTTCATGTTTTTCATATTTTCGTATTTCGTGTTTGCAGGCTATGGCGCTGCAGTGTGCTACCTTTTTTTCTTGTATGTATATGAGTTGGTGACTCTAGGTTAGCACCTGTTCACACTGGATCCATGTTTGGATGTGCCGGTCAGTTTTTTGATATGTATTCATTTACCTTCTACCTGAGCACTCCACCTGTTGGTCACAGGCTTTTTAATTACACCAGGTTCATTACCCCTCCACAAAGATGTAGATTTTAGTCTTAAGAGAGGATTCATATGTTCCCATGCAGACAGACTTTTCTAAGTGAGGATTGGCATTAGTTAGGACCTGATATACGAGAAGAGCCTTGACGTGGCTATCAGGCTCACATAATTTGGCCATCTTATGCGCTAAGACTTCTCAATTTTTCATATTTCTAAGGCAGTGATGCAATTCATTTTTCATGTTTTTCATATTTTCGTATTTCGTGTTTGCAGGCTATGGCGCTGCAGTGTGCTACCTTTTTTTCTTGTATGTATATGAGTTGGTGACTCTAGGTTTAGCACCTGTTCACACTGGATCCATGTTTGGATGTGCCGGTCAGTTTTTTGATATGTATTCATTTACCTTCTACCTGAGCACTCCACCTGTTGGTCACAGGCTTTTTAATTACACCAGGTTCATTACCCCTCCACAAAGATGTAGATTTTAGTCTTAAGAGAGGATTCATATGTTCCCATGCAGACAGACTTTTCTAAGTGAGGATTGGCATTAGTTAGGACCTGATATACGAGAAGAGCCTTGACGTGGCTATCAGGCTCACATAATTTGGCCATCTTATGCGCTAAGACTTCTCAATTTTTCATATTTCTAAGGCAGTGATGCAATTCATTTTTCATGTTTTTCATATTTTCGTATTTCGTGTTTGCAGGCTATGGCGCTGCAGTGTGCTACCTTTTTTTCTTGTATGTATATGAGTTGGTGACTCTAGGTTTAGCACCTGTTCACACTGGATCCATGTTTGGATGTGCCGGTCAGTTTTTTGATATAGATTTTCAATCCAGAGCTTAATGATTTAAGACCTAATCTTCTCAATAGTGCCATAATAAGCTTATGGAACAAAGTATTAATGTGATCTCATTGTTGTAATCGCCGATCTTCCTATGTGTATCAGTAAAATAAAATACTTGACAGGGCGACTTACAGACATTATTATATCTTCAGGCTGCGCTCACATTCATTAATGGCATTTTGCCTTAATCATTGATTTCTTTTCATCATAGAAAGTTGAATAAACTGATACCTTGATAATTGTGATCTGATGTGTTATTCCAGAGAAATCAGTGTTTTTCATAATATGTAAATGAGCTATTAAGACACTGAGAAACCTGCTCTGAGCTGTTGTGGTGGCGCGTTCTTCTTTCCATGAATGTTAGGCAGCGGGGATCCGACTGTCAATCAAAATGTCCTCAGAAGTCCCACCCCGTCGACAGAGCAGACTGGTAAAAAGCCTCCGCTCTGTAGACCTTACGTCAGCCGAGATTTCTGAATGCGGCTGAAGCAGTCTGTGACTGCTCTGTGCCGGGGAAGAACGGCGCCAGACACAACAAGCAGGAGAGCTGCTATTACCTGCTTGTTAGTGCTTAGATGCAGTTTTTGTTGTTTTGTAAAGTTCCAGACATTCCCTTTAATTAGCTTGGTAGGGTTATGGCTTGTTCACTATCACTATTGTTTGGAAAGGCTAAAATTTCCAGCTTTATACAAACACAGCATCCTCTTACCTGGTTCCAAAAAACAGCAGCCATGAGTTCTTTTAAGAAGCTGCCTAGCTGTGTGAAATGAAAATGGTGGAGGCCCAAACCTGCCCATTCCTCAGTTCGAGATGAAATTCAAAAATGGCAGTTACCAGAAACAGTGGAGGTCAAGATGAAGTCTGGAAGACCAATCAAAATTTCAATCCTCGTAGAATTGCTAGAAAGGCAAATCAGAACCCCAGCTTTATTGCAAAAGACCATTAGAAAAATTTTGCAGACTTTGGAGTTGTGTTACATTGTTCTACTGCTCAGAGACACACCTGCACAAATATGTTCTTCATGCAAGAGTCATCAGAAGGAAACCTCTCCTGCATTCTCATCATAAAATGCAGCGTCAGAAGTATGCAAAAGATCATCTAAACAAGCCTGATGCATTTTGCAAACAAGTCCTGTGGGCCTGGGGTTGTGTTGCAGCCAGTGGCACAGGGAATAGGGAATATTTCACGGGTGGAGGGAAGAATGGATTCAATTAAATTTCAACAAATTCTTGATGCAAACATAACACCATCTGTAAAAAAGTTGAAGTTAAAAATGGCTTTTACAAAAGGATAATGATCCTAAACATAAATCTACAATAGACGACCTCAAAAGGTGCAAGCTGAAGGTTTTACAATGGCCCTCACAGTCCCCTGATCTGAACATCCTTGAAAATCATCTGTGGCTAAAGCTCAAAATAACAGTGCATGCAAGACGAGCCAGGAATCTCACAGAACTGGAAGAATTTTCCAAGGAAAAATGGATGAAAATCCCTGAAACAAGAATTGGAAGACTCTTGGCTGACAACAAAAAGCATTTACAAGCTGTGATACTTTCAAAACGGGGTGCTACTAGGGTGCCCAAACTTTTGTATAAGCCCATTTTTCTTTTTATAATTTTTAAAATGTAAAATATGACTATGCATTTATTTTTTTGCCTTAAATATAAAGGAAATGTGTCATCTTTAACTTTAGGCCTTGTAGGGATCGTTTTATCTTCAACTTGCTTAACTGTTCACAATAAAAGTTATTCTGACCTGGGGTGCCTAAACTTTTATATATATTGTATGCATAAAAACAGAAGAATGAAGCAGCCCTGTAAGAGATAAGATGTATGCAAACATTGACTATATGACATTTGAACTGCATTACTGCTACACAGAATATGCTTATAAAAAATGAAGGTACTAAATGAAGCTATTAAATTGACAATATGAGAACATGATAACCTTTCTTTGATGGGATCCTAAACCTAATATTTATCGAACATGCCTCTCCCGGGCTGAAAGCCTACAATTTTAAAGGGCAGTTAGGATCCAGTAATAATTACAAAAGAGCTTAGGCTGATGGGAGTAGTGCTCAGTCAGAAAAGGAAGCAGTCATCCCCTCCAATAGTATACTACAAAAATAAAAAAAATCACCAACACCTCCGAACAGAATAAAGCAAGTCTGAAGAGGTGCAAGCTGCTGTGACTGTATAATATACAAAGAAAATAATACAGCAGCTCAGTGTAAGCGCTAAGATCTATGCAAATATTGAATATATGACATTTGAACTTCGGCGTTTCCTTGGGTTTGCCAACTACTATCGTAAATTTAATAAATATTGTTCCATAACTGGCAAAGCACTGACTGACTTTACCAAGAAAAGCCACAGTAGAAAGTGATATACGGATAAATCTGCTGTGCTGCTGGTCAAGAAGATATCCAATGGAGATGATGGTGTTGAATATAGAGCTGTTTTATTAATCGACGCGTTTCAGAGTTAAACAAACTCCTTCATCAGGAAAAAACTTCTTGACCAGCAGCGGAGCAGATTTATCCATGTATCACTTTCTACTATTGCATTTACTGCTGGTTTTATTCCAACATGTGGAGCAGCTGCAGCTGGAATATGTATCTGCATATTAGTTCTGCCTGACACAACCCTGCCAGGTAAGCAATACACATCGAATCTACTATATTTATTGCCCTGGTCATGCCCTATTGTGTGTTTTTTTGTCACTTTATAGCTATTTTGACCAAGAAAAGTGCAGATGTTGCTAACTGGAAGCCTGGGACCATCCTTCATTGAATTAAAAGAGCATTTCTCATCTGCCCCTGTATTGGTCCAGCCTGTCCTAGAACATTCTTTTATAGCCACATCTATTTTCCTTGCTCGATGCGGTGTTCTGGGCAAAACAAGGTGTCAAATTCATGTTACACATAACGTAATCCTCCACACTAGGCCATTCTTTCGGATCTCCATCAGTTGCGCAGATGACCCACCTATTGTTTATTTTCTGGCATTTCATCTTGTGTCTTTTATAAGACAGTTGCTGCCAGAGGAGTCTTATCTCCAGGGAGAACAAAAAGATCAATCTCTGGAAATCCAACAGACCGTATGCTTCTCTTCTCCAACATCATCTGTCCGGTGGCCCCCATACACATTACACTGTTAACCAGCACCAGCCAATTTGACCAACTTTAATCTAATGTGTATGGGGGAGCCTTAAAGGCTGAAATAGGACAATTGGTAGCCTCAGACATAAAAGTTGATGTGTCAGCAAAC
Organism: Oophaga sylvatica; assembly: GCA_033576555.1. Lineage (NCBI taxonomy): Eukaryota > Metazoa > Chordata > Amphibia > Anura > Dendrobatidae > Oophaga > Oophaga sylvatica. The sequence goes on from JARQOD010000007.1 coordinate 125,772,263, forward strand.
AAGGGGCTATGGCTCGTAAAGGTTATAATTCATTGCCAAGTGCAATGAACACCGCCTTACTTGATATTAGCGGTGGTATCTGGCTTGTGGGGATCACTGACATGGACAACGGATGCGTCCTCTCCTGCATTGGGTCAGATCACAATGTGGTAGCACCTAACTACTTAAATAAAGTCTACATCAATGTCAGAAAAATATTTAGAGTTGAGAGTCCTCAGTGGTTGATACCTTTTACCAGATACCAGAATGTACCGCATCTTTATGGAACAGAATGTACATCAATGTCAGTCGTTCCCGTCACACCATGAATGACCTGGTATCGATCCTAGATTTTTCTCAACAGGCCAAAGCTCAAGGATTATGCTCACTACCTACTTCCCGCAGTCAACCACGTGTTTCTCCTTTGTGTTTCGTTTTCAGGCCACTTATTAACAGCTCCCAAACCTACAAGGCTGCTGCTTTCCTCTCTAGCAAGTCAAGACTTTCATCTGTTGATCTCTTTCTCTCAAGCCTGTATCATCTGGGTGAATACCCGCACAATATTTGGATATAACACCCTCAATCAATGATACAGCTAAACATTGCCCATATGGTCACTTATTGTTTTCTTCACAATGGTTCACAATGGTTCATGAAAAAGTGGTAGGTCCTAAATGTCTCCCAAACCGACCCATATACCTAGGTCACCACCACAACTTTACTATTACATAGCATCTGAACATAAGGAAAGAAATTCACACATTGAAACATAGATGTAAACCATAAGGCACAGTCCCACTGAATACTAAGCACACTCCTGTAACCAACCACTCAGAAGAGCAGCATGAATATTTGACATAGCTGCCAACATTGCTGGGTGTCTTTAAGTCCCGCAGCCAGTCCGACTACTCCCTGAAACTCCACCAACACCAAGAACTTACCTTTTTGTGTGGGTTTTACATAAACCCTGCCCCCTTTTGGCCCGGGAGCTCTGGGATCTCCAGGACAATTCACAGCTATAATATTGTATAGTTGCCCATGAAATAATGCCATTATGTTACACATTTGTTATGTCTGCTCTAATAATGATGGCATCCATATACAGTATATCACAAGTGAGTACACTCCTCACATTTTTGTAAATATTTGATTATATCTTTTCATGGGACAACACTGAAGATATGAAACTTTGATACAATATACAGTAGTCAGTGTACAACTTGTATTACAGTGTAAATTTGGTGTGCCCTCTAAATAACTCAACACACAGCCATTAATGTCTAAACCGCTAAAAAACAAAACAAAACCCCTAAGTGAAAATGGACAACTTGTGCCCAAAGTGTGAATATTTTGTGTGGCCACCATTATTTTCAAGCACTGCCTTAACTCTCTTGGCCATGATGTTCACTAGAGCTTCATAGTTTGCCAGAGGAATCCTCTTCCTCTCCTCCATGATGACATCACGGAGCTGGTGGATGTTAGAGACCTTGCGCTCAGCCACCTTCTGCTTGAGGATGCCCCACAGATGCTCAGTAGGGCTTAGGTCTGGAGACATGCTTGGCCAGTCCAGCAGCTTTACTCCCAGTTTATTTAGCAAGGCACTGGTCGTCTTTGTGGTTTGTTTGTGGTCGTTATCATGTTGGAATACTGCCCTGCGGTGTTATGATTTGGTAACTGAGGAGGACAGGAGCAAACAGCAAGGCAGCCGAACACCTGAGAGGTTGGAAACTAATGGGTTGCAGATCCCTAAACTAACCGCACAACTAGAAGCAGCCGTGGAGCGTACCTACGGTGGTCCTAGACGCCACGGCACAGCCGGAGAGTTAGCTACACCTAAAGATAGAAACAGGAAAGCTAACTGCCCCGGAGTAGAGCCCCAAAGGAATAGGCAGCCCCCAAACATATAATGGCGGTTAGACAAGACGAAACGCAGACGCAGGCATAAATAGAGTGAGCAAACGCTGGGGCCAAACACTGCCTATACAGGACAGGACAGAATACTATCTGCAACCCAGCAAAACCTTAGCAAAACTTCCAACACTTCTGATTTAAAAAATGCTGAGATCACACGATCTCACCTCCCACTAAATCAGATCTCCGTGTGAACAAGGCTAACCCGCAGCCACTCAAAAAGCAGGGAAAGAGCAATTGAACAAATAACAGAGGCTACTGAAAAACAGAGAGTAGCACAGGCCCCAGGAGGGTACCCGGCTAACCTCCACAAAGGTGCAGACAAAAATGGAAACAGCAAACACAATAGGAACAAGCAGAAAATATCTTATCTGAAAGTAGCAGACGAAGGCAAGACACCAGCAGACTTCCAAATGAACCAGGAAACAACAATTGATCACTGGCGAGGATCATGGGAAGGCAGCTCCCTTATATCAGCCCAGTCAGTGACTCCTAATTGCCAGTCATCGCTGGCAGGTGAGGAGGCTGTTATGTTTCGGTAGCTAAGGAGAAATAGCAAAGTAGCAATACACCAGAGAGGCTGGAACCTATTGGATTGCAGGACCCTAAACTAACCCCAACACTAGAAGTAGCCGTGGAGCGTACCTACAGTGATCCTAGACGCCTTGTCACAGCCGGAGAGATAGCTACACCTAAAGGCAGAAAGATGAAAGCTATCTGCCCCGTAGCAGAACCCCCAAAGAAATAGGAAGCCCCCAAACATGTAATGGCGGTTAGACAAGAAGAAAACACGGACACAGACAGAAAATAGAATGAGCAAACGCTGGGGCCCAATCTGTCTAGATAGAAAAGTATAGGAAAGAATTCTGACTGCAACCCAAAAAACCCTGACAAAAATACCAACACTTCTGATTAACAAAAAAACTGAGATCACACGATCTCTACCACCTAAATCAGATCTCTGGTGTAAAACATAGCTACTCAGCAAATAAAAAGTGACAAAGGAACAGAGCAAAAGTGCAAACACAAAATGAGCACAATTGCAGCGCCAGTGTCATGTGTGCATCGCCACGAAGATCGTCGCGGTTGCACATTCTGACTTCTCACAGCTGAGTTGCTGTTTCTTTGTGTTTGGCAGTTAGGGAGTTAATTCTGTCTGTGCTCAGTTCTGGGACTGGGTGCAGTTTTCTCCCGGCTGCAATTAATTATTTGTTGATTGGTTTCCTTTAAATCTCTGGTTGTCTGTGTTGGGAGTTGCCAGTGAAATTCTTCATGCAGACCACAGATAGGATTGTATCTGTATAGACTTAAGTTAAAGAGCTCCTTAGTTGTTTTAAGCTCACCTTGCTTAGAGTTTAATATCCCAGATCATTTATGTTCCTTCTGTGTTTGAGTGTGTATGCAAGTCTGTGTTTTCTCCAGTCTGTCTTATATGTCTAATCTGTGTATTTAGCAGAGATCAGCCCATATCCCTTTGGTGGTAATCAGAATCCTTCTTAGGACTGATTACAGGGTTCAGGGACTGATAGGAGACAGGGTTAGGCTGGAGACTTGGACCTCTGAACCATTATCAGTACCTCCAAGGTGAGGGATTAGTTAGGACCCCAGTTTAGGGTCAGGTTAGACCTCCGGTCCTCCTCTTTCCTGTGACAGTGTATCAAGTCCTCAAGATTAACCCTGAGTTCAACGGATATCGTGTCAGGTAAATCTATTCTATATTTACATGCTGATGTTGCTAATCTATATGTTGTATAGAGTGTTGTTCTTTTAAGAATAGTTTACTGACATCGTACACATATCATAAGACCGCGTGACATTTTCACTGGCCAATAAAATTATTCCCAGTTGCCATGGATCCAGTAGCCCAGCTGGCTCTGCAGTTGCAGGGATTATCCATGGAGCTGACTGACATTAAGTCCAAAGTTTTGTCTCCCTCGGAGCAAACCAGATTTGAACCTAAAGTAGCTCTCCCGGACAGGTTCACTGGTGGGCGAGACAAATTTTTTACCTTCAGGGAAGCATGTAAATTGTATTTTCGGCTTCGGCCTCGATCATCAGGGAGTGAAGAGCAGAGAGTGGGAATTGTTATCTCGCTCCTACAAGGGGACCCTCAATCCTGGGCCTTCTCCCTTCCTCCGGGATCCCCGGCTCTACAGTCAGTAGATCGATTTTTTACTGCCCTGGGTTTGGTATATGATGACCCAGATCGGGTCTCTCTTGCTGAGACAAAATTACGTAAGATACAGCAGGGATCGTCCGGCGGAGGAATTTGCTTCTGAGTTCCGTAGATGGGCCACAGATACTCAGTGGAATGACCCAGCTCTTAGGAGCCAGTTTTGTCATGGGCTTTCTGACAAATTAAAGGACGTTTTGGCTCAGTATGAGTCTCCTCCATCACTGGAGGCTGCTATGGCCCTAGCTATCCGTACTGATAGACGGCTTCGGGAGAGGGGTGAGGTAACTCCGCCCCCTGTTGTTTCTCCACCTACCACTAAAGTCCCTTATGTTGAGGTTCCCCTTGTCTGTTCGGAGGAGCCTATGCAGTTGGGAGGGACATCATTTCGTAGGAGGGGATTGGCGGTACGCCGCAGGACTAGAAGGTGTTTCTTCTGCGGGAAAGAGGGACATTTTGTTGGGGGATGTCCATCCCGTGCCTTGTTGAGCAAAAAGTCGCCGGAAAACTGTTAATCCCAGGTTGTGTGGTGGACGACAACCTGGGAGTATGTATTTCGTCCGCTAGTTCTTCTCAGTTCCTTGTACCAGTGGAGGTGGTGGTTGGTACGAGAGTGAGAGATTTTCTGTTCTTCTTGATAGTGGGTCCGGGGCTAATCTGGTTGACGCTCAGTTTGCTCAGGCTCAAGGTATGCATCTGAGTGTATTGGTCAAACCGATCCCTATATTCTCCATTGACGCCAGGCCTCTCGGCCAAGGTAGCTTTGTTCATGAGGTTCATAACATTGACCTTCGGGTAGGGGCAATACATAGGGAACTATTATCTTGTTATGTGTTGGAGGGTCTACCTACTCCTATTGTGTTGGGACTTCCTTGGTTGGTTAAACATAACCCTGTGATTAATTGGCAGTCCAGAGATATAAGCCAATGGGGGGAGTTTTGCAAAAGTAACTGCATGAACACAGTCATCAGTGCGGTCGTGCCTAGTACTTTGCCTCCTTTTTTGGAGGACTTTGGGGATGTGTTCTCTGAGGAGGGGTGTCAGGAGTTGCCTCCTCATCGCGTGTATGACTGCTCTATTAATTTACTTCCTGATGCTAAGTTACCTAAAGCTAGGTTATATAACCTTTCTGGTCCTGAGAGGCAGGCTATGAAAGATTATATTTCGGAAAGTCTGGCCAAAGGGCATATTAGACCTTCATCTTCCCCAGTGGCCGCGGGGTTCATCTTTGTGAAGAAAAAAGATGGAGGCCTACGCCCTTGCTTGGATTTCCGCGAACTTAATCGGATTACTGTTCGAGATCCGTATCCACTCCCTCTGATTCCTGATCTCTTCAATCAAATTGTTGGCGCCAAATGGTTCTCTAAATTGGATCTCAGGGGGGCGTATAATCTGATTAGGATAAAAGAGGGGGATGAGTGGAAAACGGCGTTTAACACGCCGGAGGGACATTATGAGAACCTTGTCATGCCTTTTGGTCTGACTACTGCACCAGCAGTATTCCAACATTTTGTTAATGACATTTTCGTCATCTGGTGGGGCTGTTTGTGGTCGTATATTTGGATGACATTTTAATTTACTCACCAGATCTTGTGTCTCACCAGGAGCATGTGAGACAGGTGTTGCAGATCTTGCGAGACAATAAACTATACGCCAAACTGGAAAAGTGTGTATTCGCCGTACAGGAACTTCAGTTTTTGGGTTTCTTGGTGTCAGCCTCCGGTTTCCGTATGGACCCTGAAAAGGTGAGAGCAGTGCTTGAATGGGATCAGCCACAGGATCTTAAGGCTCTGCAGCGTTTTCTGGGGTTTGCTAACTACTACCGGAAATTTATTTGTAATTTCTCATCTGTTGTCAAACCTCTCACTGACATGACAAGAAAAGGGACGGATTTTTCTAAATGGTCGGACAAAGCTTGCCAAGCTTTTTCCTCTTTGAAAAAATGTTTTGCTTCGGCACCCGTTCTCATCCAACCAGATGCATCACAGCCGTTCGTTGTGGAGGTGGACGCGTCTGACGTAGGTGTGGGTGCAATATTGTCCCAGGGTCCGTCCCCTGGTAAATGGCATCCGTGCGCTTTCTTTTCTAAAAAATTGTCGTCCGCCGAAAGGAATTATGATATCGGCAATAGGGAACTTTTGGCCATTAAGTTGGCTTTTGAAGAATGGCGTCACTTTTTGGAGGGGGCAGTCCACCCGGTCACCGTCATTACTGATCACAAGAACCTGCTGTATTTGGAATCTGCTAAGCGTCTGAATTCCAGACAAGCTCGATGGTCGTTGTTTTTTACCAGGTTTAATTTTGTTGTCACTTATCGCCCTGGATCTAAGAATGTTAAGGCGGATGCCTTGTCTCGCAGTTTCCCAGGGGCCGGGAAAATGGATGACCCGATTCCTATCCTTCAGGAGGGGGTGGTAGTGTCGGCTGTATGTTCTGAGCTTGAGGAGGAGGTGTTAGAGGCTCAGGGGGATGCCCCTGCAGGACCTTCAGGGAGATTGTTTGTCCCAAATCAGTTGAGACAAAAGGTTATTGAGGCACATCATAATTCTGCTTTAGCAGGACATCCAGGGAGTAAGGCTACTTTAGATCTCCTTTCTCGCCGGTTTTGGTGGCCTAACGTTAATAAAGATGTTTTAACTTTTGTCGCGTCCTGTGGGGTTTGTGCTCGCTCTAAGACCCCTCATACCCGTCCGTCTGGGACCCTCTACCCTTGAAACTTCCGGAGCGTCCATGGACTCATTTGTCTATGGACTTCATCACGGACCTTCCTCAGTCGTCAGGGAAGACTGTCATACTGGTGGTTGTTGACAGGTTCAGTAAGATGGCACATTTCATTGCTCTTCCTGCACTCCCTAATGCTAAAACTCTGGCGCAGGTGTTCATTGGGGAGATTGTGAGACTTCATGGGTTGCCTTCTGATGTGGTGTCAGATAGGGGGTCTCAGTTTGTGTCCAAGTTTTGGAGGGCATTTTGTTTATGTCGGGGGATGCAATTGTCATTTTCCTCGGCTTTTCATCCGCAGACCAATGGTCAGACAGAGCGTCTGAATCAAAGCCTAGAGACTTATCTTCGGTGTTTTGTCTCAGAGAACCAGGAGGACTGGTCTTCTTTCTTGCCTCTGGCAGAGTTCGCTCTTAACAACAGGCGGAGCGAGTCCACTGGTAAGTCCCCGTTTTTTGGGGCATATGGTTTTCATCCCCAGTTTTGTACATTCAATGGGGGGGGCCCTTCTGGGGTTCCTGAGGAGGAGCGTTTCTCGTCGTCACTTGCTTCAGTGTGGAGAGGTGTATTGAATAATCTGAGTGCTATGGGGAACCGTTATAAACGTATGGCTGATAGGAGGAGAGTTTCTGGTCCAGATCTTAATGTGAACGATCTGGTATGGTTGTCTACCAGGAATATAAAACTTAAAGTTCCCTCCTGGAAGCTGGGCCCCAGATTCATCGGGCCGTACAGGATCAGTTCCATAATTAATCCTGTGGCATTTCGTCTGGACCTCCCTCCTACGTTTAAAGTTCATAATGTGTTCCACAAGTCATTACTTAAGAGGTACGTGGCACCAGTCATACCATCACCTCTACCTCCTCCTCCAGTGGTGGTCAATGGTAACTTGGAGTTTCAAGTGTCAAAGATCATTGACTCACGTCTGAATCGCCGGTCCCTTCAGTACTTGGTGCATTGGAAGGGGTATGGTCCAGAGGAGAGGACGTGGGTTCCTGCGTCTGATGTTAACGCAGATCGTTTGGTGCGGACCTTCCACAGAACTCACCCGGGCAAACCTGGCCCTGAGGTCCGGAGGCCTCGTAGAAGGGGGGGTACTGTCATGTGTGCATCGCCACGAAGATCGTCGCGGTTGCACATTCTGACTTCTCACAGCTGAGTTGCTGTTTCTTTGTGTTTGGCAGTTAGGGAGTTAATTCTGTCTGTGCTCAGTTCTGGGACTGGGTGCAGTTTTCTCCCGGCTGCAATTAATTATTTGTTGATTGGTTTCCTTTAAATCTCTGGTTGTCTGTGTTGGGAGTTGCCAGTGAAATTCTTCATGCAGACCACAGATAGGATTGTATCTGTATAGACTTAAGTTAAAGAGCTCCTTAGTTGTTTTAAGCTCACCTTGCTTAGAGTTTAATATCCCAGATCATTTATGTTCCTTCTGTGTTTGAGTGTGTATGCAAGTCTGTGTTTTCTCCAGTCTGTCTTATATGTCTAATCTGTGTATTTAGCAGAGATCAGCCCATATCCCTTTGGTGGTAATCAGAATCCTTCTTAGGACTGATTACAGGGTTCAGGGACTGATAGGAGACAGGGTTAAGGGTATGCCACACTAAACAATATCGCTAACGGGATCGCTAAAAAACGTCACTATTTAGCGATCCCGTTAGCGATATTGTTCAGTGCGGCAGCTTCCAGCGACGAGCTTCCTGCTGTGATCTCGTCGTCGCTGGAATCGTTCCGGACCCTATTTCATCGCTGGCGCTCCCGCTGGGTAAGTATCTTATCGCTGTGTGGCACCTTTTCTTAGCGATTTAGCGGTACTTTTGTACCGCTAAAGTCGTTAAGAAGATCGCTAACGGCGATAGCGTCGTTAACTATATCGCTAAATGCGGCAGCATTTAGCGATATAGAAACAATCCGCTAGCGATCTCATTAGTATGCAACGCTAACGAGATCGTAGCGGGATAGCTTAGTGTGGCAGTACCTTTAGGCTGGAGACTTGGACCTCTGAACCATTATCAGTACCTCCAAGGTGAGGGATTAGTTAGGACCCCAGTTTAGGGTCAGGTTAGACCTCCGGTCCTCCTCTTTCCTGTGACAGTGTATCAAGTCCTCAAGATTAACCCTGAGTTCAACGGATATCGTGTCAGGTAAATCTATTCTATATTTACATGCTGATGTTGCTAATCTATATGTTGTATAGAGTGTTGTTCTTTTAAGAATAGTTTACTGACATCGTACACATATCATAAGACCGCGTGACATTCAGACCCCAAAAGGGGACCAGGCTGAAGTCCACTGCAAGCAGCAAACCAGCAAGGAAAATCCAACCAGAGGAAAAAAACAGCAAATCACTTATCTGAATGAGAGCAGGAATGCAAGCTGTGCTCCAAGCAAGACCAGGAAGAACAATTGATTACCGGCAAGGCTGATGGGAACTCAGGTCACTTATATCAGACCATTCAGAGCCAGCTGAAGGCCATTCAGCAATTAGTTAATTACCCTCAGCAACCACCGGAGGGAGCCCCAGCTCAGAAGTCGCCTCCAGAGTGTTCACAACAGGAGGCCCTGTCATTCGATACAGCTTCAGTACCGTCAGCAACCACCAGAGAGAGCCTCATCTCAGAAATTGTCTCCAACACGTTCACAAAACTGCGACCCAGTTTCCGAAGGGAGGAGATCATGCTCTGCTTCAGTATGTCATAGTACATGCTGGCATTCATCGTTCACTCAATTAACTGTAGCTCCCCATAGCTGGCAGCACTCATGCAGTCCCAAACCATGACACTCCCACCACCATGCTAGACTGTAGGCAAGAACCATATGTCTTTGTACCCCTCTCTTTGTTGCCGCCACACATGCTTGACACCATATGAACCATCACCTTGGTCTCATCAGACTGTAGGACATTTTTCAAGTAAGCCATGTCCTTAGTCTGCTTGTCTTCAGCAAACTGTTTGCGGGCTTTCTTGTGCATCATCTTTAGAAGAGACTTTCTTCTGGGCTGACAGCCGTGTAGACCAATTTGATGCAGTATGTGGTTGCGTATAGTCTGAGTACTGACCGGCTGACCCCACAATCCCTGTAACCTCTGCAGCAATGCTGGCAGTACTCGTACATCTATTTTGAAAAGAGAACCTCTGGCTATGACGCTAAGCACATCCACTCAACTTCTTTCGCTGACTATGGTGAGGCCTGTTCTGAGTGGAACCTGTCTTGGTCATGTAGACCAACTTTTTTTTCAGATCCTCAGAGAGTCCTTTGCCATCAGGAACCATGTTGAACTTCAACTGACCAATATGCGAGAGTGTGAGTGCGATAACATCAAATTAGGTGATCTCAGCATGAGCAGAAACAATGATGAGCGCTGGCTTCAGCTACCGGGCCTGGGAACAGCGCAAACTGTACCGCTTCTTCCCAGGCGCCGGTACGTGTGACACCGACTGCACACGGATGCCGCACTGATGTGAAACACGGACAGCAAATGGACACACGGATGTCACATACGTACATACGGATTGCACACGAACACAGACCACGGATCTCACCAGAACTGTTTTTTCCTGTACAGGAATCACCAGGACGTGTGAAGGAGGCCCAAGGCTCATTCTGATTTAGATTGTATACAAAAAAATGTACAGGTCAGTGTGTCTGTACCAGTTTCACCCTTTTTTTCAAACTTCTCGTATCAAACAAACATGAAAATCAGACAGCACACAGATGGCATCCGTGCGCTCTCTGATTTTATCATGGACACATAGACTTGCATTGGCCAAATTGAGCCATTGAACATGTCTCTGTGTTTTGATTTGAACCACTTGGTCTGCAAAAATACACGGGATATGAACAGCCACATGAACTATGATGTGTATGAATTCTAGCCTTGAAAAACTCGGAGCTATCTTATACATGACTGCAGTATTGTATTGTGAGGCTTCCCATCTGACTGTGCCCTCACTACCACCCAACCATTTCACACCACCAACCCCACTCCCATGGATCCCTACCTAATAAACTTTCATACCACCTTTCTTTGGATTAATTGGCCAAATTGGTCTTTTATTATATAAACATTACAACTATAAATAACTTGTCAGTAAGGAGGTTCTTGGAGCTTCAAAACCTGGTTGAAACCAATATAATAATAATGAACCATCCAGTATTACTCAAAGCGACCACAGACTCGAGGGATCCTGTGCAGCCGAAAAACCTTTTCCATATCACCGACTCACAGGGACCCCATCCTGAAGAGTCCCAAAATCCGCCAGGCAAATTACCAAAATCGGAACACATATTGGAGGTTACCATACACCCGATGTACAACCCCCACTTCAATTTTTGCCATCAATTCCAGTAACCCCCTGACCGAAATGACCCAATGACATCCCCATCCACCACTTCCCATAACTCGATGTTACTTAAAGCCCCAAATTACAGGTCGGGAGGGCTGAACCTTTATTCTTGGTGTCATGTGCCGATTAATAGTCCCCACCCCCTCTCAAATTATATATAGACCAGCGCTACTGTCAACACCCCCCTTTTTTCTCAATCCCCTTAAACTTTTGACCCCACACAGACCTTCTTCCCCGTTTATTAATTTAACCCATGCTTGCCCTGCAAAGCTGAGTCATGATAAAACCAAAATGAATTGAAATATAATGCAGTGTGGAAATGTATAATAAAGCAAATAATATAAAATTATAAACAAAAATCCACACCGATCAATTAAATCTCAAAACAAAAAAGGTGGATGGCACTACGCTCATGGCTCTGCTGTAGGCTTCGTTTATCCTTTAGAAACTGATGTCTGAATGCGGCCTTAACTAGAACGAAGAGCTATGGCTAAATGTCCATTAGGTAACAGGAAGCTTATCCAGCAAGGCGCTCGTTCACACGAGCGTGTTATAAGGATGTGTGCTCCAAAAGTGAAAATCGGACACCACATTGACCAAAATAATTCACCTGACTCAATTATGCGGTTCAGATGATAGTATTTTTCACGTGGACTGAGTACCCATGTGAAAAAAAAGTCCCATCATGCATGGGTACTTCGAAAATTCAGATGAAAATCGAACCATTTTTCAGACTTAGGCAAAAAAATACTTGGCACTCAATATTTAAAAAAAATTGATTCCTTCTTTATTATACATCCAGACAAAATAAATTAAACGTTTTCGGTCCGTCATAGGACCTTCATCAGAAGGTGGTGGTCTGGTGACGGTAATGCCAGCTGGACCCGGTGGGGCTATTCACGTAATAGGAGACAACGAAGGATTTCTTTTCTAGTTTTCTCCAGTAAGGATATTCTGATGAAGGTCCTATGACAGACGTTTAATTTATTTTGTCTGGATGTATAATAAAGAAAGAATCCATTTTTATCAAATGTTGAGTGCCAAGTATTTTTTTGCCTAATTGTTTAGGTTGGAAACCCGACTTGAGCACCACCAGCAGTATTATTCCAGAGTGTCGTGTTATTTACTTCCATTTTTCAGACTTGTTACCACTACTGGACACAGACAGAAGATGGCCCCTGTGCAAGATCAATATATGGGCCCTTTGCAGCCCAATAGCTCATCATAATGCACAATTCCACCTGCTTTTGAGGTGGCAATGGCCCTCTTACTTCTTGGCACAGGTTGCACCAACAATATGTCCCCTTCCCTGCAACATATATATATAAACAGAAAAATAAATGCCTTTCTAACGTTTCTGAAAGAGAAAGGAACTTCCCTTCCAAGACTAGAAATATTTGTTCCTCCGGCTGCAATTTAGTAAACAGCGTGAGATTGATTATACGGTTGTAGAAGAATGGTGCTGTCACCTCTGACGCATATATAAATATATATCATCTCTGTATTGCTGATCTATCTATATAGGCGGCTGTATATATCCTGCTTATAATAGATGGGAACAGAGAACTTTTTGGCTCTGCTATTATTGTGACTTTAATAACAGCATGTGCAGGAAGAAAGTGTGCCATGGCAAACAGACAAGGAAGGAGGAGTGATCAGGCAGGCGCTGTAAGGAGCTCCTACTCTACAAGGCCGCTCCTGTGTCTGAGCAGAACCCTGGGGCGGGGAGTGGATAGGAAATGCTGCTCCTGAGTATGGAGGGGATCTGACAGGCAGCTCACAGAGGTAAGAGGAGGGAGGATTAGGTTACTTTTCTAACCCATTCACTTGTCGCTTTCTGCTGCTTCTTTACATGCTGATTTCCTGAGCACTGTACCCTCTGAATGACCTCCTAGGTTCTGCTTACTTGGCCCAGGAGATGTCAATTGGGGCTTATAGTATAAAGACGGGTTCTAAAATGTTAGCAAATGAACGTATATGGCAGATATATCATAAGAGTGATGAGCGAACGTGCTGGGATAAAATGTTATCTGAGCAAGCTCGGGTGATAACCGAGTGACTTCGGCGTGCTCAAAAAATGTTCGAGTCCTCGCGCCTCCATGTCTCATGGGTGTTTGACAGCTGCAACACATGCAGGGATTGACTAACAAACATGGAATCCCTGCATGTTTTGCAGTTTTTGAATAGACGCAAGACATGTATCCGCAGGGACTTGAACATTTTTTTGAGCACGCCGAAATCACTCGGTTAGCGCCCGAGCATGCGCGGATAACACCTTGTACGTTCACTCATCACTAGTCATTAGTTTTAGGTGTAGCAATAGTGGTGGCCGTACCTACAACCACACCTGGGCTCCTATGTGTCATGGCTTGACGTTACCAAGCGACACAAGGGAAAACAGGGCTGAAAGTGAAAAAGGAGCTTCAGCGCTGAAGAGACCAGATATAATCCCACTGAATAGCACATGTGCACTATACCTATAGGCGCACACGTCCCAGGAGGTATTAGTAGACATGACGTCATCGGCCTCTCACCTCTTGTGTAGTGGCAATGTTGGTTGTCCTCGGTCATTGGGCCTGAGCACTGCCAACCTCCTATTTTTGACATCCTCTATGCTTCTTCTGATTAGTAGTCCCTTCGTCATCATTACTTTGCAGCGCAACAAATGCACGACGTCACGGGGGGCCTACAAATCATAAGAGGTGCCAAGGATGTCACAGGTATTAGGAGGTATGCAGAGTTCTGGATTAATGGTCACGGACTACCAACATGGCAGCTGGACCATGGTTCTACAGATCATTTTACTCAACTCCAGGTCTAATCCTTAAGGCCACAGTCACACGTTGAGTATTTGGTGAGTTTTTACCTCAGTATTTGTAAGCCAAAACCAGGAGTGGGTGATAAATACAGAAGTGGTGACATGTTTCTATACTTTTCCTCTGACTGTAAGCCAAAATCAGGAGTGGAACAAATATTGAGGTAAAATACTGAATGTGTGCACATGGTAAGGCTACGTTCCCGCAGTGAGTTTTCAGTGAGTTTCTGAAGTTACAGATTTTCTGCATCCATTAACCCTTCAACCCGATTTTCAGTTTTTGTTTTTTCTCCCCTTCTTCCAAGAACTATAACTTTTTTTTTTTTTTTCCAGCCATATAATAATAATAATCTTTATTTTTATATAGCGCTAACATATTATGCAGCGCTTTACAGTTTTTGCACACATTATCGTCGCTGTCCCCGAAGGGGCTCACAATCTAGATTCCCTATCTGTATGTCTTTGGAATGTGGGAGGAAACCGGAGTGCCCGGAGGAAACTCACGCAAACACGGGGAGAACATACAAACTCCTTGCAGATGTTGTCCTTGGTGGGATTCGAACCTAGGACTCCAGCGCTGCAAGGCTGTAGTGCTATCCACTGAGCCACCGTGCTGCCCTATAGCTGGATGAAGACTTTTTTTTTTTGCAGGACGGGTTATACTTTCGAATGACACCATTCATTCTGCCACATAGTGTACTGGAACACGGGGAAAAAAATTTTGAATGCAAACAAGTGCAATTCCACAAAATTTTTTGGATTTTTTCAATTTCCATGTTCAATAGATCGTAAAACTGACCAGGCAGTATGATTCTTCAGGTCCGTACAAGTACGAAAATACCAAATATGTGTAGTTTTTTTTTGTTTTTTTTTATTATTTAAGTGGTGAAAAAAATTCTGAAATTTGTCAAATTTTTTTTTTGTTTTGTTGCTATTTTCCAAAACGAATAATGTTCTAATTTTTCTGGGGCTGGGTGAGGACTTATTTTTTGCGCCCTGAGCTGACATTTTTACTGATATCATTTTTGGAGTCATGTTTTGATCGCCTCTTGTCGTATTTTATTGCAATGTTGTGGCCACCAAAAACGTAATTCTGACATTATGATTTTTTTTCTCGCTAAACCATTTACTGTTTCAGATTATTTATTATATTTTGATTGGACATTTCTGAATGCGGCTATGTTATTTTTTAAAAAATGTTTTAATGGGGCAAAAGGAGGTGAATTGTACTTTTATTTATATATCGTATATTTTCAAACTTTTTTATTTTTAATTTTTACTGTATTTAATAGTCCCATAGTCCCTTTAGGAAACTTGATTGTCCGATTGCCTGTGCTATGTAGCACTGTTATTTATAGCAAAAATCACCAGTCTCCTATGAACGCCCGTCACGAGCTGCGTTCACAAGTGGATCTTGATGACGGGCATCAGGTGCGGTGAAAAGTGTGAGCTTGTATCAATGTATCAAAGGCAGGGACATATACGTCATTGGTCATGAAGGGGTTAAGTAAAATGGGTTACTTGCAGTTTTTGCAAAAATACACAGCATCAGAAACTCAATGTGGGAATGTAGCCTTTAAGGGGTTGTGCAGTACTAGGACAACCCCTTGATCTAAATGTTTGGTCCAGATATACCACTGACTTCACCCCTTTGCATTGTAATGGGTGAAGTCCACAGTGAATATCCATAGCTTAAAATTACAAATGTCAAATCTGCATGATTGGTCTACCCAACGAGTTTATGTGGCGCTTAGATTAGATTTCATAATATCTCATCCACAATGTTCTGTAAAACGTTGCAGATTTTCCATCCGGTTATGTACCTGGACTGTGTGGAATGTACCCTTAATGTTTGCTTTCATTGAGTGGTTGTCAGCTTTGGACAAAAAAACCCAAAATATTTTGTTGGAAGGATTTTGTAAGGACTGTTTCACACATCCGTGACGAGTATCCGTGACGAGTATGGCCTTGCCGTGGCTCTTCTGACAATCTTATAGGCATACTGTATGTGAGGCTGCTGAGTTTTGTGCTGGAGCCTTGCAGCCAGTCTGCACATCGCAGTCCATACTCGGACCATAAAATACGGATGTGTGAAATCCACCTAAGGGCGCAGTCAGACAGACGTATAAATCAGACTGTGATCGGAACGCAGTGCACGGACTAGCTAGTATTTCTCCTGACCCTGCATAGAAATAGATGAAGCCGTCACGCTCAGGTGGGGCGAGCTGCCGGCCAGTCCGCATATCGCGGTCCATACTCGGACTATAAAATATGGATGTGTGAAATCCACCCAAGGGAGCAGTCAGAGGGCCGTATAAATCAGACTGAGATTGGAACGTAGTGCACGGACCAACCGTCATCTCTCCTGACCCTGCATAGAAACAGATGAAGCCATCACGCTCAGGTGGGGAAAGCTGCCAGCCAGTCCATGCACTGTGTTCTTATCTTGGTCCAATTTATACAGCCGTCTGACTACGCCCTTATACTATGCTGATTACAGTCTGTCCAGCTACTGGGAACACCATCAATCACCTCCAATCCGTGAGGATACCTGCTTACAAGTGTTCATTCTCCCACACTCCAAAAACATACAGTAGGGAATCTAGAATGTGAGCCCCTTCGGGGACAGCGATGATAATGTGTGCAAAACTGTAAAGCGCTGTGGAATATGTTAGCGCTATATAAAAATAAAGATTATTATATTATTCTTCTGGCACTGTCACTACAGGTAATCAGGGTAATTGCACGGTTTCTAATTAATTACATGGACTTTCTGTTTAAAGGGAACGTTTCAGCACCATTCTTAACATATGGTAGTAGTGGAATGGCTGCATAGATGGCATCGCTTGCTTAACAATAAAAAAAAAATATATATTTTTTTTTTTCGAGATTTGATGTGCAATTCATAAGAAATATTGTGTGAGACCTATGCAAATCAGGCTGAGCGCATTCGCTTATTACTAATCTCTATAAAAAAAAGTAAATTTTTATTGAGAGACAAGCGCCTATGTAGCCAAACCACTAACTTAATATGGAAAAACGTGCTGACGGGTTCCCTTTAATATGCAATCATGAATTGTCTTGGAAAGCTAGAGAAGCTCTTTGTAGCTGCTATCCCCTCCGGGGAAATAGAACAAGGGATGGGACTAAGGGAACCCTTTACGTTTAACTCCGAATTGCTTTATAGTGTATGTGAGAGTGGCTTTAAGCATTACAGAAAACAACTATACTGTAGATAAATATACCAGGGGGAATCATAACGTGGTTCAAAAGAATCGTTAACGCAACATCTGACACCCATGTGGCACCCTAAACACATGACCTGGATTCCTGGCACTGGAGCAGAATTCAACACATATTTATAAACCATTTTTTTTTCACTTGCAAAACTAGCTCTGGGCACTGAGATCAAGTCTTGAAGTCTGCTCATGGTAAAAGGGTTTTTTTTTTAACTTTTTTATTCATACACTTTTTATTTCCTTTTTTTCTTATTGATACCAAACTGGGATATTTAAGATGTTTTGATTATTTTAATTACATTTTTTTTAATTAAGGTAAGTGCGGCAACTGAAAAACAATACTTCTAATCTTTTTTATTCTTTTCAGCATTTAATGTACGGTTTAAATAATTTTATATTTTGAGTTCTTGTTTAAAGACCCAATTACGGTATATTAAATTTTTTATTTATTTTTAACTGGGAAAACTGGGATGATTAAAAAAAATATATAAAAGTTTAAAACTTTTTTTAAATTATTTTTATTTGAACCTTCTAATCTAAGCTTCACAGAAGAACCAACATCAGCAAAACATTTACCCCCTTGAGGACTTTTTGTTTTTTGTGCCACGAGGTGTAATTTTGAATGACGCTATTCATTTTAGAATTTAAAGCACTGAACAATGTGAAAAATATTTCAAACTGGACAAGATCAAGAAAAAAATCCAATTCCACCATTTGTATTTTGGGTTTTGTTCTGTTAATATCATTTATTGTGTGGTAACAATGACCTGGATATATGATTTGTCACGTCAGTCCAATTGCAATGATACCAAACATGTATCGATTTCCCCCGCTACCCACTTGCGGCATTTTCAGATTTGGTTGATTAATTCCAGATTTGAATAGATTGAAGTTCTACCAATGCATCGATACTAAATGTGATTATTTCCCCTTTAAACAGTGGAAAAAAAGTAATTTGAATCTTCATATTTTTTTTATATTTTTAAAAATTATTTTTAACATTTTTGACTTTCTTTTTATTCCATTATTTTATTTAATGGATTTCAACCTGCGATCATATACTGTATACCATATACTGCAATACAGTAAAAATCTCCATTTCCTGTGGAGCTCCGCTTACAGTTGAGTATCAGAGGAGTACTGAGATGACAGCAGTGGTGGTCTTCAGCTGTTTATAATAACCCATCAGTCTCCCACAATCACCAGTGTACCGTCCATTTAAATGCTGCTAGAGAGAAACAGCAGCATTTAAGTGGTTAACAGCAGCAGCTGGCCTGGAACTCCGCTTTAGCTGTGGCTATAATATAGCCGGCATCAGAGGAAGCCACACACGTGGACCCCTTTCTAGGAAGTTAATTCACGTTGAAATGTAGGAAGGGTTTAATTACACCTCAAGTTATAGACATAATTTTTTTTTTACTTTTGGAAAGCCCAAAATGCATGTGCTTTTAATTATTTTTTTTTTTTTTTAAGTCTGCTGTCTAGTGTTGAGCGATACGATACCGCAAGTATCGGGTATCGGCCGATATTAGCTGTATCGGACTTTCGATATTGACTTTCGATATTTCCCATATATCGTATACCGGAATCGGAATTGTCACTGTCACTGTGAGTGTCCGTCGGTCGGGTCTGTCAGGAGTCAGCGGCACTTACCTGGCAGAAGATCTCCGGTGGTCACGGCCTGGACTGGTTGATGGCCGCCATCATCTTTCCCCGGCGGTCACATGCAGTTTCTCGCGATAACTGCAGTGACTGCTGGGTAATCCCGGCCGTAAAGCAGTGAGTCCGATGACGTCACCGCCGGGGAAGCAGGTAATCAGCTGTGCTGCGCCGGGATGACAGCCTCTGCCTGTCATTCCGATGTAGCAGAGCTGGATCGTCGTGGGACACTCGTTACTATGGACTGCGTTGGACAGGTGGTATACTGTTGGTTTGTTTTTTCCTTTTTTTTACAGGAGATCGATGGCGTTGCAGGAATGAGAGTATAATAAAAGAAATGAAAACTGTGTTGTCTCTTTTATTTCATTAAAATACTTTTTTCTTGCTGTGTCTTTTTTTTTATACATTTAAAAACTTTGGGATTAATAATGGATCGGTGTCTTATTGACGCCTCTCCATTATTAACCGGGCTTATTGTCACTGTGCAATCAACGGTGACATTAACCCCTTATTACCCCACTTGCCACCGCTACAGGGCAGTGGGAAGAGCCGGGTAAAGTGCCACAATTGGCACATCTTTTGATGCGCCAAATGTGGGGCTGCTGTAGCCTGGTATTATCAGGCTGTTGAGGGCCAAAATCCATGGGCCTTGACAGTCTTTTAATACCAGGCCGCAGCAGTCTGCATTTTACTTGGCTGGTTAACAAAAATAGGGGGACCCCTACGCCGTTTTTTTTTTCGAGGGATCCCCTATTTTTGTTAATCAGCCAAGCTAAGCAGACTGCTGTGGCCTGGTATTATCAGGCTTGCAAGGTCCATGGATATTGGATCCTTACCAGCCTGAAAAACCAGGCCTCAGCAGTCTGCTTCATCTGGCTGGTTAACAAAATAGGGTGGACCCCACGCCAATTTTTTTTTGAGGGGATCCCCTATTTTTGTTAACCAGCAAAGATAAGCAGACTGCTGTGGCCTGGTATTATCAGGCTGGCAAGCAGGGTCGGACTGAGGCACCGGGACACCGGAGAAACCTACGGTGGGCCCCAGCTCCTGCGTGGTGGGCCCTGATTTGAGAGGATAGGTCGCGGGGCAGAGGGGGCGGTGGCCCCGGGGCCCGCGCTCTGAGGGGGCCCACCCGGAGCTACGATACAGTTACATTCTGTGGCAGAGCAGGGAGAATCGCTCTCCCTGCTCTGCCGCCCGGAAGCTATGGGGCCTGAACAGGCGTTGGGGGGCCCGGTGCCAGCAGTGGGCCCCCCACCCGTCATTGGAGGGTCAGCTGTATCGGCATCCAGCCGATAAAGCTGACCGCATAGAGAGAGAAGGAGCGAGCGCTCCTTCTCTCCCATAATCCCCCTCTCAGCGTATGACAGCGGGCGCAATAACATCACCTGCCGGCGCCCGCTGTCAGACGCTGAGAGGGAGAACAGTGAGCAGCACAGGAGCCAGGAGGTGAGTATTTTTTTTATTTTTTTTTTAATGGGGGTGCAGTCGAGTCCTGGCTGGAGAAGTCGTCATGTCGGTGTGGGCCAGATGGAAAAGACATGAAAAGTGAACAATTCCATTAGAAAGAACATCAGCGGTAAGTCATTATCTGTACCTGTGCTGTAATCTATATGTTCTGTAGGACTGGTATTATTTAACACAGACCATATGGCGGTAATATCAATATTGGTCTTTTTATATATAGATTATTTTGGCCAACAGCGCGGTCATTTGCTGAGGTTCTCTGATGATGGGCCCACTCAGAAGTTTTGCCCCCACTAAACCAAAACCCTAGCTACGCCTATGGCTCTCTCTCTAGTCTTTCTTTCTCGCTCTCTGTTCTTTCCTTCTCGCTCTCTGTTCTTTTTTCTCTCTGTTCTTTCTTTCTCTCTTTTCTTTCTTTCCTCTCTTTCTTTCTGTTTGTTCTTTCTCTCTCGCTGCTCTTTCTTTCTTTTCCTCAGTACCAGCCACTGTTCCCTCATTACCAGTCAGTGTGATCAGCAGTGCTAAATGGTTACGCTTGGGCGAGGATATGGGTGTGATTAGCTATGAAATGGGTGTTGTCGGGGCGTGGCCTAAAATTTTCAGCGGCGCGCAACACGCGCCGCAGCCTTTAATCCTCTTTCCTGTCTTCCAAATTTGGGAGGTATGCTGTATGACCTCCCTACAACTTCTGGCCATGCTCCTGATGAGCGCGACGGATGGTCTCGTGAGGGATCTCCTCCCACACCTGGACTAAAGCATCCACCAACTCCTGGACAGTCTGTGGTGCAACGTGGCATGGCCTAAAATTTTCTGCAGCATGCACAGCGTGCCACAGCCTTTGTCCCTCTTTCCCTTATTCAAAGGTTGGGAAGTATGATGTTGGGCCGCAAGAATATATTTTCTCTGGTGGGCCCAAGGTACTCCAGTCCGACGCTGCTGGCAAGGTCCATGTATGTTGGCTCCTTAACAGCCTTAAATACCATGCCTCAGCAGCAGGGGCGTACATATAAATCATGGGCCCCATAGCAAAAGTCTGAATGTTCCCCACCCCCCCCAAAAAAAAAACCCAGAGGCATTGTAAATGTAAAGTGCCAGCACAGTGAGGGAAGTTGAGTCGCACAGAGACAGGGGTTTTGGGGGTACTCGGCACCGATCACTTCGACTTCTATGGGGGATGTCACGAGTAGCACAGCTCGGTCCGTGACCTGGGCGATCACTGGAATGTGGGATATTTCCAGGGATGATAGAATGTTTGTGTAGTTTGTCGTGACGCCACCTGTAGTACCTGGTCAGGGTGTCCAGCGCTGCTGTGCAGGTCCTCTGGAAGGAATGGTGTAGTGCAGGTAGGTGAAAAGTCATCTACAGGTAACATGCTATCCTTCCAGGGCAGATAGATGTGAGATAGAGCAATGGTGCAGAGTGATGTAGCAGAGTGGACTATGCGACGTAGTAAGAAAGCAGGAAACACTTCAAGTTAAACGTTGCATAATAAAATTTTTAATAATAACATTACAAAAGTGCAAATAGCATTACTGCCGAAGTTCGTTGAGACTTCTTAGGACTACCCCCACCGGGGTAACTTCACAGTGTCCTTTACTTGTGCTTGTGGAGGACCCGCTCCAAACCTCCAACTGTGGTCTTGGGTGGGCTGCAAGACTTTCCTTGAGCAGACCTCACTTTCGGCCACACCAAACGGGTTTTTAGTTTCTGAGGTAGTTGAAAATAGTGCACAGTTAAGTTTTTTGTAAAACCAAGATGGAGCACCGAAGTGCCAACTATTTACAGAAAAGTTTGTGAGCCAGTACAGTTCATGGCTTCAAAGTTCAACATTTTGATTACATTGAAACACCATTACCCAGCCTGGGTATATAAAGGCAACAATAAACTTGTTCTTCTGAACATTCACCCGTCCGGGTACATCAAACCATTACCCAACCTGGGTATATTAAGGCAACAATAAACTTCTTTTTATGAACATTCACCCGTCCGGGTACATCAAAATTTAACTATTTACATACAGAGACCCTGTCCGGGTTATTTAGACTTCTTTGGCTGGCCTCTTACAGGTACCACCTGGTACTCTTCTGGAGCTTGCCAAACATCCGTGACAGGAGGGTCCACCCAGACCTGATGACGTCGTGTGGCCTGTACAGTTACGTCGTGACCCGCTATCTGGGTCTGTGTGGCCACCTCTTTCGTCTCCCTCCGGGTCTGGAACCCTATGTCCCAGACTGAACGAACCCCAGGGGGCCTAACAGGCGCCGGGTACGGGCCAGCTATCATTATCATGTCCATAGCTGGGGCTGCTGAGGAGACCACTGAGGGAGGCTGGGGAGATTTACGGCGTGGGGTGGGCACTTGTGCAGAGGCCTGGTTGGGGGAGGCTGAAGGCTCGGAGGGTCTGTCAGTTTCCTGACACTCTGGGGAGTAGGGGTCGCACCTGGTAACATTTAGGGCGTACCATCCATTGTAACCCCAGTGTCGGGTGTAAGTCACCAAGTCTCCTGCCAACAGGTCCCTCCCGGGTGTCCTTCTGGGAGGTGAGCCTCCACGTCCCGCCGGGTTACAAAGACTTCTAAATAAAGTCCAGGCTCCTGGATGAAGCCCCAACCACCTTTTAACTTAAAGTTCCGTACTGCACCCTTACGCCGCGGCTCCCTCAGCGTACTTTTATCCTTTCTCATACGTGCCTTCTCTGCCAGGTCCTTGTCCAGGTGACGTTGCCGAAGCTTTTGGGATTCTCGCTGCTCCCTTTGTCGCTCTGCTTCCCGCTCCCGACGTCTCCACTCTTCCTCCTGACGCCGGTTGTAATTCTCCTCCACCAGCAGCTCCATGTCTCCACCATCAAACGCCAGCTTACGATGTCCGGTTTGCGGCAGCTCTCCTGGCGCCCGCCAGTCCTGGCGGCGCTCACCTGTGGCGGAAGCAGCCGGCTCTGGAACAGATGACGGTCGGGGCTCCGGTACAGGCAGGTAGAGCTCTGGTGCCTGCGCGGCCTCCTCCATGAGGACGGGTGTCGCTTCTTCTGCCTCAGCGATGGGGGCAGACAGCGGGATCTGGGGTGCTGGTGCGGCGTTTTCTGCAGGAACGGGTGCCTCCACTGTGATACTGGCAACCGGTTCAGATTGCAAGGGCTGGGATGCCCGCACGGCCTCCTCTACTGGAACGGGTGCCTCCACTGAGATACTGTCAACCGGTTCAGATTGCAAGGGCTGGGATGCCCGCACGGCCTCCTCTACTGGAACGGGTGCCTCCACTGAGATACTGGCAACCGGTTCAGATTGCAAGGGCTGGGATGCCCGCACGGCCTCCTCTACTGGAACGGGTGCCTCACCTTCCGGTACAGACACTTCAGGGGGTAAGAGGGATTGGCGCCGCTCCAAATGTAGTTTTAGGGCCCGCCAGCTCGCTTCCATCCTGGCGACCTCCTCCCGGTGCCAGGCCAGGTCTCTCAGGGTATCCTCTGCTTCTTCCAGCATAGGAGGGTTTCCAGGCCGGGTGCCAAACCGGTGGCTCCGTGGCGATCGGGTCGCTTCCGTGGGGGGAGAGCTCTGACTCCTCCATCCCTTCCCACTTCTGCTCACGTCCGTTCGCCATCTCTGCCAAGTCACATGTGTCATTAGCATCAGGAGAGGCGCCATCTTTTGTAGGGAGGCGGGACCTTCGCGTTCGTTTCCGCCCACTGAGGAGGATGAGGAGGCGGAACTCCAGAGCTGTGGGGCATGATCTTACATTGCAGTAACATTTAGAGTGGGCGGACATCGTTTTCGCGCCACGGAGTGAGTGTACGCCCACGAGAGCACGCCCTTATTCTTCACCTGTGCCTCGTGGCGCAGATATGACGGAAAAATGGCAAATACAGTCTATGATGATTTTTGCAATTCTCAAGCAAAAAAACAGTTCAATTAAGGCACACAGGACTTGCTTATAGCGAGCTTCTGAATCCTGTTCGTGACGCCAAAGTTGAGTCGCACAGAGTCACAGGTTTTGGGGGTACTCGGCACCAAGCCCGTCGACTTCTATGGGGGATGTGACGGGTAGCACAGCTATGTCCGTGCCCTGGTCGCTCACTGGAATGTGGGATATTTCCAGGGGATGATAGAATGTTTGTGTAGTTTGTCGTGACGCCACCTGTAGTACCTGGTCAGGGTGTCCAGCGCTGCTGTGCAGGTCCTCTGGCAGGGATGGTGTAGTGCAGCTAGGTGATAAGTCTTCTACAGGTAAGACGGTATCCTTCCAGGGCAGATAGATGTGAGATAGAGCAATGGTGCAGAGTGATGTAGCAGAGTGGAGTATGCGACGTAGTAAGAAAGCAGGAAAGGAAACAATTCTTACTACAAAGACATGCAGCATAAGGCTGCCTCAACCCTCCCATCCAACTAGCTACACCCTGTTCTAACCAGCCTGAGCTAGACCATCCCATTGGGTCCGCCTACACTCAGCTGGCATAGTGTACTGTTGAATGCAGTGGTTGGAGTCAATGGGGTGTTTCCTCCTTACCTGAGAGTAAGTTGTCACACCGCTGGGTGCGATGCAACATCTCTGTGGCGACTGGACCCTCGGGTGCTTCTGTCTTTTCACAAATGCCGGCTTTACCCGGCAATTGAATCAGAGGCTATTTTACTATGTAGAAGTGAATAAACTATAAATATATATATATATATATATATATTATATATATGTCACAATGACATGTATGTATGTATGTATGTATATATATATAATATATATATATATATATATATATGTATTCTAAGTGTGTATATTTTGTGTTTACAAGGAAAGAAAGTGTTTTTTTAGTTGCGATATTTTGTTCCCATAGACTTACATGGGTCTTCCGGTATCGGGTATCGCCGATATTTTAGTGATATCGGCGATACCATTCCGATCCGATATTTTTGGATATCGGAAAGTATCGCTCAACTCTACTGCTGTCTGATATATTTCTCTACTTTTTTTACAGTTAACCCCTTTACCCAAGGCTGTTTGCACCTTTATGACCAGGCCAAATTTTACAATTTTGACCACTGTCATTTTATGAGGTAATAACTCTGGAACACTTCAACGGATCCCAAAATTGGAAATCTGGCAAAAATTTGAAAAATGTTTGCAATTTTCAAACTTTTAATTTTTATGCCCTTAAATTAGAGAGTCATGTCACACAAAATATTTAATAAATTGCATTTTTCCACATGTCTACTTTTCTCATTTTTCCAAAAAAATTTATAAAACTTTTTTTTAAGGACCACAACACATTTGAAGTGACTTTGAGGGGCTATATGATATAATATACCCAAAAGTGACATCATTGTAAAAACTACACCTCTCAAGGTACTCAAAACCACATTCAAAAAGTTTATTAACCCTTCAAGCGCTTCACAGGAACTGAAGCAATATGGAAGGAAAAAATGAACATTTAACTTTTTTTTCACAAAAATGTTACTTTAGACTCAAATTTTTGTTATTTTTACAATAATAACAGGAAAAAATGGACCCCAAAATTTGTAGTGAAATTTTTTCTGATGATGTTGATACCCCATATGTGGGGGAAAACCACTGTTTTGGTGCACGGCAGCGCTTGGAAAGGAAGGAGCGCGATTTGACTTTTTGAATCCAAAACCTGCTGGAATAATTAGTGGACGCCATGTAGCGTTTGCAGAGCCCCTGATGTGCCTAAACAGTGGAAACACCCCACAAGTGACCCCATTTTGGAAACTAAACCTCTCCAAGGAATTTATTTAGATATGTGGTGTCTCACAGAAAATTATAACGTCATGAAAATGAAAAAAAATCAAATTTTTCCACAAAAAAATGATCTTTTAGCTCCCAATTTGTTTATTTTCGCAAGGTTAACAGGAAAAAAATAGACCCCAAAATCTGTTGTGCAATTTCACCTGAGTATGCTTATACCCCATAAGTGGAGGAAAACCACTGTTTGGGTGCACGGCAGGGCTCGGAAGGGAAGGAGTGTGAACTGGCTTATACAGCACCCTTAATAAACTAGTGAGAGATTTAAAGAAACAGTGTTCCGGTGTCTACCTGTGTGTACAGCCGAGTGAGCTGAACTACCATACCACGTTCAGTATTTGGTCAGTATTTTACATCAGTATTATTATTTTAGTGTATTACGTGCTTTACACCTTTCTATTCAACATTTCGCAAATATTTCTGACCGATGTTTTGTGATTGCAGGAACTTGCAGGTCAATAAAATTACTCTGTGATTTAGCTGCCGTTGCCGAATCTGGAAAAAACAGTATCTCTCAATAGCTGGCAGAGGAACTCTATTCTTGTTTGCGCTAATGAAAATATATTTAACTAGACTTTTATATGTACAGTACAGACCAAAAGTTTGGACACACCTTCTCATTCAAAGATTCTTCTGTATTTTCATGACTATGAAAATTGTAGAATCACACTGAAGGCAGCAAAACTATGAATTAACACATGTGGAATTATACATTACACTTTACAAAAAAGTGTGAAACAACTGAAAATATGTCTTATATTCTAGGTTCTTCAAAGTAGCCACCTTTTGCTTTGATTACTTGTTATGATTTGGTAACTGAGGAGTGCAGGTAAAAAAAGGCAATACACCAGAGCAGTTGGAATCTATGAGATTGCAGTACCCTGACTAACCACCACAACTAGAGGCAGCCGTGGAGCGTTCCTACGTTGGTCCTAGACGCCTCGTCACAGCCTGAGAAACTAACTATACCTAAAGATAGAAAGAGGAAAGCTATCTGCCCCGGAGCAGATCCCCAAAGAAGATAGAAAGCCCCCAAACATGTAATGGCGGTTAGACAAGAAGAAATACTGACACAGACAGAAAATAGTATGAGCAAACGTTGGGGCCCAAACAATCTAAATAGAAAAGGATAGGAAGGGCACTTACTGCAATCCCAAAAAACCCTGAAAAGCACCAACTCTACTAATTTCAAAAACACCTGAGATCACACGACCTCTACCACCTAAATTAGTTCTCTGGTGTAACAAAATCAAAACAGCAGCCACTGAAAAAACTGGAAAAAGCAAATGTACAGAACATCAGTGGCTGAACTAAACTGAGAGGGCAAAAGCCCCCCGGAGGGGACCCCAAAGGCCCCCACAGAAGAGCAGGACAAAATGCAAAAATCAAGCACAAAAACAAAAAGAAGAAAATGTCTTATCTGTTAGCAGGAGATGCAGACACGACACAGCAGGCTACAAAGGAAACAGGAATCAAGGATAGAGACCAGAACAATTGATCACAGGCAACCCTGATGGGAAGGCGACTCCCTTAAATAGACCAGTCAGTAACACCTGATTCCCAATCCTCACAATCTTCACTGGACAGTCCAGTACCGCTTGTAACCACCAAGGGGAGCCTCTGCTCAGAACTCATTTCAGGTCCATTCACAACAATTACTGCTTTGCACGCAGAAATGGACTCTACATGCCTGGTTCCCACCGTGAAGAATGGAGGAGGTGGTATGATGGTGTGGGGGTGCTTTGCTGGTGACACTGTTGGGGATTATTCAAAATTGAAGCGGTGAGCGGTCCAGCTCACCCCAAACCATCTCGATTGGGTTCAGGTCTGGTGACTGTGGAGGCCAGGTCATCTGGCATAGCACCCCATCACTCTCCTTCTTGGTCAAATAGCCCTTACACAGCCTGGAGGTGTGTTTGGGGTCATTGCCCTGTTGAAAAATAAATGATGGTCCAACTAAACGGAAACCGGATGGAATAGCATGCCGCTGCAAGATGCTGTGGTAGCCATGCTGGTTCAGTATGCCTTCAATTTTGAATAAATCCCCAACAGTGTCACCAGCAAAGCACCCCCACACCATCACACCACCTCCTCCATGCTTCACGGTGGGAACCAGGCATGTAGAGTCCATCCGTTCACCTTTTCTGCATGCAAAGCAGTAATCAAAGCCAAAGGTGGCTACTTTGAAGAACCTAGAATATAAGACATATTTTCAGTTGTTTCACACTTTTTTGTAAAGTGTAATGTATAATTCCACATGTGTTAATTCATAGTTTTGATGCCTTCAGTGTGATTCTACAATTTTCACAGTCATGAAAATACAGAAAAATCGTTGAATGAGAAGGTGTGTCCAAACTTTTGGTTTGTACTGTATGTGTATACTGTATATCGTTTATATACCAAGCAAACAAATGATTCAGAAAGAATCCCATGAGGATGCTAGGGACTAGTCTTGATCAAAAGTCCAGGATAGGTAAAGTAAAGGACTCTATGAACCCCCAATAGATGCCATCAAAGAAGTGGTTTATTCATTCGTGTCAATGCGTTTCAGTCCTGAACAGGACCTAAAGTAGGAGGAAAGGTAGAAATGGCTAATGGTTGAGTATCATGATGCTGTCACCCTAACTGAACTGATGTTCTATATAAAAAGTACACAATTTGTTAATATGAATAGATATAAACCATATAGACAAAAGAATTAGGACACCTACACATCACACCTACAGAAGCTTTTATGATCTCCCATTTTAAATTCATGGACATTAATATGGGGTAGGTCCGCCCTTTGCAGATATAACGGCTTCCTCTCTTCTGGGAAGATTTTGTTTTCAAGACTTCAGAGCGTGTTTGAGAATTTTTGCCCATTCATCCAGGAGAGCATTTGTGAGCATTCCCCAACAAACAGGCTGTATTCAGGCTGTCTAGTAGCCGCAAATCATGCAGCTGCGTCGACGCAAACTAAATCTCCGAGCACGCCAAAGTACTCGGAGGACAAGCGAGCATGCTAGGAAAAACCCGAGCAACGAGCATACTCACTCATCACTACTCCTCAGGACAAGTTGATTACACTCTTCAACTTTACGTGTTCTCCACTTTGTGATGGAGTTACTGTGGTTTCTTCTACTTTTCAATAATTACACTTACATGTGATGATGGAATATATAGGAGGGAGGAAATGTAATGACTTGACTTGTTATCCCGGTGTCTCTGCACCATCAGCCATTCCATCACAGGTTAGTAAATGCAGACTGCAGGCGAGGGGCCGGGTGTTATACACATTTGGTAATGGGACTGAATGAAATGATTATGGTTCAGATCTTGTTTTACGTGTGGAATTTTTCTTTAACCTTTTTCTCATTCGTTATTTTTTTGCTTACTCTTCAGTGGTTTTGTTCTTTTACATTTTTCAGCCTTGATAAAAATTCTTATCTGTACTATAGTTTATTATAATGGGGATATTTAGACCTCCTACCCGATAACATGAATGTGACATAGCTATGAAGTCGTACTGTGTATATTGTAATGAGACTTTTGCTCTTCATGCTTTCAGCATTAAATCCGTGTTTCTATATCATTCGTTTACTTTCTATGCAAATTATATACCTGAATTTCAGGAATTTCTTAGATGACGGTGTATTGTTCCTGCTGTCAAGGACACCGCACTGCACATGTTCACTGAGCCAGTGCACGTGTCCTAAGTAAACCAACTGTGCCCCAAGATACCTGTAAGCAGAGCTGCAGCAGGGAAGACGTGTGTTTCTGTGTAACAGGACCTTCCGCAGCATGTGACAGCCAAGGGGCGGAGCCGGCCACACTTCTCTCAGAGGCAGCAGTAATGAATGATGTGTACTGCAGACTAACAGGACCTGCAGCACATGACTGCTGGGGCGTGGCCTAAGCTCCAGAGATCTAGGAACTGCAGGAAAACTCCTAGCAGGGTAACTACGAGATAAAGTTACCAAGGGGCAAAGACAGGGACGAAAACCAGGACAGGCCGAGATCAGAGCACAAGATAGCACGACAGTACCAAAGGGTTAGACAGAACGGATAGTCAGGACGTAGCAATAGATCAGTAAACCAGAGCGGGCAATAGACAGTACAATAGGGACAAAACTGTAACGGAGTATTGATAGCCAAGCCAGGAGGTCAGAACCGGAGAAGACAATATAAGCAAAACGTGAGACAGAGAGCAGAGTGAGCAAACAGACCGGGTCATACACGGGAATCAAAACAAGCAGAGCAGTATACACACAAACCAGGGGAGTCAAATACACAGTCACAACGAAAGTACAGCTGACAGAGAATCTCCCTCTGGACTGGGTATAAATACCCTCCCAGATCCAAAGGGAGGCCAGCAAAAGTTAACCCTGAATGGACAGGACATTAACCATGTCCTATACCATGACAGTACCCCCCCTTAATGGGGGCCACTGGACCCCCAGGCCTCTCAGGATATCTGGCATGAAAAGCCTGTACCAGTCGATCGGCATGTACCGAACTGGCCGGAACCCATGACCGATCTTCAATGGAGTATCCCTTCCAATGAATAAGGTACTGAAGTCTCCGGCGCACCCACCGCAAATCAATGATGCGCCCTACCTCGTACTCCAGTTGACCCTCTACCAATACTGGTGGAACCACGGATGAGGGATCTTCTCTAACTGTCCCCACAGGTTTTAATAGGGACCTGTGGAAGACGTTAGATATTTTGAAGGAGGTGGGCAACTGAAGCCTGTACGCCACTGGATTGATCACCTCTACAATCTTGTATGGGCCAATAAATTTGAGGCCCAGCTTCATAGAGGGTATCTTAAGTTTGATGTTACGGGTGGACAACCAGACCTTTTCCCCCACTGTCAACACAGGACCCAACCCCCTCCTCCTGTCCGCAAAATGTTTGTACTTCTTCTGGGCTTTGGAGATGTTCCCCTGCACCTCCCTCCAAAGGTTTTTTAACTGTTGAACCATCCCCTCGGCACCAGGACAACCAGAATCCATACGGGAAAATTCCCCAAACTGCGGAACAAATCCATAATTGACCTGAAAAGGAGACTTTCCGGTAGACTGATTGATACGACAGTTGAACGCAAATTCTGCCATGGGTAAAACCTCACACCAATCTTCCTGTCTGGAGGAGGCCAGGCATCTCCGAATCTGCTCCAACGACTGATTGGTGCGTTCAGTCTGTCCGTTGGATTCCGGGTGATAGGCAGAGGAGAATGATAATGTGACCCCCAACTTCTTACAGAACGCTCTCCAAAACTTGGCCACAATCTGCACACCCCTGTCCGACACCACATTCACAGGCACTCCATGCAACCGAACTATGTGCTGTATAAACAAACGGGCCAAGGTTTCAGCAGACGGCAACGCGGGTAACGGCACAAAGTGGGCTTGCTTAGAAAATCTATCAACCACTACCCATACCACTGAATTGCCCTTGGATGAGGGAAGATTAGTGATAAAGTCCATGGACAGGTGTGTCCATGGTTTATCCGGAATTGGCAAAGGCACCAATTCCCCGGCCGGCCGGACCTGAGAGCTTTTAGAGCGAGCGCACACCCCGCAAGTATTAACAAAATTTTTTATATCAGTACCCATAGAGGGCCACCAAAAACCTCTAGCCACTGCCCCCCGGGTAGCTGCAATACCAGGGTGTGCGCTTAACACAGAATCATGAAATTCTTGCAGGAGTGTGAGACGGAGCTGTTCGGGTACGAACAATTTACCTGGGGGTTTATTCCTGGGAGCTTGTGCTTCCAGAATCTCTCTCTGTAACTCAGAGGAGACTTCGGCTACAACCACTCCCAGTTGAAGAATGGAGGAAGGAGGTTCTGGAGGGGACACAGAATCAAAACTTCTGGATAAGGCATCTGCCTTTATATTTTTAGACCCTGGTCGGAATGTGATGGTAAAATGAAAGCGAGAAAAAAAAAGTGCCCACCGAGCCTGTCTGGGGGTCAATCTCTTAGCGGACTCGATATAGGCCAGGTTCTTATGATCAGTGATGACCGTAATGGGATGAGCGGCCCCCTCCAAAAAATGCCTCCATTCTTCAAAGGCCAGTTTGACCGCTAACAATTCCCTGTTGCCGACATCATAGTTTCTCTCTGCCGAAGAGAACTTTTTAGAGAAAAAGGCACAGGGTTTAAGATTAGTCAGGGTAGAGGGGCCCTGGGACAACACTGCCCCCACCCCCACTTCTGAAGCGTCGACCTCTACGATAAAAGGTCTTGACGAATCGGGTTGTACCAACACAGGGGCTGAAGTAAAGCATTTCTTCAATGTAAGGAAGGAATTTTTTGCAGCCACGGACCAATTTTTTACCTCTGCCCCCTTAAGAGTGAGGTCCGTCAAAGGTTTCACTACCTGTGAAAACCCTTTAATGAACTTCCTATAATAGTTAGCGAAGCCCAAAAATCGTTGCAACCCCTTCAGATCATGAGGCTGCACCCAATCTGTAATGGCCTGAACCTTCCCTGGATTCATGCGGAATCCCTCTCCAGATACAATTACACCTAGAAAAGACAGTTCTTGCATAAAAAATAAACACTTCTCCAGCTTAGCATACAAATGGTTCTCCCGGAGTCTCATAAGAACCGCACGTAAATGATGCAAGTGTGACTGACTGTCTTCTGAGTATATCAGAATGTCATCCAGGTAAATGACTACATAATGTCCAATTAAATCAGAAAAAACAACATTGATGAAGTTCTGAAAAACAGCAGGGGCATTAGTGAGACCGAAGGGCATAACCAGGTTTTCAAATAGCCCCTCAGTTGTCAGAAATGCTGTTTTCCATTCGTCCCCCTCCCGGATCCTTATAAGGTTATAAGCTCCTCGTAGATCGAGCTTAGAAAACCATTTGGCCCCCGTGAGTTGACTGCATAGATCGGGAATCAACGGGAGAGGGTACGTGTTCTTAACAGTAATTTTGTTCAGTTCCCGAAAGTCGAGACACGGTCGCAACCCACCATCTTTTTTCTTTACAAAGAAAAACCCAGCTGCCACGGGTGACACCGAGGGCCGACTATGCCCTTTGCGAAGGCTTTCTTTGATGTACTTTTTCATGGCTTGGCGCTCAGGCCCGGACAAATTAAACAAACGAGCCTTGGGTAATTTGGCTCCAGGTAACAAATCAATGGCGCAATCATAGGGTCTATGTGGTGGGAGCGCCTCAGCCTCACTTTCGGAAAATACGTCTTCAAAGTCTTTCAGGTACTCCGGAATACCCTCCAGACTGACAGACGACACAGATACAGATTTTATAGGTTTGACAAGAGAAACGGAGTTACAACACAGACCATTATTATTACATCCCCATCGGGTGATCTCCCCTTTTGCCCAATCAATGAGAGGATTGTGGCGTTGCAGCCAGGGCATCCCCAATACCAGTCCTGCAGGCAGATTATTCAGAATAAAGCAACTTAATTTTTCCACGTGAGTGGAACCCACTTTCATAGAAAAAACTTCAGACATAAAACAAATTCCATCCCGGGCAAGAGGGGATGAATCCACCGCCACAATTTTAACAGGATCTTTCAACCTGACTGTCCCTATCTTATTAAGAGTCACAAATTGGACATCAATCAGATTAATGGAGGAACCACAGTCAACAAAGGCGGTGGTCATAACAGAACCGCCAGCAAGTTCCAATTCAACCTGGAGCACCATTTTAGCAAGCGAAAAAAAATGTACCTGGGAGTCTGGGCAACCTCCACGATTGTTGCCCAGACTCAGTCGTTTTCCTGATGATTTTACAGAAGAAGGGCAGGAAGAACAGTCCCTTTTCCAATGTCCAGAGGCTCCACAGTAAAAGCATAGACTGTTGTCTTTAAGGTGTCTTCTCTCTCGTTCCTTTCTTGAGACAGCCTCCATCTCCATGGGCTCAGATGCGGGTGCGGTGTAACACAATTTGGAGTACAAGGGAGTCTCTTGTTGCATCATTCCCCTAGCACGGAGTCTCCGATCCATACGGACCGCCTGCATCATGGCGTCCTCCAGAGTATCGGGAGGAGGATGTAATGCCAGAGCGTCCTGCAGACGGTCAGATAGGCCCCTGCGGAACAACCCCCTCAGGGCGGCATCATTCCAGGATACTTCCGCGGTCCAATGTCTGAACTCTGAGCAGAACCATTCAGCAGAGTTCCTCCCCTGTGTCACACTCATCACCATATCCTCA
This sequence comes from Oophaga sylvatica, assembly GCA_033576555.1. NCBI lineage: Eukaryota > Metazoa > Chordata > Amphibia > Anura > Dendrobatidae > Oophaga > Oophaga sylvatica. The sequence continues at coordinate 125,806,500 of JARQOD010000007.1, forward strand.
GCCAGACGCACTCTATCAGGCTCGTCATAAATGTGCCCCAGAGCCTCAAAAAACAGGTTCACAGACATACGTTCAGGAGCAGAGGAAGAGAGAGAGAAAGCCCATGCTTGCGGAGCCCCCCTTAATAACGACATTACGATCCCCACCCTCTGCCTTTCATTTCCAGAGGTCCGGGGACGCAATTCAAAAAACAACTTGCATCCCTCCTTAAAAAACCCTAAACAATTTTTTATCTCCAGAAAAATTGTCGGGTAATTTTACAGGGGGGTCGGGGTCCGCAAGAGATACATCAGTGGGGCCCCCCTCCTGGAACCCCGACGGAACAGACCCCATTAGAGCATCTGCCACATCTCTCTGTACCTGTTGATGCGACTGAACCAGATTTTGCTGCTCCATAGACAGTTTCTGCATAAGCTGGGAGAGCTCATTAACCTGTTCAGTGAGAGCCCGTACCGGATCCATAATGTGCTAACACCCCACCACCAGGGAAAGACTGTAATGGTCAGCTATAATGTCAAGGACACCGCACTGCACATGTTCACTGAGCCAGTGCACGTGTCCTAAGTAAACCAACTGTGCCCCCAGATACCTGTAAGCAGAGCCGCAGCAGAGAAGACGTGTGTTTCTGTGTAACAGGACCTTCCGCAGCATCTGACAGCCAAGGGGCGGAGCTGGCCACACTTCTCTCAGGGTGAGTTTCCACGGTCAGGAAACGCTGCGTGTTTGGCGCTGTGCGCTGGCGCAGCGCCAAACACGCAGCGTCCAGATGTTACAGCATAGTGGAGGGGATTTCAAGAAATCCCATCTCCACTATGCGCAAAATTACGCAGGCGGCACACCTGCGTTTACGGACATGCGGCGCGTCTTTTCAGACCGCAGCATGTCCTAGCGTCTTGCGGCGACGGTGCGTCGCCGCAACAGAATTTACACAGGGCTATGTAGCCCTGCGTTATTTCCGGAGGTGTTCCGGAGGTGTCCTGAACACCTCCGGAAATAACGCGCGTCAGAAAGGGGGCGGGGCTTAGACGGAGCGGAATTTCCGCTCCGTCATATACGCTGTGTTTCCTGATGGTGGAAACACAGCCTCAGAGGCAGCAGTAATGAATGATGTGTACTACAGACTAACAGGACCTGCAGCACATGACTGCTGGGGCGTGGCCTAAGCTCCAGAGATCTAGGAACTGCAGGAAAACTCCTAGCAGGGTAACTACGAGATAAAGTTACCAAGGGGCAAAGACAGGGACGAAAACCAGGACAGGCCGAGATCAGAGCACAAGATAGCACGACAGTACCAAAGGGTTAGACAGAACGGATAGTCAGGACGTAGCAATAGATCAGTAAACCAGAGCAGGCAATAGACAGTACAATAGGGACAAAACTGTAACGGAGTATCGATAGCCAAGCCAGGAGGTCAGAACCAGAGAAGACAATATAAGCAAAACATGAGACAGAGAGCAGAGTGAGCAAACAGACCGGGTCATACACGGGAATCAAAACAAGCAGAGCAGTATACACACAAACCAGGGGAGTCAAATACACAGTCACAACGAAAGTATAGCTGACAGAGAATCTCCCTCTGGACTGGGTATAAATACCCTCCCAGATCCAAAGGGAGGCCAGCAAAAGTTAACCCTGAATGGACAGGACATTAACCATGTCCTATACCATGACACCTGCCTTATCTACAATTTATGAGACCTTGCATATTTCTGGTTCAACTTTTCATTACTCCTAATAATGGTGACTAGAATGCAACAGATTTTATATATAAAAGTATCTCGCTTCCAATAACCTCCTTTTATTTTCACAAACTGACAGGGAAAAATGCACCTTTAAAAATCCATTCATTAATTCATTACACCCACGTGCTATGGATTTCATTACTATATAAAGGACTTCATCAGGCATTCAGAAGACAAAAACGTATTATAAAAGATGCCTTACAAGAAAATAACGTCACTTTAACCCTCTCTTCTTCGTTTTTCTTTTAATTTATCTACAAAAATGCTGAAGCTTTTTATTATGTTATGAGGAGATTGATTTTGGGACATTACCGAAGCAGCATTATGCCAGGAACAAAATTAAAGTTCCATAATGAAATCAGATGAAAATACTGAATTGACAACACCTACAGTAGATTATCCTTGTATGACATCCAATCCTAAATCCAAAGGCATTGATATGGAGTTGATTCCCTCTTTGCCGATATAACCCCTTCAACTTTTCTGGAAAAACTGCAAGACTTTGAAGTGTCTGTGGAAGATTTGCAAAAATAGAAACGCCCTATAAAATCCCTCCCACTTCCCCATCCCCAAAACACTATTATAGGAAAGTATGCAGCCAATGCAACTACATAATATAGAGCACTGTCGCCCGATTGATATACGTCCACACAGTGCTGGAGTTGATAGATGAAAGTAGAGTTCCTCAACCAGGGGATTTGACCTGGGAGGACGTCATCAAACCACCATAAATACTATCCTTTCAACCCAACAATGCATGCCCAGGGTAACACATCTTTTTATATAAAACCTTAAAAGCAAGAGAATCACTTGGCACATATCCAGGCATATTGAGCTGAAAGGGTTCAATAGAAAACAACCTGGACCAAGTCAAAGTCAGAGGAGCTAAATTTGGAGAATCCAACCACAGAGACCATACGATTTCAAATTTACTCCATTTTGGGTTCAAATGTTTCTCAAGTCTTTGAATATTATTTACCTTAGCTACCAATTCCCTTATAGTAATAGGTTCAGTGTTATGTTTCGGTAGCTGAGGAGTGCAGGTAAAAAAGGCAATACACCAGAGAAGTTGGAATCTATGAGATTGCAGTACCCTGACTAACCACCACAACTAGAGGCAGCCGTGGAGCGTTCCTACGTTGGTCCTAGACGCCTCGTCACAGCCTGAGAAACTAACTACACCTAAAGATAGAAATAGGAAAGCTATCTGCCCCGGAGCAGAACCCCAAAGATAATAGAAAGCCCCCAAACAAGTAATGGCGGTTAGACAAGAAGAAATACTGACACAGAAAGAAAAAAGTATGAGCAAACGCTGGGGCCCAAACTAACTAAATAGAAAAGGATAGGAAGGGTACTTACTGCAATCCCAGAAAACCCTGAAAAGCACCAACTCTACTAATTTCAAAATCACCTGAGATCACACGACCTCTACCACCTAAATTAGTTCTCTGGTGTAACAAAATCAAAACGGCAGCCACTGAAAAAAACTGGAAAAAGCAAAAGTACAAAAATCAGTGGCTGAACTAAACTGAGAGGGCAAAAGCCCCGGAGGGGACCCAGAAGGCCCCCACAGAAGTGCAGGACAAAATGCAAAAATATAGTACAAAAACAAAAAGAAGAAAATGTCTTATCTGTTAGCAGGAGATGCAGACACGACACAGCAGGCTACAAGGGAAACAGGAATGAAGGATTCAGACCAGAACAATTGATCACCGGCAACCCTGATGGGAAGGTGACTCCCTTATATAAGACCAGTCAGTAACACCTGATTCCCAGTCCTCACAATCTTCACTGAACAGACCAGTACCGCTTGTAACCACCAGAGGGAGTCTCTGCTCAGAACTCATCTCAAACCCATTCACAACAGTTCAGGGTTTTTCCAAAAACGAGGCCATGTTTTTGGGCTTGATCTGTAAGCTAGCTGATGGCTCTCCATCACGTGAACTTTAACCATATAGCCAAGAATACAAATCATAGTGTCCATAATAATTTGACAGTATTTATTAATTCCACATTTTCTCTCCAGTCAATGGAGTGGAGGACAGTTCCACGTTGCATGTATTAAATCCATATCTGGCATACTACACTTCCAGCACTGTGGATCTCATTTATACTCCATCTTAAATAGAAGTTGGTGAGTTCTGGAGACCCTACAATTTTGCAACTACTGTATATCTAATTCATAGATACCTCATTAAGAGAAACCTTCAACATACCCTGCAATACCTCCTCATACATATCATCACTTATTGGACCTAAATCTCTATGCCATATAACCCTCAAAGAGCATGTTCTCTTTTTAAGGCTAGCTTCTAGAAGACATCTATAATGTAAGAATATGACCCCTTTTGTACTACCCCCAGATAAAACCACAGTAACAAATGAGGCTTTTATTGTAGGAGTCATTGACGCAGCTCAGGTCTAACTTGTATTGAGCAGAGCACCCCTGTTTCAACTGAATATACTGATAAAACCTACTATTGGGCAGATCAAATCCATTTCAAAGGCTTTGAATTACCCTACCACTAATGATTGTGCTATTGTATTACTCCCTTTATTTGGCCAGAGTTTGAAGCCAACAATCTTTTTAAAGGGGTTGTCCACTCCTAGGAGAATCCCTTCTCAATCTGAATATTTACCCCCAGTAGAAATAAAAAGGCTTCTACTCGCCTCCCGTGTCGGTGTCATTATAGCAGTGTTAGAAACAAAATAGGAGAGAGGAGGGGCGCTCCTTGTGTGATACCCTATTGACAAGTGGAGGAGGCTAAAAGCAAAGTACACTAACCCGCCGTGGTTATGCTGCCGGCATAATCACGTTTGCAGAGCCTGCGGTGCTTATTGTGCACCATTGGCCGTCCCGGCTTCCGGGTTCGGAGGTTAGCTGGTCACGTGATGCTGATGTCACCACAGGTCCTCCGTCTTCCAGGATGGTTGAAAGTCTGCTGGGTCTGTGCTGCACCAAGCCGCTCTCCCAGAAGGGTGTAAGATGCAAGGAAGGAGAATTACGGCTGATTAGGGTGCTCAGACCAAGACAGACACTTGTTTTAAATGGAAAAGAAACTTCTGATGAAGGCGGATTCACCGCCGAAAAGCTTTGTGAGGACATAATGACCAAGTAAAGAAATTTCTTTTCCATCTAAAACAAGTGTGTGTCTTGGTCTGAGCGCCCTAATCAGCCGTACTTCTCCTTCCTTGCATTATAGCAGTGTTGGCACTCACGTTCCCGGGGCTCATGTGAGGTTTTAATGACATGTGCGCCTGTTGCCCAATCAAGCTGGCCTCAATTTCCAAACCTTCGGACATATACATAATGTAGAAAGAGTGAGAGCTGTGGCTGACCGCTCACTTCCTCTTGATTACTAAAATGTCCAAAGGTGAGGACAGTCATGTTAGCGCTAACTGGGCACAGGGCTCATATGTCATAACAAACTCACATGAGCCCCAGGAATGCGAGTGCCTGCACCACTGGAATGGCGCCGATGCGGGAGGGGAGTATAAGCTTTTTTATTTTCAAGAGGTCAACATTCAGATCGAGAGGGTGTTGCCCTAGTAGTGGATATCCCCTTTAAGTTCTTGGTACTATATATTAGCCCATTTCAAGAAATATTCAGTGAAACCTTTCATTCCTGTTAATTATTTAGCGTTGTTCCACATTTAGCCTCGAGTGTAAGTCCTGTAACACATTTTCAGACAACAACATGTGCTTCAGCATTTACAACCAATGAGTAGGAACAACCCACATCCCCCTAGTGAATTTTGCCCCTTCATCCTGAAGATCATTTGTGAGGTCAGACATGGATGTTGGAGGAGAGGGCCTGGGTTGCAATTTGTGTTCTACTTTTTTCCTTAGGTGTTAGATGGGGTTGGCACTCAAATTCTTCTTCCTCATCTACCTTGCCCAACTATGTCTTTGTGGACCTTGCTTTGTGCTCTTGGGCACAGTCATGCTGGAACTGAAAAGGGCCTTCTCCAATCTACTCCCACTAGTTGGAAGCTATAATTGTCCAATTGTCTTGGTATGCTGAAGCAATAGGATTTCCCTTCATTGGAACTAAGGTGCATTAGCCAAACCCCCACAGAAACAACCCCAACAAGTATTTCTCCTCCACCAAACTACAGTTGACACAATGCAGTGAGGCAGTCCAGGTAATATTCTCCTGTCATTTACCAAACCCAAACTCGTCCATCAGACTGTCCGAAAAAGAATGATGATTTTTCACTGCACTCCATTTCACCGATCAGCGATTTTTGGGCGTTCTGGATTTGGAGGCTAAATGCAACATGAATTTAGCCTTATGCCTCACTCAATTGTCAGTGATTTTTCTTATAATCAAAAAATGGACTGATTTTCACAACTGTCTTGGATCAGATACTCATTAGTCTTTGATCAGTGTGTCAGCATTTACTGTCAGTTTCATCATGGTTTTTGTGTACAAGACGATTTTTTTAAAGCTTCTATCAAACAAAGAAGAAAATTGGACAGAACAAGGGTACAATCTGAGTATTTTTTTTTCAATAAATCCATAGACTTGCATTGCTGAGTTTGATCCGCAAATAGGATAAAAATTGGACATGTCTTTGTTTTGGTGCCCAACACTTGATCTGGAAGAATACACAGACACGTAAACAGCCCCATAGACTATAACACAAATTATATCCAGAAAAAATGCCGAATGTGTATATGAAAAACTGTCTGAATAAGCCCTAACATAACAATATAGAGGTTCACATATATAAAATATTGCTAGAAAAATTACTTGTTTCTGTACAATCACATATGGAATCATGGATCAATTATGTTCATTTCAATTTGACTCCGTCCTCTTCTCACCTTTGACCAATACTTTTTTTTTAATCCCCCTTTAATTTTTCCTTAATTATTCTATTCTCTTCCAACCCTTTTCTTCTCTCTTTGTTCTCCCTTCTAATTTTGTCTCTTCTCTGCTTGCTGTTGTCCCCGACCTTGTGCTGTTTTTATTTTTCTCGTCAATGATTTTTGCAAGCTTGACTCATAAACCAACAACATTTTTTTGCTATGGACTAATTTCTGGCATCCTCCCTCTTGGACAGATATATGGATTGGAATTTCTTGATCTACCTAATCTGTTGATGTTAGTGGTGGGCTTGCTTATGACCCCTATATTGTATATGTTGGGTCTTGCTAATCCAATTACATCTTCAGCTTATTGACCTTTTCAACACTGGACTTATTAACTCAAATCCCATGCCTGTTAATGCAACGAGGCCAGGACCCAGTGTCCCCATGGTCCACTTATGCCTTTCTCTTTTACAATCATTGTTGTGGGCAAAACCATGACTTTCTTATTGACTTGTTCTGGGAGACTGGAGTGTGTGATTGCCTGTAGCCAAGGGGTATACATCACTTTTCAACTTGTCTTTTCAAATTTATTGTGGATTTTGTTAAATAAGAAATACAGTAACATTTGCATTGTTTTATTAGCTTTGTTGGAACTTGGAATGGCCTGACATGATCCCTGCCAAGCTCATCCTCACTTTTTCACTGTATGTTTACTGTTCTCCCATCTCCATTTTGAAGATGAGCCAAAAGTTGTGACTGACAGGGTAGTTAAAAAGATTGCAGCAAAGCCTAGCAATCCTAGTCTTCTCAATGGAGTTGTCAGATATGGGATTGTAAATTTAAGCACGTGGGCACAAAAACAAATCTCTACCATGGCCCCTGACACGTACTAAGTACCATTTATGTTGCTGCTGTTCTATAACAGTATTCGGCAAGGGTATCCTGAAGTGCTATAGCTAAAGTTCGACTGCTACCTCTGTGCCTAATATAGTTATGCCCCTGGTCAAAAAAGACATGCCAGCAACCATTGAATAACAGACTACTCAAGTATTTAAAGGGTGGTCAGGCACCTAAAATGTATTTTCTAAATTTCTATGTTTACACCCTAACCACTTTTTGAATTTCCTTTATTACACAATACCATACATTTCTCCCTATTTAGTTAATCCCTGTATGTGTTTTTTTTACTATTGTTACTGTGACATTTCATTTGAAAGGACTCTCAAATGTCATGTCGCAGGAAGCTGGGGCTGCATTCGCTCCTTGCAGTGTACATCGTCCCTCTAGGGAAGGGACATCACAGGAAGCTAGGACTGCACTAATTCCCCACAGCTTCTATCGCCTCTCTTGGAGCAGGATGTCATAGGGGGCAGCACTTCAGTTACTCACCAGTTTCTTGCATCACTGCCTCCTCTGAAGACGTACTTGATCCTGGGTGATGGATGCTGTGGGAGTGGTGAGTGCAGCGCCGGCACTCTCCTTCTATCTCCGTCTCTGTAGCTCCTAACTGTTAAAGATGTTGTCGAGAGGCAGAAATAGAAGCAGCGAGTGACACCAGTGCCGCCCCACAGCTTCTAGCATTTACCTGAAATGATTGGTCAGCAGGGAGCAGTGATAGAAGCAGTGAGTGACACCAGTGGCGCCACTTGATGACAATTTGCTTGAGGCAGTGCTAGAAGCTATGGTGCTGCTCTTCCCTCACTGTTTGTATTTCCACCCCCTGATAACGTCTGCTTTCACAGAAGCTACAGTGGCGGCAGAGACCGAAGCCGGCAAATTGCCGACACTGCACTCGTATCTCTCACAGAATCCATCACCCAGGATCCAGGATGTCTTCAGAGGGGGCGGTGATGCTGTCCCTTGTGAGTGAGTGTAAACAGGTGCGTGGATGCATCGGCGCAGAAGATGAAGACAAAGTGGTAACTTAACCAAAGATTATTTTATTTAACACAACAGATTGGGTAACTAAGAACTAGAATTCAGATTGACAAATTAAATGCAGTGGAATATTTTACAATTGGAATGGAAACCACTTTTGCGAGTGGGAGTTATTATATAAATTCTAACAATTGAACTCAATTGGCCCCTACTTCATGCTGCTCTCAGATTGCATCTTAAAACTCTACTGACAAATTCCCTTTTTAATGTTGGAAATCTTGAAAAAGTAGCAGTCTGACATGGAAAATATATCACTGACTACTTCTATAACGTTCCCTGGCGTTGATCGAAGCTAAGGTGAAACTAGCAGTGGGATTGGAAGTGACATGTTACTTGTCACCGGTTGAATGTTCCAATGTCACTTCCTGAAGGAGAGCAGTGATATTGGAGTAAGGACTTTTTTGGCTAGACTGTGGCTAGCTCTTTTCTCTGGGGTACACTGCCAGCCATGATTCTCTTGGCTTCCCTTGTGTCTGGTACTGTCCCAAATTAGGGTCTCTCACCCCATCCATAAATCAGCATACCCTTAACTTGGTATTCTATACTTTAGGGAAGGGTTCTAATTAGTGATGAGTGAGTATGCTCGTTGCTCGGGTGTTCTCCGAGTACTTGGGCATGCTCGGAGATATAGTATGTGTCGCTGCAGCTGCATGATTTGCGGCTACTAGACAGCCTGAATACATGTGGGGAATGCCTGTTTGTTAGGAAATCACCACATGTATTCAGGATGTCTAGCAGCTGCAAATCATGCAGCTGCAGCGACACATACTAAATCTCCGAGCACTTCCAAATACTCAGAGATCACCTGAGCATGCTCAGGAAAACCCGAGCAACGAGCATACTCGCTCATTACTAGTTCTAATACATGCATTCGACTGTACACAATTCGTGTGGGTTGATGCTTGAAGTACCGTATCTTAATCATCATTGTTGCCATGGAAATTGCTTATTTAATTTTTGAATTTAATGATTATAGCAACTCCCACCAAGAGAGAAGCATTGCTATTCATCCATTATCCATGAATTAATCATTTCCAGGTTACAATTAATCTGCACACTTCTAGATACTATGACATTTGTATTTTGCTCCGTTTAATGCTTTTCGTGCTGATTTGTAGTAAGTGCTATTTGACAACTGAGAAAATGCAATATCTACGAGATGAAGTGTTTCCCTCCTTCCTTACAAGTTGAAGTAACACCTACACCGTTTACTATACTGAAAAATCAATATAAAGTTTAAGTGGTCACTGTCGTTTCAACAGACTTTGCATAAAGCAATAGTGCAGGATATGAGAAACTTTATAATATATCTTATCAGAAAATTTTACATTTTATTTTTCTTCACATAAAAGCTACTCATCCCTCAAGTAAAAACTAAAATTATAATCTGTGGTGAAAAGGAGTGAGGAGCACTGAAAACCATGAGACTCAGGCAGACACTGGCTGACCGAGCTGCAGCTTCAAGTGTCACTTCAGCGCTGGATTCACAGACACACAGCTCAGTACTGCTACATATTGACTTCAAAGCTGCTGCAAGAATCCATTTCTCTGTGCATTCTATGTGTAGGAGATATCATAGCAAATAGTCTTCACCCCCCCTACCCCAGTTCAGAAACAACTGAAAATCAAACAGAGTCTACAGAGGGCATATATTGTCAGAATTAGTGTTATTTCTCATATATACAAACACACTTGAGCTTATTCTGAAATGTTGCCTGAAACGTCAAGTTCACGTTAACCCCTTCATCCACCCAACTGATTTTCCGTGTTTTCAATTTTTTTTTTTTATTTTCCGTCCATATGAACCGTATGTGGGCTTGTTTTTTGCGAGACAAGTTGTATTTTTGAATGACATCATTCATTGTATCCTCTGATGCACTGGAAAGCAGGAAAATAATTCCAAGCGAGTTGAAATTGCAAAAAAAAGTGAAATTACACAATTTGTTTATTTTTTTTTTTTTTTACTTACCATGTTCACTATATAGTAAAACTGACCTGGAAATATTTTCTCATGGTGAGCTGACTTATTTCCCATTCTATTTGCATGGGGCTGGGTGACGGCTTATTCTTAGCACCCCAGCTCACAGTTTTTACTGATACCATTTTGGGGTAGATACATGTTTTGATATTATTGCAATGTTGCGTCTGCCAAAAAAACACAGTTCTGTAATTTTTTTTGTCTCCGTTATGCCATTTACCGATCAGATTAATTTATTTTAGATTTTGATAGAGGGGACCTTTCCGAATGCAGCGATACCAAATACATGTATTTTTTATTTTTGTCTTATTTTTAAACTTTTTTTTACTGTATTTGTTAGTCCCCTTAGGGGACTTGAATCTGTGATCATCTGATTGCTTGTGCTATACATAGGAGTATGAATGCCAGCTAAATTCTGGCTTTCACACGAGGATCGTCATGATGAGCATGGGTCCAGCACTGAGTCTCTGATGTTCCCATATGGACCTGGGAGGGAGAGTGAAACCCTTAAAAAAAAAAAAAAAAACACAGCCAGGGTGATAGGGGTTCTCTAAAAACTGAATACCCTTTTAAAGCTTCTGAGCCCCAATGCAAAAATAGTAAGTCCCTAATTCTGTTTTTTAAGGCTTAGGTTTTCACGTAGCATGAGCATCTTGGTTGGATTCCTTGTGTAGCAAAATCGCACCCGATTTATTGCTATAAAAGCCATGTGCTTTAGGCTTTATTCACACATCAGTATTTTTGATCAGTTTTTCATCGCTATTTGTATGCCAAAACTAGGAGTGTCTCCAAAACACAGAACAGGTGACAATGTTTCAATTACAGTTTTTCTTTGTAAGTTCCACTCCTGGTGTGAACGAGGCCTTACAAATGAACGGTGTCATTCAAAACTACAACTCGTCAAGAATAAGCCCTTGTATTGCCATAAAATGAAAAACTGATGGCACTTGGAAGACGGGGAGGAAAGTACAAAAGTTTTTCAATATTTTAATAGTTTCTTTTTGTTAGAATTCTGGACTGATAGGCTTTGGTATTTATTCCTCCTCTTTATTCTCGGGGTAGTCTATGTTCTATAGAGATGATTGGTGACTATATGCCATTCATCGGGTGAACCGGAAGCCGGTGGCCTTTCTATGTAATTAGTATTGCATTTGTAGATCGCTCTATATAAACCCTGCTGTGGTTAAGTGGGGGATCTGCACGAAGCTACTAATCGCCCTCCAATTAATGATAGAAAAGTGCCTGCCGAGCCCTACCCTATACATTATATACCGGCGGCACACGTAAGCAGAAGGTGTTCTGGACTCCTGCAGAGCCTTCTGGCCATCCCAGGTGTGACATTCTCATGGTAGATGCATTATTAGGAGCACTTAGAGGGAAATTATATATATTTTCTCCCATTTTCTAGATGTCATTGTTAAAAGGGTTAGATGAGTTAGATTTTTTTTTTACTTTGTAGCGTCATCATTTTTAGCATTCAATGTGTGCATCCATGAAAGTCCTCGCAGATCTGTTTTATTGTCCTTTAGACATCCTGTATGCTGTCATATGTTGCCTCCATGATACAGCCTGAGAAAAACCTCTGGGCTGCCCCTTATAAAATAAGAGGTACAATATGGGTCAATGAAATGTTAAGGTGGTAACATGGAAATGTACTACATGATGTAAAGGGGTCTTCCATATTAGGAAAATAGACACCAAAATGCTTTACCTCCTTCGCAAAATATGACATGCATGTATTCTATGTGTCTTGTCCCTCACTTTGATGTGGGTTCGTACGCCGGTCCTGCATATTTCCTGGCAGATGACCCCCTCCTTATATACAGACAGCAGGCTTCTCACCCCTCCTTATATACAGACAGCAGGCTTCTCACCCCCTCCTTATATAGAGACAGCAGGCTTCTCACCTCCTCCCTATATACAGACAGCAGGCTTCTCACCTCCTCCCTATATACATACAGCAGGCTTCTCGCCCCCTCCTTATATACAGACAGCAGACTTCTCACCCCCCTCCTTATACTGACAGCAGGCTTCTCGCCTCCCTCCTTATATACTGACAGCAGACTTCTCACCCCCTCCTTATATACAGACAGCAGGCTTCTCACCCCCTCCTTATATACAGACAGCAGGCTTCTCACCTCCTCCCTATATACATACAGCAGGCTTCTCACCTCCTCCCTATATACATACAGCAGACTTCTCACCTCCTCCTTATATACAGACAGCAGGCTTCTCACCCCTCCTTATATACTGACAGCAGACTTCTCACCCCCCTCCTTATACTGACAGCAGGCTTCTCGCCTCCCTCCTTATATACTGACAGCAGACTTCTCACCCCCCTCCTTATATACTGACAGCAGACTTCTCACCTCCTCCTTATATACAGACAGCAGGCTTCTCACCCCCTCCTTATATACTGACAGCAGGCTTCTCACCTCCTCCTTATAAACAGACAGCAGACTTCTCACCCCCTCCTTATATACAGACAGCAGGCTTCTCACCCCCTCCTTATAAACAGACAGTAGGCTTCTCACCTCCTCCTTATATACAGACAGCAGACTCCTCGCCCCTCCTTATATACAGACAGGAGACTCCTCGCCCCTCCTTATAAACAGACAGCAGTTGAGCCGCCTCCCAGGGCAGTGGGGGTACTCAGTTCCGAGCCTATTAACTCCTATGGGGGATGTCACGTCAACACAGCTCGGTCTATGGCCCTGGGCGCTCACCATAAATGGGGGATATTTACAGGGGAATAAATGTTTGTATGATGATTCGTGACGCCACCTGTAGTACCTGGTCAGGGTGACAAGCGCTGCTGTGCAGATCCTTTGGAAGGGATGGTGTTGTGCAGCTAGATGTTAGGCCTCCTACAGGTGAGGCTGTGTCCTTCCAGGGCAGGTAGATGTGTAGGGATGCAGGACGGAAGGGAACCCGGCAGGGTAGGACAAGACGGTGGACACACACACAAGTCACTTTGGTACCTTTACTGAAGATGTTGCAGGCACATCCCGGAGCACTGTAGGGTGAAGGTACACATCCAGATTCTCCCACTAAGTAGGTTTAAGGCCTCCTTGTTCCTTGCCTTTCCGTAATGAGTTTCTGGCCTGCCTGCAGCTGGGCCCAACTTAATCTCTGTCCTGCACCCGGCTGACCTTGTGGTTGGACCTTCTCTTGAAGTACAGTGTCCCTGCTTGCTGGGCCCTGCTTGCCTGAACTCCTTCCTCCTAGCCCTGTTACGTATCAGCTCTGTGGTGCTCCTGGGACTTGTAGTCCTCCAGGAATTCCGGTGTTCTCCTAATGGGTCGTGAAGATCCCTATAGGCTCAGACCCGGAGTCCGGTTTATACTTGCTGGGGTGAGCTGGTTAGGCTCTTCTGCACCTTTGCTACTCTCCTCTTGCCTTCTGCCTACTCGGGCCCTCACACGATTATACACACTGGCAGTTGGTGGGCTGCCTCTTCTGCCACTCTCAAAGCGTCGGCACGCTCCTAGCTCTCTACTGAACTGAGCTGAACTCACTCTGCTGCAGACTGCAGCCTTCTGCCTTTTGCTCAACTCTGCTGAGCTGCACTAAAAACTAACTCTCTTCCTGCCTTCACCCCCTTTTATATTCCTATCAGGCTCCCTCTGGTGGACTGAGGAGAGGGGTGAAGGTGTGTGTATGTATAGTGAGACCTCTAGTGGTACAATCCTTCATGCACCCTTCTGGATTTGTGGAACTGAGCGAAGCTGGGCTCCACATTGGCTTCTCACCTCCTCCTTATATACAGACAGCAGACTCCTCGCCCCTCCTTATATACAGACAGCAGGCTTCTCACCCCCTCCTTATATACAGACAGCAGACTCCTCGCCTCCTCCTTATATACAGACAGCAGACTCCTCGCCCCTCCTTATATACAGACAGCAGGCTTCTCACCCCCTCCTTATATACAGACAGCAGACTCCTCGCCTCCTCCTTATATACAGACAGCAGACTCCTCGCCCCTCCTTATATACAGACAGCAGGCTTCTCACCTCCTCCTTATATACAGACAGCAGACTTCTTGCCCCTCCTTATATAGAGACAGCAGACTCCTCGCCCCTCCTTATACACAGACAGCAGGCTTCTCACCCCCTCCTTATATACAGACAGCAGGCTTCTCACCCCTCCTTATATACATATACCATGGCTGGGTTGTAGCCATGGGCGAGGTACTCGTCTCCTATGCCCCGGCCTGTTACATGAATGTGGGGATCCTGTCTGGGTGTGTGGACTTCTGCTGAGAGGGCGCTATGCTCATGCAGGTCACATGTAACCAATGTTGTGGGTTTGCCAGGACCAGATGTTTCACAGTTCAACGAGGTAGACCACCATTCAAAAATAGACTCTTTACTGAACGGCAACTTGATAAGGGTTGTATACAAATTATAGCGGGTACACAGCCTTATGAAGGTTTCCATTACAAATGGAAGCATTTTCAACAGTTTCCTTCTTTAGTAGCTTGCTCCAGGGTTCTGTGTCCACTGTATTTCCAACTTCACCACATCCCTGCTTTAATACAACAATCCTGATCAACAAGTGTCATCTACTTGTTCTGTGGTTCCGCGTCCTCTATTCCCCTCTGCTTGCCAGTATGTTTGGTAAAGCTGATGCTGTGGAACTCCAACCCTGGACACTTTGCTCGTCCCACGTATTCAGTACTGCTTTAGGCCCATTATATCCTAGTATTATAAGCTCAGAGTCTCGTGGCTAGGTGTCTTCTCCTAGGATCCGTTTCTGGAAGGTCCCTCTGTCTCTTAGTGCCTCAGACTTCGCTATCCTTTGTTTTCGGTCTCCTTTCACTTAGGGTCACCCCAGAATGTGGCACTGCTCACCTTGGACCTTTAGGTCCACTTACTATGCTCTCCAGACCCTATCTGAATCTCTACAAGAAATTGTCATTTTCCCGTTAACTTGGCCCTCCCATTCTGGGCTTGTCCCTAACATTAAATCTAACTCTAACTATCCCTATGCTCAAACTACATATATTACAAATATTACTGACATATCACATCACACAACAGTATTTACAAAAAGACACAGGACACAATACACATTGCATTACAATAACGCGATTGGTGTTTAAGGGTAAGGAATGAGACATCAACAATCCACCTCCTTATATGCAGATGGCAGGCTTCTCACCCACTGTTTTGTATATGGTGAATAGTGGACAACCCCTTTAACTGACTGCAGATTTATGTATCCCTCCAGCGTACGCACTGTGCACTGCGTAGATTCACCAGCTTCCAACCCCGGGCCCGGAGGATTCTAGGAGTTATACATACTCCATACACTTGTATTGAACCGAGGCCGCAACCCGTCTCTGAGCAGAGACATGAGGTCTTCCTGCTCTTATCTCTATTTAGTACATGTTCAGAATTGCCAGCAATATGAAGGACATTCTAAGCAATGTAGTTTTGTGTATCTGTGTAGGGTGAGATAAACACTTACTAGAAAGTGTCAGCATGATCTGTTTGTGTTTATGACTATGGTTCTGTGCAGCTGTAATTTGGCCCCTCAGTGACCATGCAATCCATTTTCTTTGAACAAGACTGATTGGAGCTTTTTTTCTGGAGTAGATGAGTTCAGTAGGCGGGAGGGGGGGGAAGTGGCTCATAAGTGGAGAAAGAAGCATGTTTTTCCTGATAACCTATATTTACAAAGTTTCTTACATTCATCTGTACAATTTATTTATGTCATGATTGTTTAAACAACAGTGGCCAATTAATTTTTCCTACTGTTGAATCGTGTGTTTAACATGTATGTTACAGATATTTTAGTTTTAGGTGATTGATGTCTCTGAAAGAAAATATAGTATAGTATTAAATCTGAATATAATGTGACCCTAAAACCACTTTTTTTTTTGGTTTCAAGATTTGCTGTCATTAGAAACTTCCTCGTGGAAACTGTCAAGAAATCAGCATGGCCAGTCCAGAAACTACATGTGGAGAGAAAATGAATGAACTACAGAAGCAGATAAATTCTGTCATGGGGACAATCAATAATAACTCCAAGGTTCTTCTTTTTTTAATTCTTTGACTATAGAAACTTTAATGAATGTTGCTATTTATTAACAGTGAAACAGTGAATGACCAGTAGAAGGAACTAAAAGGGGTTATCTGGACTGAGTGACTGCAGACTTGTGGCCTGCAGTCTTGTAGCCTTTGTGACTGCAGATTTGTAGCCTATGGGACTGCAGACTTGTAGCCTATGGGACTGCAGACTTGTAGCCTATGGGACTGCAGACTTGTAGCCTATGGGACTGCAGACTTGTAGCCTATGGGACTGCAGACTTGTAGCCTATGGGACTGCAGACTTGTAGCCTATGGGACTGCAGACTTGTAGCCTATGGGACTGCAGACTTGTAGCCTATGGGACTGCAGACTTTAAGCCTATGGGACTGCAGACTTTAAGCCTATGGGACTGCAGACTTGTAGCCTATGGGACTGCAGACTTGTAGCCTATGGGATTGCAGACTTGTAGCCTATGAGATTGCAGTCTTGTAGCCTTTGTGACTGCAGATTTGTAGCCTTTGTGACTGCAGATTTGTAGCCTATGGGACTGCAGACTTGTAGCCTATGGGACTGCAGGCTTGCGAATCCTCACATCATGCTGGCTCAGGGAGTGAGCGGTCAGGCGACTGCAAATTTGCCATTTTACCACATTCCGATTAGACTATGTCTGGCCTCACTCAATACAGTTGCATTGAGCGATGATGAGCACGTCTAGTCGGCATGTGACCACATGTATGCAAATCACATACTTGCATTCATGCGACCGCAGCTCCCGGCACCTGAGAATCCTCACAGTGCACAGTGCGAGCAATGTGAGGATTCACAAGTCTGCAGTCACATAGGCTACAAGTCTGTAGCCACTCTAAGGCCAGACAACCACTTTAATTCTGAGAATGTAAGTGGAGATGAATCGGATCTTGTCATTGTATTCAAAGCTCATTTATACAACAGTGTCCTGTGTATCAAGCCTGTGCGATAGTGCACAGGAACCATGTAGCTCTTGAGTATGAGTTGAGCAAATGAGCTGAGGAAAGATTTGTGTTTATTTGTGAAAAAAAAATGTAAATTTGTCAAAAATGTAGAAAAATATTTAGAGTTGAGAGTCCTCAGTGGTTGATACCTTTTAATGGCTAACTGAAAAGATGGTAACAAATTGCAAGCTTTCGAGACTACTCAGGTCTCTTCATCAGGCTGAACTAATACAAAATCTGAAGAATCACATATTTATACACAAAAACACAGAAAAAATGCAGTAGGTAAGACAAGTGACGTGAAGCAGAATAGTCATTATGGCAGAGGGATGAGCATAAATATTGGAACAATTCATAGATAAGGAGAGAAAGTTTTATTACCCTCTGATTGGGGTCTGGTAATGTTTTGTGATGTTTTCACAGGGTATTTGGAGTAAATTCCTTAATTGATGTAATAGGCCATAAAACCATGTGACAGGTTCATTCCAGCATTAAGAGTGTCAAAGGTCACCATCAATTTGTATTCGCAAATTCTTCTCTGCCTCTGAGATGTGAATCTGCTTCTTAGTACCAGTATTTTCATATCTGACATGCTATGATCAGGGGAGCAAAAATGTTTTGCCACAGGTAGATCCATTCTTTTTTCTCTTATTGCGTGGCGATGAGAATTCATCCTTGTTCTCAGTTTTTGCCCGGTCTCCCCCACATACAGACCCCCAGTTGGACATTTAGTACATATAATTAGGTACACAACATTAGATGTGATGCAGCTGAAAGTACCTGGTATCTTGTAGTCCTGATGTGAGTTGGGGATCTTTATCTTGTCCGTGGTCATTATAAATGGACAGGGGGTCTGTATGTGGGGGAGACCGGGCAAAAACTGAGAACAAGGATGAATTCTCATCGCCACGCAATAAGAGAAAAAAGAATGGATCTACCTGTGGCAAAACATTTTTGCTCCCCTGATCATAGCATGTCAGATATGAAAATACTGGTACTAAGAAGCAGATTCACATCTCAGAGGCAGAGAAGAATTTGCGAATACAAATTGATGGTGACCTTTGACACTCTTAATGCTGGAATGAACCTGTCACATGGTTTATGGCCTATTACATCAATTAAGGAATTTACTCCAAATACCCTGTGAAAACATCACAAAACATTACCAGACCCCAATCAGAGGGTAATAAAACTTTCTCTCCTTATCTATGAATTGTTCCAATATTTATGCTCATCCCTCTGCCATAATGACTATTCTGCTTCACGTCACTTGTCTTACCTATTGCATTTTTTCTGTGTTTTTGTGTATAAATATGTGATTCTTCAGATTTTGTATTAGTTCAGCCTGATGAAGAGACCTGAGTAGTCTCGAAAGCTTGCAATTTGTTACCATCTTTTCAGTTAGCCATTAAAAGGTATCAACCACTGAGGACTCTCAACTCTAAATATTTTTCTATCTACTGGCTAACACGGTACGAAGATATACATCTTTACTGTATCAAAAATGTAGAAAATTTTGTCTTTGATGCAGGCTCAGGAGCTGAGCTTGCATATTTCCCACCAGATGATGGCTGTGTTATACAGCCATCATCTTCCTTTAACATCAGCAGGCGGATCTGCCTGCTGCTGTTAACTTCTGGATTGCTGCTACCAGACAGTGGCATTTAAAGGGCAAGATTAAAAGCTGGTGATTGTATTGGGGTGGCAATGAGTTGCCATAGAAGCCAGATGCCTACTGAAGGCTCCCTCCCCCCCCCTGCCAGAAAAGTTTTCCCGTGAAGACCAATACTACGGTATTGCAGTTTATAATACAAGTGATTGGATGATCACTGGTTCAAGTTCCCTATGTGGACTAAAAAATAATGTAAAAAAATGTTTAAAAATATCTAAATTCAAATCTCCACAGTTTTCTTCCATTAAAAATAATGAAATAAAAAAAGCTAAAAATAAATAAACCTATGTGGTATAGCTACATCCAGAAAAGTCTGAGCTATCAAAATATAAAATTACTTAACTCAGTCGGTAGAAAAAATAATGAAACCTCCGAATTGCAGTTTTTCACAACACTGCAAAAAAATACGATAAGTGGCAATCAAAACATCGCAGCTATTCAAATACAACATCCGCTCACCATGCAAAAAACAAGCTTTAGGGCCTGTGCACACATTGCGGATTTGCCTGCGGATTTTCCGTGCCGAAACCGCACCTCTTGGCAGAAACCGCAGGCGCGGTTCTGACGTGGTTTTGATGCGGTTTTTGGCGCAGTTTTGACGCAGTTTTTCTCATGCGGTTTTGTATGCGGTTTTTACAGCTAAATAAAGATATGTTGTTTAACAAAAAAAAAAAAAGATTTGTGATGTCATTTCTTGTCCAACCTCCTCTTTTACATTTGTCCAACCCACACTCCATTACACACACACAGATAGAGGTAGGCCGGCGTCACACTTGCGAGTGTGATGCGAGTTAGTCGCACGACTTTCTCGCATCAACACCCGGCACGGCCGCCCGCTCTCGGACCCGAGTGTGCGGCTGCATGTATTTCTATGCATGTATGGCTGTGGGGTACTCGGCACCGAGCCCGTTCACTTCACTGGGGAATGTCACGGGTAGCAAGACTCGGCCCGTTGCCCTGGGCGCTCACTAAAGGGGGATATTTACAGGGGATTATAGAAATGTTCGTGACGCCACCTGTGGTTCCTGGTCAGGGTGACCAGCGCTGCAGGGTGAATCCTCCGAGGGGTTGTTACTGGGCAGCAAGGTGTTAAGTCTCCCACAGGCGAGACTGATCCCTCGAGGTATATGGCGGGGTAGGGGTGAAGGAGCAATAATGCAGACACACACAAGACAGTCTCTTTCTGTACCTTTACTGGTGATGAAGTTGCAGGCACGTCCCGGGAGGCCATCAGGGTGGAGGATGCACGTCCAATAATCCACTGAGTAGGTGTAAGGCCTCCTTACGTCTATATGTGTGTGAGTTTCTAACTTGCATGAAACAAAGTTTAACTCCGTTCTCTTTGCTACGCTCAGCTGATCTTGTGGTGGAGCCTTCCTTTGGACAGAACTAGTCTCTATATGCAGGGCCCTGCTAGACTCTTGTTCTTCCTGACCCCGGTTACGTATCAGCACTGAAAGGCCCCTCTGTGACCTGTAGTCCAGCAGGGTCTCCGGTGTCTTCTACCAGTCGTGCAGATGCTTGTAAGCGTGGACCCGGTGTCCGGTGGTGCAGAGTGGAGGTAAGCTATTAATGCTGGTTGACCTCGGTCACTCTCTTTCCCTTTTCCACTTGCCTGTCATCCTACTCTCACCACTATCATAAGCACAAGCAGCAGTAGATGTCAGCTTCCTTCTCTTCACCGCTCTCCAAGCGTCGGCACGCTTACTTTCTGAAACAGCTCACTGTTGGAATCTCAGTGGACTCAACCTTGACCAGACCAAGTGGCAATCCTTTCCACTACACTGGACTCCACTATATAAGCTGAGTGTTTGCTGAAGTCCTCAGGCTTTCAGATAAGTCTTTCTTTCTGGCTAGAATTCCCTCTCAGCATATCTGAGGTAACTAGCTCATTTTCTTTCGTCTCGTCTGACAGGAATGTCTCTCTCCTCTCACTCTCTGAGGTGTTCTTCTGTTCTGAGGTAAAACCAACGACTAGCTAACTCGCAGCTAGACTGCCTTATCTCACTGCTGTCATTTCAAGGGCTCCCTCTGGTGGTACCAGGGAAAAATGTGAAATGTTGTGTGCAATGGGTTATCGTGGATTTACCTTTCCGTGCATCCTCCAGGGTAACATGTGGCTCCAGTCACAGCTGGGCTACACATCCCCCCCTAGTTAATATCAGCACTCCCGGGCTGAAAAAGAAAACAATTTTTATAACAAATAAACATAATTATAACTCTTCCCTTGCGGAGGTAAGGACACTTCAAACGTTTCATAATACAAGTAACATATATACAAATATTTACACCATCTTATTTACATTTTTACACTTGGATATTGGTTTACTGAATTGATTTGCTAGGCCTACTCTTGGTACCTAACAGGTAACCTTCCCTTCGTTGTGCGTACTGACCTACGTGGTGTGGTGTCAGGTATAGTAGCATCTAGCCTATCTGTGCTGCGTGCCGGCAAACTGTAAATCCGCCTCCACTTCTCTAGGGATCTGGCAAGCATACTAGCGACTGGGCGATGCAGTTCTGTTCCGCCAGGGGATTCTTCTTCCTGAGACCCAACATCTGAAGGTTCCACATTTTGAGATTCCATTCTTTGAGATACTACTTCTGGAGATGCTACAGGAGCAGGTTCCTCTTGAACTATTTTTTCTGCTGTGGCAACTGGTTCAACTGGACGTTGAAGCGCTTCTTGTGGTTGGTAAAATTGAAGTACTGGAATAATCACAGCGTCTCCGATACAAGGCCAATCTGCAGGAAAATCTCCTAGGTCTGTGTGTATGACTTCACCTGATTTCTCTTTTTCCATAACAAGTTCTTCCTCGTGAAGTTTTAACATGTCTGGACACAGTTTTAGGTGGTCTCTGGATACCGTGGTGGTCGTCTTTCCTCCATCTTTGCTAATGGTACAGGTTTTCCTGTTGTCAAACTTGGAATTTTGCACGACATATGGCTCTTTTTCCCACTGATCATCCAATTTGTGCATTCTTCTTTTTCTTTTTAGCACAATTTCTCCAGGCATAAAAGGCTTAGCTGGCGCACTTTTGTTGTAGTTCTCCTCTTGCTTTTCCCTTACTTTATTGAGACTATCTTCCACGAAGGCTTGTACCCTCCTGTACTGTTCCTGTCGGTTCATGTCCCAATCTTCAGTAGTAACATCAGCTTCTGGTTCTACAACACCAAGTTAAAAATCCATGGGCAGCTTTCCTGGTCTTGCTCGCATAAGGTAGGCTGGAGTGCAGTTGGTGGAACTCACCGGTATGTGATTGTACAGATCTACCAGGTCAGGTAGTAGGTCTGGCCACCGATTCCTCTCCTCAAGTGGTACCGTCTTCAGCAGATCAATGACTATGTGATTCATCTTCTCGCAGAGACCATTGGTTTGGGGGTGGTACGGTGTGGTTCTTATCTTCTTACACCCGTACAAGTGACAGAACTCTTTAAACAATTCGGCTTCAAAAGCAGGACCCTGATCGGTTAACACTTGCTCTGGATATCCATGGGGTCTGCAAAATACGCTTGAAACGTCTTTGCTGCTGTTTCAGCTGTCAGATCTTTGACAGGGGCGACCACCAGGAACCTGGAGTAGTGATCCACCATTGTCAGGGCATATGAGTATCCTGACCTGCTGGGTGACAACTTGACATGGTCCAAGGCCACGATCTCCAAGGGATGAGTCGTCTTGATGGGTTGCAGGGGTGTTTTCTGGCTGCTGTAGTCTTTTCTTCGGAGGCTACAGGACGCACAGTTTTTACACCATTTCTCGATGGAACTGCGCATTCCCACCCAGTAGAAACGACACTTTAACAGGGTTTCCAGCTTCTTCCAGTCAAAGTGCCCCGCTCGATCGTGGTAGGCTTCCAACACCATTTGGATGTCTGTTCTGGGGACTACTATCTGCCATACCATCTCATGGGTTCTTGGGTTGACGTACCTTCGGCACAGCTTCTCTCGGTAGATGAACAGCCGGCTTCTCTCATTCCACAGCTGCTTTGCTTGTTGAGACGCATCCTTTTCCAAGGAGTCCCATCGGGGTGGTGAAAGCCGTCTTCTCCCGATCCTCCTCAGCCACAGCTACTTGCCAGTACCCACTAGTGAGGTCGAGGGTGGAAAAGTAGTTAGCAGTTTTTAAGGCAGCTAAGGATTCCTCAATGCGTGGTAAAGGGTATGCATCTTTATGTGTAATGCGATTCACTTGTCTGTAATCTACAGTCATGGCCAAAAGTTTTGAGAATGACACAAATATTATATTTTCACATGATCTGCTGCCCTCTGGTTTTTATGTGTGTTTGACAGATGTATTTATCACAGACAGAAATATAAAAATTGCAAACATATGAGTAACAAAAGCTTATATTGACAGTTAGAAAGAGTTAATGCAGCAAGTCAATATTTGCAGTGTTGACCCTTCTTCTTCAGGACCTCTGCAATTCTCCCTGGCATGCTCTCAATCAACTTCTGGACCAAATCATGACTGATAACAGTCCATTCTTGCACAATCAATGCTTTCATTTTGTCAGAATTTTTAGGTTTTTGTTTGTCCACCCGTATCTTGATGATTGACCACAAGTTCTCAATGGGATTAAGATCTGGGGAGTTTCCAGGCCATGGACCCAAAATCTCTATGTTTTGTTCCCTGAGCCATTTAGTTATCACCTTTGCTTTATGGCAAGGTGCTCCATCATGCTGGAAAAGGCATTGTTGATCGCCAAACTGCTCTTGGAGGGTTGGAGAAGTTGCTCTTGGAGGACATTCTGGTACCATTCTTTATTCATGGCTGTGTTTTTAGGCAAGACTGTGAGACAGCCGATTCCCTTGGCTGAGAAGCAACCCCACACATGAATGATTTCAGGATGCTTAACAGTTGGCATGAGACAAGACTGGTGGTAGCGCTCACCTTGTCTTCTCCGAATGAGGCGTTTTCCTGATGTCCCAAACAATTGAAAAGGGGATTCATCAGAGAAAATAACTTTACCCCAGTCCTCAGCAGTCCACTGCCTGTACCTTTTGCAGAATATCAGTCTGTCCATGATGTTTTTTTCTGGAGAGAAGTGGCTTCTTTGCTGCCCTCCTTAAGACCAGGCCTTGCTACAAGAGTCTCCGCCTCACAGTGTGTGCAGATGCACTCACACCTGCCTGCTGCCATTCCTGAGCAAGCTCTGCACTGCTGGTAGCCCGATCCCGCAGCTGAAACACTTTTAAGAGACGTTTCTGGCACTTGCTGGTCTTTCTTGAGCACCCTGAAGCCTTTTTGGCAACAATGGAACCTCTCTCCTTGAAGTTCTTGATGATGCGATAGATTGTTGACTGAGGTGCAATCTTTCTAGCTGCGATACTCTTCCCTGTTAGGCCATTTTTGTGCATTGCAATGATGACTGCATGTGTTTCTTTAGAGATAACCATGGTTAACAGAAGAGAAACAATGATGCCAAGCACCAGCCTCCTTTTAAAGTGTCCAGTGGTGTCATTCTTACTTAATCATGACAGATTGATCTCCAGCCATGCCCTCATCAACACCCACACCTGTGTTAATGGAGCAATCACTGAAAAGAGGTTAGCTGGTCCTTTTAAGGCAGGGCTGCAATGATGTTGAAATGTGTTTTGGGGGATAAAGTTCATTTTCTAGCCAAATATTGACTTTGCAAGTAATTGCTGTTAAGCTGATCACTCTTTATAACGTTCTGGAGTATATGCAAATTGCCATTAGAAAAAGTGAAGCAGTAGACTTTGTAAAAATTAATATTTGTGTCATTCTCAAAACTTTTGGCCATGGTACACACATTCTCATGCTTCCATCCTTTTTCTTAACTAGGACTAGAGGTGCTGCCCAGGGACTACAACTATCCCTTATCACCCCGGCTTCCTTCATGTCACGCAACATTTCCTTAGCTTTCTGGTAGTGTGCTGGAGGTATAGGCCTATACCGCTCTTTGATGGGAGGATGACTGCCTGTAGGGATATGATGCGGTACTCCCTTAATTGTCCCAAAGTCAAGTGGGTGTTTGCTAAATACCTGCGTGTACTCCTGTACCACTCGTAGTACTCCCTGTTTCTGGTGGGCTGGAGTGGTGTCTGTCCCAACATGGAGCTGCTGACACCAATCCTCCACCTGGGTTGCTGGGTCATTATCCTCCGCTGGTTGGCGGGAGGCTAAGGACTCTGTTGTGAGAATGGAGTTGTTATCTACAGTATGTAATTTAGCAACAGTGGCATAACGTGGTAAATTCACTTCATCTTCTCCCCAGTTAAGAAGACGTACTGGTACCCTCCCATTTTGTACTTCCACTACCCCTCTAGCAGTCAAGAGTGTAGGTCTGTGCTCTGAGCAATGGGGCTCTACTACTGCTTGGTAATTCTGTCCTCTCAGACCTATTGCTGCTCTACACCATATAAGCATTTCACTCATTGGGGGTATCACAATGGGGTTCGGGTCTGTTACCCGTACATTACCAATTTCACCATCTGTCAGCTTTGCTTGCTGCTGGCACATCAGGGCCCGGATCTCCCTCTGGATCACTCCCTTTTGCTTTGGCCTGGCAACTTCGGCGAGCTGTTGGAGCAAAAACACAACTTCTCCCAGACAGTTACTAATAATGTTTGTACCTAAAACCACATTTAAGCCATTTTCCTCATTTACAGTCTTTACTACTAAGAGTCCCTGGTCCTTCAGCTCCACTCTGCCCACCTTTACGTCCACGTTTTTGGCTCAGAGTATATCAACAGGGAGACCATTACAGGCATACACAGCAAAGTCAGGGCTCGGGGGCTGGAGACTGTCCATGGACCAAAACTTATTATACAGGACATCAGGTATGATGGTCACCTGAGATCCAGTGTCCAGCAGGGCAGGGATTGCGATCCCGTCCAGGATGATGGACAGGTAGAGTCTTACTCCCACAAACCTGCGGTTCCAGTCTGAGGGGCCTGAAGAGTCTATTCCTGGGTGTTGGCCCTCGGACCCAGGATCTGCTCGTTTAAATGACACTGTCAGGCTAGATGACCTTCTCTGTTGCAACGGTAGCAGATGATCTCTCGGCGAGGATGGTGCTGATCAGGGGTCGCTCCTGGGGGTGGCGCTGTCCTCCTCCGGTGGGGCGACGTCCTCCTTTTCCTCCGGTTCATCCAAGGGACATCCTCTGGGCAGTCAGCTAGCAGGATCTTTTCTCCTTCCGCAGTTGCAGGGCACTCATTACAGCGGCCAGGTTTTTAGTCAGCTGGCGCACTTCTGAGCGCAGACAGTCCAACTCAGTAGGGGCGCTACCTGCGTTTTGGCTTCTGCCACCAGCGGGGAAAAGGTGGGTGCTGCCGGCTTTAGAGTGGCTTCACCCAGGTGACACTGGGTTGCCACCTCGGGCTTCTCCAGGGGTCGTAGTCCTTTTATAGCCATATCTTTTAGGGCATCAAAGGTAGCGTCAGGATGATCCAAGGACCACCAGTGCACAGTTCTGCTTTCAGCTTGGGATCTCAGTCCCCGTACAAATTGTTCCTTCAACATTTTGCTTTCATTAATGGCACTTATAGGGTTGACCTGTTTGAGAGCTCGCAGGGCCCCCTGTATTCGGCAGGCGTAGTCCCTAATACTGGTATCTGGTCTCTGGGAGCATTGGTAAAACCTCATCCGGAGATCTGTTTCAGTGCGGTCCTCAAAAATAGTCTGTAGCTTTAAGAAAATTGAAAGCACTGATTCCTGTCTGCAGCTGTCCAAGTCTCTACTTCCCTTTCTGCAGCACCAGTCAATTGTCCCAATACCACTGCAGCTCTTTGTTTCTCTGTCATAGGGTACATGTCCATTATGCTGCATATTTTGCGCTTGAACCCTGACAGGGTATCCGGCTTACCGCTATACTGAGGGAGCCACTTTGCTCCAGGCAGGTATGGGAGTGTCAGCGGTACTATCGGGGCCACCGGACCTGGTGAGGGGCCAGCGTTTCGGCGGGTAAGTCACCGGAGCAGTCGCCCTGGCCCGCGCTGTCAGCTTGTGGCTGCGACATGTCTGTGCCCCCCTAGTTAAGTGTGGCCTACCTTCTCCTGAAGGCTGCAGGTCTGCCAGGCACAGCGAAGTGGAAGGACCTGCGTCGCCGGCGCTCTGACGTCAGCGTCAGCGTTGGGGGCGTGTCCGGGACTCCGCGCGCTTTCTGCAGGTACGCCCCTTCTCTTTGCGCTGTAGCGCTGTACTTTGGCGGGCAATGGCGGACAATTGGCGCCAAAAATCACAACAACAGTAACACAGTCTCTTGCACAAAAACAGTCCACACAGGACTCACATATAGCGAGATTGTTATCCTGTTTGTGACGCCAAGTTAGATGAGTCGCACGTAACAGGGCTGTGGGGTACTCGGCACCGAGCCCGTTCACTTCACTGGGGAATGTCACGGGTAGCAAGACTCGGCCCGTTGCCCTGGGCGCTCACTAAAGGGGGATATTTACAGGGGATTATAGAAATGTTCGTGACGCCACCTGTGGTTCCTGGTCAGGGTGACCAACGCTGCAGGGTGAATCCTCCGAGGGGTTGTTACTGGGCAGCAAGGTGTTAAGTCTCCCACAGGCGAGACTGATCCCTCGAGGTATATGGCGGGGTAGGGGTGAAGGAGCAATAATGCAAACACACACAAGACAGTCTCTTTCTGTACCTTTACTGGTGATGAAGTTGCAGGCACGTCCCGGGAGGCCGTCAGGGTGGAGGATGCACGTCCAATAATCCACTGAGTAGGTGTAAGGCCTCCTTACGTCTATATGTGTGTGAGTTTCTAATTTGCATAAAACAAAGTTTAACTCCGTTCTCTTTGCTACGCCCGGCTGATCTTGTGGTGGAGCCTTCCTTTGGACAGAACTAGTCTCTATATGCAGGGCCCTGCTAGACTCTTGTTCTTCCTGACCCCGGTTACGTATCAGCACTGAAGGGCCCCTTTGTGACCTGTAGTCCAGCAGGGTCTCCGGTGTCTTCTACCAGTCGTGCAGATGCTGGTAACCGCGGACCCGGTGTCCGGTGGTGCAGAGTGGAGGTAAGCTATTAATGCTGGTTGACCTCGGTCACTCTCTTTCCTGTTGTGAATGGGTTTGAGATGAGTTCTGAGCAGAGGCTCCCTCTGGTGGTTACAAGCGGTACTAGTGAAGATTGTGAGGACTGGGAATCAGGTGTTACTGACTGGTCTTATATAAGGGAGTCATTTTCCCATCAGGGTTGCCGGTGATCAATTGTTCTGGTCTGAATCCTTCATTCCAGTTTCCCTTGTAGCCTGCTGTGTCGTGTCTGCATCTCCTGCTACCAGATAAGAATTTTTCTTCTTTTGTGTTGTTGCTATATTTTTGCATTTTGTCCTGCACTTCTTTGGGGGCCTTCTGGGTCCCCTCCGGGGGCTTCTGCCTTCTCAGTTTAGTTCAGCCACTGAGTTTTGTTCTTTTGCTTTTTCCAGTTTTTTCAGTGGCTGCTGTTTTGATTTTGTTACACCAGAGAGCTAATTTAGGTGGTAGAGGTCGTGTGATCTCAGGTGATTTTGAAATTAGTAGAGTTGGTGTTTTTCAGGGTTTTCTGGGATTGCAGTAAGTACCCTTCCTATCCTTTTCTATTTAGATAGTTTGGGCCCCAGCGTTTGCTCATTCTATTTTCTGTGTCAGTATTTCCTCTTGTCTAACCGCCATTACATGTTTGGGGGCTTTCTATTATCTTTGGGGTTCTGCTCCGGGGCAGATAGCTTTCCTATTTCTATCTTTAGGTGTAGTTAGTTTCTCAGGCTGTGACGAGGCGTCTAGGACCAACGTAGGAACGCTCCACGGCTGCCTCTAGTTGTGGTGGTTAGTCAGGGTACTGCAATCCCATAGATTCCAACTGCTCTGGTGTATTGCCTTTTTTACCTGCACTCCTCAGCTACCGAAACATAACAGTATCACCGGCCTAAAAATTGAAAATTGTATGGTACTCACAGAAGGGAAAAAATATTGTGATAGAAAAAAGGTTGTCAGAGTTGTCAGAGATATTTTTCTGTTTGTTGCATTTTATTTTTTTTTTCCCTCTGTATCTCTGGGTGCTGGGGAGGATCTTTTCTCCCAATGGAGTTTGAACAGTTGTCTGGCCGTGTGGATCAGCTTGCCACTGAGGTTCGGAGTATTGCTATCTATCTTGCTGGGTTGCCTGTTGTGGAACCTAGGATCCCCATGCCAGATTTGTTTTTAGGGGATCGAGCTAAGTTTCAGAATTTCAAAAATAATTGTAAATTGTTTTTTGCCTTAAAATCTAAGTCCTCAGGAAACGCAGCACAGCAGGTTCAAATTATCATCTCTCTCCTGCGCGGCGATCCTCAGGATTGGGCTTTTTCCCTGATACCTGGGGATCCTGTTTTGAGTGATGTTGATGCGTTTTTTTAGGCTTTGGGGTTATTGTACGATGAGCCTAATGTCACTGATCAAGCTGAAAAAGCCTTGTTGGCATTAAATCAGGGGCTTGATGACGCTGAGTTATACTGTCAGAGATTCCGTAGGTGGGCAGTCCTGACCAAATGGAATGACGACGCTTTGGCGGCCCTTTTCCGGAAGGGTCTGTCGGATAATGTAAAGGATGTTATGGTGGGATTCCCTGTCCCCTCTGGACTCAATGATTCTATGTCATTAGCGATTCAAATTGACAGACGTTTGCGTGAGCGGAGAAGTATGCGTGGAGTGGTGTTGCCTTGTGAGCCAGCTTCTGAGCCCATGCAGTGTGATGGAGTGGTGTCTGGGGCACAGCGTCATGAGTTTCGAAAGCGCAATAGGTTATGTTTCTACTGTGGTGATGCCTCTCATGCTATTTCAGTCTGCCCTAAGCGGGGAAGACGTTTTGCACGCTCAGTTGTCTTGGGTAGTGTTCAGACTAAGTTTTTATTAACTGTCACTCTGATATGCTCTCTGTCCTCATTTTCTGCTCAGGCTTTCGTTGATTCTGGAGCAGCTATTAACCTGATGGATTATGATTTTGCTAAACGTTGTGGGTTTCCCTTGATACCCCTACAGAAGTCTATTCCCCTACTGGGGATCGATTCTACCCCTTTGGCTGAGAATAAACCCCAGTTTTCTACTCAGGTGATAATGAGGGTTGAACCTGATCACCAGGAGTGCTGCAAATTTTTGGTTCTATATAATCTGCATGACATTATCGTGCTGGGTTTCCCTTGGTTACAGTCTCATAATCCTGTTTTGGATTGGAAATCTGTGTCTGTAACCAGTTGGGGCTGCCAATGTGTTAATACCAACACTCCTGTTTTTTCTGCCTCCCCCAAGCTCAGGATGTTCCTGACTTTTTGTTTGATTTTTCTGATGTGTTTAGCGAAAGTAAATCTGCATCCTTACCTCCCCATAGGAGCTATGACTGCGCTATTGAATTAGTGCCGGGTAGTAAATTCCCTAAAGGTCGCCTTTTTAACTTGTCTGTACCTGAACATGACGCTATGCGGTCTTATATCAAGGAATCATTGGAGAAGGGTCATATCAGACCATCCTCTTCACCCTTAGGTGCCGGTTTTTTCTTTGTGGCCAAAAAAGATGGTTCATTAAGGCCGTGTATTGATTATCGTCTCTTGAACAATATTACTGTGAAATATCAATACCCGTTACCCTTGATTTCTGACCTGTTTTCCAGGGTGAAAAACGCTACTTGGTTTACCAAGCTTGACCTCAGGGGGGCGTATAACCTTATTCGCATTAAGCACGGGGATGAATGGAAGACGGCATTCAATACCCCTGAAGGGCATTTTGAGTACCTAGTGATGCCCTTTGGGCTCACTAATGCCCCTTCCGTCTTCCAGTCCTTCATGAATGACATTTTCAGGGATTTTGTGGACAAATTTGTGATTGTTTATTTGGATGATATCTTGATTTTTTCTAATGACTGGGACTCTCATGTGAAACATGTTCGGACTGTGTTCCAGATTTTGAGGGATAATGCTCTGTATGTGAAGGGATCAAAGTGTCTTTTTGGCGTACAGAAGATCTCATTTCTGGGATTCATTTTGTCCCCATCTGTTATTGAAATGGACCCGGTCAAGGTTCAGGCCATCTGTGATTGGGTCCAACCTACTTCATTAAAGGCTCTTCAGAGATTTTTGGGTTTTGCCAATTTTTATCGTAAATTTATTGGTAATTTCTCGGTTATTGTTAAACCATTAACTGATTTGACCAGAAAGGGTTCTGATGTGGTGAATTGGCCTCCTGAGGCAGTCTCTGCATTTCAGGAACTTAAGCAGAGATTCACTTCTGCTCCTGTTCTACGGCAGCCTGATGTTTCTCTGCCATTTCAGGTGGAGGTTGATGCCTCTGAAATTGGGGCAGGTGCCGTTTTGTCCCAAAAAGATCCAGAGACCTCTAAAAGTAACCCTTGTGCCTTTTTCTCTCGAAAATTTTCTCCTACTGAACGTAATTATGACGTGGGTAATCGGGAGTTATTGGCCATGAAGTGGGCTTTTGAAGAGTGGAGACATTGGCTGGAGGGAGCCAAACATCAGAACATCAGGTAGTGGTCCTTACGGACCATAAGAATCTGGTCTATCTGGAATCTGCCAAGCGACTCAATCCTAGACAGGCCAGGTGGGCCTTGTTTTTCACACGTTTTAATTTTGTGGTTTCCTTTCTTCCTGGCACTAAGAATGTTAAGGCGGATGCCCTCTCGAGGAGTTTCCTTGCGGACTCTCCTGAGTTATCTGATCCTTCTGTTATTTTGAAAGAGGGTGTAGTTCTTTCCGCCATCTCGCCCAATTTGAGACTTGCTCTGGAGGGGTGTCAGGAGGATAGGCCCGAGCGCTGCCCTGTTGGAAAATTGTTTGTCCCGGACCAATGGAAAAAGAGTGTGATGTCTGAGATTCATTGTTCCGCATTGGCTGGGCATCCCGGAATTTTTGGTACCAGAGACTTGGTTAGTCGATCCTTTTGGTGGCCTACCTTGTCTCGCGATGTCAGGGAATTTGTGCAGTCCTGCGGGACTTGCTCTCGCTCCAAGCCTTGCTCTCGCTCTAGTGGTTTGTTGATGCCATTGCCTGTGCCCAAGAGACCATGGACCCATATCTCTATGGATTTCATTTCCGATCTTCCTGTTTCTCAGAGAATGACCACCATCTGGGTAATTTGTGATAGGTTTTCCAAAATGATACATCTTGTGCCATTACCTAAGTTGCCTTCCTCCTCTGAATTGGTGCCGTTGTTTCTTCAGCACGTGGTTCGTTTACACGGCATTCCTGAGAACATTGTGTCTGACAGAGGAGTCCAGTTTGTTTCCAGATTTTGGAGGACTTTTTGTTCTAAACTGGGTGTTCAATTGTCTTTCTCCTCGGCATTTCATCCTCAGACCAATGGTCAAACTGAGAGAACAAACCAGACATTAGAGACTTATCTAAGATGCTTTGTGTCTGCTGATCAGGATGACTGGGTCTCTTTTTTGCCTTTGGCTGAGTTTTCTCTTAATAATAGGGCTAGCTCTGCCACTTTGATGTCTCCGTTTTTCTGTAATTCTGGTTTTCACCCTCGATTTTCTTCAGGACAGACGGAAGCTTCTGTCTGTCCAGGTGTTGACTCTGTTGTTGAGCGTATGCAACAGATTTGGGACCAGGTAGTGGAGAGGTTGTCCCTCTCTCAGGAGAAGGCCCAGCGGTTTGCTAACCGGCATAGGACTGATGGTCCTCGGTTTAAAGTGGGGGACTTGGTCTGGTTGTCCTCAAAGAATATTCCTATGAGAGTAGCATCTCCTAAATTTAAGCCTAGGTTCATTGGACCTTATAAGATCATGGAGATTATTAATCCTGTTTCTTTTCGTTTGCTTCTTCCAGAGACATTTAAGATCCATAACGTGTTCCACAAGTCCTTGTTGAAGAGATTTGTTGAGCCAGTGGTTCCTGCTACTGTGCCTCCTGACCCTGTTTTGGTTGAGGGCAATCTGGAGTATGTGGTTGAGAAAATATTGGATTCTCGTTTTTCTAGACGAAGACTCCAGTATTTGGTTAAATGGAGAGGTTATGGTCAGGAAGACAATTCTTGGGTGTTTGCTTCGGACATCCATGCTAGGAGACTTATCCGTGCGTATCATAGAACTCATCCTGACCGACCTGGTTGCTCAAATGAGGGTTCGGTGACCCCTCCTCAAGGGGGGTACTGTTGTGAATGGGTTTGAGATGAGTTCTGAGCAGAGGCTCCCTCTGGTGGTTACAAGCGGTACTAGTGAAGATTGTGAGGACTGGGAATCAGGTGTTACTGACTGGTCTTATATAAGGGAGTCATTTTCCCATCAGGGTTGCCGGTGATCAATTGTTCTGGTCTGAATCCTTCATTCCAGTTTCCCTTGTAGCCTGCTGTGTCGTGTCTGCATCTCCTGCTACCAGATAAGAATTTTTCTTCTTTTGTGTTGTTGCTATATTCTTGCATTTTGTCCTGCACTTCTTTGGGGCCTTCTGGGTCCCCTCCGGGGGCTTCTGCCTTCTCAGTTTAGTTCAGCCACTGAGTTTTGTTCTTTTGCTTTTTCCAGTTTTTTCAGTGGCTGCTGTTTTGATTTTGTTACACCAGAGAGCTAATTTAGGTGGTAGAGGTCGTGTGATCTCAGGTGATTTTGAAATTAGTAGAGTTGGTGTTTTTCAGGGTTTTCTGGGATTGCAGTAAGTACCCTTCCTGTCCTTTTCTATTTAGATAATTTGGGCCCCAGCGTTTGCTCATTCTATTTTCTGTGTCAGTATTTCCTCTTGTCTAACCGCCATTACATGTTTGGGGGCTTTCTATTATCTTTGGGGTTCTGCTCCGGGGCAGATAGCTTTCCTATTTCTATCTTTAGGTGTAGTTAGTTTCTCAGGCTGTGACGAGGCGTCTAGGACCAACGTAGGAACGCTCCACGGCTGCCTCTAGTTGTGGTGGTTAGTCAGGGTACTGCAATCCCATAGATTCCAACTGCTCTGGTGTATTGCCTTTTTTACCTGCACTCCTCAGCTACCGAAACATAACACTTTCCCTTTTCCACTTGCCTGTCGTCCTACTCTCACCACTATCATAAGCACAAGCAGCAGTAGATGTCAGCTTCCTTCTCTTCACCGCTCTCCAAGCGTCGGCACGCTTACTTTCTGAAACAGCTCACTGTTGGAATCTCAGTGGACTCAACCTTGACCAGACCAAGTGGCAATCCTTTCCACTACACTGGACTCCACTATATAAGCTGAGTGTTTGCTGAAGTCCTCAGGCTTTCAGATAAGTCTTTCTTTCTGGCTAGAGTTCCCTCTCAGCATGTCTGAGGTAACTAGCTCATTTTCTTCCGTCTCGTCTGACAGGAATGTCTCTCTCCTCTCACTCTCTGAGGTGTTCTTCTGTTCTGAGGTAAAACCAACGACTAGCTAACTCGCAGCTAGACTGCCTTATCTCACTGCTGTCATTACAAGGGCTCCCTCTGGTGGTACCAGGGAAAAATGTGAAATGTTGTGTGCAATGGGTTATCGTGGATTTACCTTTCCGTGCATCCTCCAGGGTAACATGTGGCTCCAGTCACAGCTGGGCTACACATATTTCTATGCAGCCGCACACTCGGGTCTGAGAGCGGGCGGCCGTGCCGGGTGTTGATGCGAGAAAGTCGTGCGACTAACACACATCACACTCGCAAGTGTGACGCCGGCCATAGATAGATAATAGATACCAGTAGTTAGATAGATAGAAAATACATAGATAGATGGATAATAGATAGTTAGAAATATATATAGAAAGATAGATATAGAGATAGACAGAAAGATATATAGGTAGATAGATAGAATGGTATATAAATAGTTAAAGACACACACACGTATACATACACAAAATAACGCAATAGTTAATAAAAAAAAATATAGGAAAAAAAATGGTGTGGGCTCCCGCGCAATTTTCTGCGCCAGAGGGGGAAAGCAGACAGCCGGGGCCAATATTTCTAGCCTGGGAAGGGGTTAATACCCATGGATCTTCCCAGGCTATGAATATCAGCCCGCAGCTAGCCTTCACTGGCTATTAAAATAGGGGGACCCCCCAAACAAAAATGATGTGGGGTCCCCCTATAATTTATAGCCAGAAAGGCTACGCAGACAGCTGCGGGCTGATATTCATAGCCTAGGAAGGGGCCATGGATATTGGCGCCCCACCTGGCTAAAAATACCAGCACCCAGCCGCCCCAGAATTGGCGCATCTGTACGATGCGCCAATTCCGGCACTTAGCCCCTCTCTTCCCACTCCCCTGTAGCGGTGGGATATGGGGTAATAAGGGGTTAATATCACCTTGCTATTGTAAGGTGATATTAAGCCCGGTTAATAATAGAGAGGCGTCAATAAGACGCCTATCCATTATTAATCTTATATTAATAAAGGGTTAAAAAAAACACACAAGAATAAATTATTTTAATGAAATAAAATACAACACGTTTTTAATATCTTTATTACACACTCAGATCCAAGCGACGCCCTCGATCTCCTGTAAAAAAATGTAAAAAAATAAAACAACCGTATACTCCCTGTCCGACGCAGTCCAATTAATAACGAGGGTCCCACGACGGTCTCCCCTATAGAACAGTGACATCAGGTGATGCCACTGCTCTGTAGGGCCTCCCAGTGATGCACTGACAGGAGACAATGGCTCCTGCAGTGCATCACTGAGTTCATTCTCTCACTGTATGGCAATGCTGCGTGGGAATTTTCTCACCCAGCATTGCCGTGAGAGAATGAACTGTAGTGACGTCATTCTCTCCCGGCAGCAGAGCAGTACAGATCGATGGCGTCGGGGTAGAGGTGAGTATGTACTCTATGTTATGTGTTTTGTCATGTGTATGTTATATGTTTTGTATGTCATGTATGTTATATGTTCTGTATGTCATGTGTATGTTATATGTTCTGTATGTCATGTGTATGTTATATGTTCTGTATGTCATGTATGTTATATGTTCTGTTTGTCATGTGTATGTTATATGTTCTGTTTGTCATGTATGTTATATGTTCTGTATGTCATGTGTATGTTGTATGTCATTGTATGTTATATGTTGTATGTCATGTAATTTTTTTTTTTTTCATTCAGCACATTAGCCGGATGATGGGACTACTACTGTCCCATCATTGGCTAATGTGTCAGTCACTGTAGCAGGCATCGCCGGATGGGACTTGTAGTCCCATCCGACGATGCCTGCATACACGGAGACATACACACAGCCCCGCACACCACCGCACATACACAGCCCCGCACACCGATCACGCACACAGCCCCGCACACCGATCGCGCACTCAGCCCCGCACACCGATCACGCAGACACCGGCACACAATCACCGCCCACACACACAGCGCCGCCACTATACACGCCCACGCACCGCCCACACACATAGCGCCGCACACTATACACGCCCACGCACCGCCCACACACTTCCCTCCTCCCGAACTGCAGCGGTTTCACCCGCAGCAAACCCGCAGATCTTTTTTAGATCTGCGGTTTTGCTGCGGAAGTGCCCGACTCAATGCAAGTCAATGGGCGCCGAACCGCTGCAGTTCCGCACAAAGAATTGACATGCTGCGGAAAATAAAAGCAGCTAAACCGCACGTTTTTATCCGCAGCATGTGCACAGTAGACATGCGGTTCCCATTAGATTACATTGGTAGTGCACTGTGCTGCGGGTTGGATGCGTTTCCGCTGCATTGAAAAACGCAGCGGAAACGCATCTAAAACCGCAATGTGTGAACGGGGCCTTAATGTAGCTCTAAAGAAGTCAAAAAGTTTGCTATTACCGTAATTACATAGACCTGGAGAATCATATTGTCATATCATCTTTACCCCACAATGACAGCAGAAAAATAAAAACCCCCAAAAAAACAATTGTGGAATTTAATTTTTTGCGCGCTGTGGAATTTGTTACCTTGTTTTCCAGCCCATCGAATGGTAAAATTAATATAGTCATTGAAAGCAACAAGTTGTGCCACCAAAAACAAAAAAGTAATATTAGGCTCTTGGAAGAAGAGGAATGCAAAAAATGGAAAATCGCCCGGTCGGGAAAGGGTTCGTCAAATCGTTCTTGTTTGATTTGGTTTATTTCAAACAGGAAAAAGTTTGTAAATTTTGCTAATCAGCCTAATTTGTAATGGAGGGTGAATAATTTTGATTGCAATTGTAACACATTAACTGTAAAAACATTCAGCTGCTATATTAGTATTCTGCACATGCACCATTGAGGAATCGAGCACTGTAGAATTGCAGACTTTTATGCTTTCAAGTACATTATCTGAAATAACTGCTTCATTTGTAAGTACTGTAACTATTTATAATAAAGACTATTCCGGACATGGAAAAAAAATCGCTGACTGTACTTACACGCTCTCCAGGCTGCATTAGATACCATTAATTATCCTCCCTTGAATTTGTGCCAAATGACTAAATATAATGCTCACAATTCATACATCAACCCCTATGTCCCAGTATAAATCACTGGGATCTATTTGAGCATATGAAAGAAATTTTTCAAGAAGTTTTTTTTGAATAACAAAATTCAACTTTATTTATATAAAAAAATACACAAAATTGTATAAACCCCAAAATAAAGGATGCAAGATTTGACTCATGGAACATTTATGGCTCCCCCATGTTAGTAAATGTAGGCCCTGCACAAATTCATTAACATCACACCTTGACAAACTTTATGGCATATGATTTTTAGAAAAAAGATTTTTTTGCTGCACTCCGCAGCTTTTTGTCATCTTTTCACCCCTGGATAATAATTCACTGTTATCTGCCCTAAAGTAGAAGTGACTGAATGGTCTTAGTGGAATATACTTCAAAAATCTGTCCCCAAATAGTGTTAGACAGAATCTTGCATCTCCACATTTAACCCTACAGTGTCAACATAAAAAAACTGGCTATAACCTGACAATTTCCAATGGGGTTGAAATATTCTAAACCGCTGCATGCCACAATATAACAATATTGCTAAATGGTAATGAATGTTGTACCTGAATCCTGGCAGTAGTTACACAAGTACTGGGGTCCTGTCCCATCTGCCCCGACGCGCACGTTTCGCCCAGCTTCTTCGGGGGGCGTTAGATACCATGTAAGAGGTCATTTAATCCTACCATATGCATTTTTGATATGAGGATCTAAATGCACATAGTACAAATCCGTTACTCCAGGGCTCATCCATTTGGAATTTTTGCTGGTCCAACTGTCACGCTGTATAGCAGATATATATATATATATATATATATATATTATATATATATATATATGTATGTGATGACAGTAATCTATATCAAAAGGGCAACATACTATATAACATGCGCATAGATATATGATAACATAGAATTACCTGACAGAATGTCCAGTGGGTCAATACGGAATCCGTTATACGCTGTCTCCGGCTAGAGGGTGACCGGGGTCTATGCTGACCCTAAACTGGGGTCCTAACTAATCCCTCTACCTGGAGGTACTGTTAAAGGTACAGAGGTCCAGGCCACCAGCGTAAACCCTGTCTCCTATCAATCCCTGCCAACTGTAATCTAGTCCTAAGAAGGACCCTGATTACCACCAAAGGGAATGAACAGGTAACGGTTAATGAACAGAAAGACATACAAGAAAGACAAGAAATAAAGTAAATAAAGTCTTACATACAACACTCACACACAGTAGGAACACCTAAGGTCTCAGAGATAAACTATAAGCTATAAGAGTAAAAACAACTAAGGAGCTCTTAGCTTAAGTATTCTCAGAACCGATCCAGTCTGCTAGACTACATGAATGCTTTCACCGGCATCTAACAAGCAGACTGGCAGGTATATGAAGTAATCTAATTAGAACATAATCAAAAGCAGCCGGGCGAGGCTGGACCTAGTCTTAGCAAAGAGCTAGGTAAAATTAACTCCCTCATTACCAAACACAAAGAAACAGCAACTCAGCTGTGAGAAGTCAGAGTGTGTAATCACGACGATCCTCGTGGCGATACACCCATGACAGTACCCTCCCCTCTACGAGGGGACTCCGGACCCTCAGGGCCAGGTCTGCCCGGGTGAGTTGTGTGAAAGGTCCGAACCAATCGATCTGCGTTAACATCAGACGCAGGGACCCACGTCCTCTCCGCAGGACCATACCCCCTCCAATGAACCAAGTACTGAAGGGATCGGCGACTGAGACGTGAGTCAATGATTTTCGACCCATGAAATTCCACGTTATCATTGACCACCACTGAAGGAGGAGGTAGAGGTGACGGTATGACTGGTGCCACATACTTTTTAAGTAATGACTTGTGAAACACATTATGAATTTTAAACGTAGGAGGGAGGTCCAGACGAAATGCCACAGGATTAATTATGGAACTGATCCTGTACGGCCGATGAATCTGGGACCCAACCTCCAGGAGGAAACTTTAAGTTTTATATTCCTGGTAGACAACCAAACCAGATCGTTCACCTTCAGATCTAGACCAGAAACTCTCCCCCTATCAGCCATCCGTTTGTAACGGTTCCCCGTAACCTTCAGTCTTAACCGATCTGGAACTATCAGTCTCCCTGGAAGTCCCCCAGGGGCGTCCCCCTGAGCCCCCAATACCTCCCCCTCAAGCTCAGAGCATACAGCTGACACTACAACTCCCTCCTGAGGAATAGGAACCGGATCATCCGTCTTCCCGGCCCCTGGGAAAGTACGAGATAAGGCATCAGGAAGCAACTTTATTGAGCAGTCATATGCGCGATGAGGAGGTAATCTTTACACCCCTCCTCTGAGAACATTTCCCCAAAGTCCTCCAGAAAAGGAGACAAAGTCCTAGGCACAACCGCACCGATGACCGTGCTCATGCAGTTATTCCTGCAAAATTCACCCCACTGGCTTATCTTTCCGGATTGCCAATCAATCACTGGGTTATGTTTAGCCAACCAAGGAAGTCCCAACACAATAGGAGTGGGTAGACCCTCCAACACATAACAAGACAATTGCTCTTTATGTATTGCCCCTACTCGAAGATCTATGTTATGAACAGCTTGTACCAAGCTACCTTGACCGAGAGGTCTAGAATCAATAGATACTATAGGGACCGGTTTGGCCAATACACTCAGTTGCATACCATGCACCTGGGCAAACCGAGCGTCCACCAGATTAGCCCCGGACCCACTATCAAGAAAAACAGAAATCCTCTCAGTTCTAGTACCAATCACCACCTCCGCAGGCACGAGAAATTGAGAAGGATTTGGGGACGAAATACACACTCCCAGGTTAACTCCTTTGCTCAAAGAGGCCCGGGATGGACACCCCCCAACAAAATGTCCCTCTCTCCCGCAAAAGAAACACCTTCTAGTCTTGCGGTGCACCGCCGATTCCCTCCTACAAAAAGATGTCCCTCCCAACTGCATGGGTTCCTCAGAACAGACCAGGGGAACCTCAGTATAAGGGACTTTAGTAGTAGGTGGAGTCATCACGGGAGGCGGAGTTACCTCGCGTCTTCCCCGAATTCGTCTATCAATGCGAATAGCGAGGGCCATAGCAGCCTCCAGTGATGGAGGAGAATCATACTGAGCCAACACATCTTTTAATTTGTCAGACAACCCTTGACAAAACTGGCTCCTAAGAGCTGGGTCATTCCACTGAGTATCTGTTGCCCATCTACGGAACTCAGAAGAATATTCCTCCGCTGGACGATTTACTTGCCGTATTTTACGTAACTTTGTTTCAGCAAGGGAAACTCGATCCGGATCATCATATACCAGACCCAGGGCAGTAAAAAATCGATCCACTGACTGGAGATCTGGGGAGCCTGGAGGAATAGAGAACGCCCAAGATTGAGGGTCCCCTTGTAAGAGCGAGATAACAATTCCCACCCTCTGCTCTTCACTCCCAGATGACCGAGGCCGCAGCCGAAAGTACAATTTACATGCCTCCGGAAAGTAAAAAATTTGTCCCGCCCACCAGTGAACCTGTCCGGGAGAGCAACCTTAGGTTCAGATCTGGTTTGCTCCGGGGGGGACAAAACCTTGGACTTAATGTCTGCCAACTCCATGGACAACCCCTGCAACTGCCGGGCCAGCTGGGCTACTGGATCCATGACAGCTGGGGAGAATCTTTAGTAGGGCCGGTGAAAATGTCACGCTGTATAGCAGATATATATATATATATATGTATGTATGTGATGACAGTAATCTATATCAAAAGGGCAACATACTATATAACATGCGCATAGATATATGATAACATAGAATTACCTGACAGAATGTCCAGTGGGTCAATACGGAATCCGTTATACGCTGTCTCCGGCTAGAGGGTGACCGGGGTCTATGCTGACCCTAAACTGGGGTCCTAACTAATCCCTCTACCTGGAGGTACTGTTAAAGGTACAGAGGTCCAGGCCACCAGCGTAAACCCTGTCTCCTATCAATCCCTGCCAACTGTAATCTAGTCCTAAGAAGGACCCTGATTACCACCAAAGGGAATGAACAGGTAACGGTTAATGAACAGAAAGACATACAAGAAAGAGAAGAAATAAAGTAAATAAAGTCTTACATACAACACTCACACACAGTAGGAGCACCTAAGGTCTCAGAGATAAACTATAAGCTATAAGAGTAAAAACAACTAAGGAGCTCTTAGCTTAAGTATTCTCAGAACCGATCCAGTCTGCTAGACTACATAAAGGCTTTCACCGGCATCTAACAAGCAGACTGGCAGGTATATGAAGTAATCTAATTAGAACATAATCAAAAGCAGCCGGGCGAGGCTGGACCTAGTCTTAGCAAAGAGCTAGGTAAAATTAACTCCCTCATTACCAAACACAAAGAAACAGCAACTCAGCTGTGAGAAGTCAGAGTGTGTAATCGCGACGATCCTCGTGGCGATACACCCATGACACCAACACTCTACAAAAATGGTCCAAAGCCTCAAAGACTCCATGTATTAGAAAACAAATGAGTCATCCAATCCAAAAAAATCTCCGGATCGTGCGGCTGCATGTATTTCTATGCAGCCGCACGCTCCGGTCCAAGAGCCGGCGGCAGTGACGGGTGTTCATGCGAGAGACTCGTGTGAGTTTCTCGCATGTGTGACCCCGGCCTTAGTTGTAGCCTCTAAATTTGCTTCTTAGAAACCGATGGTAAAACTCATCAGGAAGTTTTGATTAACTGATGTTCTTGTCACTAAAGGATCACTTTTGTGTTTTTTTTATTGTCCCTTTTATGGTGGTCCTTTAATGGTAAATGCAGTATATGTATGATGTATGTCCTTATGATCACATGGCCGAGTGATCATCAGGCCGGGCAATGATGGGGAACAGAAATGGCTCTAATCTCAGCTATTTACCCCTTAGATTCAGCAGTCAACGGTGACAGTAGCATCAAGGGGGTTTGACAGAGAAATTATCGCTCTCATGGGTTGTCATAGCATTCGAGGGTCATATGAAGACCACAGTCTGCCATCTTTGTATACTTGTTGGGTCATAAAATGAAGGTACACATAATTAAAGCACTACTCCAGTGTGTTGTTTTGTTTTATTTCACCGCTGGAGTGGTGCTTAAAATCTAAGTCAATTGCCCCCTGTCTGATACTCACGCATCTTCCTGTGTTTTCATCTGTTTTCGCTGCAGCTTCTTTCTGTTTTCTGCAGTTAGTGACCTGCCGGCTGCTCCAGAGTTTAATGGAGTGGCGTAGAGGTCACTA
The DNA here is from genome assembly GCA_033576555.1 of Oophaga sylvatica. NCBI lineage: Eukaryota > Metazoa > Chordata > Amphibia > Anura > Dendrobatidae > Oophaga > Oophaga sylvatica. Next base: position 125,849,258 of record JARQOD010000007.1, read on the forward strand.
ATCAATTCAAGTATATGAGAATCTCATTCTGGCTCTCATAGACTTGCATTGAGAACTTTTGATGTAGCTTTTGACTTCTGGCAAATCAGAAGCTGCGCTCACAAGATGGCGCCGCGGGACCAGAGTGGTGCTGAAAAACGGTGAAGACACCGGAGGGTGAGGACATGATTGGGGGCAAGGGACTTACGTTTAAAGCACCACTCCAGCGGTGCAAAATAAATCCCGCTGGAGTGGTGCTTTAAGCAAACAGTTAGGCTTCTTTCACACTTCCGTTGTGTGATGTCCGCCCAAGTGTGAAAATGGCGGATCCGTCAGAAAAGTGCAAAAACGGATGCAAAACTGGTCAGTTTTCTGACGGATCCGCCAAGAAGATTTCACCTGGAAATGATGAAAATTTTGTTCTGGAAATGTAAGTCCGGACCGAGGAGAGAGAGAGAGACCTCGGACAGTGTTTTTTTGCATCTTCAATGGTTTTCTATGGAGGCGACGGATCCACAGGCGGATTCCGTCAAAAATGGATGCCAGCGGATCTGCCGCCCATAGGCGGCCATTATACAAAATGGCGGATGCGGCGGATACGCCGTTGTCCGCCATTTTGGCGGACAAAAAAAACGTTGCATTGGACGTTTTTTTGTAATGACGGACGCCAATTTTTTGACGGATCCGTCAGAAAACGGACCTAACGGACGACCATCCATCAAAATCCGTCACTAATGCAAGTCAATGGGAAAAAAACGGATCCGCCAAAAAAAAATGGCGGATCCGTTTTTTTCACATTTTGACGGATTTTGACTGACGTCGCACGACTGAAGTGTGAAAGAGGCCTTAGCTGCCGGTTCACTAAAACAAAATATTTTTCAAATATTACTAAGAAAAACAAAATCTAATCGCCTCTTATGCTTCATTTTTCCCCCATTTAAAATAAATATATTACAAACTAAAAAAAATCTATATCTATCAAAATATTAAGTAATTTAACCTAACCAGTATGTATTGTAAATATATGCATGAAAGTGATCAAAAAGTCAAATGTGTCCCAAAATGGTATAATTAGAAATGTGAGTTCTCCATGCAAAAAGCAAGCTGTTATACAGATCTCTATTGACAGAAAAATTTCAGAGTTATGGGTCTCAGATGATGGCAATAGAAAACCAGAGAACGACATGATAGAGAGAGGGGCGCCACTAGGGACAATAGAAACTGGTATCTATAACAGACTATATAAATGTATGGGCCGTGTAAACCTCTCAGACCAGGTGCTGCAACCATATCTGGTTCCACAGAAATATGCTGGGGAGCAAAAAGCGCAATAGGGTCTTATATGGTGGAGAGAGACATAAAGATGCAGCGAGGCGCTCAACTGGTAAAGTTTTGTGCCAGACAACAAAGCATGAAGAGCAATTATCAGCTGCTGCAGACCATGGGTTAAAAAAATGGAGCTATGCCAGAAGGAAATAGGTGGACTTTCTGCGTTGCTGAAGGAGATCCCAAAGAATTCTAGACTGTGTGGTTTGTCCTAGTGAAGAAGTCAGATGACTTCGAGAGGCGTTGATAGTAAACCCCAATAATCCATCTCGTCTCCTGGGATTTCTTTGAGATCTCCTTCAGTAGCACAGAAAGTTCACCTATTACCTTCTCGCATGGTATAAAAAGATAGTAATCTACCTTATTCAGATACCTACCTACAACAGAAGCTTTGTATTGTACAAAAAAAAATCTCAAGAAGTAATTTGGTTTTCTCCAATTCCAGGAGAAAATTGTTCAGTGTCTCATTTGTTTCCAATTCCACGGCAAATGAGAAAACTTAAGAGTATGAGCATGTTCGATGACTTGCTGAGCACCATTTTATTCTAGCAACCCTGCCAATCTCGACCAAAAATACCCTCCCAAAAAGGTTGCCATTGCCAGTTTTGTTAAGCAAGAAATATTTTGTTTTGTTCCAGTACCGGTGTAAGGATAGAATGGGCCCTCTCGAGCCTGGAATGGAGTAAGTTCTACCCCAAATACTAAATGGTGATCCTTCTGTTTTAGGCACAGTCATGTGTCCATTAATCATATTTGAGCCAAATCTAATGAAGCGTTGATATTGCAAAAAAAAAAGTCCACACACCCATATTAAAATGCCAGGTTTTTGTCATGTAAAAAAATCATATCAAGAAAAATAATTTTGGAACTTTTTCTACCTCTTAATGTCACCCATTATTTGCACAAATCAACAGAAAAACAAACTGACATTATTTTGAGGGGGAAAATAAAAATAACAAAACTGAAATAATGTGGTTTCATAAATGTGGACACCCTCATTATAATTGTGAATGTGTAGGTCCCTCAAAGTCATTTCAAAACTGAATAGGTCCCCCCAAAAAACACAAAACCATGGTTTTATAAATTTCCTTGAAAAAATGAAAATTTGCTGCTAAACTTAACTTTTCTAACATTCTAACAAAATAAATGTTTATTAGCTATTTTGTGTGGTATCTGGTTTCAGGGTATAAAAATTGCAATTTTTTTCTGAATTTTTGTCAAACCTTTGATAAAAGAAAATCATATCGACCTAAATTTGCCATCAACATGTAAAAGTACAATGTGTTACGAACAAACACTCTCAGATTCACTGGAATATGTAGAAGCATTCCGAAGTTATTACCACATAAAGTGACACTAGTCCGATTTGAAAAATTGAGATTGGTTATTAAGTACTAGTAGTAAAGTGTGTTCATGCAGTTATATTCTGCGTGGATCTTTGGGAAATTATAACCGAGCAAAAACTATTGTTCAGCATGTAATTGTCCTTTGAGCTATAACAGATGGAAACCTATGTAAATCCTTTAGAACTTTTACATTTTGGTGATTAGTTTACAAATAAGACAAAGATATTGACTACTGCCAGGTACGACCGGGACACATTTGAGGTGGACGACGACGAACTGGAAGTTGTAAAGGACTTCAACCTAGTCGGGTCAAGGATCACTCAATATTCAGCAACGATATTGGATGTCAATAGGAGAATAGCTATGGGCAAATCAACAATTAAGTCACTGGCAAGTCTTCAAATCGAGGAACATTTCACTGGCGACAAAGACACGGCTCGTACATAGTCTGGTGTTTTTTGTAGTAACCTATGGATGGAAAAACTGGACGATAAAGAAACAAGACAGAAGAAGAATCAGCACCTTCAAAATGTGGTGCTGGAGAAGGATGTTCTCAATACCATGGATGGTAAGAAGAACAAGCAAATCAATTTTGGAACAAATCAAGCCAGACATGTCACACGAAGCAAGGATCACCAAGTTATGAATTTTATGTACCTGTGTACCAAGTTTCAGGGAATGTCCAAAGGAAAACTGAAGTAAGGCATTTTTGTGGGTCCTGATATTCGGAAACTCATGAAGGACGATGTGTTCAAAACAAAAATGAAAGCTGTTGAGAAAAAGGCTTGGGATTCTTTTAAGTAAGTAGTGAAGAAATTTCTAGGGAAAAACTAAGATCCAAAATTTAGGTCCATCGTGGAGAACATGCTGAAATTTTTCAAAGCCTTGGGTTGTCTGATGAATTTGAAGATACATTCCCATTTGGACTACTTTCATGAAAACCTTGGTGCTGTAAGTGAAAAGCAGGGACAAAGATTTCATCAGGATATCAAGGAGTTGTAACAACGATACCTAGATAGATGGAACGTGAACATGGGGACAATTTCTGGATTCTTCACAGAGGAGATCCGCAGGCCTTCTATAAGAGAAAAGGTATCAAGAGAAGCTTTGACGAGAAAAGGAAAGGCGAAAGAATTTCCAACACTGTTTCAAAATGAATGTTCAATACATTTTATATATAATATTGTATACAGTTTTGGCTACAATAAAGATTTTTCTCTTGCTTATATAAAATTTCATGTGCGTTTTGTGCAAAATCCATACGTGATGCTTAAAAATAGAAGTGTTTTTTGAAAGCCAGGCATAAGAAAGTGTAAGAATCAGTTATTGGATTTGAAACAATTTTCATAAACCCAAATTTTGCATGCCTGTATAATTATCATTTTCGGTATCTGCTTTTTTTCCATGTTGGTGTAGGTGGCCACCTTTATGAACTCCTCTGTTGGACAGTACTTGGATGAGCGTCCATTTCTCTCCTTATCCCTCCTGGTCTTTATTGCACTGTCCGCTGTTCCTGTTGGCTTATTTCTGACTGTAATTGCCGGAACGGCAGTGACTGCCTGCCTTGGGGTGATAATTTTGGAAGGTGAGATACATTTAGGTTTATTCTAGTTTTTTTTTCTAAACCTGTATGAAGCAATTATGTATATATCTTGGTAATATATTTTCATACTACAGAAAGTGCCAGAGGTTGAGTTATAGGGTACAGAAGAAATGGTCACACCAAGAGCCTTGTTGACTTTGAAGGCCCAAATAGTCCCACTACCAAAAACATAATTTATGGGTTTACCTCAAATATAATAGCTTTATATAATAGCAATATATGTCATCATGACTATAAATTTTGTAATTCGGACTATTTTTTTTTAAGTGTAGTATTTTGATATGTATGCAGTTACAGACCTTCTTTTGAGTAGCTACCATAATGTGGCCTCCTAATGCCAGTTTCTCCTGGAATCGTCGTGATAAAAGCATACCATCGTGGCCGGCTTCTTGCAAGAACGTGCGTGGCTTACTTATGCGCACTGCAAACTATCTGTCAGCACATATATAGTGTTATTGCCAACACCGATGCTCTCTTTTGATATTGTGTACAATGCAATCATGGCTCCTGACATCCTGGGGTGCAAGCCTACAGCTCCGCTGGGTATCAGGAGCATCTAATGTACTGTTCATAAGATCAAAAGAGGAGGATGTGTTCTTCCAATATACACTATCTAAAGCTCAAGACACCCTGCGGAGCTTATGGCCCATGTATACAGATAGATAGTATGTATTACCAGCATTGTACATCTCTTTAGATTGAGTGAATATTGCAGCCAGTGAATCTGACCCCTTCGGGAGCAGGTATGGTCTAACTATGTTCCCCAAAGTGCCAGAAGTAATGGCTGCATTGTTCATAAGATCATAAAAAAGAACAATGTTGGCAGTATATGCCATATATACACTCCTTAGCTTGTCTTGCTCTTAGGATCAAAATGGGAGTGCACCCAAAAGCCGGGAACTCTGGGAAACGAAGTAAGAACAGCCTGAAGAAGGTCATGTGATGTTGAGGGGTGCCCTCTGAAACTGATGGGCAGATTTTGTTGACTGATGTCCTGTAAAAACACTGATTTATGGTAGGAAAATACATACAATGCTTTGTAGTGAATATGGCGCCGATGTAGGCTGTGTTTCTTGTTAATCATGTTCACAGGAAAACCCCTTTAACAGCGCACTTAAATACTCTAAAGGCCCCCCATATACATTCCCCCACAGTTGGTGGGATCAGTCTGGGCCGCCATCAGGACATTACTGCCCTTACTGCTGTATGGGGCCCGGTGAACAGCAGTACAGAATGGGGCCCGCAGGTCAGGGGCCCCGCACCTGTGCTTCTAGTCATCGGGCCCCAAGTGCTGTGCGTCATCGGGCCCAAGTGCTGTGTGCTGCGAGCAGTCGACAGTGTAATATCTAAATGGGCCTCCCAGCTCTACCTAGACAGATAATGTTGGGAAAGAGAAGGAAGATAAGACACCGCTGGTAGCGTCACTCTCATAGAGAACACAGGAGCCGAGAGTTTGTGTATGGTGGAGTTGGGTCTGTTGAACAAATGTCTTCAGACCGGAATGGGGAAAATTAACAGGCAGTCCAATAAATGTTAAAACGAAATGTGAGTAAATTCAATTTTACCACCCAAATCGACTTGAATCAGATGAATAATCCTTTCGGGTAACTTCACTTGCTTATTCTTTACCGTTAGTGTGGGTCTTGACTATTGCTATCCCACAATTGAATTTTTCAGCTTTCCAACCCCACTAAAGACAGGTTGGGTCAGAAGAGACCAAAGAAAGATGTTGGGTCCAGTAGTTCCACAGGAGATGTTTTAAAATATCTTTTGGTTCCAGAAGTTAATCAATTCACCCACAATGACTTATCGTTGGGGCTGTTTATCACCCAATAAAAGTTTCAAGTAAAATGCTTTAATTTTACTCACTAAGGTACAATAATACAGGCTAGTAAATACCAAGCACCTGGCATTTCAGTCTCTTGCTCAATCCTGGGTTTCGCCTGTTGACTTCTTCAAGGGCCAACTGTACAAATAGCTCAGCCTTTAACTCAGGGCATCGAAACCTGATGCATCACATTGTAATCAATGGCGCTTTTCTGCTTTAGTTTGCATCAGTTATCTAACAGATCTATTTGTCACCTGAGTTCTGTTTTAGTAGCTATAGAACAGCGAAACGGAACTCAAAAATACAGCCGATAGCGAAGCCAAACTCTGCTCCATACACGTAAGGAGCAAGCACCTTGAAATAGGAGTCTGTAGTCAAGTTTCTGACTTGGCATTTATCCCTGGTCGTGTTACGAGGCTTGTTAAAGCGCCAAACATTGACTTGTAGGATGGCTTCCTCTGCGGTGTAGCACTCTCAATATAGTTTTCCCTGAACTAGTTTGCATACTTTTCCCTTCTTAGCTAAAAGGTATTTGCACATGGCCAACGAACTCAGAACTAGGACAGAGCTATAATATGGTTGTATGCATGAAACATTTTGTACTTTTTTATTGAATGGAAGCCTAATAAAACAGTGTGGCAGGGTGTAATGTAAGCAAATATCCGCAATTCGATTTAAATCCCTGGTTTGTTCTAACAAGACAAAGATTAATGGAATTCATTCAAATTCTGCACATTGCAAGAATTATCTTGGGAGCCCCATACAGGTAATGTCAGTGGGTGGACAAGCGGCATGATTGCTTTTGATTAACTCAGCAATGCATATTATTGACTGTTCATTGGCCTATCTTCACCTATGCGCGCTGCTTTTATTTCCTTTCCTTTTAATCACGTTTTTCGGTCAAACACAGAAATCACGTTGTATACTTTGTATTTGTTTCCCATAATTATATTTGCTAGTACATGACAGAATACTCTTTATATTTACGCTGTTGGATACTTGATGTGTATTCTTTATTATGTTTAAGCACTCTTAATCTTGTATACAAATTATTATACTATATTTTTTTCTTATTCTTTCTTATTTCTGAGCTCTGGCAACAATTATGTTAAAATCCCATTTTTGCTTTGTTTAGCCACGCTTCTCAAGATGTTATTTAATTTATTATTCATTTATGTTGAAATTTTTTCTTTTTTTAATACCTGTCAATATTTTATCCTACCTTTTAAAAAGTCCTTTCATCTTCTGTCAAGGCGTAAACTTCTCTTCAGTTATGATTTTTTTTTTTTTACTTAAAGGAAGCCTGTCACCAGGTGTTCCCTATATAAAGAATTCTGTATATTCAATTATGGCCGAAAGTGTTGGCACCTTTTGAAATTGTTAAAAAGAAATGAAGTATTTCTTCCCGAAAATTATTGCAATTACACGTTTCGTTTGCACATGATTATTTCCTTTGTGTATTGGAACAAAACAAAAAAAACAGAGAAAAAAAGGCAAATTGGGCATAATTTCACACAAAACACCCAAAGTGGGACGGAAAAAAATGTTGGCACCCTCAACTTAATATTTGGTTGCACACCCTTTGGAATAAGGCGCCTTCTCTCAACAGCAATTTTAAGATCTCTTCTCATGTGTTCAGTGGGAATTTGATCAGGACTCATTGATGTTCACTTCATAACTCTCCAGTGCTTTGTTTCCATCCATTTCTGGTTGCTTCTTGAAGTATGTTTGGGGTCATGGTCCTGCTGGAAGACCCATGACCTAGGATGCAAGCTCAGCTTTCTGACACTGGGTTCTACATTGCCACCCAAAATCTCTTGATCTTCAGATTTCAAGATGTCTTGCACACAGTCAATGCACCCAATGCCAGCAAAACAAGCTCAAAACATCTTTGAACCTCCACCATGTTTGACTGTAGGGACTTTGTTCTTTTCTCATTCCGTTTTCAGTAAACAGTAGAATGATATGCTTTAACAAAAAGCTCTATCTTAGTCTCATTTGTCCCCAAGACGCTTTCCCAGAAGGATATTGGCTTATTCACATACATGTTGGCAAGCTGCAGCCTAGCTTATGTCTCTATGTAAGCAGTGGCGTCCTCCTGGGTCTCCTGCCATAGTGTTTCATTTCATTCAAATGTCAACAGATAGTTCGCACTGACACTGATGCACCCTGAGCCTGCAGGACAGCTTGACTTTATTTGGAACTTGATTGGGGCTACTTATTCACCATCCGGATTATCCTGTGCTGCAATCTTTCATCAATTTTTCTCTGCTGTCCACGTCCAGGGAGATTATCTACGGTGCCATGGGTTGTAAACTTGCACAGTGGACAAAGTAACATCAGGATATCTGGAGATGTAACCTTGAGATTGTTGATAATTTTCAGCAATTTTCGTTCTCAAGATCTCAGACAGTTCTCTTCTCCTCGTTCTGCTCTCTGCACTTAGTGTGGCACACACAGACACACAATGCAAAGATTTAGTCAACTTCACACCTTTTTATCTGGTTTCAGGTGTGATTTTCATATTTCCACACCTGTCGCTTCCCACAGGTGAGTTTGAACAAGCATCACATGCTTGAAACAAAGTTATTTATCCACAATTTTGGAAAGGTTCCAAGCATTTTGTCCGGCCAATGTTTGAGTTTTTATGTGCTGCAACCTTTCATCAAGTTTTCTCTGCCATCCACGTTCAGGGAGATTAGCTACAGTGCCATGGGTTGTAAACTTCTTGATTTATGTTGTGCATCGTAGACAAAGGAACATCAATATCTCTGGAGACGGCCTTGTAACATTGAGATTGTTGATATTGTTCAACAATTTTGCTCTCAAGTCCTCAGATAGTTCTCACACACACAATTCAAACATTGAATGAACTTCTCCCCTTTTTCTATGGTTTCAGGTGTGATTTTCATGTTGCCCACATCTGTTTCTTGCCACAGGTGAGTTTGAACTAGCATCACATGCTTGAAACAAAGTTGTTTACACACAATTTTGGAAAGGTGCCAACAATTTTGTCCGGCCCACTCTGCATAACACAAAAAATAGCTTTTATTATACTCGTCTATGGAATGATCCAGTCCAATGAACGTCACTACTGTAGGCTTGATTTGGCTCCTCCTCTCTTTTTATGATCACTGTCTCCTTCTTGCTTTATGTGGATGACACTTCCTACATCCTCCACACAGTGTCCTCCATTGTGCTCCTCCACATGTGCACTTCTCTCTGCCAGGAAAGTACTATAATAATGCATATCCATGGAGAAAGGGCAAAGAGTGCCAGCACATGCAAACTATAGTACTTTGCTCTGCCCTCGGCAGGGCAGAGAGAAGTACACCGGTGCAGGAGTGCGATGGAGGGCACTGTGTGGATGAAGTAGGACACGTCACCCACATGAAGCAGGGAGGGAGCACGGTGATCACAAGAAGAGAGGAGGTGTCAGACCAAAACCAGCAATGCCGACCGGACAGCCCTGTAGGGAAGTATAGTAAAAGCTCTTTTATGTGATGCAGAGGGAATGGGGAGGTATATACAGCTAAACGGCATTCTAGAATGTGTGTGTATTGTATGTATATATATATATATATATATATATATATATATATATATATATCTTAAGATTATTGTACTTGTTTATATATGTTTACCCCTTTTCACATGTAAAGTGCCATGGAATAAATGGTGCTATAGTAATAATAAATAATAATAATATATAAGAAGGCGTACAGGTGGTGGCACCACTTTTATATGGGAAGATCTGGTGATAGGTTCCCTTTTAAAGGCTTGTATTTTTGGCTAAAAAATTTTGCCTTTGGGTTTCATTACAACTTTTGCTCACATTCAGTTACTTACATCTGTACCTGTTGAATAAAGTTAATTTAATTTTATTTTACTTTTCTCTGACTTATCATCTATCAATATATGTGACTGTATCTTTATCCATCTTGGCCAGGCTGGTGTGCCTGCTTGGAGCTGAACTGCATGGAACATGGCTTTCCAGTCTGATGGGCAAATATTGATCGTATAACATGGCAAAATGAAGAAAAAAATCCAGCTCCACGACAAAGTGAAAAAGTAGATCTTTATTCACTTGATATATCAAGCATAGAGGATAAAAGTATCAGCATAGATAGCAGCAAAAAAATGCGTTCTCAAGTCATGACTAAGGGTGCTGCGACACCAGAAACGCGTTGAGAACGCATTTTTTTGCTGCTATCTATGCTGATACTTTTATCCTCTATGCTTGATATATCAAGTGAATAAAGATCTACTTTTTCACTTTGTCGTGGAGCTGGATTTTTTTCTTCATTTTGCCATGTTATACGTCTGACACAGCGGTTCCGTGCTCCGATCCCTGGGATGTTATACTGGTGAGCTGGACTTTATTTTATAGCAAATATTGATCACACAACTTTAACCAGCCTGAAACTTTTTATTAGTTAGATGGTGTCCTCTATTACAGCTTACCTCCGATTTCAAGGAGCCCTGACGGTAATAATACTGACAGAATTCTAGACTAACCAGGTGTCCTATCCTCGCGTCTACTTTCCTCTTGCCAACTATGCCCCAATCCTTTCTGCAGGCAGAGCCAATCATGAGCAACTTTTTATGGATGAGATCCAAATGCTTGCTTTGACCCAGCCAAACAGATAGTGAAACAAGTCCCGCGTCATGGTAAATACATAAATGCGGTCACTTGCAAACTAGACGTGTGCAACCTAACTCAATGCAAGTTGGGATGTGGCCGGGAGTATGCAAATCGCATACTTGTGATCCATGACTGGACGCTCCCGGCACCAGCACAGGAGTTCTTAATTTAATTTAGTGCTTAATGTGAGGATTCACAAGTCTACAGTCATATAGAGTGACTACATACTTGTAGCCTAAGAGTGGACAACCCCTTTAACTATCAGCTACCAAATGTGGTTCCAGGTGGTGATCTCACTAAAGTACAACGTGGTGTTTTCTCCTATATATGACATAGGGGACAATTTACTGATCGTGACGGGTCCGACTACTGGGACCTGAGCGATCCTGAGATTGCGGAGTACAGGGCTCGCCTTTGTTCGGGAGTCTCAAAGAATGAAGCATATGTAAAAAAAATAACTTAATTTCCCCAAAGGTATCTATATCCTTTCAACAGAAAACTGTTCCTAAGTCCAAAACGTCGTACTTTCACTTTTGTTTACTTTGTTATTGTGACTTCATTTTATTTCTGTTTTTGTTTTGTTAGGTATTGTGGTAGCAGTGTGCGGTGTGGCCTTGCTCTGTGTCCTGTGTGGACTCGTGCTTCTGTCGTTTGGGGTGTCGGGAGTCCTGAGTGTCTGTTACTTGGCAGTATCTAGTATTATCAATTACATGCACACATCCAGGTAAGCACATGTATTGAATACAATGCTATTTGCACTGTGTATGTGTTTCACCTCTCAACATACATCCCAACGTTGAAGGTTAGGACAGAGGGACTCTTACTGCAGTTTTTATTTTATGATAAGTCACTTCCCTAACTTTGCCCCAGTACTTTATATCCACCCACACAGAAATATTACTCCTATTGAAGCCCATTAATTTTCCTACACAGTACAATACCACTTTGTGGTCCCACTACACACAGTATGATGCCTATTGAGCCTCGCCCACAGTATGACGCCCATACAGTCCCCTACCCATACAGCATAATGTCCACAGTTGCCCCTACACGTGGTATGATAGCCACACAGTGACCCCCATTACAGTATGATGCTCCTACAGTCCCCCCATACAGTTGGGTGCCTCCAAAGCCCCACAGATGATATGATGACCCCATACAACATCTTCCACACAGTATGATGCCTTCACAGCTACTTGACTCAGTATGATGCCCTCAGAGCACCCCCACACAGTATTATTCTCCCACATTCCCCTACACAGTATGATGCTCCCACAGCCCCTCCACACACAGTATGATGCCCCCACAGTCATCCTACACATACTATGATGCCCTTATAGTAATCACATAGTACGATGCCCTCATATTTCCTCCACACGCAGTATGCTGCCTCCCAAATAGTATGAGCAGCAACATAGTATGATGCATTCTCAGACCCTTCACACTCAGTAAGATGCCCCTACAGCACCCACATAGTTTGAAGTCACCCACAAGCAGCATGATGCCCCCAAAATCCCCAACCCCACACTTAGTATGAAGCCCCTACAGCTACTTGCACAGTATGATGCCCTCATATACCGTATAATGCAACCACAGCCCCAAATACAGTATACAACCCTCCTTCACAATCCACCTACACAGTATGATACCCCCAAAGGGCCACCAAGACTTTCCACAATTCCCCCCCACAGCCTCAAAACATGCACACATCTGAATAACAAATCTTTATACCATAAATACACAAGAGAAGACTCACCTTGGTGCTATATGATGCACATATCAACCATCAGCACATAATTTTGTTCTCAATAACGGCTATGAACAGTGGATATAAAAAGTATACACGCCCCTGTTAAAAATTCATACCAAGAAGAAGAATTTCAGAACTTTTTACCTTTTTAATGTCTCATATAATAATCTGTACAATTCAATTGAAAAGTAAACTGAAATCTATTCGGGCAGAGAAAGAAAAATTAAGAACTAAAATAATGTAGTTGTATAAAGATGCACATCCTTTAGGCTACGTTCACACAATCAGTATTTGGTCATTATTTTACATCAGTATTTGTAGGTGATAAATACAGAAGTGGTGACGTGTTTCTATTGTACTTTTCCTCTGTTCCACTCCTGGTTTTGGCTTACAAATACTGAGGTAAAAAACTGACCAAATACTGAGCGTGTGAACGTGGCCTTACACTAATACTTTTTGTTGAGGTTCCCTTTGAATTTATGACAGTAGTCAGTCTTTTTGGGCAGGAGTCTATCAGTCTTTCGGAGTGGGTTACATTTGCTTTCTCTACAGTACATGTTTAATAAAGATACCGTAGTTTTATTAACCAAAAAGAAAGTAAAAAACATGCTGCAAAATAAGCCGCAAAAACATTTGTTCGGTGGGGATAAAAAGAGCATAATGATTAATTTTCAATAGAAAAAAGTCTGAAACTGTGAAAAATTTTCTTCCAATACAATAAAAAATGAATAATGTGAAATAATGTAACTTGTTACATGAGAAAATGTTTCCTAGCAAAACTGTAAAAAATGATAAAAAAAACACAAACAAATCAAAATTAATGAAAATTAGTAAAATTTCTTATAATATATAAACTATTCCTAAATAAGTGATGAAATCCAACAATATGTGTACGACATTCCTAGTGATGATCCCATCGATAATTACAAAATATCTTGGGGCAGACAATAAGATCCTAAGTCAGGAGATGATGAAAATTACTAGCTGTTGAAGATGTGCTAAAATTTTCACAAAAAGTAACATAAACCCTCAAGTAAAGCATAAAAATCCATAAAATATATTGAAACAATCTGATGCTATTTTATATTTCTTGGCTTTTTACGGAATTGTCTGTTTCTGTTGGAAAGCCACAGACATGCCTATTTAAAGAAAATCCACCCTCTCTATCTCTTTAGGGGATTTCTCAAGTGCAAAAGTGATATAAAAACAATTCGGGCATGACTAGATGAAATCAACAGTTTGTTGTAAGCTATTTTGTCTTTTTTTCTACCCTTTTTAAAGTAGAATAAAATTGGTTTTGCATTGATAGTGTGCATAGGAACACCCCAGAGCCTTTTCATAGATCAAGACAATTCTAAGAAAACTAAATTGATGGCATTAGGGATGAATATACCCATACTAATAAGATTGGATACTTGCTCTTCAAAATTGATTTTTGATTGGAGCGCCTGAGAGAGCAGACAGGTTACGACCACAAGCTAGTAATCATATTGTCATGTAAAATGGCAAGTATCTAATCTTCTTTTACCAGAATACATGATTGCACTTGTTAAAAAAGGATACTTGGGCCATATTAATTAGAAGAGCATTTTTGGGACCCTTATTATGTAGTGTCATGTCATTTAGGATGTGAGTTTTCTTTTTTTTTTTTTTATTTTTTTTTAATTGGATATCCTGGATCATTGCTTCCTCCCAGTATAAACTATAGGGGGAAAGCCGGGATGCCCCTACACATTAGGCTGCCAGCCAATATTGGTGGCTTTGGGATGAGATTACAGTTCCGGGGTTACGGCATTTACTTTAATAAACACTGATCGGCGGCGATTTACTAGCTTGTTTAGACAGACTAAGGCAATTTCCATTTGCAAAGAGTGATTGTAATAGGCTGTTCTTTACACATAGACTGTCATTTTTCATGGCAGTGCAAGTTTTTTTATATAGGAAAATGAGTTGTCGAGAGCAATGATTTTTTTTAAGCAAGCTTAGAGGTTGTCCCCTACTCTACCACTGATGGCCTATGCTTAGGACAGATCATCAATGTCTGATTGGTTGGGGTGCACCACCCTGCACCCCCTCCGATCAGCGGTTCTGTGTCAGCGGCGGCCAGAACTGACCAGTTACGGAGCTGCACAGCACAGCTCCGCCCACTCTACAGTGGCCGCGGACGGTACTGCACATCCGCCACCTATTCAAATCAATAGAATGTGCAGAACCGATCCGCGGCCACTATACAGTAGATGGAGCTGTGCTGCTCTGTAACTGGTCAGTTCCACTGCCATCAGCATCGGGAACAAGCTGATGGTGGCGGTGCAGGGTGTCGCACCCCCACCGACCAGACATTGATGATCTATCGTAACGATAGGCCATCAATGTGAAAGTAGTGGGCAACGCTTTAAAAATAATTTCACTCAACGTCCAAGTATTTCGCGTGTTTATCGGATGATTGGCAGCCTGTTTACACTGATCCATTATCCGGAAATGATGATTCACCATAAATGGTCAAGGTAAGAGCATCCTTGGGGTATGTGGACACGTTTGGGATTTGTAGCATATTTTTCTGCTGCAAATACTGATGTGTTGGAAGGAAATAGGCAGCATAAAATAATCGTGTTTTTGATGCATTTTTTATGCGTTTTTCCTGTTCATTAGTTTGGGTGAAATCTGCATCAATAACACTGAATTAATTGGCATGCTGCAGATTGAAATCTGCTGTAAGACTGTAAGGAAAAATAAGCAGCATGTGCATGAGACTTCAGGACGTCATTCACTTTGCTGGGACTAGGAAATCCTTCACGTTATACTTTTGCCATCTTCTCTCCTTGCAGATCTAATTGGAGTGCGGATAACTTAATCTCATAAAAACCCAGCAGATAATATAAATTTCTGTTTTTGAGGAATAAACATTTAAAATATTCTGTTTCTCTTTATCTCTTAAAGGGAACCTGTCACCTGTAATAATAGGATTAATCTGCAGATTAACAGCGTTATGATGCTGTCCGGCGCCTGCATGTAGCCGGGAGAAACTGATCTTTATTCTCGCCGCCAGCATTTGGTTTCAGTCATGAGGGGCGGCGCTGGTTCAGTCACCGCTCTGAGTACACAGAGCGGCAGCTGTAACCACCCCCGGCACTGACTGACAGCTGGCCCCAATGTAGAGCCAATGTCAGTCAGGGTCCGTGGTGCGGTAACAGCGGCCGCTCTGTACACTCAGAGTGGTGACTGAACCAGCTCCGGCGCTGCCCCCATGACTGAATACGGAATCGCCGGACAGCATCATAACACTGTTAACCCGCCGATTAACCGCATATCTGCAGGCTAAAAGCGTAAAACCTGGTGACTGGTTCCCTTTAAATGGGTTGTCCACTACTAGGACAAACCCTACTCATTCCTCATGTTTGGACCAGTAAAAATAAAAACACTTATACTCCCCTCCGGTGCCAGCGTCGCTCTAGAGGTGTCAGCACTCTTGTTCTCGAGGCTCACATGAGGTTCTTATGTCAGTGCTGGAGTTCCTGTCCCCACCTTCAGACATATTGAACATTAATAGGAATCCAGGACTGCGGATGGTCTCCCTTCCTCTTGATGTT
The DNA here is from genome assembly GCA_033576555.1 of Oophaga sylvatica. Classification (NCBI taxonomy): domain Eukaryota; kingdom Metazoa; phylum Chordata; class Amphibia; order Anura; family Dendrobatidae; genus Oophaga; species Oophaga sylvatica. Next base: position 125,865,322 of record JARQOD010000007.1, read on the forward strand.
TGATTTGTCCAAATGCGGGGCTAGTGACGTCAGCGCTGATTGGGCTCAGGGCTCACTGAGCGTGAGTTCTGACACCTCTGGAACAGCATCGGAGGTGAGTATAAGTGTGTTTATTTTAGCTGGGTCAAACATGAGGAATGTGAAGTGGTTGTCCAATTAGCGGACAACCCGACTGTAACAATACCTCTCGTAACTGCTTCTTAATTACAAGCCCAAGTACACTTTTTTTCATATGCTGCTCACGAGATATCAAAGGAGAACAATTTGCTGGGGTCTTGCAAAAAGTTGTTGCTCACGTCCCGTCCTATGGGTACCCATCTGTGACTTACCATATTTTTCGGACTATAAGATGCACTTTTTTCCCAAAATTTTTTTGGGGAAAATGGGGGTGCGTCTTATAGTCAGAATATACTTACAAATACTGTGGCAGCAGCAGGAGTCAAGTGATTCAGCGGCGGTCCCGGTCCAAAGCTGCAGGGTGAGTATCACACTCCCTTTCCTGGCTGGCTGGTGGGGCAGGTTCGGCGGTGGTGCTCTGTAGTGCAGGATGGCTCCGTCGGCATTTTGTGAAAGCCCGGAGGCCACCCCCACATCCATCTCGTTTCGAGATCTCGGGATATGAAATCTCGGGACGAGAGCTTGTTGCCGAGATCTCAATCTGAGCATGCGCCGCCCCTGGTGGCCATTTTCCCAGAGGCCACCGCATCGCATTAATGGATGTGCGGGCGGCCTCTGAGCTTTCACAAAATGCCGGCGGAGACCCCCGCACCACAAAGCACCGCCGCCGAACCTGCCGCACTAGCCTGGGATGGGATTTCCCAAAGGCCACCGCACCTGCAGCACCAGCCTGGAATGGGAGTCATCGCCGGACCACTGAACACCCCCTGTGACCCCGCTCCACCAGTGCTGCCGATCCCACCTGGTAAGCTGAATTCGGACTGTAAGACAGACCCCCATTTGACACATTAATTTTTTTCCCTTATTTTCCTTCTGAAAATTTGGTTTGCGTCTTATAGTCCGAAAAATACAGTACGTCTACTGTCAACTTAAAACTGACATTGGCCAGGATTCATAATACAGTCACAACACATATTCTTCCACAACTAACCCAGAAGAAGGTGTTAAACCAACGCAACCCTTTATCCGTTTCAGCAACAATTGATTCAATCATCCCACCGCTACCCACACATGTTTTATAATTGATGTGTAGATATGAGACTAAATGGATTCATGCACCTGTGGTTACATGAAATGATACAGTTTACTAGCATAATAGTGAAAAATACAGACAAGAGAATATAAAAAACATAAAAGATAGCGAAAGATGGACAATATACCAAAATATATTATCAACAGCCAACCAGACCATATATCCAGATGCACGATAAATAAGTATTATACTCAGCCCCCATATTTCGGGGAGTCCTTCCTTCGCTCTCCAGCCCAGGGATGAGGACAGATTGATGGAGCAGAATATTCTAGGAGTAGAATGAAACCAAATTGTTAAATTACCCCTTTCCAGTACATGTGAAATCAAGAAAAATGCAGTTTGTACTGGTGTCTGCTGGCCCCTCTGTTAGAAGATGGGGCTCATACAAAGGGAGCCAGACAATAAACATGGAAAGGATGTTTTATGTGCAACTGTGACATACATGTATTTTTTTGCTAAAGCCCAATAACTCCTTGTAACATTATATTTAAGAAAGAAACATAATACATAAACCTCATAATTTAAGGGAACTGGTCAGCTGTTTCATGATGCTCAAACCACGGGCAGCATTAATTAGAGTGACTACACTTGTTCCGACGTCCCAGAGAGAATATAGTTAGAAGTCCTTATAGGGGACTGTAGCCAGATATGAGACTAATCCAGCGCTGCTAGAGGTGACTGACATGTTATTCACTATGGGAGAGACCGATCCATCACCTGGAGTGGCGCTGGAAGAAGCCGACCTGGGGTAGTGCCTGAATAGTCCCATCTATGGCTGTGATCTCCTGTCGTATGTCTTAACTATATTTTTTCTGAAATGCCGGAGAAATATACCAGGCTCTAATTCATTGTGCCAATGGTTTGGGGGGGGCATCAATCAGCAGACAGGTTCCCTTTAAGCAGAAGTAATGGATACATATATCTGATAGGATCAAAAATAGACCCTAAAGGGAAACAGACAGATAACTAAAACTATGTGATTTGAGGGCAGCATGAGGTAAGGCTGAGATACTGACTTCAGGGATATGTCCCTTATTAGGCTGTGTGCTGTAGTTTCAATACAATGAATATTTTATCAGCAGGAGATTCGCTGCATGGACTAGTGTTCAGGTGACATCTGGTCTGAACACGCCCCCAGCATTGATTAGCAGCTCACTGTCAATATACAATGTACACAGAAAGCTGTGGTGTAGGCAGGCTTTGCTTTCTGAGCTCGGCTACATGTACAGCAGAGAAAACTCTGATTATGTTACAATTGCTGCACCCAGTACAGTCATGGCCAAAAGTTTTGAGAATGACACAAATATTAATTTTTACAAAGTCTACTGCTTCACTTTTTCTAATGGCAATTTGCATATACTCCAGAATGTTATAAAGAGTGATCAGCTTAACAGCAATTACTTGCAAAGTCAATATTTGGCTAGAAAATGAACTTTATCCCCAAAACACATTTCAACATCATTGCAGCCCTGCCTTAAAAGGACTAGCTAACCTCTTTTCAGTGATTGCTCCATTAACACAGGTGTGGGTGTTGATGAGGACATGGCTGGAGATCAATCTTTCATGATTAAGTAAGAATGACACCACTGGACACTTTAAAAGGAGGCTGGTGCTTGGCATCATTGTTTCTCTTCTGTTAACCATGGTTATCTCTAAAGAAACACGTGCAGTCATCATTGCAATGCACAAAAATGGCCTAACAGGGAAGAGTATCGCAGCTAGAAAGATTGCACCTCAGTCAACAATCTATCGCATCATCAAGAACTTCAAGGAGAGAGGTTCCATTGTTGCCAATAAGGCTCCAGGGCGCCCAAGAAAGACCAGCAAGCGCCAGGACCGTCTCTTAAAAGTGTTTCAGCTGCGGGATCGGGCTACCAGCAGTGCAGAGCTTGCTCAGGAATGGCAGCAGGCAGGTGTGAGTGTATCTGCACGCACTGTGAGGCGGAGACTCTTGGAGCAAGGCCTGGTCTCAAGGAGGGAAGCAAAGTAGCCACTTCTCTCCAGAAAAAACATCATGGACAGACTGATATTCTGCAAAAGGTACAGGCAGTGGACTGCTGAGGACTGGGGTTAAAGTTATTTTCTCTGATGAATCCCCTTTTCGATTGTTTGGGACATCAGGAAAACGCCTCATTCGGAGAAGACAAGGTGAGCGCTACCACCAATCTTGTCTCATGCCAACTGTTAAGCATCCTGAAACCATTCATGTGTGGGGTTGCTTCTCAGCCAAGGGAATCGGCTCTCTCACAGTCTTGCCTAAAAACACAGCCATGAATAAAGAATGGTACCAGAATGTCCTCCAAGAGCAACTTCTCCCAACCCTCCAAGAGCAGTTTGGCGATCAACAATGCCTTTTCCAGCATGATGGAGCACCTTGCCATAAAGCAAAGGTGATAACTAAATGGCTCAGGGAACAAAACATAGAGATTTTGGGTCCATGGCCTGGAAACTCCCCAGATCTTAATCCCATTGAGAACTTGTGGTCAATCATCAAGAGACGGGTGGACAAACAAAAACCTAAAAATTCTGACAAAATGAAAGCATTGATTGTGCAAGAATGGACTGCTATCAGTCAGGATTTGGTCCAGAAGTTGATTGAGAGCATGCCAGGGAGAATTGCAGAGGTCCTGAAGAAGAAGGGTCAACACTGCAAATATTGACTTGCTGCATTAACTCATTCTCACTGTCAATATAAGCTTTTGTTACTCATATGTTTGCAATTATTATATTTCTGTTTGTGATAAAAACATCTGTCAAACACACATAAAAACCAGAGGGCAGCAGATCATGTGAAAATATAATATTTGTGTCATTCTCAAAACTTTTGGCCATGACTGTAAACGAAGTGATACATCGCTGGAATCAGGGTCACTCTTCTTTTCTTATGCTGCTCTCAGATGAGGTTGCAAAACCTGGTGACAGATTCTCTTTAAACAGCCATACAGTACATGATGATTCCTTTATAAAAACATTTTCCACTGTGATTCTTCTTTCCTCTCCCTTTACTACCCACGGTTGGAGCCAGCTGATGTGTATCATAGATAACCCTTCATTATCACCTACATCTTGTCTGAGCAAATTTCCCCTCTAGGAGAGGCTATAGGAGAGATGAATGTGCTGCTGACTATTGCCGGCTGCGGTTATATATAAAGAGATATTATTTATTTGGGATTGTATGACCCAGAAAATAGTGTCATATCAGATATGAGTGTTTCTGTGCTTTATATAAACCCCAACTACTCAAACCAGTTTAGTATCTTTAATATCCAAATTCACAAGGAAGCTGGTCCTTCTGCTATTGTATCTATTCTTTGTTTTTTGTGACTTTTTTCATTTTTTATTCAATTTTGTCTTTTTGTCGCTAGCATATAAAACGAGTAATTTAAGGAGTACTCCTATAGAGAAGCGCCGAACTACATGCTTAAAGCGTACCCGTCCTTTCACACAGAACATGTATCACTTAGCTTATTGGGTGCTGCAGTTGACAATTAGAGCTTTTAGATTTAGAATGAAGCAGAGCTGAGAAAGCTAGCCCCTCCTAAACCACAGCTAACCCCGCCCACACCAGGCTCTCTGTGTGCTAATGTTATTGTTACACCTACTACATATTAGGATAGGATCTTGGAGATGGGAATACCCCTTTTAATTCTGCTCAGTATTCAGTGATACAAAATTATTATAAAAGAATAAATTACAATTGTAGTTATTATTAATATTGAGCGGCATTAATTTCAGCCTATTGGTCCTCCACAATAGTCACTGTCTCTCATGTGGACACTTGGGAAAATTAATGACCCACTCTTGGACTAATTTGTCTAAGATTACCCTGGCATTTAAGTGACTTGCATACTTTAGTATCTTATATATAATGTGATATATATATAAATAGAAATATATCACATATAACTATATAGATATTTATAGAGCTGTGTCTATATATATATATATATATATATATATATATATTGTGGTATAATGACTAATGTGGCACCTAGGGGGCGCTGTATAAGTTGCTCAAATTATGCCTGGAGGCATGAGAGAGATGGGAAACCAGTCCCTGGTATGGGGCTAAACGGAAAGTATGTGTCGCAGAGCTATTCTGTGCTGTAGGTCAGTAAAGTTGTTCTGGGACTTATAGTCCCATAAGAGTTCTGATTCTTGTTAAGGGTGAACCTACAGGGTTAGCTTGTGAGCTGGGTGGGACATGCTAACCACACATACACCGCCCACTGGTGGTGGGAGAATGAATGGTACATACTGGTGATTGTATGTGGTGAAGGACCTGTGATGAGGTCATGAACACGTGACCAGACCATGTGCTTCATGCCTTGGCTTGGGGAGTGGCTACAGGTATGTAAGGCAGTGCTGGGCACATGGAGAGAGATCGTGGGAGACTGGGAAGTGTCTCTGTAGTCTGTCTCAAGGGATTCTGTCTGAGACTGGGAAGTGTCTCAAGGGAGTCTGGCTGAGACAAGTGAGAGGTGTGTCCTGCACAGGGCTGCCTGGAAGGTTCCTGGAAGGTCTGTCGGTGTTGGATCGTATGCCTGGAAGCACGTGGTGAGACTTGGAACTTGGTGGCCGGGGTTTTGGACTGGGGTCCTGAATAGCACCCGGACAGGACACATGTGTTCGGAGCCTGTGACGGTCCCACACTGAGAACCAGGCGGTTCTATTGAGGAGTTTGGCTGGAGTTAGCCTGGAAGTGACTTTCTGTTACAATGTGTCAGTGAGCACTGGAAGCGAGTCCAGATCACCCGGGAAGGCACCTGGCGGTCCCTGCTGGCTTGCAGCCGCTTAGTCAAGCCCGTCCCATGCAAGGGTGAGTCTGGGACCAGTGATTGTCCAAGAGGGAATGCATTTAGGTTCTGTGATGTTTTGTTACCTGGTGTTAAAGAGACAGTAAACCGTTATTTTTGGACATAATGCCTGTGTGTTGCCTCATTACTGCATGCCGGCCTCGGCCTACCAGAGCGAATCCCTACAATATATATATATATAATATAATATATATATATATAATATATATATATTTTATATATACAGTACAGACCAAAAGTTTGGACACACCTTCTCATTCAAAGATTTTTCTGTATTTTCATGACTATGAAAATTGTACATTCACACTGAAGGCATCAAAACTATGAATTAACACATGTGGAATTATATACTTAACAAAAAAGTGTGAAACAACTGAAAATATGTCTTATATTCTAGGTTCTTCAAAGTAGCCACCTTTTGCTTTGATGACTGCTCTGCACACTCTTGGCATTCTCTTGATGAGCTTCAAGAGGTAGTCACCGGGAATGGTTTTCACTTCACAGGTGTGCCCTGTCAGGTTTAATAAGTGTTGTGTTGCGCAGAAGTCTAGTGGATACACAGCTAATAGTCCTACTGAATAGACTGTTAGAATTTGCATTATGGCAAGAAAAAAGCAGCTAAGTAAAGAAAAACGAGTGGCCATCATCACTTTAAGAAATTATGGTCAGTCAGTCCGAAAAATTGGGAAAACTTTGAAAGTGTCCCCAAGTGCAGCTGCAAAAACCATCAAGCGCTACAAAGAAACTGGCTCACATGAGGACCGCCCCAGGAAATAAAGACCAAGAGTCACCTCTGCTTCTGAGGATAAGTTTATCTGAGTCACCAGTCTCAGAAATCGCAGGTTTACAGCAGCTCAGATTAGAGACCAGGTCAATGCCACACAGAGTTCTAGCAGCAGACACATCTCTACAACTACTGTTAAGAGGAGACTTTGTGCAGCAGGCCTTCATGGTAAAATAGCTGCTAGGAAACCACTGCTAAGGACTGGCAACAAGCAGAAGAGACTTGTTTGGGCTAAAGAACACAAGGAATGGACATTAGACCAGTGGAAATCTGTGCTTTGGTCTGATGAGTAAAAATTTGAGATCTTTGGTTCCAACCACCGTGTCTTTGTGCGACGCAGAAAAGGTGACCGGATGGACTCTACATGCCTGGTTCCCACCGTGAAGCATGGAGGAGGTGGTGTGATGGTGTGGGGGTGCTTTGCTGGTGACACTGTTGGGGATTTATTCAAAATTGAAGGCATACTGAACCAGCATGGCTACCACAGCATCTTGCAGCAGCATGCTATTCCATCCGGTTTGCGTTTAGTTGGACCATCATTTTTTTTTAACAGGACAATGACCCCAAACACACCTCCAGGCTGTGTAAGGGCTATTTGACCAAGGAGGAGAGTGATGGGGTGCTACGCCAGATGACCTGGCCTCCACAGTCACCAGACCTGAACCCAATCGAGATGGTTTGGGGTGAGCTGGACCGCAGAGTGAAAGCAAAAGGGCCAACAAGTGCTAAGCATCTCTGGGAACTCCTTCAAGATTGTTGGAAAACCATTTCCGGTGACTACCTCTTGAAGCTCATCAAGAGAATGCCAAGAGTGTGCAAAGCTGTCATCAAAGCAAAAGGTAGCTACTTTGAAGAACCTAGAATATAAGACATAATTTCAGTTGTTTCACACTTTTTTGTAAAGTGTAATGTATAATTCCACATGTGATAATTCATAGTTTTGATGCCTTCAGTGTGAATGTACAATTATAGTCATGAAAATACAGAAAAATCTTTGAATGAGAAAGTGTGGCCAAACTTGTGATCTGTACTGTATATATATAATATATATATATATTATATATATATATATATATATATATATATATATTATAAATAAAGCCCATTCGGATGTGTGGATTGGGCTTTATACTGAACTCTATATGGGAAAAACGTGGGTGAAATGGCTAAAGATTTCATGCTTTATTTTGGCTTATCTCCATGTTATTCCTCTATAATCTCCATCATTTCACTCTAATCCCTTTTGTATAACATTAGATGTCTTACAGGTGCGGCCTCCAACCTGTATACTGCATCCAGGCAAAATGCATTGGCTTAGAGATTTATTTGTAGCGGGAGGCAATTTGGCATTAATATGATATTAATTTGTCACAGGTCCTCGCAGTGTGAGGCTTTATAACACAGAGGGGAGATGTGAACCTCCGCTTGGTAGCGTAGCATATTCTTATAGGTGGAAGCCCTGTATTCTAGGGAAAAACATGTCCTGCGGAATAAATCCTCTAAACTCTATTTACTTTCCCCGGCGGGAGACCTTTGTCACTTTCGGTGGAAATATTAGCTTCGCCCGAACAATCTTGCTTGTTGTAGGCATCACAGTATGATGCCGGCCATATCTGCTCACTAAAAGTGCCTGCTTATTACTGACATTCAGAGCTCGTATTAGAAGAAGAAACTGTGACATTATAAAGATAGAGTTCAGTAAATGTTAATTATTGACTAATAATATTTATTTCTTGCTCGTGGCATTTATACATTTTCTATATGATTATAATTAGGGGTTATCTATTTTGCTAAATCTTTTTTTTTTTTATTCTAATTTGAAGTGGGTTTTGATTCGGTGCTGGGACACCAAAGAGGTCATCAGTAACATGTGGGGAAATTCAGCCGCAAGTGTTCAGTTTCCATGCAGCGCCACTGCACGAATAATGCAGTTTTACATAGTTCTCATTGAAATCAACAAGTTGTTAAAGGGAATTTGTCAGTAGGATCAGCCCTCCTAAGCCGTCTATATGGGCGCATAGGTCATAGAAAGTTAAATAAAATTATACCATGATATCTGCAATCAGATCTCTTATTCCAGAGGAATCCATATTTTCTCAATAGGCAAAAGAGCTGTTAAGATCTATGGGCCGGTCATGGATCTCTGAGAATCTGCCTCCCGAAATTATTGTAAATAAAAGGGGGTGTTACCTGTGTAAGACACACAGATCCAAAGAGCAGACTGTCAGTCATTACATGTCTCACAAGGGTAACGCCTACTTTTATTTAGAATTAGCCCTGGAGGCCGATTCTCAGGGAGATCTATGTCCGGCCCATAGATCTTAACAACTCATTTACATATAAGAAAAACATAGATTTCTCTGGAATGAGACATCAGATCGCTGAGATCAAGGTATCATTTTATTCATCTTCCCATGACCTACGTGCCCATATAGAAGCTAAGGAAGGTTGATCCTACTGTCAGATTCCCCTTAAAAGGGTTTTTTGTTCGTGCTTCAGGCCACACTGCGTCCCAGCCTCCTGGCTTTATGCGTGCTGGCTTGTAGTATGCTCCTGCTTTGGTTGACAGTTCAGACCAATGTCATTGACATGCCGCTTGCGTCAACTGTATTCTCTCCAATGCTAAAAGAAAAACCAGCTTTACAGCCTCTGCAGCATCATAAAAGTGCAGTGGTACTGAAGCTTCAGAGCAGCGCTTACAGGGAAAATAACCCTCTAAAGGGAGCCTGTGAGCAGGATTTATCACTATAAAGGTAAGGCCATAATGGCGCTATTACACTGATTACATTGATACCTTTGAAGGAATCCGATCAGTGGTTCTTTTTTTAAAATAACCCCCCTCTGACTTTCTAGTCCTCTAACTCTTCCCAGCTAAACTAAACTATTTATTTGATCTTCTTTCATTTAGACTATTATCCAGGACACCAGACCAGACTGATCCTGGCTCACAAGCCGGAGACCCACGAACAGGCAGGAAAGTTTCAGAGGACGGCGGTCACGTTGACTAGAAGATACGTTACGTACTACTGCAATCGTGGCCTTTTGTCCGCCTCGGGGTCTCTACTAATTGACTGTTACAGTAATTTGTTTACATATTCACATGAGCATTTTGATTTTATTTTGTGTTACATATAACTCATCACATTTACTTTATATCATAAATCATTTTTTCGGGTACTGTCACATGTGACGCTTCCACTGTGCACAATTTTGCATTGCCAAGAGTGAAATCTGCAGCATAGATTGGCGTGCTGCCGATTAGCGGGCATCTCCGGTCAGTGTAAACTGCAGATACTCTGTCAAACTGTGCAGGAGATTTCTTAAAATCTCATTATATGCCCCCAATGTGAACATAGCCTAAAGCCCACTCACTACCACCAGTGATGAGCACAAGGGCTTCGAGTTTGCCTAGGGTGCTCGTGTGTGCACCGAGTATCGCGGGTTCTAAAGTGACATGCTTCGAGTCCTCGCGTCTGAATGTTTTGCGGCTGTTAGTCAACCACAAAACATGTGGGGATCGCCTGACATACACAGGCAATCTACACATGTTTTGTGGGTGTCTAACAGCGGTGAGACATGCGGGCTCGAGCACCCAAGATACTCGGTGCAAACCCGAGTAACAAGCCCTAGCGCTCATCGATAACTACAACACATCACAAATAAGCATGACACCTGGTGTTCTTGTATAAAATGAACAGGCCGTGTGTGTAATGTAGACTTAAGTTTAAAGGGGTTTTTCCGCCTTTTTATTAAAGTTGAAACAGCCAGACTATCCTTTATAAAACAAATAAAGAAGTCCTAATGACCATCAGATTGTGCAGCGGCTGCAGTGCTGCTGAACTGGAAGCGATGATGTCGCCATTGCCAGTCACCTGACCCTGCAGCCAATCCATTTTCTCAGGGGACAGGTCACTGGTGATCTTGTTATCATCACTTCTGGTCTGGTAGAGCTAGATCAGGGGGCGATTAAATATGGGATCCTTTGAATGGTCATAAAATAAACATTGTACAAAATGTTTTGCTGCACTTCCTGTCATTACTTTTTATTATCTTTTGTAGTAGTTGCCCCCATCATCTCCGGCCTCCACTACTGCCACCTCCTGCTCTGTGGTCTCCCCTCTCGCACCCATCAAATCTATCATAAACTCTGCTGCCTGACTGATCCCCTTGTCCCCCCCCCGGTATTCCCCAGCCTCTCTCCTCTGTCAATCCCTGCACTGGCTCCCCATTACCCAGAGACTCCAGTTCAAAACCCTAACCATGGCATACAAAGCAATCCACAACCTGTGTCCTCCATACATCTATGACCTCGTCTCCTGATATTTACCTGCACGCAACCTCCGATCCTCACAAGATCTTCTCTACTCCCCTCTTATCTCCTCTTCCCACAATCGCATACAAGATTTCTCCTGAGCATCCCCCCTACTCTGGATCTCTCTACCACAACATATCAGACTCTCATCTTTCGTGGAAACCTTCAAAAGAAACCTGAAGACCTACCTCTTCCAACAAGCCTACAACCAGCAGTAACTACCGATTCACCAAACCGCTGCATGACCAGCTCTACCCTCACCTACTGTATCCTCATCCAGCCTTCTAGATTGTGAGCCCTCGCGGGCAGGGTCCTCTCTCCTCCTGTATCAGTCGGGGACTTGTATTGTTCAAGATTATTTTATTTGTTTTTGTTATGTATATTCCCTTTCACATGTAAAGTGCCATGGAATAAATGGTGCTATAATAGTATTTTACAGCTGCACAGAGTTTATTATAATATTACCCTATTTTACTCTCATAAAATGTTACTTATGAAGATATTAACTTCTTTACTCCCCTAGACCACCAGGAAAGCTAACAATACCCTTTTCACAGCATTTTCATTGTTCTAAATCAGCAGGCATGATACCATAAATGCCTGTATGGTCCTAGACCACATTAACTCTTTAGCTCTCCTCTATTGTAATGAATGTGAACTGCTAATTAAAGTTACCATATTTAGAAATATATTAACAATTATTTTTCTTTAGATTATTTCATGCTTTTTTTTTTCTATTTCTGAACAACCCCTTTAAGTCACCGAATATATAAAATCATAGAATCATAGAATAGTAGAGTTGGAAGGGACCTCCTGGGCCATCTGGTCCAACCCCCTGCTCAAAGCAGGATTCTCTAAATCATCCCAGACAGATGTCTGTCCAGCCTCTGTTTGAAGACTTCCATTGAAGGAGAACTCACCACCTCTCATGACAGCCTGTTCCACTCATTGATCACCCTGTCAAAAAGTTTTTTCTAATATCTAATCTGTGTCTCCTCCCATTCAGTTTCATCCCATTACTTCTAGTCTTTCCTTGTGCAAATGAGAATAAAGATGATCCTTCTACAATGTGACAGCCCTTGAGATATTTGTAGACAGCTATTAAGTCTCCTCTCAGTCTTCTTTTTTGCAAGCTAAACATTCCCAAATCCTGCAACCGTTCCTCATAGGACATGGTTTGCAGACCGGTCACCATTCTGGTGGCTCTTCTCTGAACTTGCTCCAGTTTGTTGATGTCTTTTTTAAAATGTGGTGCCCAAAACTGGACACATTATTCCAGATGAGGTCTGACCAAAGAGGAGTAGAGGGCAATAATGACCTCACGTGATCTAGACGGTATGCTTCTGTTGATACATCCTAGAATTGCATTTGCCTTTTTTGCTGCTGCATCACACTGTTGACTCATGTTCAGTCTGTGATCAATTAGTATACCCAAGTCTTTTTCACATGTGCTGTTACTTAGCCCTATTCCTCCCATTTTGTATATGCTTTTTTCATTTTTATTGCCCAGATGTAGTACTTTGCATTTTTCCCTGTTAAAATATAAAACCAGTTCCTTGCCTTACGCAATGCTTAACGTGAAGTCCGGATTAAAATATGCTGAGCCTTGGGTGCAACAAGTTGGAAAAATCCAGATCAAATTCAAAGTGGATACAGTAAGGTATAAATTCTATAGGTGTTTAATTGTTAGTTATTCAAAAGTATGAAAAAAAAAATAACAAACAGGTATAAAGTTGTAGATGTAAAGTAGAAATTTTAACAGTAAAATGCCCATCAAAATTGCATTGCACTGAAACCAGTTTGTTTTCCACCTGTACTTCACCAACCAGCAGCGTCCAATGTTCAGTATATTTTTTCCGGACGTTCTGATAATTATTTGTATGGATTCCCAGTCATTTGTTAAGCACTTGTCCCAGGAATTCTGGGCTCCACTTCCTTCCCCTGAGGTCGCTGCCTTCTGTTGAGCTCCACATCAGCTTTCGCACATTGCCCGATGTGGCTGTATGATATCATCTCCTAGGCTTCTTAAGGTCCTCAAATACATATATCTGTGCCTTAGGAATAAGATTCTAGAGTCCTGTGTTTGTGTGCATCCATCTGTGCTTAGTGTGCTTCTACTTGCAAAACCCTCAGTAATTCTGCATACCTTCAACCTAGTCGGTTAACCCTGACCTTTTCCTTTTCCTGAAATAACTCACTGGTTGCAGTATACGTACTATTGCTGGTCTCTGTTCATTCATGCATTTATCTTTGCTTGGTTTCACTTCATCTGTTCTTCTTGATTCTATGATACCTGATTATCCAATTCCTCAGAGTTCCAGTTCCATATTGCCTTCAGCCAGTTCCACCAATATCCGGGGTCCATGTACTAACCCGGACCTGAGGCTTTGTGGATCCACCTCACCAGGTGAGCCTAACAAACATCAAGTAAGCTCCTGCGCAGCTGCTGTTCCTCTTCAAATTGGATTGCGCTAGGAGGTGCCATGTGCCTTTTTTTCCCTGGTCCACCATTTCAGATCAAATGTCTATATTTTGCCCTGAATGCAGAAATGGGAATAAGAGGAATCTACCAGGGAGCACTGAAGCGTTATGCGTTACTCTGGGCTTATATAATCTTTTATTACTAATTAAGTGTTAATAGCATTATTCAGAATATCTGTCTATTTAGAGGGAAGTGAACCATAACGGTAAAAAAGGGGCACTTATAGGTTAAGTATGTTCTGATATCTATAATAAGCAGCATAGAATTTAAAGGCTCACCATACTTGGTTATGCTGAGATAGCGGTCTGCTCCTCTTTCAAATGACAAGACTTGTCTTATTTGATAGATTCCGAAATGCGTCATGGTTTAGACTCCCCCCAAAAAATAAGCAAAACTCTTTCTACTGGCCCTCTGAATGTATCAGTAAAGAATATTTGCTCATTCTTTTTTTTTTTTGGATGAGCCTAAATCATGGCGTGTTTTGGAATCTGCCTGCTCATTTATCAAAATATATGATGGTGTTGTCATTTGAAAAAGGAGCCGACAGCTAAGAAACGCATCATGGTTTAGATTCATCAAAAAAATAAAGGATACTCCTTCTATTGGACCTTAGGATGTATCAACACAGTTTATCTTTTGATTGGTTGCAGAAATTATATGTCCGCCTAGATCCAAACTGGATCACTAGTTTTGTTAATAGCATTATGAATTGTTTCTTACAAATTCTGACAATTTTCCCACTAATATTCATGCAGTTCTCTGATTAATATTCATATGTTAGTCAGCAGAGAATATATGTAGGGTATGATGCAATATACAGTATATATATGTATTTTACAGTCTTTCTGTGTGTTCGTTGTCTGTTCACATGTCTCTTTCATTTATGGTTAATGTAGATCAAGGATCTGTAATTATACAGTACGGGAAAGCAGGAATTAATGGATGCGAAGAACATTCCTTTCATGTGTACTGTCAGGAATGACTTTTATTATTCCCGATCGTCTCCAGTTGCTGTCAGATACCATCATGTAGACTCTTCAAGTGAGACTTCATACTACAATTATCTGTAAAGTGTATTTGCATTTCATCTTGAAGCCCATCGTGCTGGATCCTACCTGTAGGATGGCTTATATAATGCGATTCTATAAAGCATTGTCACCTGGAGTTTGCAAGATTATACAATAGGATAAAAAAAATGATATTCAAGTATTCATTTATAAGAAGACGGAAGAAAGTACCGTAATACATGACTGCAGGATCCAGTCCAAAATCTGTGTTCTCTTCTATGTCTAAGGATCCTTTGGGCCTCATCAGGCAGGAGGACCCACAGGCAACCACTACCTCTGCACCATGTACAGCACTTCCCACTGTAATAACGAATTACTGGATGTACCCGGTTGCTGAGCGGAGATGGAAAAAATCCCGCTCTGCCGAGCACCTAACCGCATACAAGCAGTCCCTCACCAGCTTCAAGTCCACGCTCACTGCTGCAAAGCAAACTTCTCATCTCTCATATCCTCCCTGTCTCACAACCCTAAACAGCTCTTCAACACTTTCAATTCTCTACTCTGTCCCCCAGCACCTCCCCCTTCTCCTCTCATTTCTGCTGAAGACTTTGCCTCTTTATTTAAGCAGAAGATCGATACGATCAGAGAAAGCTTTGGCCCACAGCCCCCATTGCCCCTCTTAGCTGCTCAACCTCTTCCTCCAAAGCCAACTTCTCCACCATGACAGAAGATCAGCTCTCCACCCTCCTATCAAGATCACACCTCACCACTTGCATGCTTGACCCGCTGCCATCCCACCTCATCCCTAGCCTCGCCACCGTCTTCACCCCTACTCTAACACACCTCTTCAACCTCTCACTTACAAATGGTGTCTTCCCCTCATCCTTCAAACATGCCTCGATCACACCCATTCTCAAAAAGACCTCCCTTGACCCATCCTCTGTGTCTAACTATCGCCCGATATCTCTTCTCCCTTATGCCTCAAAACTACTGGAACAGCATGTCCATCTTGAACTGTCCTCCCACTCTCCTCCTGCTCCCTCTTTGACCGCTTACAATCAGGCTTCCGACTGCATCACTCAACTGAAACTGCCCTAACTAAAGTCACCAACGACCTACTAACCGCCAAGAGCAAGCGTCACTACTCTGTCCTCCTTCTCCTGGACCTGTCTTCTGCCTTCGACACTGTGGACCATTCCCTCCTGTTACAGATTCTCTCATCTCTTGGCATCACAGGCTTGGCCCTATCCTGGATCTCATCATATCTAACAAACCAAACATTCAGTGTCTCCCTCTCCCACACCACCTCCTCACCTCGCCCCCTGTCTGTCGGTGTTCCCCAAGGTTCAGTTCTTGGACCCCTACTCTTCTCCATCTACACCCTCGGCCTGGGACAGCTCATAGAATCCCATGGTCTTCAGTATCATCTCTACGCCGATGACACGCAGATCTACCTATCTGGACCTGACCTCACCTCCTTACTGACCAAAATCCCACAATGTCTGTCTGCTATTTCTGCTTTCTTCTCTGCTCGCTTTCTAAAACTGAACATGGACAAAACAGAATTCATCATCTTTCCCCCATCTCACTCTACCCCCCCACCAGACCTGTCCATTAACATCAATGGCTGCTCAATTTCCCCAGTCCCGCACGCTCGGTGCCTCGGAGTGATCCTCGACTCTGCCCTCTCTTTCAAGCCACATGTCCAAACCCTAGCCTCCTCCTGCCGTCTCAAACTCAAAAATATTTCCCGGATCCGTGCATTCCTTGACCATGAAAGTACAAAAACACTAGTGCATGCCCTCATCATCTCCTGCCTCGACTACTGCAACCTCCTACTCTCTGGCCTTCCCTCTAGCACTCTGGCACCACTCCAATCCATCCTGCACTCTGCTGCACGACTAATACACTTGTCTCCCCGCTATTCCCCAGCCTCTCCTCTCTGCCAAGCCCTTCATTGGCTTCCTATCGTTCAGAGGCTCCAGTTCAAAACCCTAACCATGACCTACAAAGCCATCCACAATCTGTCTCCTCCATACATCTGTGACATGGTCTCCCGGTACATACCCACACGCAACCTTCGATCCTCTCAAGATCTCCTCCTCTACTCCCCTCTTATCTCTTCTTCCCACAACCGCATACAAAGCTTCTCCCGAGCCTCTCCCCTACTCTGGAACTCTCTACCCCAACACATCAGACTCGCGCCTACCATGGAAACCTTCAAAAAGAACCTGAAGACCCACCTCTTCCGACAAGCCTACAACCTGCAGTGATCATCAGTCTACTGAACCACCGCACGATCAGCTCTTCCCTCTCCTAGTGTATCCTCACCCATCCCTGTAGATTGTGAGCCCTCGCGGGCAGGGTCCTCTCTCCTTCTGTACTTGTGTGTGCCTTGTATTGCTCATGTTTACTGTACTTGTCTATATTTGCCCCTCTTCACATGTAAAGCGCCATGGAATAAATGGCGCTATAAAAATCTATAATAATAATAATGTACCCAGCAGTAATACTCCTCCTGTCTGTCCAATCCAACCAAACCAGGAGCATGCCACTGTACTGTATGTTAATACAGTGCTAACATTCCCCTGGATTAATTAACATCCTTAGCATGATGCACAAACTTAAAGAAGTTCTTCAGGAATAGAAAAAAAAAAAATTAGTGGGAATGTCATTAGAAATAAATTCCGAAATAATTCTAATTAACAAATCATGCTTGTTTGTCTAGGGAGGTAATCACTATGGAATTAAAATGGCCGCCATCTTGTGATACCAACAGAAAAATGTCCTAGAACGTTAATAGGACAGGAGCCTGAGAGTATGTGAAGTAGGAAGCTCCACTATGGCGACATACTGTAATTACATAGGATGAAAAAGGCATGTTAATCAAACCAGGGCATACATAGAATCTTCGGGGCTCCATGGTTAAAATTCTAACTTCCCACTCCCATGACCCCCCCAAAACAATGTGTGTTATATATAGGGCGGAGTCATATCTCCCAACCCTTAAAAATACGGAGGAAGACCTGTATTGTGGCACATAGAGTGTGATGATGTCCCTATTGAAGCCACTTAGTGTTCTTGACCACAATAGCCCTATCATGGCCATTAGAGCGCATGAAACTCCCAAAAATGCCTGCAACCACACTCAATCGGTATGGCATTCCCACAATGAATCCCCCCATACAATTTCACCCACACGCACATTATGATGACTCTGCAATGCCTCCAGCGAAGTATGATGTCCCCACAGTGCCATCAACACAGTATAATAACCTCACAGCATGATATCCACATAGTTTCCTCACAGTACCATGATCCTCCCACTTAATATGATATTCCCATGGCCCTTACTCAGTATGATTCCCTCTAGCTTCTCGGCATTCAGATAGATAGGGTGGACAGCAGTGTGAGCAGCCTCTTCTTTCCTCAGCACTCCTGCTATATCCAGTATTATATCAAATAGACAGTGTGGACAGCAGTGTGAGCAGCTTCTTCTTACCTCAGTATTCATGGCATGCCCAGGATGAGATCAGAATACAGGGTGGACAGCAGTGTGAGCAGCCTCTTCTTACCTCAGCACTCCTGCTATATCCAGTATTATATCAGATAGACAGGGTGGACAGTAGTGTGAGTGGTCTTTTCTTACTTCAGCTCTCCAGTTATCTCTAGTATTAGATCACATTGACAAGGTGGACAGCAGAGTGAGCAATCTCTTCTTACCTCAGCACTCCTGGTATTTCTAGAATTAGATCAGATAGACATGGTAGACAGCAGTGTGAGCAGCCTCTTCTTACTTCAGCAAACCTGCTATAACTAGTATTAGATCAGATACACAGATTGGACAGCAGTGTGAGCAGCCTCTTCTTACCTCAGCACCCCTGCTCTATTGTTGTGAATGTGCTAGAAATGAATTCTGAGCAGAAGCTCCCTCTGGTGGTTACAAACAGTACTGAACTATCCAATGAAGATTGTGAAGATTGGCGATCAGGTGTTACTGACTGGTCTTATATAAGGGAGGTTCCCTCCCATCAGGGTTGCCGGTGATCAATTGTTCTGGTCTCATCTTTGATTCCTGTTCACTTTGTAGCTTGCTGTTTCGTGCCTGCATCTTCTGCTAACAGATAAGACATTTTTCTTCTTTTAGTTTTTTGTGCTTGCTTTTTGCATTTTGTCCTGCACTTCTGT
Organism: Oophaga sylvatica; assembly: GCA_033576555.1. NCBI lineage: Eukaryota > Metazoa > Chordata > Amphibia > Anura > Dendrobatidae > Oophaga > Oophaga sylvatica. Next base: position 125,884,122 of record JARQOD010000007.1, read on the forward strand.
GGGGGTCTGCCGGGTCCCCTCCGGGGGCTTGTGCTCCTCTCAGTTTAGTTCAGCCACTGTTGTGTGTTCTTTTGCCTTTTCCAGTTTTTTCAGTGGCTGCTGTTTAGTTTTGTTACACCAGAGAACTAATTTAGGTGGTAGAGGTCGTGTGATCTCAGGTGTTTTTGTAATTAGTAGAGTTGGTACTTTTCAGGGTTTTTTGGGATTGCAGTAAGTGCCCTTCCTATCCTTTTCTATTTAGGAAGTTTGGGCCCCAACGTTTGCTCATACTATTTTCTGTCTGTGTCTGTATTTCCTCTTGCCTAACTGCCATTACATGTTTGGGGGCTTTCTATGTTCTTTGGGGATCTGCTCCGGGGCAGATAGTTTTCCTCTTTCTGTCTTTAGGTGTAGTTAGCTTCTCAGGCTGTGACGAGGCGTCTAGGACCAACGTAGGAACGCTCCACGGCTGCCTCTAGTTGTGGTGGTTAGTCAGGGTACTGCAATCCAGTAGATTCCAACTGCTCTGGTGTATTTCCTTTTTTGCCTGCTCTCCTCAGCTACCAAATCATAGTAACATAGTTATTAAGGTTGAAGGAAGACTTTAAGTCCATCTAGTTCAACCCATATCCTATCCTAACCTGCCCTAACATGTTGATCCAGAGGAAGGCAAAAAAAACCCAAGTGGCAAACAGTAAGCTTCACATTGGGGAAAAAAATTCCTTCCCGACTCCACATACGGCAATCAGACTAGCTCCCTGGATCAACGCTGTATCTAGGAAACTAGTGAATATAGCCTGTAATATTATACTTTTCAAGAAAGGCATCCAGTCCCCTCTTAAATTTTAGTAGGGAATCACTCATTACAGCATTAGACGGCAGAGAGTTCCATAGTCTCACTGCTCTTACAGTAAAGAATCTGCATCTGTGATTATGGCTAAACCTTCTTTCCTCCAGACGTAGAGGATGCCCCCTCGTCCCCGTCACAGGTCTAAGAGTAAAAAGATCATTAGAAAGGTCTTTGTACTGTCCCCTCATATATTTGTACATTGTAATAAGATCACCCCTAAGCCTTCGTTTTTCCAAACTAAATAACCCCAAGTGTAATAACCTGTCTTGGTATTGCAGACCCCCCAGTTCTCTAATAACCTTGGTCGCTCTTCTCTGCACCCGCTCCAGTTCAGCTATGTCTTTCTTATACACCGGAGACCAGAACTGCACACAGTATTCTAAGTGTGGTTGCACCAGTGACTTGTATAGAGGTAAAATTATGTTCTCCTCATGAGCATCTATGCCTCGTCTAATGCATCCCATTATTTTATTTGCCTTGGCAGCAGCTGCCTGACATTGGCCACTAAATGTGAGTTTGTCGTCCACCCATGCACCCAAGTCTTTTTTAGTGACAGTTTTGCCCAGTGTTTTACAATTAAGCACATAATTATACATCTTATTTGTTCTACCCAAGTGCATGACCTTACATTTATCCCCATTAAAGCTCATTTGCCATTTATCAGCCCAAGCTTCTAGTTTACATAAATCCTCCTGTAATATAAAATTATCCTCCTCTGTATTTATTACCCTGCAGAGTTTAGTGTCATCTGCAAATATTGAAATACTACTTTCTATGCCCCCTACAAGGTCATTAATAAATATGTTAAAGAGAAGCGGCCCCAATACTGACCCCTGTGGTACCCCACTGCTAACCGTGTCCCAGTCCGAGTGTGCTCCATTAATAACCACTCTTTGTTTTCTATCCATGAGCCAGTTCTTAACCCACTTACACATATTTTCCCCTATCCCCATTGTTCTCATTTTATGTATCAACCTTTTGTGTGGCACTGTATCAAAAGCTTTTGAGAAGTCCATGAACACCACGTCCACTGCATTCCCTTGGTCCAGTCCTGAACTTACCCCTTCATAAAAGCTTATCAGATTAGTCTGACAAGAACGGTCCCTCGTAAACCCATGCTGATACTGTGTCATGAGGTTATTCAGCTTCAGATACTCCAATATAGTATCCCTTAAAAAACCCTCCAGGATTTTACCCACAGTAGATGTTAAGCTCACTGGCCTATAATTTCCAGGTTCAGTTTTTGCCCCCTTTTTGAATATTGGCACCACATTTGCTATACGCCAGTCCTGTGGTACAGACCCTGTTATTATGGAATCTTTAAAGATTAAAAATAATGGTCTATCTATAACTGTACTTAATTCCTGCAGTACTCGGGGGTGTATCCCATCCGGGCCCGGGGATTTGTCAACTTTAGTGATTTTTAGACGCCGCCGTACTTCCTGCTGGGTTAAGCATGTGACATTTAATGGAGAAATTTTTTTATCTCTGATCATGTTATCTGTCATGGGATTTTCTTGTGTAAATACAGTTGAAAAAAAGTCATTTATCATATTGGCTTTTTCCTCATCCTCATCCACCATTTCACCCAGACTATTTTTAAGGGGACCAACACTATCATTTTTTAGTTTCTTGCTATTTATGTAGTTAAAGAATATTTTGGGATTATTTTTACTTTCTCTGGCAATGAGTCTCTCTGCCTCAATCTTTGCTGTCTTGATTTGCTTTTTACAGAATTTATTCAGTCTTCTGTATTTATTTAATGCCTCTTCACTACCTACTTGCTTTAATTCCCTAAACGCTTTCTTTTTGTCCCTTATTGCGCCCCTTACAGCTCTATTTAGCCATAGTGGTTTCCTCCTAATTCTAGCATGTTTATTCCCATAGGGTATATACTGTGCACAGGTCCTATTCAGGATACTAATAAACGTCTCCCATTTTCTTTGTGTATTTTTATGTCTCAGGATATCGTCCCAGTTATTGCACTAAGATCATCTCTCATCCGTTGGAAATTTGCCTTCCTGAAGTTTAGTGTCCTTGTAACCCCTCGACTACACATCTTATTAAAGGATACATGAAAGCTTATTATTTTGTGATCACTATTACCTAAGTGACCCCCAACCCTTATATTTGATATGCGGTCTGGCCTGTTGGATAATATTAGGTCTAGCAGTGCCCCCCCTCTTGTTGGGTCCTGAACTAGTTGTGAAAGGTAATTGTCTCTCATAGTTGCCAAAAACTTATTATCTTTGCTGGAACTTCAGGTTTCTGTTCCCCAATGTATTTCAGGGTAGTTGAAGTCCCCCATAATAATGACTTCTCCTTGAGTTGCTGCTTCATCTATTTGCTTTACGAGGATATTCTCTGTTGCTTCCATTATTTTAGGAGACTTATAACAAACCCCTATCAATAATTTATTATTTTTCCCCCCTCCCATAACACTCTATCCTGTATTAGAGAAGATCCACAGGCTGGACAGCAGTGTGAGCAGCCTCTTCTTACCTCAGCACCTCTGGTATATATATCCAGTCTTAGATCAGATAGACATGCTGGGCAGCAGTGTGAGCAGCCTCTTCTTACCTCACCATTCATGATATCTTCAGTATTGGATCAGATAGACAGGGTGGACATCAGTGTGAGGAGCCTCTGCTTACCTCAGCACCTCTGGTATATCCAGCATTACATCAGACAGAGTGGACAGCAGTATGAACAGCCTCTTCTTACTTCAGAAATCTTCAGTATTAAATCAGAATATCCATAGGTAGCAAATGTTCCTTCACATCCAGTATTAACAATCTAGGAGGTTTTTCTGTCAGTGTAACAAGGTGTTGGCCATTTTAATTTCACAGTTATTACCTCCCTAGACACATTAAGTGTGATTTAGTAATTAAAGTTATTTAGGAATATATTTTAATGATGATTACTTTTTGCATTTTTTTTTTCATATATTCCAGGAGAACCCCTTTTAACTTTCAAAACTGTTGCTCTTTTCCAGTCATCAGGGACGTAGAAAGATTGGGTGGGACATGAATCAAAGCTGAGTGGGCGTTCTAATGGGGAGGAGACCCTCTGCAGCAACAGCCATAAAACTGGAATGAGCAAAGCAAGTGGATTCTCTGCTCTCTTTAACCAGGGACATGTTTAGTAAGGACACCCAGGATGGCAGGCTCCTTTTAAGTAAAACCAAAAGTAAAATTACTAATAGATATTTAATCAGACTTTGAGTATCGTACTCAAGATGAGATGAATCTTTAATTTAGAATATGTATCCATGTTATTTATTTAAAGCCTGTGGCTTTTTTTGTTACAGTTTTTCCATACGAAAAATATTCATGAATATGTTCAGTGAATCCTTTAATAAATAATACAAGCGGCGTCTTGTGGGTTTTCCATGTTGATGCTTATTTAAAATGTATTTATTGGCAGTCACATGAACATGGAGAATAAATAGATTTAATGGGATTTTATACATTATTAATATACCCTTTGTTTACCAACCGGGTTAAAATTGTCATCTTGTGACAATTACAGATGATCTCTTAAGAAATATCATTATCAAAGATTCATTAAAGTTCGTCCTAAAGATGACATGAACAACTTTGTATGTGTACATATAAAATATATATAAATATATATATATTCAGCATAAATGAGTACCTCCCCCTTTGAAAAGTAAGATTTGAATCAATATCTCACTGAACGCAAGAATAGTTTTCAAAACTTTGACAAGGCTGAGTTTCATAGAATTTTTTTTTTAACCCATAACATGAAAGTATAATTTTCATTCCAAAATCTTTTGTTTTACTCAAATTAGTTGATGTAAAAATGAGTACACCCCTCATCAAAAACTACTACTTCTATTATTTTGTACGACTTCCATGATTTTTAAGGACAGCACAAGTTGGCAACATATTGCAACGTCTATGTATATCCTTTCTTCTAGAACAACCTCTTTCAGAGCCTGCATGGTGGATGGAGAGTGATGCTCAACTTTAGAGAAAGTTGGACACCTGGGTGTTCGGGTCCGGCGGGTTCGACCGAACAGTTACAAAAAGTTCGGGTTCAGGTACCAGAGCAGTACCCGGACCCCATTCACTTGAATGGTGGGTCCGAAGATCCAGTGTTTGCCATGCACATGACAGCTTGGCAAACACCCGTTGTTCAGGCAGCCGAACCCGAACAGTATCACGAACTTCCTGGTGGAGCCCGTGTTCGGTGTCCTTGCCCGAACAGTAGGTGTTCGGTATGGATGCCCAACTTTACTGTTCAGGTTCACCCATCTCTACTCAACTTGACAATTGAGTATTCCCCATAGGTGTATTAGTTGGATTCAGATCAGGAGAAACTTGGCCACTGAATCACTATTACCCTGTTCTTCAGAAATGCAACAGATGTGGGTTTTTGATCTTTGTGACGTTGGAACAGTGCAGGTCTATTAAGGGCACAGAGTGATGGTAGCATCTTATCTTTAATCATAAAGCTGCACATCTGTAAATACATGATTCCATCAATGAAATGTAGCTCCTGAAACCAGCAGTACTCAAGCAGCCCCATATAAGGACACTGCCACCACCATGTTTCACTGTAGGTACTATGCATTTTTCTTTGTATCCTCACCTTTACGATATGATACATCACTGGAATCAGGTGATCATACTGCTTTCAAATAATATAGCAAAAACCTGGTGACAGATTCAATTTAATAAATTCAGAATACGCAGGATTTGCTTGCAGTCTGTAACCATAGAGACACGTAGGTCTGGAATTGAGCTGCAGACCCAAAACAATTGAATAACTTTAATCAAGACTATTTTTCCTACATATTTTACACCCTTTTTGCTGAAATGCTGAAAGCTGGAACTTACTCTTGTAATAACATCTGACCTCTGGATATTTCAGATGACCGACATGCAACTATGAATGCCAGGATGGCCTCAATGTGTGACATCGGCTTTAAAACAAAGCGTGAAATGGGGGGTGGATGGGGAAAACAGTAGAATTTACTCTGCCTATTAACCACAACTGTAGCCCTAAAAGAGTTATCCATCACGGACATATTCAGGGGACAAAAAAGCACTATTATTGCATTGTATGGTGTAACGGGTCTGGTGGGTGGAACTACTGACGAGACAGGTCAGGTTGGTGGAACCACAAAGCTTTATTATACAAGAGAGTTTACTTGTAAGAGAGCGGGTGGCACCTGGGAAAAGGGCAGGGATTCATGGCAGGAGATATAGGTAGTTTCTGGACAGGCAGGTTTGTCACAGCAAGTGACCAAGGAAGTCTCTGGGCAGGCAGGTTGTAATGGCAAGTAACCGAGGCAGTCTCTGGACAGGCAGGTTGTCACGGCAAGTGACCAAGGCAGTCTCTGGGACAGGCAGGTTGTCACGGTAAGTGACCAAGGCAGTCTCTGGGACAGGCAGGTTGTCACGGCAAGTGACCAAGGCAGTCTATGGGACAGGCAGGTTGTCACGGCAAGTGACCAGGCAGTCTCTGGGACAGGCAGGTTGTCACGGCAAGTGACCAGGCAGTCTCTGGGACAGGCAGGTTGTCACGGCAAGTGACCAGGCAGTCTCTGGGCAGGCAGGTTGTCACGGCAAGTGACCAGGCAGTCTCTAGACAGGCAGGTATATACGACCTGATATGGAGGAGCCTCCAGGTAGGCTGCAGTCGGATGGCAGATGATCGCTCCCAGGTGAGCAGGCAAGAGCCGGGGATCTCTGCAGATGATGTCCGAACTTCCGGATGGAGCTGCAGTCGGATGGCAGATGATCGCTCCCAGGTGAGCAGGCAAGAGCCGGGGATCTCTGCAGATGATGTCCGAACTTCCGGATGGAGCTGCAGTCGGATGGCAGATGATCGCTCCTAGGTGAGCAGGCAAGAGCCGGGGATCTCTGCAGATGGCGTCCGAACCTCTGGATGGAACTACAGACGGATGGCAGACAGGCAAGCCGACAGGTAACAGGCAGGAAACTGGAATCAGGAGCTGATGGCTGAAACAGAGTTAGACTGCACAGGAACAACATTGCTCGGGCACCTACATTAAGGAGGAAGCCCTTAATATAGGGTGGAGTCCTCCAGCATTGGCTGGAGACTGATTTGGAAAATGCGCGCGGCTCCTTTAAGAGCGGGGGAGGGTGCGGGCGCGCGCCCTAAGGCCAGTAGCAGGGAAGGAGCGCGCGGGACCAGCAGGGCGGAAGGAGGGCGCCGAGGACGTGTGAGGAGAGCGACGTCCCTGTCTGGCAGCAGGCAGGGACGCGGGCGCTACAGTACCCCCACCTCTAGGCCCCCCCTTCTTTAGGCCAGAAAGAAATTTAGCTAGGATAAGAGGGGCATGGATGTTCTCCCGAGGCTCCCAGGTTCTCTCCTCAGGACCAAACCCCTTCCAATCCACCAAAAAATAAGTCTTTCTTCCTACCCTTTTTGTGGCCAGAATGTTCTCTACCTCAAATTCATCATCAGCAGACACTGGAGCAGGAGGTGTACCTGTAGACTTAAAAAAAGAGTTAAGAACCACAGGTTTGAGGAGAGATACATGAAAAGAATTAGGAATTCTCAAATTGGCCGGGAGTTTCAATTTATAGGACACCGGATTGATCTGACTGATGATCTCAAAAGGACCGATGAACCGAGGACCTAACTTGTAGGATGGAATTTTGAGTTGAACATATTTGGACGAAAGCCAGACTTTGTCCCCAGGACGGAATTGAGGAGGATCCAGACGTTTTTTGTCAGCATGTCTTTTCATGCGCTCGGATGACTGAATGAGTGCGGACCGGGTACTCTCCCAGATGGAGGAGAATTCTCTAACCAGAGATTCCGCAGCTGGATTGTCCACAGAGATGGAAACAGGGACAGGGATCCGAGGGTGCTGACCGAAAACTACAAAAAACGGAGACTTGGTGGAAGATTCGCTCTCATGATTATTGTAGGAGAATTCGGCCCAAGGCAGGAGCTCCACCCAGTCAGAATGGTGGGCATTAACGAAGTGTCGAAGATAACTGGTCAAATTCTGATTTATCCGTTCAACTTGTCCATTGGACTGTGGGTGGTAAGCGGAGGAAAAATCCAGGGTGACGTCTAGCAACTTACAAGTGGCTCTCCAGAAACGTGAGGTGAACTGAACCCCACGATCCGACACAATGTGACGAGGCAGACCATGAAGACAGAAGATGTGGCGGATAAAGTCTTTAGCCAACTCGGGTGCAGACGGAAGACCTGGCAGAGGAATGAAGTGAGCCATCTTGGAAAAGCGGTCAGCGACCACCCAAATGACCGTACAACCGGCAGAGACGGGCAGATCTGTTATGAAGTCCATGGCTATATGCTGCCAGGGGGCAGCGGGTACAGGAAGCGGAAGAAGACGGCCGGTAGGCAGGTGTCTCGGAACTTTGTTGCGGGCACAGGAAACACAGGCAGAAACAAAGTCTATTACGTCTTTGTGCAGGGTAGGCCACCAATAATGCCGGGTAATGAGTTGGAGGGTCTTTTTTTGACCAGCGTGGCCAGCGAGTTTAGACGAGTGACCCCAATGTAGGATTCTCTTCCGATCGGTTTCTGATACGAACGTCTTACCAGGAGGGAGACGATTTAGACTCACGGGAGCCACCTGCATCACTCTGGCGGGATCGATGATATGTTTAGGCTCATCTTCGAGATCCGACACCAGGAAAGACCGAGACAAGGCATCCGCCTTGACGTTTTTGTCAGCTGGGCGAAAATGCAAAAGAAAATCGAAGCGGGCAAAAAACAAGGACCACCGGGCTTGGCGAGGATTAAGTCTCTGTGCCTGCTGGAGGTATGCCAGATTTTTGTGGTCCGTGTAGATGATTACCGGATGAAGAGCCCCTTCGAGTAGGTAACGCCACTCCTCCAATGCCAACTTAATGGCCAATAACTCTCGATCTCCTATGGAGTAGTTGCGCTCGGAGGAGGAGAAGAGTTTGGAGAAGAAACCGCAGGATACCATCCTCCCGGATGGCGATTTTTGGGTAAGAACCGCTCCGGCTCCAGCAGAGGAAGCGTCCACCTCCAGGAAGAACTGCTTGTTGCCATCCGGGCGATGCAGCACTGGAGCGGAAGAGAAGGCCTGTTTCAGAGAAAGGAAGGCCTCCTCTGCCTCGGTCGTCCACTGTTTGGGGTTAGCATCCTTGCGAGTGAGCGCTGAGATTGGAGCAGTCCTGGAAGAGAAGTGCGGTATGAAGAGACGGTAATAGTTGGCAAATCCCAGGAACCGCTGAATGGCCTTCAACCCCTCCGGTCGGGGCCACTTCTCGATGGCAGACAATTTCTCCGGATCCATTCGTAGGCCTGTCTGAGAAATGATGTAGCCCAGAAACGGAAGCGATGTCTGCTCAAAGAGGCACTTCTCATATTTGGCGAAGAGGTGATTCTGCCTGAGCCTGAGCAGAACCTGACGAACATCCCTCCGGTGAGACTGAAGATCCGGAGAGAAGACCAAGATGTCGTCAAGGTACACCACAACGCAGGAATAGAGGAGGTCCCGGAAGATGTCGTTGACCAACTCCTGAAAGACTGCTGGAGCATTACAGAGACCAAAGGGCATCACCAAGTACTCGTAGTGGCCGTCCCGGGTGTTGAATGCCGTCTTCCATTCATCTCCTCGACGGATACGAACCAGGTTGTATGCTCCACGAAGATCTAGTTTGGTGAAGACTCTAGCCCCTCTAAGACGATCAAACAGTTCTGGAATGAGCGGAAGAGGGTACTTATTCTTCACCGTGATCGAATTTAGGCCTCTGTAGTCAATACAGGGACGGAGAGATCCGTCTTTCTTTTTAACGAAGAAGAAACCTGCTCCCGCTGGGGAGGTAGATTTCCGGATGAATCCCTTTGCTAAGTTCTCCTCGATATATTCGGACATCGACCTGGTCTCAGCAGCAGACAACGGGTAAATACGCCCACGGGGAGGCGTAGTACCGGGCAACAGGTCAATCGGGCAATCATATGGTCTATGCGGGGGTAATGTCTCTGCTTCCTTTTTATTGAAGACATCAGCAAATGACCAATATGGAATCGGGAGTCCAGGTAGATTAGCAGGTGTAGGAGAAGAATAGACAGGATGAACAGGCACCAGACACGTTTTATGACAGTCCTGTCCCCAGCGAAGAACCTCTCCATTCTGCCAGTCGAGCACAGGTGCATGTTTTTGGAGCCAAGGCAGACCTAGTAAGAAAGCATGAGAGAGTCCGGGTAAAACATGAAACGAGATGCTCTCAGAATGCAACATTCCCACCTGCAGGGTTATGACTTCGGTGATAAGTCGGATGGGACGAGGTAGGAGGCCCCCATCCACAGCAGCAACAGATACAGGTTCAACAAGAGGTTTGGTGGGAATGTGATACTTCTCTACTAGAGCCTGTGACACGAGATTCCCAGCTGCTCCAGAATCAAGTTGGGCCATTTCGAAGTGGCGGTTCTTACCGATCAGAATTGAAACCGACAGCAGCAGGGATGAAGAGGATTTATTTTTGTCTAGATTGCCCTCTCCGAGCGAACCTAGACACAGGCGTTTTCCCGACCTCTCCGGACAGGTTTGGATCCAGTGCTCCTTACTGCCGCAGTAGAAGCAACTTTTCTCGGCACGGCGTGAGTCCTGACGGGCTTTGACCATCTTGGTCTGGTCGACCTGCATAGGCTCAGCAGTGTGCACCTGAGGAGAAACGGAAGAGGTTATAGATCTCTGACACGAGGATGCAAGATGGGAAAATTCTTTTTTACGGGTGATCTCTTTGGCTCGTTCCTGGAACCGTAGATCAATTCGATTGGCAAGATTTATTAAATCATCTAGAGAGGTTGGAACGTCCCGACCGGCAAGTTCGTCTTTAATACGGCCGGACAGACCCTCCCAGAAGACCGAAATTAGAGCTTCATTGTCCCAAGCTAGTTCTGAGGCTAAAGTCCGGAACCGTATGGCATATTGACCAACGGTGAGACTCTCCTGACGGAGACGCAGCAGAGATGATGCAGAGGCAGTCTTCCGTCCAGGTTCGTCGAATACCTTCCGGAAGGCCGAGAGAAACGCAGGCAGGTCAGACACCAGAGGATCCTCTCTCTCCCAGAGAGGGTTAAGCCAGGCCAGGGCCTCTCCAGTGAGATGGGACATGATGAAGGCAATTTTGGCCCGGTCAGAGTTAAACTGGTGTGCCAGGAGTTCAAAATGCAGGGTGCACAGATTAATGAAACCCCGAGCCAGAGCAGGATCGCCTCCAAACCTAGGAGGAGCTGACAGTCGGGGTCCGGGAATGGAAACCACGGAATTGGGAATCAGCGGGACTGACGGATTATGAGTCATGGCTCCAGCGATGGTTGCTAGTGATGATTTCAGAGTGTCCAGACGGGATTTGACGTTCCGCAGGTGACCCAGGATGACCTCCTGTTGAGACCTCTGGCGAGACAGCTCATGACACAGTTCCGGGAGAGAAGGGGTTTGGGTGCCACCGGGTTCCATGGCCCGAGCAAACTGTAACGGGTCTGGTGGGTGGAACTACTGACGAGACAGGTCAGGTTGGTGGAACCACAAAGCTTTATTATACAAGAGAGTTTACTTGTAAGAGAGCAGGTGGCACCTGGGAAAAGGGCAGGGATTCATGGCAGGAGATATAGGTAGTTTCTGGACAGGCAGGTTTGTCACAGCAAGTGACCAAGGAAGTCTCTGGGCAGGCAGGTTGTAACGGCAAGTAACCGAGGCAGTCTCTGGACAGGCAGGTTGTCACGGCAAGTGACCAAGGCAGTCTCTGGGACAGGCAGGTTGTCACGGTAAGTGACCAAGGCAGTCTCTGGGACAGGCAGGTTGTCACGGCAAGTGACCAAGGCAGTCTATGGGACAGGCAGGTTGTCACGGCAAGTGACCAGGCAGTCTCTGGGACAGGCAGGTTGTCACGGCAAGTGACCAGGCAGTCTCTGGGACAGGCTGGTTGTCACGGCAAGTGACCAGGCAGTCTCTGGGCAGGCAGGTTGTCACGGCAAGTGACCAGGCAGTCTCTAGACAGGCAGGTATATATGACCTGATATGGAGGAGCCTCCAGGTAGGCTGCAGTCGGATGGCAGATGATCGCTCCCAGGTGAGCAGGCAAGAGCCGGGGATCTCTGCAGATGATGTCCGAACTTCCGGATGGAGCTGCAGTCGGATGGCAGATGATCGCTCCCAGGTGAGCAGGCAAGAGCCGGGGATCTCTGCAGATGATGTCCGAACTTCCGGATGGAGCTGCAGTCGGATGGCAGATGATCGCTCCTAGGTGAGCAGGCAAGAGCCGGGGATCTCTGCAGATGGCGTCCGAACCTCTGGATGGAACTACAGACGGATGGCAGACAGGCAAGCCGACAGGTAACAGGCAGGAAACTGGAATCAGGAGCTGATGGCTGAAACAGAGTTAGACTGCACAGGAACAACATTGCTCGGGCACCTACATTAAGGAGGAAGCCCTTAATATAGGGTGGAGTCCTCCAGCATTGGCTGGAGACTGATTTGGAAAATGCGCGCGGCTCCTTTAAGAGCGGGGGAGGGTGCGGGCGCGCGCCCTAAGGCCAGTAGCAGGGAAGGAGCGCGCGGGACCAGCAGGGCGGAAGGAGGGCGCCGAGGACAGGTGAGTAGAGCGACGTCCCTGTCTGGCAGCAGGCAGGGACGCGGGCGCTACATATGGTGACTAGGTAATAAAGTCTCTACAGTTTTCTCTTCTTTGTTATAGTAGGGAATCTATGAATGTACGTACTGTATGTATGATGGCCTACATTCAGTCTGTCTGGACTAGTCTGTGAACATTCAAGTTAATGCATCATCTGTCTCCCTGTTTGACCTTACTATCATTGAACAGCAGAAATGGGACAACCATTGTTATAAAAAAGAAAAGAAAGATACAAAACTGATTCTATGACCTAATGGCACCAACAAACAGGCTTTTTGGGAAGGGAATCAAATACCTCTAAATGCCTAAACCAAATATTGCACGCTACTGAAAATGGAACAAGTATGCCACACCAGGTTTATTGAAAGTAGACCGTAAAGTGAACCCCAGCAACATCCAGTGAAAATCCGCCGCAGTCTGCAAAGAGAATTAGGAATTAGAACATTTCAAGCTTAAAAGATTGGTTAAAGGGAACCCATCACCAGTTTATCCCAATATAAAGTACGGCCACCACCCTAAAGGCCTCTTTTAGAGTAGTCTGGTCCGATGGGCGCCGCTAGTCTTGATCCGGCGCTTCCTCTCTCGCAGTGGCTGTCCTCCTGCTTGCTTCATGTGGATGACGCATCCTTTGTCATCTACACAGTGTCTCTCAATCGTGCTCCAACGCTCTTTTCTCTGCCCTGCCGAGGGCAAAGTTCTGTAATGCGCATGCGCCGGTAGAGGCCAAAGAGCGCTGATGACCTGTATGTAAAGCCAACTCATGCGCACCCAGTACTTTGCTTTGCCCCCAGCAGGGTAAAGAGAAATGTGTGTGTGCTGGAGCACACTTGGGGACACTGTCTGGATGAAGTAGGACACGTCATCCACATGAAGAAGGCCTGGAGGACGGCGCTTGTAGGATGAGAGGAGATGCTGGATCAAGACCAAAGATGCCCATCAGACCGCGCCACGTAAGGGTATAATAAATAGTATTTTTGTACTATGCAGAGGGGAATTGGAGACTACTAGACTGCTATAAAAGAAACCTTAAAGGTGGTGGCCGTACTTTATATTAGAAAAACCTGGTGACCGGTTCCCTTTAAAACTACTCATCTCAAAGTGGCAGAATTTGAAAATGATAGTGGGCATCAACTAAAACCATGTGGTGTTCAAAAGCAATTGAAATTTGATTGAGATTCTCTTAAAAAAAAAATGGAAAATTTTCCAAAAATTGAAAAGTTGCTAAGTTTGAACAAGTCCTTAGAGTTCTTCCAAACAACCCTTTTCCTAGGTCACTGTGATGTCCATCAATCATATAGATGATGGAAGAGCAGGGCTATATATTGTATCTAGCATTCCCTGGTATTCTGGAATTTAACAATAGGTTAAATGATCATTATGCAAATAATAGGCACGGATATTTCTGCTATGTAGAAGACTTAGAGTCAAGATTGAATACATTTGTAATATGAAAAGATTATGAAGAAAGAGATGAGGAAAGGAATAGTTTCTGGTCCCTAGACGTGTGAGCTCAATAAACCGGCATCCTATAATATGCAGAGTATAATATTCAGGTATTGATGAGTTCAGCTTTACTAACAGCCTCGTTACTGGCTTAAATAACAAGTGATTAGTATACGGATTGTTGGTGAGAATGAAAGGAGCCACAGAGAAATATTCGAGGCCTGAACCAAAACTGTTCCACTGAATGTAGATTGCGCAGGGATTTCCAGGGGAGAAAAGCAATTCCATTTTCTGTAATTGCTTGGAGATAGACATTGAATAAATAATATTATGGGACAGGGATATAGAATAATGGCCTGTAAGATATGATATCTATAAAACGCTAGTGTATTTAAAGCTAAAAATGTATTCTTCTGCAGTTAAAGGGTATTCTCGGGAGTGCAAGTTACCACCTATCCACAGCTTAATAATTTGCTGGATGGGTCTGACCATTTGGATTCCCAGCAATAATGAGAATGAGGGCTTTTGAAATGACCAGTAATGACCAATAATGAGAAATGACCAGTTTAGATGGCGCATTGGCTGCAAATCCACACCATCACTCTATTGATCGTCTATAGGACTACAGTTCCATAGACAATGAAGTGAAATACGGCGATAGTCATCAACATCCAGAAATACTGCTGCACTCAATTCTCTTACCCAGGCGCATTATTCCTAAATTGTTAACAGATGTTCCACGCAACCATTACTCTGACTACCCTGATCACACAGTGTACTCTGTGTGACCCAGAAGTCAATGTTTCTGTGCATTTCTATGAAAGACTCATTATAGTTCACCAATTATCATCTACACAGTGTCCCCCCAATTGCGCTCCTTCACAGGCGCACTTTGCAGAGCAAGGTACTGTAATGTGGATGCATCTGGAGAGGCCAAAGAGTGCCAATGACCTGAAATTAAAGCCGACACATGCACATTCAGATGTTTGTGTGTGGCGACCATTAATTTACAATTCTTCACAGTAGAGGGGAGGTAACGGTTTACAGGCACAGAGCTATGACACCGTTCTAAGCTGAGTTGATCACAGGGGTTTTATTCAAGCTGCTTTTCATCACACAGAATCACTCCTCTTCATTCAATGCTCCATCAACATATATGAAAGTCTCTTCACAGAGAACTTCTCTTCATACAGTGTCTTAACCTAAGCAGAACTGTACCTTGCTCATGCAGTGAGGTGGGGGAAGGGGGATGAGTCCGGTGCTGTAGCTCTCTCACTCCTATATTGAGGTAATAAAGATGCTCCTGGCTGTCCTGACTGCTTCTATGATTATAGAAATCACTTTTCAGGAAAAATTAGTCAGACTTCAGTCTGACAGGCGACTCTCTAACACACCTCTTACTTTTCGATGTCCAGGACACAATAACAACTTTCCCAGTATCCCCTGGGGCTGAGCTTACCACTCCCTGTCTGCTATAACCATTTTAACACCTAGCTGTTGGATGATTCTAAATCAACAGTGCAGATTCTGTCACATTTGTATATCACATGCTTGTTCCATCTGTGTTTTTCACAGACAAAAAATGTACCGTTATACTCTATGGGCATATTTCGATTGTCCTTGAACGACCCATAGACATGATTCACAGGTCAAATTTACACCTTTAAGTCAATGGGTCCATGAGTGCTATATGTTTATTTTCAAGTCCAATTGAAAATCAGGTTTATATATAAAATGTACAAATGTTCTGATGTTTGCAATAAACAAAAAAAAAAGCAATTTACATAAATACCTAGGGGTATGTTGGCTGTGACCAGGGTCGGACTGAGGTGAGTAGGGCCCATAGGTGGAATTTACTCCAGAGCCCCACCCTACTTCTACTGTAGCCTTGTGTACGTGAGAATTGTATCAGACAATACAATGTGCAAAACTGAACAGTTTTATTCGCAGCACTACATAAAAGTGCATTTTCGCTTAAAGGGGTTATGCCAAGTTTGGAATTTATCCCTTATCTTCAAGATGGGTGATAACTCGCCAATCCCTGGAGGTGCGATCCCTTATGGTGTGCATAACCAACCTCTGCTCTTTTCAGATGAGACTCTTTAGAGCCCTGGTCATATGAAACGCAATCTAGAAGCGGAACTGAGGAGAACAGTGGGGGACATTGGGTATTGTCCCATTGCATAGCAGAAGTCCAGTGAGTTCATAATTTTTTATTTTTTTTAAATGTCAGACCACGGGCCACTATTTAAAAGGGAGCAGCAAAGCGCAGCACCATTCAATGTTTAACTGTCACGCTGTCTAGCAGATGTATAAATATCTAATGTCAGTAATCTATCAAGTGGGACAACATTCTATATAACATATAAATAGGTAACATTAACATGTATATATAGCATAGTATTACCTGACATAATATCCTGTGGGTCAATACTGAATCCTTTTCACGCTGTCTCTGGCTAGAGGTGGACCGGGGTCTATGCTGACCCTAAACTGGGGTCCTGACTAGTCCCTCTACCTGGAGGTACTGTTAATGGTACAGAGGTCCAGGCCACCAGCGTAAACCCTGTCTCCTATAAATCCCTGACCACTGTAATCTAGTCCTTAGAAGGACCCTGATTACCACCATAGGGAATGGACAGGTAAAGGTTAACAAACAGTATAGACAAACGAGACAGACAGGGGATAAAGTAAATACTGTCTTGCATACAACATTAAAACACAGAGGGAACACCAAAGGTCTAGGAGATAAACTATAAGCAAGGTGAGGAGAAACAACAAAAGAGCTCTTAGCTTAAGTCTTCTCAGAACCGATCCTATCTGCAGTCTGTATGAATGCTTTCACCGGCATCTAACCAGCAGACTGGCAGCAATATAAAGGAAGCTAATTAGAACATAATCAAAAGCAGCGGGCGAGGCTGGACCTAGTCTTAGCAAAGAGCTAGGTAAAATTAACTCCCTCATTACCAAACACAAAGAAACAGCAACTCAGCTGCGAGAAGTCAGAATGTGCAATCGCGACAATCTTCGTGGCGATGCACCCATGACAGTACCCCCCCTTCTACGAGGGGCCTCCGGACCCTCAGGGCCAGGTCTGTCCGGGTAAGTCGTGTGGAAGGTCCGAACCAATCGATCTGCGTTAATCTCAGACGCAGAGACCCACGTCCTCTCCTCAGGACCATATCCCTTCCAATGAACCAAATACTGAAGGGACCGGCGATTCAGACGTGAGTCAATGATCTTCAACACTTGAAATTCTAAGTTACCATTGACCACCACTGGAGGAGGAGGTAGAAGTGACGGTATAACTGGCGCCACGTACCTCTTAAGCAACGATTTGTGGAATACATTATGGATTTTAAACGTAGGAGGGAGGTCCAGACGAAATGCCACAGGATTAATTATAGAACTGATCCTGTATGGACCGATGAACCTGGGACCCAATTTCCAGGAGGGAACTTTGCGTTTTATATTCTTGGTAGACAACCACACCAGATCGTTCACACCTAGGTCCGGACCAGACACTCTCCTCCTATCAGACCTCCGCTTGAAACAGTTCCCCATAGCACTCAGACCATTCAGCACTCCTCTCCAAACTGAAGCAAGTGACGACGAGAATCGTTCCTCCTCAGGAACCCCAGATGGACGGGTATGTGGGGTCTTAGAGCGAGCACAAACTCCACAGGACGCGACAAAAGTTATTACCTCTTTATTTAAGTTAGGCCACCAAAACCGGCGAGAAAGGAGATCCACAGTTGCTTTACTCCCTGGATGTCCTGCTAAAGCAGAACTATGATGTGCCTCGATAACTTTTTGTCTTAACTGATTAGGAACAAACAGTTTCCCTGGAGGTCCTACAGGGGCGTCCCCTGAGCCTCCAACACCTCCTCCTCAAGCTCAGAGCACACAGCCGACACCACCACTCCTTCCTGAAGGATAGGAACCGGGTCATCCGTCTTTCCGGCCCCTGGGAAACTACGAGATAAGGCATCAGGAAGCAATTTTATTGAGCAGTCATACGTGCGATGAGGAGGTAACTTTTGACACCCCTCCTCTGAGAACATCTCCCCAAAGTCCTCCAGAAAAGGAGGCAAAGTCCTAGGCACGACCGCACCGATGACCGTGTTCATGCAGTTATTCTTGCAAAATTCACCCCACTGGCTTATCTTTCTGGATTGCCAATCAATCACTGGGTTATGTTTAGCCAACCAGGGAAGTCCCAACACAATAGGAGTAGGAAGACCCTCCAACACATAACAAGACAACTGTTCTTTATGTATTCCCCCTACTCGAAGGTCTATGTTATGAACAGCTTGTACAAAGCTATCTTGACCGAGAGGTCTGGCGTCAATAGAACGTATAGGGATCGGTTTGGCCAATACACTCAGTTGCATACCTTGCACCTGGGCAAACCGAGCGTCCACCATATTAGCCCCAGACCCACTATCAAGAAGAACAGAAATCCTCTCAACTCTCGCACCAACCACCACCTCCGCAGGCACGAGAAATTGAGACGGACCTGGGGACGAAATACCTACTCCCAGGTTGTCGTCCACCACACAACCTGGGATTAACAGTTTTTCTGTGACTTTTTTGCTCATTGAGGCACGGGAGGGACACCCCCCAACAAAATGTCCCTCTCTCCCGCAGAAGAAACACCTTCTTGTCTTGCGGCGCACCGCCGATTCCCTCCTACAAAATGATGTCCCACCCAACTGCATAGGTTCCTCAGAACAGACCAGGGGAACCTCCATATAAGGGACTTTAGTAGTGGGTGGAGTAATAACAGGGGCGGAGTTACCTCGCACCTCCCCCGAAGCCGTCTATCAATACGAATAGCAAGGGCCATAGCAGCCTCCAGTGACGGAGGAGAATCATACTGAGCCAAAACATCTTTTAATTTGTCAGATAACCCTTGACAAAACTGGCTCCTAAGAGCTGGGTCATTCCACTGAGTATCTGTGGCCCATCTACGGAACTCAGAAGAAAATTCCTCCGCCGGACGATCTCCCTGCTGTATCCTACGTAACTTCGTTTCAGCAAGGGAGACCCGATCCGGGTCATCATACACCAGCCCCAGGGCAGCAAAAAATCGATCTACTGACTGGAGGGCCGGGGAGCCAGGAGGAAGAGAGAACGCCCAGGATTGAGGGTCCCCTTGTAAGAGCGAGATGACAATTCCCACCCTCTGCTCCTCACTCCCCGATGACCGAGGCCGTAGCCGAAAGTACAATTTACATGCCTCCCGGAAGGTAAAAAATTTGTCCCGCCCACCAGTGAACCTGTCCGGGAGAGCAACCTTAGGTTCAGATCTGGTTTGCTCCGGGGGGGACAAAACCTTGGACTTAATGTCCGTAAACTCCATGGACAATTTCTGCAACTGCAGGGCAAGCTGGGCTACTGGATCCATGGTAGCTGGGGAGAATCTATAGTCTGGCCGGTGAAAATGTCACGCTGTCTAGCAGATGTATAAAATATCTAATGTCAGTAATCTATCAAGTGGGACAACATTCTATATAACATATAAATAGGTAACATTAACATGTATATATAGCATAGTATTACCTGACATAATATCCTGTGGGTCAATACTGAATCCTTTTCACGCTGTCTCTGGCTAGAGGTGGACCGGGGTCTATGCTGACCCTAAACTGGGGTCCTGACTAGTCCCTCTACCTGGAGGTACTGTTAATGGTACAGAGGTCCAGGCCACCAGCGTAAACCCTGTCTCCTATAAATCCCTAACATGAACACCCAAGTGTAAGAGAAATAAGGGGGAAGAAACCACCGAGGCAGGTGACGGTACAATAAGTATTTTATTAACAATAATTGATAAGCATTTACACAAAAATAATGTTAAGATAATATATAAAAAAAGATGTTAAAACAGAGAAAGCACAAGCACCACCCAACAGTGCCTAATGACCGGGATATATATCCATATAGCCAGGTAAGTATATATCACCAAATTACAATTGCCAACAACAGTGTGCAAAACAATTTTTGGTGCAAAATACAGGTAAGTGAATAACGTCAATGCACAATAACCAATAATAGTGAAAATAAAAGAGATAATCCTAATATAAAGCACACTACACAAACTCAGTGTGCTAAAATAATGAATAAATAACCAAGTGAAAAAATAAAAATAAAATGTAAAAATGTTGCTAAGGTGCCTATCGACGCCCCAACAAAAAGGCAATTGTAGATTAGTCACTAATGTGTACACTATACCTGGTAAATATCGGAAGGCAGAGAGGGTGGATGGATGGCTTCCTCTAACGCGCCCCGACGCGCGTTTCGGAAGATGTTCCTTCGTCAGGGGGATGTAAAATGTTGGAATCGCGATCTATAAATAGCACGGTCAATTATAGAATGGCGCCAGCGTGTTACCACACACGGCGTCATCGTAATAGCCGGCCTCATAGATTACCCGTCATATCCGGTCATATGCAGGCTTCACTGACACACTGATGCTGCGCATGCGCAGCCTACAGAGCGCATAGTACTGCGCCTGCGCACTCACCGTAACGCATAATAGCAGACGGTGCTCTAGTAGTCTCAAAATTCACTGAATGCGCTCCTTAGTTTATGATCATATCGACCAGCCAAACAGTCAGTCTGGCGCATGCGCGCCAAACGGGGTGCTGACAACAGAGAAAGGTATTAAACAATATAGATGATCATGTGCATGAATGTCTATATATTAATATACCACATGGTATGTCGTATTATATGAGGTTATATCCAAACTTACTGTATATTCGTGAAAACCATGAAGGCATCAATATGGACATACCATATAAACTAACGTAGAGGGTAACTTGTAAATACATATAATATCAATATGCTGTGTGATAAATGGGCGCATGTATGATGAAATTGAGCGAAGACCCACATGGAAATAAGAGTCATGCACCCCAAACAAGGGTGCATATAGACTCCATCACCATGGGGACACTCGGTCAAGAAAAGCACAATGCGCTCCACACACAAGCATTAAATAAATACACAACCCAAGTACTGAAATTAAGACATAATACATATTGATGATCCATAATAAGCATTATTGCAAAGAAAAGTGTCAAACAATCCATGAAGGATGAAATCCATCGTAGGTCTATGATGATATTCATAAATCCGAATGACTTCCACGAAATTGTAAGAAGGAAACTCCTATATGGCGGTCGATAGCCATAGTTAATATAGAGACCAAATAATGCCGCGAAACTAAAACTGAAATAAAAAGAAAATTGTTAATATAAAATGTAAAAACATCATAAAAATGGTGCATATGAAAGACTCTCGTTCAGGCCAAGTGGAGAGACCGTATTCAAGGTCCAGATCCACTTGGCCTCTAACTGTGCCAATCTTTTACTCATATTTCCACCCCTCGCATTGGTAGTGAGCATATCGATTCCTGACACCCTCAAACCAGAAGCATCACACTTGTGGTATACTTTGAAGTGCCTAGGGATCGTCTTCAAAGAAGAAATATCTTCTACATCCATGGCCGCTTTAATACCTAGTACATGTTCGCGCACTCTCACCTTGAGCTGTCTCGTAGTGAGACCCACATAAATGAGGTTGCACGGGCACGTAGCGGAATAAATGACATGTGTGGACTGACAGGAGATATTGTGTCTAATATTAAATTTTTTCGTATTGTCAGAATTCACAAAATTGTCCGTTTTATTCACATTAGGACATGCCACACATAGACCACATGGTTTGCACCCAACTTGGGATGCCTGTATTTTATGTTGTTCAAAATGGCTTTTAACCAACTTATCACTAAGATTAGCAGACCTCCTAAATGTGATTTTCGGCCCATCCCCTATGAACTTGGACACAATGGGATCTGTTTTAAGTATGGCCCAATGTTTATTTAAGCATGCACGTAGTTGATCACTCTGTCCATCAAATTGCGTGATGAACCGTACATCATTAATATTTTTCTTTTGGGAAATCCCATACAAAGCATTGTGGCGGGTCTGATGTCTGGCCCTATTAAATGCCTTCTTGACTGATCTCCTACTGTACCCACGCTCAAGAAATCTTACTTTCAATAACTCAGACTGCTCAACAAAATCCTCCTCCCGAGAACAAATGCGTCTCAGTCTGAGAAATTGACCTATCGGGATGGAATTGATCAGCGCCTTAGGGTGAGATGAAGAAGCATGAACAAGAGCGTTCACAGCCGTGTGTTTTCTAAAAAGATTAGTCTGTAAACAGCCATTGCTATCTTTTATTATTTTAACATCAAGGAACTCAATGAGATCCATATGATGGTTATAAGTCAGGTGCACATTGATCATGTTAGAATTTAACTTGTGCATAAATTCTGATAATGCCGTGCTAGAATCTTGCCAAATAAAAAATATATCGTCTATGTAACGCGTCCAAAAGGGGACACGTTCCATAGACCCAAATGAATCAAAATTAAAGAGGTCCCTCTCCCAAAACCCAAGGAACAGGTTGGCATAGGCCGGAGCAAAAGAGGCTCCCATGGCTGTTCCCTGGGTTTGGAGAAAAAAGGACCCCCCAAAAATAAAAAAATTGTGAGTAAGGGCAAACTCTAATAAATTAATAAAAAAAATTATAAATGCCCTGGAAAATGAAGAGAACTGTAAAAAATATGTAACAGCGGCAATACCATCATTGTGACGTATATTCGTATACAACGATTCTACGTCACATGTAACCATCATGCACTCATGATCAATGTGCATCCCGTCAATTTTTTTGAGGAAATCAGTGGTATCCCTGGTATAAGAGGGCAGAGCTGTAACAAACGGCTGTAATACTGAATCAATATACTTGTTGACGTTCTCCACATAATTTCCTCTACCAGAGATAATCGGTCTCCCAGGGGGAATTTCCTGGTTTTTGTGAATCTTCGGCAGCAGATACAGGGTGGGAATAGTGGGTTCATCAACTCGAAGGGCAGACAGAAGGTCTCTGGTGATTATCCCTTCATTGTTGGCCTCACATAACAACTGATGGAGCTGTGCTTGAAACTTGGCTGAAGGATTGAACGTCAGTCTCTTGTAATATTGGTCATTATTTAACTGACGATACGCCTCAGTTTCATACATAGTTTTGGGCCAAATAACCACATTCCCACCCTTATCTGCCGGTTTGAAGACCACATCATCCAGGTCCCCTAGTTTACGTAAACTAGCCATTTCACTGTTGGTGAGATTGGAAATGGGTGGGCGAGAGGAGATCGCACCTAATTCACTGCTAACCGTTTTGACGAAAACGTCAATCGCAGCACAAGTAGATAATGGAGGAAATTTGTTCGATTTTTTCTTAATAGAATCAGGTATCTCACCTTCAATTCCATCATTATGTTCCCTGGCCAATTGCTCCAAGTTGACTAATGCCTCCTGTTCCGCCTCTGTGGAAAGGGAATCACAGTTATTTCTGCCATAATACATGCGTCTAAATAATACTTTTCTGGCAAATAAATTCAGGTCCTTAACAGCTGAGAAGCACTCAAAAGAGGCTGTAGGACAGAACCTCAGTCCTTTCATAAGGACCTGAAGTTCAGTATCTGAAAATGTATGTCCACTAAGATTGATTACCTTAAGTTGATGATTGCCAGAATCTGGAGATAGATTACGCTTGTTGGGCAGAAAACGTAGATTCCTCTTCCTTTTGGGAGTCATAGAGACTACAGAGACGGAACTGGAGGCTATAGACACGTCACTCACCGAAGTGCGAGACAACACTGACGGAGAATTTGTTTGATCAGCAGGTGTATGTCTTTTCCATCTATACATACGTCCGAATGTGCGATCATTTTGATCTCTCGCTAGTTTATTCATGTGTTTCTTCTGAATCTCCTTAACTAGTAATTCTAGATCTTTGTCTAGAGAATCATTAAGGCATTTAACCTGATCTGGTAGCAGAGTCGATTTTACCTGGGTGAGTAGTGTTTCAAGTTCTTTGTCAGTTTCTTCAATTAATTTGCCATTTAAGTCAACCAATAGTCCCATTAAGTTCCAAGAGGTCTCATTGCAAATATCCTCCCACTTAGTAACAAATTGGTCATCATTAATCACAAAGGCAGGTGTGACCCTGATCCTCAAGCCTCTAGGGATAAGTTTTTTATCCATATAATTCTGAAGAAATGCTTTGGTCCACCAAGTGCGAGTGCGTTTAAACAACAGTTTCTTAATTTGTTTAAAAAGAGAGTCACTATTTTGTGCAACATTGCTATAATTGGTAGTATCCACCGAACCGAATACGTTGTTTACCTGCCCCTGCCAGGAGTCTTCCCTGGTCTTATAATCCATATTCAAATACACTAGGGAGAAAAGAAAAAACCTGTGCGGAACACAGTAAATGAAAATCAAAAAACAAGAGAAGTGCAATACAATATGGTGAAAAAATTATATTGTTTAAAAATATAAAAAATATTCAAAATATACTACCTCAAATATGTCCACCACTAATTGAAATCACACCACTAAGTGTGGTTGGATAACCAACCAAATGTATAACATGAACACCCAAGTGTAAGAGAAATAAGGGGGAAGAAACCACCGAGGCAGGTGACGGTACAATAAGTATTTTATTAACAATAATTGATAAGCATTTACACAAAAATAATGTTAAGATAATATATAAAAAAAGATGTTAAAACAGAGAAAGCACAAGCACCACCCAACAGTGCCTAATGACCGGGATATATATCCATATAGCCAGGTAAGTATATATCACCAAATTACAATTGCCAACAACAGTGTGCAAAACAATTTTTGGTGCAAAATACAGGTAAGTGAATAACGTCAATGCACAATAACCAATAATAGTGAAAATAAAGAGATAATCCTAATATAAAGCACACTACACAAACTCAGTGTGCTAAAATAATGAATAAATAACCAAGTGAAAAAATAAAAATAAAATGTAAAAATGTTGCTAAGGTGCCTATCGACGCCCCAACAAAAAGGCAATTGTAGATTAGTCACTAATGTGTACACTATACCTGGTAAATATCGGAAGGCAGAGAGGGTGGATGGATGGCTTCCTCTAACGCGCCCCGACGCGCGTTTCGGAAGATGTTCCTTCGTCAGGGGGATGTAAAATGTTGGAATCGCGATCTATAAATAGCACGGTCAATTATAGAATGGCGCCAGCGTGTTACCACACACGGCGTCATCGTAATAGCCGGCCTCATAGATTACCCGTCATATCCGGTCATATGCAGGCTTCACTGACACACTGATGCTGCGCATGCGCAGCCTACAGAGCGCATAGTACTGCGCCTGCGCACTCACCGTAACGCATAATAGCAGACGGTGCTCTAGTAGTCTCAAAATTCACTGAATGCGCTCCTTAGTTTATGATCATATCGACCAGCCAAACAGTCAGTCTGGCGCATGCGCGCCAAACGGGGTGCTGACAACAGAGAAAGGTATTAAACAATATAGATGATCATGTGCATGAATGTCTATATATTAATATACCACATGGTATGTCGTATTATATGAGGTTATATCCAAACTTACTGTATATTCGTGAAAACCATGAAGGCATCAATATGGACATACCATATAAACTAACGTAGAGGGTAACTTGTAAATACATATAATATCAATATGCTGTGTGATAAATGGGCGCATGTATGATGAAATTGAGCGAAGACCCACATGGAAATAAGAGTCATGCACCCCAAACAAGGGTGCATATAGACTCCATCACCATGGGGACACTCGGTCAAGAAAAGCACAATGCGCTCCACACACAAGCATTAAATAAATACACAACCCAAGTACTGAAATTAAGACATAATACATATTGATGATCCATAATAAGCATTATTGCAAAGAAAAGTGTCAAACAATCCATGAAGGATGAAATCCATCGTAGGTCTATGATGATATTCATAAATCCGAATGACTTCCACAAAATTGTAAGAAGGAAACTCCTATATGGCGGTCGATAGCCATAGTTAATATAGAGACCAAATAATGCCGCGAAACTAAAACTGAAATAAAAAGAAAATTGTTAATATAAAATGTAAAAACATCATAAAAATGGTGCATATGAAAGACTCTCGTTCAGGCCAAGTGGAGAGACCGTATTCAAGGTCCAGATCCACTTGGCCTCTAACTGTGCCAATCTTTTACTCATATTTCCACCCCTCGCATTGGTAGTGAGCATATCGATTCCTGACACCCTCAAACCAGAAGCATCACACTTGTGGTATACTTTGAAGTGCCTAGGGATCGTCTTCAAAGAAGAAATATCTTCTACATCCATGGCCGCTTTAATACCTAGTACATGTTCGCGCACTCTCACCTTGAGCTGTCTCGTAGTGAGACCCACATAAATGAGGTTGCACGGGCACGTAGCGGAATAAATGACATGTGTGGACTGACAGGAGATATTGTGTCTAATATTAAATTTTTTCGTATTGTCAGAATTCACAAAATTGTCCGTTTTATTCACATTAGGACATGCCACACATAGACCACATGGTTTGCACCCAACTTGGGATGCCTGTATTTTATGTTGTTCAAAATGGCTTTTAACCAACTTATCACTAAGATTAGCAGACCTCCTAAATGTGATTTTCGGCCCATCCCCTATGAACTTGGACACAATGGGATCTGTTTTAAGTATGGCCCAATGTTTATTTAAGCATGCACGTAGTTGATCACTCTGTCCATCAAATTGCGTGATGAACCGTACATCATTAATATTTTTCTTTTGGGAAATCCCATACAAAGCATTGTGGCGGGTCTGATGTCTGGCCCTATTAAATGCCCTTAGCTTAAGTCTTCTCAGAACCGATCCTATCTGCAGTCTGTATGAATGCTTTCACCGGCATCTAACCAGCAGACTGGCAGCTATATAAAGGAAGCTAATTAGAACATAATCAAAAGCAGCCGGGCGAGGCTGGACCTAGTCTTAGCAAAGAGCTAGGTAAAATTAACTCCCTCATTACCAAACACAAAGAAACAGCAACTCAGCTGCGAGAAGTCAGAATGTGCAATCGTGACAATCTTCGTGGCGATGCACCCATGACATTAACAGCCGCTACCAGGTCCTGCAGATTAGCTACAATTCAAAAGATCAGGAGCTGTTCTGCAGCACTTGGCAGCAGCTGCTACTCTTTGAAACATTCTGCCCAGTGCAGCTCCACTCAGTGTTTACATCCTGCTGCCGCTGGAGCAAATAACAGCTGATCAGAGGATGCACAGGTTGTCAGACACCCATTGATCATTGATTCATGATGAGTTATCCCTGTGGAAAGGTCTTCTTTTTATTGTGACTTGATTACTGCTTCAATTAACTTTTACAGCAAGGCCGGGGTCAGACATGGGAGTGTCTCGCATCAATACCCGGCACTGCCGCCGGCACTCGGGACCGGAGTGTGCGGCTGCATAGAAATAAATGTATTGATTTGAGAGACTCACATCACACTCGCAAGTGTGACCCCGGCCTAAGGCCCCGATTCATAATTGCCTCTGCACCTGTTTTTTTAATAAAAACGAACATTCTGTCCACAGAACATCGGGTAAGTAAGGTGGCGGTTTATTTCAACACGTTTCGAAGTATATAACTTCTTCAGGAAAAACCTACATGTATCCTCTTGATACATGTGTTTTATCCTGAAGAAGCAGTTATATACTTTAAAACGCATTGAAATAAACCACCACCTTACTTACCATACTGGGATATACGTCTCCTTTCTGTCAGCAGGGCGGAATTTGTCCACTAACTCCCTTTACAGTCTGATGGTCACTTGCTGACCCGTGGATCTCCTGCGGCTGATTTTCTACATTATATGCATTTTTAACAGATTGAACAGGTGAGTTTAATCTGAGTGCAAAACTTACTGTATTTCTCGGATAAGACCCTATTTGCGCTGATCTCTCCTACAGTTTCTTGGTTAGCACAGAACAGCAGGGACATGATGTGGGCTTGATACTAGCTGTGATTTCTGACAAATTACAGCTGACATCAACCACAACTACCGTTACCCCAATTGCCAACGCACCAGTGCAATCTGGAAGAGCGAAGGCTAAGCACCAAAATTGGTGCATCTAATGTGATGCTTCACTTCTGGGGAGGCTGATGGCTGGTATTTTTAGTCTGGGAAGGGCCCAATAACCATAGATCTTCCCAGACTGATAATATAAGCCAGCAGCTGTCTTCTTTACCTTTGCTGGTTATTAAAAGTGGGAGAGAACCTCACTTCATTTTTTTCATTTGTTAGCTTAATCCATGTACAGTAAGCTACACCCAAGGCACTAATATCTCACATCTATCTTTCTATTATCTATTGGTTGTCTATCTATCTATTGTCTATTATCTATATATCTATCATCTACCTATTGTCTATCTATATATCTATTTCTTTGCACATCTTTAATCCCTAAACATCTGTAATTTCTATTCTGCATTCTGTTCCGGTACGTGTCACATGGGACGGCCAACAGAAAGCCACACAGATAATAAAAATGGATCATCTCATTCGTACTTTTTTAATCTGTTAATTAAGCCCTGGCCTTCTTTCCTTTCAAGTCCACAGGATAGTTAGGGCTAAGTTCACTAATGGAGGCTGTTGCCGCACTTGGCGTCTATTAACTGGCAATGCCCCCTTTTATTTAAAACAGGCAGATTCTCAGAGAGATCTCTGTCCGACCCATAGATCTTAACAACTCATTTACATATTTAAAAAAAAAAAGTGTATTATTTTGGAATAAGACATCAGATAACAGATATCAAGGTATCATTGTATTCATTTTCCTATGACCTGCATGCCATAAAGATGGCTTCAGAGGATTAATTCTACTTAGAGGTTCCCTTTTTACATAGATGTTCTAATTAAATATGAGCTTTACTTGAGTTTCTAAACTTTTCAAAGTTCTATAAAAGGACTGGATGTATAGACACTGTAATCATACACTGTTATTATTTCCACCGTGTGAGTGACTGTTCACATATTATCATGCACCAATGCTTTGTGATGAGTGGAAATTACAGATGAACAGATGCCGGGCTGTTAAACAAAAAGAAATGGCATAAATTAAAGTGATATGTCATCCTTCAGAAAACAATAATAATTAGCAAGTAGCAACCAACCCATTTTACATTTTACTTTAGCATTGCCATTCCTCTGATCAGCTCAGGCGACATTGTCATTTTTTCAGCATATTTTGGTATTTAGGATGTTCTTTGTTATATGTTACTGTGAGACAATAGCATACAATCAATTTCAATAGGCAATAACATGAGGCTGGGTGACATTCTGCACTCGTCAGGATTTGGCAATCTGCAGCGTGATAGAGTAAATACATATTTTACCGGTGCATTGAGAATTTTGAGAATGAAGTCCTGGCAGAGAAAGAAGCAGATTTTTTTGATAAGATAAATTACAAAGTTTCTTAATTTCTTGTGTACTATTAATTTTTCACATAAAAATTAAAATTATGGTTATTCTTTGTTTGGTCAAAATAAAGGGTTTATCCCAACATTAAAGTTATCCCCTTTCCGATGGAGGTGGATAATTTGAGGATCGGTGGGGGTCTGCCGGGACCCCCATGATATTGAAACCAAGGAGGGCCCTGAAATGCTCCATTGTAAAGGAGTGGTTGCATAGCATCCATTCAGTCTCTATGAGCCTTCCAGAGATGGTGAGTACAGTGCTCAACTTTCTACAGCTGGCAAATGGAGGATGACTAGAGTGCAGGTATATGCAACTATTATATTCCAACAGGGTGTTATATAATGTGGGCTCACTGGGTGAGGTGGATTCTCTAAGCCCAAGATCTGGTTGGGCACACGGGCACTGGGTGGTTGATGCAGCAAGTGGGTGAGGCATGCAGGACATGGATAGTATACAGTACAGGAGACTGTTATCAGAGGTACTGGAGGCCACAGGCAGATTACAGAGTTACTGAAGAACTCAGGCATTGCAGAGTTACTAAAGACATCAGGCAGATTGCAGAGTTACTGAAGACTGCAGGTATTGCAGAGTTACTGAAGACTGCAGGCATTGCAGAGATACTGAAGACTGCAGGTGTTGCAGAGATAATGAAGACTACTGGCATTGCAGAGTTACTGAAGACTGCTGGCATTGCAGAGCTACTGAAGACTGCAGGCATTGCAGTGATACTAAAGACCTCAGGCATTGCAGAGTTACTGAAGACTGCAGGCATTGCAGAGTTACTGAAGACTGCAGGCAGACTATAGAGTTACTGAAGACTGCAGTTATTGCAGTTACTGAAGACTGCAGGTATTGCAGAGTTACTGAAGACTGCAGGCATTGCAGAGATAATGAAGACTAGACATTGCAGAGTTACTGAAAACTGCTGGCATTGCAAAGATACTGAAGACTGCAAGCATTGCAGAGATAATGAAGACTAGACATTGCAGAGTTACTGAAGACTGCAGGCATTGCAGAGTTACTGAAGACTGCTGGCATTGCAGAGATACTGAAGACTGCAGGCATTGCAGTGTTATTGAAGACTGCTGGCATTGCAGAGTTACTGAAGACTGCAGGCATTGCAGAGTTACTGAAGACAGCAGGCATTGTAGAGTTACTGAAGACTGCAAGCATTGCAGAGTTACTGAAGACTGCAAGCATTGCAGAGTTACTGAAGACTGCAAGCATTGCAGAGTTACTGAAGACGGCAAGCATTGCAGAGTTACTGAAGACGGCAGGCATTGCTGTCATGTGTGCATTGCCACGAAGATCGTCGCGGTTGCACATTTTGACTTCTCACAGCTGAGTTGCTGTTTCTTTGTGTTTGGCAGCTAGGGAGTTAATTCTGTCTGTGCTCGGTGCTGGGATTGGGTGCAGTTTCTCCCGGCTGCAATTGATTATTTGTTGATTGGTTTCCTTTAAGTTTCTGGTTGTCTGCTTTGGGAGTTGCCAGTGAAACACTTCATGCAGACCACAGATAGGAATGAATCTGTATAGACTCTAGTTGAGAGCTCCTTAGTTGTTTTAAGCTTAACTTGCTTAGAGTTTATTTCCCAGACCATTTATGTTCCTTCGGTGTTTGAGTGTGTATGCAAGAGAGTGCTATCCTGTCTGTCTTATATGTCTAATCTGTGTATTTAGCTGATATCAGCCCATATCCCTTTGGTGGTAATCAGGATCCTTCTTAGGACTGATTACAGGGTTCAGGGTCTGATAGGAGACAGGGTTAGGCTGGAGACTTGGACCTCTGAACCATTATCAGTACCTCCAAGGTAAGGGATTAGTTAGGACCCAGTGTAGGGTCAGGTTAGACCCCGGTCCTCCTCTTTCCTGTTACAGCTCATCAAGTCCTCAAGATTAACCCTGAGTTCAACTGATATCGTCTCTGCACATCTAGTCCTCCAGATTAACCCTAAGTTCTGCTGATATTGTGTCAGGTAAATCTATTTTATACTTACATTCTTATGTTGCTAAACTATATGTTGTATAGAGTGTGGTTCCTGTATAAATAGTTTACTGACATTGTAGTCATATCATTAGACAGCGTGACATTTTCACTGGCCATAAAAAATTATCTCTAGTTACCATGGATCCAGTAGCCCAGCTGGCTCTGCAGTTGCAGGGATTATCCATGGAGCTGATGGACATTAAGTCCAAAGTTTTGTCTCCCTGGAGCAAACCAGAGTTGAACCTAAGGTGGCTCTTCCAGATAGGTTCACTGGTGGGCGAGACAAATTTTTTACCTTCCGGGAGGCATGTAAATTATATTTTCGGCTTCGGCCGCGATCATCAGGGAGTGATGAGCAGAGAGTGGGAATTGTTATCTCACTTCTTCAAGGGGACCCTCAATCCTGGGCATTTTCCCTTCCTCCGGGATCCCCGGCTCTACAGTCTGTAGATCAATTTTTTACTGCTCTGGGATTGGTATATGATGACCCAGATCGGGTCTCTCTTGCTGAGACTAAATTACGTAAGATACAGCAGGGAGATCGTCCTGCGGAGGAATTTGCTTCTGAGTTTCGTAGATGGGCCACGGATACTCAGTGGAATGACCCAGCTCTTAGGAGCCAGTTTTGTCATGGGCTTTCTGACAAATTAAAAGACGTTTTGGCTCAGTATGAGTCTCCTCCTTCTCTGGAGGCTGCTATGGCCCTAGCTATCCGTACTGATAGACGGCTTCGGGAGAGGGGTGAGGTAACTCCACTCCCTGTTGTTACTCCACCTACTACTAAAGTCCCTTATGTTGAGGTTCCCCTTGTCTGTTCGGATGAGCCTATGCAGTTGGGAGGGACATCTTTTCGTAGTAGGGGATTGGCGGCACGCCGCAGGACTAGAAGGTGTTTTTTCTGCGGGAAAGAGGGACATTTTGTTGGAGAATGTCCATCCCGTGTCTTGTTAAGTAAAAAGTCGCCGGAAAACTGCTAATCCCAGGTTGTGTGGTGGATGACAACCTGGGAGTATGTATTTCATCCGCCGGTTCTTCTCAGTTCCTTGTACCAGTGGAGGTGGTGTTTGGTACTAGAGTGAAGAGATTGTCTGTTCTTCTGGATAGTGGTTCCGGCGCCAATCTGGTTGACGCTCAGTTTGCTCAGGCTCAAGGTATGCATCTGAGTGTATTGGTCAAACCGATCCCTATTTTTTCCATTGACGCCAGGCCTCTCGGCCAAGGTAGCTTTGTTCATGAGGTTCATAACATTGACCTTCGGGTAGGGGCAATACATAGGGAACAATTATCTTGTTATGTGTTGGAGGGTCTACCTACTCCCATTGTGTTGGGACTTCCTAGGCTGGTTAAACATAACCCTGTAATTAATTGGCAGTCCAGAGAGATAAGCCAATGGGGTGAGTTTTGCAAAAGCAACTGCATGAACACAGTCATCAGTGCGGTCGTACCTAGTACATTGCCTCCTTTTTTGGAGGATTTTGGGGATGTTTTTTCTGAGGAGGGGTGTCGGGAGTTGCCTCCTCATCGTGTGTATGACTGCTCTATTAATCTTCTTCCTGATGCTAAGTTACCTAAAGCTAGGTTGTATAATCTTTCTGGTCCTGAAAGACAGGCTATGAAAGATTATATTTCCGAAAGTCTGGCCAAAGGGCATATTAGACCTTCATCTTCCCCTGTAGCCGCGGGGTTCTTCTTTGTGAAGAAAAAAGATGGAGGCCTACGCCCTTGCTTGGATTTCTGTGAACTTAATCGGATTACTGTTCGAGATCCGTATCCACTCCCTCTTATTCCTGATCTCTTCAATCAAATTGTTGGCGCCAAATGGTTCTCTAAATTGGATCTCAGGGGGGCGTATAATCTGATTAGAATAAAAGAGGGGGATGAGTGGAAAACGGCGTTTAACACGCCGGAGGGACATTATGAAAACCTGGTTATGCCTTTTGGTCTGACTACTGCACCAGCAGTATTCCAACATTTTGTTAATGACATTTTTCGTCACCTTGTGGGGGTGTTTGTGGTCGTATATTTGGATGACATTTTAATTTACTCGCCAGATCTTGTGTCTCACCAGGAGCATGTGAGACAGGTGTTGCAGATCTTGCGAGACAATAAACTATACGCCAAACTGGAGAAGTGTGTTTTTGCCGTACAGGAACTTCAGTTTTTGGGTTTTTTGGTGTCAGCCTCCGGTTTCCATATGGACCCTGAAAAGGTGAGAGCAGTGCTTGAATGGGATCAGCCAGGGGATCTTAAGGCTCTGCAGCGTTTTTTGGGGTTTGCTAATTACTACCGGAAATTTATTTGTAATTTCTCGTCTGTCGTCAAACCTCTCACGGACATGACGAGAAAAGGGACGGATTTTTCTAGGTGGTCGGACAAAGCTTGCCAAGCCTTTTCCTCTTTAAAGAGATGTTTTGCTTCGGCACCCGTTCTCATCCAACCAGATGTATCTCAGCCGTTCATTGTGGAGGTGGACGCGTCTGACGTAGGGGTGGGTGCTATATTGTCCCAGGGTCCGTCCCCTGGTAAATGGCATCCGTGCGCTTTCTTTTCTAAGAAATTGTCGTCCGCCGAAAGGAATTATGATATCGGCAATAGGGAACTTTTGGCCATTAAATTGGCTTTTGAAGAATGGCGTCACTTTTTGGAGGGGGCAGTCCACCCGGTCACCGTTATTACTGATCACAAGAACCTGCTGTATTTAGAATCCGCTAAGCGTCTGAATTCCAGACAAGCTCGATGGTCGTTGTTTTTTACCAGGTTTAATTTTGTCGTCACTTATCGTCCGGGGTCTAAGAATGTAAAGGCTGATGCTTTGTCTCGCAGTTTCCCAGGGCCGGGAAAACGGATGACCCGATTCCTATCCTTCAGGAGGGGGTGGTAGTGTCAGCTGTATGTTCTGAGCTTGAGGAGGAGGTGTTAGAGGCTCAGGGGGACGCCCCTGCAGGACCTCCAGGGAGACTGTTTGTCCCGA
This sequence comes from Oophaga sylvatica, assembly GCA_033576555.1. Lineage (NCBI taxonomy): Eukaryota > Metazoa > Chordata > Amphibia > Anura > Dendrobatidae > Oophaga > Oophaga sylvatica. Next base: position 125,918,409 of record JARQOD010000007.1, read on the forward strand.
ATCAGTTGAGACAAAAGGTTATTGAGGCACATCATAATTCTGCTTTAGCAGGACATCCAGGGAGTAAGGCTACTTTAGATCTCCTTTCTCGCCGATTTTGGTGGCCTAACGCTAATAAAGATGTTATAACTTTTGTCGCGTCCTGTGGGGTTTGTGCTCGCTCTAAAACTCCTCATACCCGTCCATCTGGGACCCTTTTACCCTTGAAACTTCCGGAGCGTCCATGGACTCATTTATCTATGGACTTCATTACGGATCTTCCTCCGTCGTCAGGGAATACTGTCATACTGGTGGTTGTTGACAGGTTCAGTAAGATGGCACATTTCGTTGCTCTTCCTGCACTCCCTAATGCTAAAACTCTGGCGCAGGTGTTCATTAGGGAGATCGTGAGACTTCATGGGTTGCCTTCTGATGTGGTGTCAGATAGGGGGTCTCAGTTTGTGTCCAAATTTTGGAGGGCATTTTGTTTACGTCTGGGGATGCAATTGTCGTTTTCCTCGGCTTTTCATCCACAGACCAATGGTCAGACAGAGCGTCTGAATCAGAGTTTAGAGACATATCTCCGGTGTTTTGTCTCGGAGAACCAGGAGGACTGGTCATCTTTCTTGCCTCTGGCAGAGTTCACTCTTAACAACAGGCGGAGCGAGTCCACTGGTAAGTCCCCGTTTTTTGGGGCATATGTTTTTCATCCCCAGTTTTGTACTTTCAATGGGGGGGTCCTTCTGGGGTTCCTGAGGAGGAGCGTTTCTCGTCGTCACTTGCTTCTGTGTGGCGAGGTGTATTGAATAATTTGAGTACAATGGGGAACCGTTACAAACGTATGGCTGATAGGAGGAGAGTTTCTGGTCCAGATCTGAATGTGAACGATCTGGTATGGTTGTCTACCAGGAATATAAAACTTAAAGTGCCCTCCTGGAAACTGGGTCCCAGATTCATCGGGCCGTACAGGATCAGTTCCATAATTAATCCTGTGGCATTTCGTCTGGAACTCCCTTCTACTTTTAAAATTCATAATGTGTTCCACAAGTCATTACTTAAAAGGTATGTGGCACCAGTCATACCGTCACCTCTACCTCCTCCTCCAGTGTTGGTCAATGGTAACTTGGAATTTCAAGTATCAAAAATCATTGACTCTCGCCTGAATCGCCGGTCCCTTCAGTACTTGGTGCATTGGAAGGGGTATGGTCCGGAGGAGAGGACGTGGGTCCCTGCGTCTGATGTTAACGCAGATCGTTTGGTTCGGACCTTCCACAGAACTCACCCGGGCAGGCCTGGCCCTGAGGGTCCGGAGGCCCCTCGTAGAAGGGGGGGTACTGTCATGTGTGCATTGCCACGAAGATAGTCGCGGTTGCACATTTTGACTTCTCACAGCTGAGTTGCTGTTTCTTTGTGTTTGGCAGCTAGGGAGTTAATTCTGTCTGTGCTCGGTGCTGGGACTGGGTGCAGTTTCTCCCGGCTGCAATTGATTATTTGTTGATTGGTTTCCTTTAAGTTTCTGGTTGTCTGCTTTGGGAGTTGCCAGTGAAACACTTCATGCAGACCACAGATAGGAATGAATCTGTATAGACTCTAGTTGAGAGCTCCTTAGTTGTTTTAAGCTTAACTTGCTTAGAGTTTATTTCCCAGACCATTTATGTTCCTTCGGTGTTTGAGTGTGTATGCAAGAGAGTGCTATCCTGTCTGTCTTATATGTCTAATCTGTGTATTTAGCTGATATCAGCCCATATCCCTTTGGTGGTAATCAGGATCCTTCTTAGGACTGATTACAGGGTTCAGGGTCTGATAGGAGACAGGGTTAGGCTGGAGACTTGGACCTCTGAACCATTATCAGTACCTCCAAGGTAAGGGATTAGTTAGGACCCCAGTGTAGGGTCAGGTTAGACCCCGGTCCTCCTCTTTCCTGTTACAGCTCATCAAGTCCTCAAGATTAACCCTGAGTTCAACTGATATCGTCTCTGCACATCTAGTCCTCCAGATTAACCCTAAGTTCTGCTGATATTGTGTCAGGTAAATCTATTTTATACTTACATTCTTATGTTGCTAAACTATATGTTGTATAGAGTGTGGTTCCTGTATAAATAGTTTACTGACATTGTAGTCATATCATTAGACAGCGTGACATTTGCAGAGTTACTGAAGACGGCAGGCATTGCAGAGTTACTGAAGACTGCAAGCATTGCAGAGTTACTGAAGACGGCAGGCATTGCAGAGTTACTGAAGACGGCAAGCATTGCAGAGTTACTGAAGACGGCAGGCATTGCAGAGTTACTGAAGACGGCAAGCATTGCAGAGTTACTGAAGACTGCAGGCATTGCAGAGTTACTGAAGACGGCAGGCATTGCAGAGTTACTGAAGACTGCAAGCATTGCAGAGTTACTGAAGACGGCAGGCATTTCAGAGTTACTGAAGACGGCAAGCATTGCAGAGTTACTGAAGATGGCAGGCATTGCAGAGTTACTGAAGACTGCAGGCATTGCAGAGTTACTGAAGACTGCAGGCATTGCAGAGTTACTGAAGACTGCAGGCTTTGCAGAGTTACTGAAGACTGCAGGCATTGCAGAGTTACTGAAGACTGCAGGCATTGCAGAGTTACTGAAGACGGCAGGCATTGCAGAGTTACTGAAGACGGCAGGCATTGCAGAGATACTGAAGACGGCAGGCATTGCAGAGATACTGAAGACTGCTGGCATTGCAGAATTACTGAAGACTGCTGGCATTGCAGAGTTACTGAAGACTGCAGGCATTACATAGTTACTGAAGACTGCTGGCATTGCAGAGTTACTGAAGACTGCAGGCATTTGAGAGATAATGAAGACTGCAGGCATTGCAGAGTTACTGAAGACTGCTGGCATTGCAGAGTCACTGAAGACTGCAAGCATTGCAGAGATAATGAAGACTAGACATTGCAGAGTTACTGAAGACTAGAGTTGAGCGAAACAGGTTGGCCAGATTCATAAGTCGCCGACTTTTGCCAAAGTCGGGTTTCGCAGACCGAAACCCGATCATAGCATGAAGTCGGCCATGCGGTCGGCAAAACGAGCGCCAAAGACAGATTTCACAGAATGTTTGCAGGTGCCTTTTTTTCAGCTAATGAGCAAGGACGTACACTGTGGGCAACGAGATGATATGTGCAGCGTCCACCACCATCGTAGAGAAGGGCATTGCAGTGATTGGCTTGCTTTGGGGGACATCATAGTGTCTATAAAAGCCCTGACTGCCAACCTCCATTTTACTTCTGCGGATCTTAATAGTAGGGAGAGGTTGCTGACTCTGTTTATCAGTAGGGAGAGAGTTAGGGCCCCGTCTCACATAGCGAGATCGCTACCGAGATCGCTGCTAAACAGCGATCTCAGCAGCGATCTCGCTATGTCTGACACGTACCAGTGATCAGGCCCCTGCTGTGAATCACTGGTCATGTCAGAAATGGCAGGACTTTTTTTGATCGCTGGTCTCCCACTGGCAGGCACGCATCGCTGCGTGTGACCTGCAGGAGACCAGTGATCTTCTGGTAACAAAGGTAAACATCGGGTTTCCAGGCACGGGGCTGTGCCTGGAAACCCGACGTGTACCTTGGATACCAGCGCACTGCTGCAGGGGAGCTGGTAACCAAGGTACACGTCGGGTTTCCAGGCACCGCGCAGCACCTGGAAACCCGACGTGTACCTTGGTTACTAGCTCCCTGCATCAGTGCGCTGGTATCCAACGTACACTGCGGGTAACTAGGCGACGTGCGTCGCTTGTTACCCGCAGTATCGCTGTCCTGATCGCTGCCTGAGCTGCCTGTTTGGCAGCTCAGCAGCGATCATGTAGCGACACACCAGCGATCCTGATCGTTGTTGGGATCGCTGGTGTGTCGCTATGTGAGACGGGGCCCTTAGGGCTGTAAAGATATAAGTTCTTCTGTGCTTGTGCTGATAGTAATTGTGCTGTACAGTTAGTGTGCAGTGACAGGGAGGATTTTCTTGTATGCAGCAGCGCTGGTTATTAGGCTGCCTGCCAGTGACAGGGGAGGATTTTCTTGTGTGCAGCAGCGCTGGTTCTTAGGCTGCCTGATAGCTGTATTGCTGTGTGTACACTGCTGTGCAGACTGCTTTTTACACAGCACTAATACTTTTATTCTTTTTTTCTGCACAATTACCGACCATTCATTTTTTCCCACACCGTATAGAGCTGTATGCTCCTCACACACTACCATGTACCGGCTGGTATCACGGACAAATACATGCTGACTATCTGTGTGTGACTCCGGAAATAAATACGGAGATTTAAATTTTCCCCTACACCGTATACAGCTGTATGCTTCTCATACAGTATCGTATATCTGCTGTTTGTATTACGGTCAAATACATACTGAGTGAGCGTCTGTGTGTGACTCCGGAAATATATACGGAGATTTAAATTTTTCCCTACACGGTATACAGCTGTACGCTTCTGATACAGTACCGTATATCTGCTGTTTGTATTACTGTGAAATCCATACTAAGAGAGCGTCTGTGTGTGACTCCGGAAATAAATACGGAGATTTAAATTTTCCCCTACACCGTATACAGCTGTACGCTTCTCATACAGTATTGTATATCTGCTGTTTGTATTACGGTCAAATACATACTGAGTGAGCATCTGTGTGTGACTCCGGAAATATATACGGAGATTTAAATTTTCCCCTACACCGTATACAGCTGTACGCTTCTGATACAGTACCGTATATCTGCTATTTGCATTACGGTGAAATCCATACTGAGAGAGCGTCTGTGTGTGACTCCGGAAATAAATACTGAAGACTGCAGGCAGATTGCAGAGTTAGTGAAGACTGCAGACAGATTGCAGAGTTAGTGAAGACTGCAGGCAGATTGCAGAGTTAGTGAAGACTGCAGGCAGATTGCAGAGGTAGTGAAGACTGCAGGCAGATTGCAGAGTTAGTGAAGACTGCAGACAGATTGCAGAGTTAGTGAAGACTGCAGACAGATTGCAGAGTTACGGTAGTGATGAATGCAGGCAGATTGCAGAGTTAGTGAAGACTGCAGACAGATTGCAGAGTTAGTGAAGACTACAGGCAGATTGCAGAGTTAGTGAAGACTACAGGCAGATTGCAGAATTACTAAAGACCTCTGGCAGATTGCAGAGTTACTAGAAGCCACATGCAGATTGCAGAATTACTGAAGACTGCAGACAGAATGCAGAGTTAACAAAGACCACAGATTGAAGTGTTACAAGTGTTACAAGGAAGACTGGAGACTCAAGGACTAGAAGCTATAGGCAGCACATGGCAGTGACCTCATGCTCCATTCCGTGCAAGCCGAAATCATCGACTATAGAAGAGGATGCCATGCATCATGATTGTGGAGAAAGGTAAGAATGGTTTTTTAAATGTGTCGGAGAAGAACAAGGAACTTTATAACTGAAAGGGGATCAGTAAGGGGGACATTGTATCAGGGAAGGGCCCAGAATATGGAACATAATTATAGTAAGTGGCCAAAATGGAAGGAGCCCAGAATTGGGGACATTATTATAGGAAGGGGCACAGGATGGGGAACATTATACCAAGAAAGGGTCCAAGATGGTGGATCTCATTATATGGGGGCAAACACATACATCTTTATAGAACCTAGAATGTGATAAGGGCCCATACATCTGACCAACATGGATGTGGAGGTCAAGGTCCAAATTTTCCACTGGGGTCCATAACAGAACTCAGACTGAACCCATAATAATAACAGCTTTTCTGCCTTCAGTTGCTTCACTTATGTTATCAGTTCTGTGAATAAATTCCGTTTGTATGTTCCTGAAACGGAAAAGACAAACAGAACCCAGCCTAAGGATGAAGACACAAGCAGCTGACTGCCATAGTCTTTGTCAAAGGTTCTTATGAACTTGAAATAAAGTTGCTTTTTCTTATTCTACAGTATATGGTTTTGTGTAATACATTTGCAATTGACAGGATGAGTATTGCTGACGTGTTGTTTCTGCTGCTGTCTCCATCGCTGAGGGATTCCAAACAGAGATTATGACAATGATCAGCCAATTAATTCATGACATGCATCCCAAAACTGAACCAGCTAAGCAGAAAAAGTAGGATTTTTCACAAAGGGATTATTATATTTTGCTTCTTTTAAGCTTGTGTTATCATTTCTATCCAACCATTGCCAAATTACTGGCCGTGTCCCGAGAAGTCACCAGGGGCATTGTGACTGTTGTAATTTACAGTGGTGATAGTATCACTGCGGCTAGAAATCTAACATGCCTGACATTATTATAGGGGCATTTTGGTTGGGACTAGGTGTGTTGTGACAATAAAAGAATGAATGAGCCATTGGGGAAATTCTGGTTTTATTTTTCGTTGTTGTTTGAAAGATTGGTTCATGTTGCATGCAGAATTGCAATAATGTGAGAGCAATGCTTACATAGAGGTGGGTAAAGATTGCCTTCAAATCAGACACAGTTAGCAAAGAACTTGGCACTTTAATTTGCAGAAAATCAATGTTTATTAACATCTCTAAATAAAAATAATGTCTCGTATAAAAAAAAAGATTACAATGCCTTTCCATTTGCATCTCAGGCCCCCGGCAGATGGTTATGGACTCTCTTGATGACCCTTCCTCTATTTTAGCTGTACAAATACACTGCACATTCCCAGATTCTTCGGGCATCTGAAGGTTGATCCCTGTAGAATTGAGGACAACTCATTGTATGTCGCAGATAAGTTAATAATGAAGTCTGCCGTGTGCACCGAGGTCACTGTGAGATCTTGAATAGCAGAGTATGAAAATGAGATGTACGAAGAAAGAGATCATGTGGGATAAAGAACGTGGCTGAAAATGCAATATCCTGAATTACCTATGTATATCCTGTATAGCACCAGCATATCCTCTCCCCCCAAAAAAGGTTGTGAAAAGCTTCCTACTCGTGGACAAACAGGCAGAGACAAAGTGAACGTGAAGGATATCAACACCTTCAGGGTCCATTTTTATTATACTTAAATGCTTGTAAATTATTTTATCATTTTTAGAATTGAACTTTGTCAATGTTTCGCCTTGCATACCCACTTTGATGCACCATATTTTGCTAGATTCAGAATGAGTTAAAGGTTTATTCCCACCCCAAAGAAACACTATTCATCCCCTATCTGCTAGATAATGGATAACTTGCTGATCACTGAGGGTTTAATCACTTGGACTCCCATTGATCTTGAGAATAAAGTCCCTTCTGGAATGAAGAAGGTGGTTATGTTCAGCATCTGCTCCATTCATTGTCAATAGGACTGCCAAAAATTGCTTGCCTTTTTTTTCCGCAGTTCCTTAGACAATGAATGGAACAAAGGTTGAGCATGTGCACCTCCAGTCTATTCAAGGTGGAGCTGAAGAGTCCAGTTCTTGGGATCCCCTTATTGTCCCAGCAGTCTGAACACAAGCAATTATCAAGTTATCCCCTATCCATTGACTAGTGGACAACTTGTTTTCTGGGTATCACCCTGTAACTGAGAATCAGCCAATCTGCTTGTTATAACAAAGAGTTTGTAACTCTGTCTTTACTGAGCTCTTCTTTGCAGATTTACGGTCACATAAAAGTTCACCTCTCCCTGGATATGTATGGTCTTTGGCCATAAAAAAGTTGAGAAGAAAGGAGATAGGAAGGGGGCGGAGAAGTAATGAGCAGGAATCAAAAACAAGAAGAGGGAGAAACAAAGAGATTGTGCTGAGCTTTCTGACAAGTCTTTTACCTCATCCCAGAGCTGATTTAAATCGAGACAGTCCAACCCTGCTTTATAATATGCTCAATGTTAGCGCCGCTTGTCTGTGTGTGCTAAAAAATGTATAAAGAACAAGAATCCATCTCTGTGTACCGTGCTGTTTGTCAGAGATTGCAAGAGGTGGTCCCTCCATACAGCTCTCATAAATTGCAGTTTAAAGACGCACTCCTCCAATAAATGTTTTAATCCTCTTAATATATTGCATTCATCATATTATATAGCCCTGTGTATTTACAATTGCTCATTTTGCCTTTCTACCAAGTAAATTTTTCTCTTCTCTGTGCTCTATGTAGAAACAGGAATTCTCTTTTCCCTGCATTTATGATTGCCCTCTTCACCTCCTGACCCAGCTGCTCCCTTCTCCGTCAGCCAGGGACTTTTGCAGCAACTCATAATGAGAAGGAAAAATGGATGAAAACATAGGATACAAGTCATATAATGGCCAGAAATAATGATAGTTCTGATTTACGTACACAAGACAGCTTGTTCAGAAAAGTTACTTAAATGTATGGTTATCTTTTTAAAGTTTCTGGAGGCTTATAATGACTGTCAAGTCTTAGGACTTTACTAATTATAAGGTATAAAAGCTTTTAGCAGTAGATGTTTAAGAGGTTAGACCCATTACATTGCTGTGATGAGAAGGTCATTAGTTGTACATAATTGCCATCATTTAATTACTACTATGTTTTTTTCCTTTTTTTTGTTAATTGTCAAAGTTATGATACCTGTGCATAAAGAGGACATTGTCTGTATTGTCAGCACTGACTTTAGTCATTTCATTATTTTTTTTTAACTTACTGATGGAAAAATCAATTACAGTCTCCAATTAAAAGGATTAATTAATGTCTTAACGGGAAGATGCGGGTCAGTAAAGTATATCGTTAGTCAATTTTATGCCATCATTTTTTTACTTTTCTATAATGTGTGGTGTTGTGTTAGGGAGCGGAAATAGAGAAAACACATTTTCATAACAGACTTTTCATGAAAACACATCCTTGACTGTTATCACTCAAGGTGAATATCGCCACTAACTAAACATCAAATGGAATCTACTTACTTAATAATTGTCAGAACCACCATCATTTGACACTTAAAGTGAATGTCTACCTTTAGCACCAACTAGTCAGGTCCAAACTTCTGGCTGTTAACAAATATATATATATATATACAGTCAGGGCCAGAAATATTTGGACAGTGACACAATTTTCACGAGTTGGGCTCTACATGCCACCACATTGGATTTGAAATGAAACCTCTACAACAGAATTCAAGTGCAGATTGTAACGTTTAATTTGAAGGGTTGAACAAAAATATGTGTTAGAAAATGTAGGAATTGTACACATTTCTTTACAAACACTCCACATTTTAGGAGGTCAAAAGTAATTGGACAAATAAACATAACCCAAACAAAATATTTTTTTTCAAAATTTTGTGGCGAATCCTTTGGAGGCAATCACTGCCTTAAGTCTGGAACCCATGGACATCACCAAATGCTGGGTTTCCTCCTTCTTAATGCTTTGCCAGGCCTTTACAGCCGCAGCCTTCAGGTCTTGCTTGTTTGTGGGTCTTTCCCTCTTAAGTCTGGATTTGAGCAAGTGAAATGCATGCTCAATTGGGTTAAGATCTGGTGATTGACTTGGCCATTGAAGAATGTTCCACTTTTTTGCACTCATGAACTCCTGTGTAGCTTTGGCTGTATGCTTGGGGTCATTATCCATCTGTACTATGAAGCGCCATCCAATCAAGTTTGCAGCATTTGGCTGAATCTGGGCTGAAAGTATATCCCGGTACACTTCAGAATTCGGCTACTCCGGCTACTCTTGTCTGCTGTTATGTCATCAATAAACACAAGTGACCCAGTGCCATTGAAAGCCATGCATGGCCATGCCATCACGTTGCCTCCACCATGTTTTACAGAGGATGTGGTGTGCCTTGGATCATGTGCCGTTCCCTTTCTTCTCCAAACTTTTGGCTTCCCATCATTCTGGTACAGGTTGATCTTTGTCTCATCTGTCCATAGAATACTTTTCCAGAACTGAGCTGGCTTCTGGAGGTGTTTTTCAGCAAATTTAACTCTTGCCTGTCTATTTTTGGAATTGATGAATGGTTTGCATCTAGATGTGAACCCTTTGTATTTACTTTCATGGAGTCTTCTCTTTACTGTTGACTTAGAGACAGATACACCTACTTCACTGAGAGTGTTCTGGACTTCAGTTGATGTTGTGAACGGGTTCTTCTTCACCAAAGAAAGTATGCGGCGATCATCCACCACTGTTGTCTTCCGTGGGCTCCCAGGTCTTTTTGGATTGATGAGTTCACCAGTGCTTTCTTTCTTTCTCAGGATGTACCAAATTGTAGATTTTGCCACTTCTAATGTTGTAGCAATTTCTTGGATGGGTTTTTTTCTGTTCTTGCAGCTTAAGGATGGCTTGTTTCACCTGCATGGAGAGCTCCTGTGACCACATGTTTCCTTCACAGCAAAACCTTCCAAATGCAAACACCACACCTCAAATCAACTCCGGCCCTTTCATCTGCTTAATTGAGAATGACATAACAAAGGGATTGCCCACACCTGTCCATGAAATAGCCTTGGAGTCATTTGTCCAATTACTTTTGGTCCCTTTAAAAACAGGGTGGCACATGTTAAGGAGCTGAAACTCCTAAACCCTTCATCCAATTTTAATGTGGATACCCTCAAATGAAAGCTGAAAGTCTGAACTTCAACTGCATCTGATTTGTTTTGTTTCAAATTCATTGTGGTAATGTCTAGAACCAAAATTAGATAAACGTTGTCTCTGTCCAAATATTTATGGACCTAACTGTATATATATATATATATATATATATATACCCACACATTACCGTACATCCATAGGGTACGGAGTTCAGATACCTTGCATAGATATATAGACATATACAGGTACATAGGCTAAACAAAAAATTCTGTCTGCTTTTAGATACCACTAGGGGGAGCTTGGGAGCTAACTGCATGCGATCTACAGTATATACTGTAATTAAAGGGGATCTGTCAGCAGGGTTTAACCTCCAAAGTTATTTATATGTGTAACGATTTCACCCCTCAGTGTGTCTGTGCAGTGATTGACAGCTCAGTTATCCAGTCAGGTGCAGGGGTGTGCTGAGCTGTCTGTGTTTTTATTGACAGTTCGGCCATTCAATCTGAGTCTGGGAGGTGCTGAGCTCTTGCCAGATGCTCCCTGTTCCCTTCATTGCTCAGCTATTTACCAGAGCTGGCAGTCCCAGATAGTTGTCAGCCGTAGCATCAGCCCTGTGTGGATTGATTTCCCTATACCTAGTGTCTTGCTTATTTATCTATCACTGCCTGACCTTGGACCTCGTTCTGACCATCCACCATCCGTTTGTATTACCCTTTGTTATATGATCCGCTATCCTCCTGGTATTTTAACCTCGGAGCATTACCTGACTACACCTTTGTCTCTTCCCTCTGTTTATGATGTACCCTCCTTGTGACTGACCTCGGACTCCTTGACTATCCCAACTCAACGGCTTCTCTGTGAGAAGTGACTCGACGTCACAGAATGCGCATGTAGCTCTTTCAAAGACAAGTCCAGCAATACTTTACATGACCAGTCTGTTCCTCCATAAATGAGATATCAGTGTTTGAATTGATATGCAAATAAGGCTGCAGATTGGATGCCTTGGTCACTTCAGCTCTATTCAGAGACTCCTCCTCCAAGATCTACAAATAGTTTTGTGTGATGAGTTGTATTTTTTCTTGGAAGGATTTTGGATAATTTTTTATGATTTTTTGTGGGGGGGGAGGTGACAAACAAACAGCCATTGTGGTATTTCTTTTCCGGTTCTTCCTGTGCTTTGAGCACGAACACATGCAGCAGAATCCCTAATAAGATAGAAATGAAATAAAATCCAGGCTAAGATTGTATCTGTAGAGAGTTATCCACCTGAGAGATTTGTCTTTATAAATTCTGCCTGTCATTCCCCTGCACGTGATTAAAATGTGGATTTTCATCAGTTTATTTCCCTGGAGTTTAATGCCATAAATTGCAGACGATAAAGCATCTAGCTAAAGGATATAATGGTCTATAAGGATAAATAGCTTAGCTAATAAACTCAGATGTATATAAGTATAGGGCAATCAGATGCAAGAGTACAATTTCAAATTTGCTCATTGAGACATATAAAAGATAATTGGTAATCTTGGAATAATCTCCTTTACATTAGATTCCCATGTTACCCACCTATAAACTGAGCTGATATGTTTTGCATTAGTAAAGTGAAATTCTAGAAAAGAAAATTAGCCCTGATCATGTGTTAGACTTTATCTCTCAATTTGCAATACCTCCAAACCAATCAATAAAAAAAAGTAGGGTTCCAGATTTTGGAGATTCTGCGGCTGCTTCTTCCTGCGAACGGTAACCTTAGCCAGGAACCGGCTGTTGTGATGATCTTTAATATCGTCTTCTAATAAGCTTCATTTTGCAGGATCCTGTGACATCTGTGTCTTTATTTTGATGAATGATGCTGAGAGTATAAACATGAAGAGGAAACAGCAGCAAAATCACCAAAGTGGCAAAACAGACCACTGTTATGTAGCCTTTGTAGTACATTACTTCAATAAAATGGTGCAGAGTCAATGCGAGAGCATCCCGCGATATCCGACACTATTTTTTGAAGACACTGTGTCTGCGAATTCGGATATACAGTGTCTTCAATAAAATGGCACCGAAGTGTGGTATGCGCATGCACTGACTCCGGCACCACACTGCGCAGTCCACATTGTGCGCACGCGCCATCCATAGGGATAATGGCAATGGCCGGTGCATGTGCGCACTGCTATCTTGACGTTGTAAAAAAATTATTCAATAAAGTGGTGCCAGAGTCAACGCGTGCACAGTCCACGATTAAAATGGTGCCGGAGTCAACACGTGCACGTCCCAAGATATCCGGCAACACACTGCGCAGGCGCCGCCCATCCTGGTTTTGGACAAAAAGACGCATCCACCGGGGGCCAGCTGGGAGATGTAGTTTCACTGGCAGCAGCTTCTAATGTCACGATAGCTGAAGTGGGACCCCAAAAACTTCCCTCGTGTGCACAACTATTGTCAGTAGCGGTAGGTGGCACTTATGGAGATGAAATAGGACCCCCAGGGGGCGCTCTTGTAGACATAGTGTCTTGGTGCCGGTGTTGTAGCCCCCATGATGTTCGTGAAATTACAAGACACACATGTGAACTTGCAAACGTAACACTTTACTGAAGGAGAAAACGGGGTACAGTCTCTTTAAGGCAAAGGGGCTGTAGTTCACAGTATAAGTTACACTGCATATTGTGCATATGAAAGAAGGCCCATTGTGGAGGCAATTATTTTAAGAATAATGTCCCCTCTGCATGGACTGGAACATATTTAGGGAGGAGGGGAGCTTCCTTCCTCAGCCTTGAGTAGACACTGTAGTGATGAGCGAGCGTACTCGGATAAGGGGTTGTCCAAGCATGTTCGTGTCCTTATCGAGTATTTTTAGCGTGCTCAAAAAAAATGCTTGAGCCGCTGCGGCTGCATGTCTCGCGGCCGCAACACATGTAGGGATTGTGTCTAATAAATAGGCAATCCCTGAATGTGTTGCGGCTGTTAAACAACCGCGAGACTTGCAGCCGCAGCGGCTAGAGCATTCTTTTTCGAGCACACCGAAAATACTCAATAAGGACACAAACGTGCTCGGATAACACCTTATCCGAGTACGCTCGCTCATCACTAGTAGGCAGGGCTAGACGTGTTCACTGAGCTCCTCACAGCTGTTTCTATGGCAGCTTGTTGTGAAGAGATTATCCACCTAACTTTCATATGCATACATTGACCAGTAGATGGCAGCAAAGTACAAATTGCACTGCACATTTATGAATCCTCAGTGTAGGCACATGAAATGTATTACCTATCCTAACTCACAGTGCACAAAGTAGTTCAAGTAGTTCTGGCACACTGGAACAAATCTATTCCACACGACAACTATTTCACTTAGCAACTCAGCAGCAGTAGACCGGGTACTGGGATACCACCTACATATATACAGTGGCTTTCAAAAGTATACACCTCCTTGGCATTTCAGTTATTTTGTCCTATTGTTTGCTTCACAATAAAAAGAAAACCAAATGTTCACAGTTGTAGGCATGTTCTTTACATGAACTGATTCAAACCCTCAAAAAAAGAAAGTGAAATTCCAGGTTGGGAGGTAGCAAAACATGAAAAATGCCAAGGGGTGAATACTTTTGCAAGCCACTATACATAGCAACTGGATAATGGTCCTAGCAGAGATCACCGATTTTCCTGCACCCTAGAAATAAAGAAGTCCAACTTTCATGCGTTTCTTCGCACGCTTTAGCATTGAAGGGAAGAAACGAATGTTGTAGGTAATTTTGCATGTTGTATGCCTCTAGATATAAATGAAATCTCATGTCCTCGGATGGGTTCATTTTATTTAGTTAAATGACAAAATCTTGCCTATAGTGGAATTCTATTCTCTACACGTTGCAATCTTGTTTTATAGTCTCGTCCTCTTAGAATGCAAATCGTGTAATGTGTTTTCATGCTCCAAAAGAGACCTTAGAATTTCTATTGAAATGTTGGCAACTATGTCAAAGGACTTAGCAAAATTATTAGAAGTGGAAGCAAAGTCTTTCTAATGTCAATATTCCAAATTAATCTGAGCCTTTCAGTGGTGTGATCTTTAATCCCCCATGAGGTAACACATTTATAGGATAGAAAGTAGTCCACAGATGACGTGGCCCATCAAAACTGGAGCTGCTATAAAGGAATCTGAACAACCGATGTTAAAGTGAGGAGGACGGAGGAAATGTGATCCAGGATGTTAAATTCATTGTAGCTAATGATACATCTGGAGTTTACTGGGCATATTTACATATAGCTTTTCTTTAGATGTCTACATTGCAGACAGAGCAGCCTTTACTTTGGCTAAGCATGATTATTCACGGGAAGTGTCACGACTCTGTTGTCGGGTGTCCCGGGACCAGGAACTCCTTCCCTGTCCCTAATGCTAGGGGCGCCCTAGCTCGCCCTTTTCCCCAGATTATTTCTGATGGTGAAAACGCCAGGGACAAGTACCTTGCCGTAGCTATAAATCCACCCTCAGTCAGTACCCTTCCACCACCCAGGGAAGAGAGGAGTAGTAGTGTACACAATACATCAACCAGACTAACAAGTTAATACAAACAGGGATAAAGGAAAATACCAATCATACAAATATACTCACATACAGAACAGAAGTAAACACTGAGGAGTGGAGGATGGAGTAAAACCAAATTAGGAGAATGAGGGGAATTAGCACACACCCAAAACCTAGCAACAATCTCAGATAAATCCACTAAATGCCTTCATAAGCAACAACAAACCATCATCTAACCATGCAGCATGAGCTAGCTCTGACAATGAGTGCTTGCCATGGCCCAGATTATATAGGAAAGGGGAGTGTGTTATGATTTGGTAGCTGAGGAGAGCAGGCAAAAAAGGTAATACACCAGAGCAGTTGGAAACTATGAGATTGCAGTACCCTGACTAACCACCACAACTAGAGGCAGCCGTGGAGCGTTCCTACGTTGGTCCTAGACGCCTCGTCACAGCCTGAGAAACTAACTACACCTAAAGATAGAAAGAGGAAAGCTATCTGCCCCGGAGCAGATCCCCAAAGAACATAGAAAGCCCCCAAACATGTAATGGCGGTTAGACAAGAAGAAATACTGACACAGACAGAAAATAGTATGAGCAAACATTGGGGCCCAAACTTACTAAATAGAAAAGGATAGGAAGGGCACTTACTGCAATCCCAAAAAACCCTGAAAAGCACCAACTCTACTAATTTCAAAAACACCTGAGATCACACGACCTCTACCACCTAAATTAGTTCTCTGGTGTAACCAAAAACAAAACAGCAGCCACTGAAAAAACTGGAAAAAGCAAATGTACAAACATCAGTGGCTGAACTGAACTGAGAGGCAAAAGCCCCCAGAGGGGACCCTGAAGGCCCCCACAGAAGTGCAGGACAAAATGCAAAAATCAAGCACAAAAACAAAAAGAAGAAAAAGTCTTATCTGTTAGCAGGAGATTCAGACACGACACAGCAGGCTACCAAGGAAACAGGAATCAAGGATTGAGACCAGAACAATTGATCACCGGCAACCCTGATGGGAAGGTGACTCCCTTATATAAGACCAGTCAGTAACACCTGATTCCCAATCCTCACAATCTCCACTGGACAGTCCAGCACCGTCTGCAACCACCAGAGGGAGCTTCCGCTCAGAACTCATTTCCAGCCTATTCACAACAGGAGTGGCTAACTGTGAACAGCTGAGAGCCTTAATGCAGGAAAGCTTCCAAGAGCTCTCAACTGAGCAGATTAGCCCTGCATTGCTAAAAGAAACCTGCCACATTTAATATGAAGAAAAAGTACTCCTAAACTGCAGGAGTAGGAGAAATCAGCTGCTGTGGTCTTCCTGCTCCTCTCTGTCAGGGTGAACCCATGACAGGAAGCCTCAGTAAAATCAGATTTCCTATTGTAATTATTAATTATAAAGCAACATGTGATGCATCAACCGGAGCATGGTGTTGTCATTTGTCAGTCTGCAGCCAGGCAACGGTAATAGAGGGGAGAGTTACTAAAGAAAAGCAATATAGGTTCAAGTAAAATGAATTGAGGGCCAAATTACAGAAAGTTCTGGATGAACAGATAGTTACAGTCATACATATAGACATGTTTCCCGTTAGTTTCTGGTTGTTTAAGGTTGGTGGTTGATCCCTGGTGGGCTATCATTCATCTTGATCACACTACCATTGCATCAATACTAGTGAGGGGTCAGTGGCACTGGAGTAATGTAGCAAAAGGTAATGTAATAGTGTCGTCAATGGTACGTGGTATGTTTTATTAGGATAAAGCAAGACTTGACATGTCGGATTTTAATATCTCCCAGAGGTATCTGCCTTGTATCCTGCTATGGTCCTATGTGCCTAATGGGAACAACCCAGATTATGATGCAATTAAGAGGATATCTACATGAAAAATGGAAAGAGGACCCATACAATTATTTTCTCTGGTGAGCCCAATTTAACAATGAGCACCAACCCTTAGTAGTATACTGTATATCTGTAAAAGTTAATTTTTTATCTTTTATAAAAAAAAAGCTTATAAAGTTAGATGTAAATGTACATTTTCCCTATCCAGATGTGATGTCTTCCAGTTGGGTGTGCCCATAAAGACCTCGCGAGTGGCTATTTCGTACTCTCTATAAGTTTATCTTATTTGTAAGGCCTCATTCAGAAATTGGTGATCTATCTATGTTTTTCATAGAACACATACCCATTATAGGCTATGAGCATAGTCACATGTCTGTCTTTTTTATTGTTATAAAAAATGAAAAAAAAATGGAGATATGTTAATTTTTTTATCCGAATTGAAGATCAAGCTCGTTCATCCAAGGTTTGTTTTTTACTGTTTAAGGGCACGTTCACACAATCGTATTGTCGGCGTGCTGTCTGTGTGCTGAATCGGCAGCACTCTGACCCAAAAATACCCTGTGTGCCAGTACACATGAGCAATTTTTTAGACCAATGGTTGGTGTAAAAAAAATAGTGCACCATGCTCTAGTATGGTCCATTTTTATGGACCGTTCGAGTGCGGTTCCAAACAGGCAGCTCCTGTACTCGACCACAATTTGTGAATGAGACTGACCATTGGAAAATGTATATATTTCCCGTATTTTTCGGACTATAAGACAAAAAATTGTGAGAAAAATTGGGGGTGCGTCTTATAGCCCGAACGCAGGCTTACTGGGGGCAGGGCCGGCGTCAGCACCCGGCATACCCGGGCAAGTGCCGGGGCCCTGAGCTGGCGGGGGGGCCCACTCGCCGTCGGGCACCCCGGCGCCCGTTAGCAGAGGAGAGCGGTTGTCAGCGCCGCCACTGGGCTCCCCCGCTTGCTCAGGGCCCCAGGAGCAGCAGCTGGCACAATACTTACCTCTCCCCGTGCCTCCGCTGCCGCAGATCTGGGCTCCAGGGGGCACCGGCGCTTCCTCTCACAGCAGAAATGACATCATCATTCAGCGGCCAGCTGTGGCAGAAAGCGCGCAGACGCCGGACAGGTGAGATATGATGTGTATGTGTCTGTGTGTGTGTGTATGTGTGTATCAGTGTGTGTGTATGTAGTGCGGTGCTGTGTGTGTGTGTGTGTGTGTGTGTGTGTGTGTGTGTATGTATGTATGTGAGAGAGTGCTTGTGTGCTGCGGTGCTGTCTGTGTGTGATGATGGGCAGGCATTGATGATAATGGGCAGTCATTGATGATGATGGGGAGGCGATGATGATAATGGGCAGGCATTGATGATAATGGGCAGGCATTGATGATGATGATGGGGAGGCGATGATGATGATGGGCAGGCATTGATGATAATGGGGAGGCCATGATGATGATGGGGAGGCAATGATAATGATGGGGAGGCAATGATGATGATAATGGGGAGTCTTTCCACAGCACCCTTTCCTGAGCCGTAACAGTGCAGAACGCAGCACAGCGCAGAGGAGAGCTCCATATTTTGTATGGAGCATTATATGGGGACCAGTATCCTGTATGGAGCATTATATGGGGACCAGTATCCTGTATGGAGCATTATATTGGGTCCAGTATTCTGTATGGAGCATTATATGGGGATGCGGGGTGACATCCTGCATGGGGTATTATATGGGTGATGAGGGGGAGACTGTGGTGCCCATAATATTGTATGGAGGACTGTACTGTCCAGTCTGTACTGTGCGCTGTGAGGATTTGGCGGTTTTTGAGCTATTGTACAATTTACAATAGATATCACTCATGTAATGGAAGAAGTGAAGTATTTGGCATTGTACTGTACCTATATTTCTCTGCCGTATCTGTGCATCATGAATTGTGGTCTGTGTTAAAGGGGCCCACTTAGGCTCTTTCGCCCGGGGCCCATAAAAACCTGGAGCCGGCCCTGACCAGGGGGTTGCGGCAGTGGTGTGGCGGTGGCGGTGGCAGAGGTGTGGCGTTGCAGAGGCGCGGTGGGCGGCGTGCACAATAGCAGGGTTCCTTCCTCAGGTGGTGAGGTGATGCCGCGGCACGGAGAGCAGACAGGAGAGCAGAGCCGGGTTTGTCGGTGGTGGCGGCCATCTTCCTGAGGCGGCGCGTGCGCAGATAGAGTACTCTGCTTCCTGTGGCTTCAGGAAAATGGCCGTGGGAGGCTGCGCGTGCGCAGATAGAGATCGCGGCGGCCATTTTCCTGAAGCCCCAGGAAGCTGAGTACTCTATCTGCGCACGCGCCGCCTCAGGAAGATGACCGCCACCACTGACAAACCTGGCTCTGCTCTCCGTGGACACCGTGCCTCGGCGTCACCTTACCTGAGGAAGGGACCCTGCTCAGTTGCATGCTGCCCACTGCGCCTCTGTAATGCCGCACCTCTGCCACCGCCACACCACTACCACCACCACACCACTGCCGCAACCAACCCCCCGGTAACTCGTGGTTATCCCGGCTTTCCTGCTTGCCTTGGACACCGGGCCGCTGCGTCACCTCACCTGAGGAAGGCGAGTATCAGCATCACCGCACCTCTGCCACACCACTGCCGCAACCCCTGCTGTACCACCGCCGGCCCTCAGGTACCTTAAAATTCGGACAATAAGACGGACCCCCATATTGTAAAAATCTTTTTTTCTGCTATTTTCACCCCAAAATTTGGGGTGCGTCTTATGGTCCGGTGCGTCTTATAGTCCGAAAAATACGGTATTTGTTTTTAACTATATGAAAAAAATGGACACATGGGCCAAAAATTAATAAAAATTGGGTTTAGCACACTGTTGGTTTTTTACCTTGTACAATAAATAATAATGGACATCTGAAGGAGGCCTAAATAGCAAATAACGAAGGTGTCTGCATTTATGGACGGACTGAGAACCATTGCTTTCCCAATGAAGACATAGCAGGGTATTAACAACACAAGTTTAAAGTCATATGAACTGATCCAGCACAGGCGTCCCCTGTGACATTAGTGTAGAAATAGGGGGCACCGCACCACATTTATGTTTTAACCATCCATATACAATTATTGGCATCTATCACAATCTCCCTAATTTCCCTATAGCCCAGAACACTCTTTGCTTCAATTTAGAATCCTTTAGACAATTTATTTTACATTTTTATGGCCGACTTTATCTGTATATTTATGTTTACTTCATGTACTAATCTGAGATTACAACTTGGAAGTATCAGATGACATGAGGAAGGTGAATCACCCGTGAAAACAGCTTATTTCCCCCAGCTACGCTCCACCCCTTTCCTCGTTATACACAATGTAGATTGAATGAATCTTAGAACTATTTTGCACCTTTAATACTCAGGAGTAAAATCGTCATTCCAGGGTTTCCACGTCTCGTATAAATTGTGTGAAATATGCTGACAGCAAAAACTTGATGAATAGTCATGACTGATCTACTTATCCAAGGTTTTCAGAGCAGGGCAGCCCTTCTAACACTTTACTATATCGCAGTAGAACCTAGAAGTCCTAGAAGCACATTGCTATCATTCTATTGATGATTGATGAACAGTGTCACTGTGGCTTACCATAGCTATGTGATGTCCATGCTCATTGTAGTGATTAGCTAACAGGTTCCCTACGGCTTCTTAGACCATGAAGCTTGTCAGGAGCTCACAAGTCATTTTATGAAGTGAGACAGTGGAGGACCACACTGAATCTGAGGTGCCAGGACAGGTGAGGTGAGTATAATGGTTTTCCTTTTAATCCCTCTCAGGCCCTAAAAAGAATCAAGCCAAATGTCAGTCAGTAACTATTTTCAGTGAATCAAATTGAAAAAAATTCGGGTTCTAGTGAGTCCAATTTTTTTTTGTGAAATTCAGTGCAAATTCGATTAGCCTCAAATTCATTAGCTCATCTGCATAAGGGCTCATTCAAACTCATACTGTAAAGGGGCCAGGGTGGTAGTTGTGGCAACGAGATGTAATGTTCCCACACCCTGGCGCCCCACAGATGAAACATAATGTCCCTTCTGCTGTATGTGCAGCATGCACAACAGAACACTCACATTTACTGCCGGAGTCTCCTCAGTTTCTGTCACTCCATCTTCAGCTCCATGGGTCTCACAAACAACTCCAGAGACAGTGTCCATTCTTAACAGGTTAACTTTACTTATCAGTAGGGTTTTCAGTACAGATGCAGCAGAGTGACATTTCTAGGGCTTTCCTTGTCTTCCTAGCAATCACTGCTCTTCCTGGACAATCCCTGTCCTGTCTTCGCAATCACTGCTCTTCCTGGACAATCCCTGTCCTGTTCCAGCAATCACTGCTCTTCCTGGACAATCCCTGTCCTGTTCCAGCAATCACTGCTCTTCCTGGACAATCCCTGTCCTGTTCCAGCAACCACTGCTCTTCCTGGACAATCCCTGTCCTGTCTTGGCTATCACTACTTGTCCTGGACAATGCCTGTCCTTTTCTAGCAATCACTGCTCTTCCTGGACAATACCTGTCCCGTCCGTGCCTTCAGGCCCACCAGCTTCCTTCCATTCCCCATGTCCGGTCTCAAAAGAAGAAGATAAAAGGCTCGCCGTCTCAGCTTCGCCCAGTCCCGGTCGTAGACCCCGGATCCTATTCGTAATGGTTCCATTTAAGCTAGTGACCGCCTGCACGCCACTCAACTTGGGGCCCCTTCTTGCCGAAGCAACCTTATCCCCACGGCTGTCAGGATGTACCTGTTCACTGCTGCTTCTCAACTTCTTACACTGGACAAGGCTTCCCTGGCTCTGCTTTCTAACCAGGAAGTCCTATCACTATACCCTATTACTCTATAACTCCTCCCAGTCTGGAAAACACCTATGCTAACTATATCTACTCTAAGACTCTTATTCCCTATCTCTAGTGTGCCCCACTAATCTAGTCCCCCTATTGTCCTATGCTAACCCTAATCCTACACACAACACATATCAAATACATTCACATTGCAGTATATAAACACATTAAAATTTATAAATGCTCTGGAACCGCATGCATAAAATGTGAACAATGTCCAAAGAGAGGGAAGCATATGACGGCCTCGGTCACCTCCTTACAGTATTACCGGTCTGAGTGAAATCAGACAATACATTGGATCACACTTGGACCAATGTTATTGTGTGGGGCATATGTTCGATTTTTTTCATAAAAAGGAGCCGGTCCAGGGAAAAAAAATTGCAGTATGCTCGAATTTGATCCGGTATTTGGATCATATTCGGTCATGGAAGTCAATGCGTTTGTAGAAAACATTGGGCTGCACTCGGATGACATCTGAGTCCAGTCCGATTTCCACGCACTGACAGAGTGGAAAAGATGCACAACTTTTTTTTTCATCTGCACCTTTGAGAGAAATGCATCACAGGATGATCACACTCTGATTAGAGTGTAATTTGCATAATCGACCCAATTCTTTCAGATGAGAAACTATACGCTTGTGTGACCCTAGCCTTAGATTGCATACCATTCTTCAATATACATTTACAAATACTTGAAGCTACGGTACTCTAGACAAACACATATTAAGGAAACAATCATCAAAAAACTTCTGTAGGACCAAGCATGGACACAGACAGAAGGGACTCTGAGCAAGAACAGTAGATGGACCCTTTGAAGTCCAACAATGTGTCTGTGGCAGAAGGTTCTTACTGCTTTTGAGGTGGAAGTGGGGAGCCTTTTCTCTTGGGCCCCTGTGCGGTTGCCCAGGTTGCATCAATGGTATACAGTACAAAATAGACCGTAGAGGAACAGCATAACCAAGAGAAGGCAAGATAAGTAACAGCAGATGGTGAGGGGTTTTTTTTAGGTTGTGTCAGCAATAGTGTTGAGCATTCCGATACCGCAAGTATCGGGTATCGGCCGATATTCGCTGTATCGGAATTCCGATACTTAGTTCCGATATTTTTCATATATCGTATACCGGAATCGGAAGTTCCCATAATTCTTTGAGAGGCAATGTGATTTTAGTCAGCCAATGAGGAATCCTAAGAAGTGTGGGCACATCCTGTACTGCTGCGGTCATGTTAACTAATGGCATGGCTGTGATTGGATGCTGAAATGATGTCAGAATGCACTATAAAGGGCACCGCAGCCATTTTAGCGTCACTGTGCTGTGAATTCAGTAAGGGACAGAACGCTGCTCTGCTGACTCTGAGGGACAGTTAGAGATTGCGATTTAGTGTACTGTGCTGTAGGCAGGCTAGCACCAACCGCTGTGTAAAGCTTCCTTTTGCCTGCAGTGTTGTTTTAACAGCTCTGCAAGGTGTGTGTGAGTGCAGGTGACGCTGCAGTTTGCTCTGTATGCAACGCTGTCTGTAGGCATCTGCACGTGTCACTCACAGACTCTTTTTTTTTTCTTCAGTGTAATTCTTGCTGCTCCATGTAATTGAAATAATAGTGTGACGTGCTTCCATCCGTATACAATACCTTGGTTGCAAACACTATAGAAGTCCACAATGGAGCCTTTCACAGCAAGTGAACAGTTGTGTTTCAGTGTTCACTGCAGTCTGTGATTTTTTTTTTTTTGAGTGCAGATCACGCTCCAGTTACTTCAACTAATGCTGCGTGTACTCTGCTGAGCGTCTGTCACTGGCTCATCCTTGTAATTTTTCAAAAATTGCTGCTGCTTTCTTCTATTTAAAATTTACAAAAATCTATTAGTGTGACGCTCTTCCATCAAAATACAATACATTGCTTGCAAACATAATAGAAGTCCACAAAAAGGCCTTTCACAGCAAGTGAACAGTTGTGTTTCAGTGTTCACTCTAGTCTGAGCTTTAATTTTTTTGTAGGAGTGTAGATCCCGCTCCACTTACTTCAACCACCGCAGCGTGTACTCTGCTGAGTGTCTGTCACTGGCTCATCCTTGTAATTTTTCAAAAATTGCTGCTGCTTTCTTCTATTTAAAATTTACAAAAATCTATTAGTGTGACGCTCTTCCATCAAAATACAATACATTGCTTGCAAACATAATAGAAGTCCACAAAAAGGCCTTTCACAGCAAGTGAACAGTTGTGTTTCAGTGTTCACTCTAGTCTGAGCTTTAATTTTTTTGTAGGAGTGTAGATCCCGCTCCACTTACTTCAACCACCGCAGCGTGTACTCTGCTGAGTGTCTGTCACTGGCTCATCCTTGTAATTTTTCAAAAATTGCTGCTGCTTTATTCTATTTTAAATTTACAAAAATCTATTAGTGTGACGCTCTTCCAGAGGACAGCGTTTGTTGGCCAGTTGTGAGTCTGCAGCACATGGTTGATTTCATGCTTTAGTGCCTGAGAAACGACCGCCGCATCGGCCACATTCTCACCACGTCAGATTATTGGGTGTACACCCTCCTAGACCCTCGTTACCGGGACAACTTACAAAGCCTCATCACACCGTTGAACCGGGACCGTAAAATGCTGGAGGACCAAGACAGACTGTTGAAATCCATAATGTTCTCCATTCCAGCCGAGAGCGCTGCTGCTGCTACTGCTTTACAAAGCAGCTCTGTGCGTCGAGGCATTGTAGACACCTCTGCAACAAGAGGGAGCACAAGCAGCGCCTCTGCACAGGGCAAGAGCTGTATGTTACAAATGTGGCAAAGTTTTGTGACAGCGCCACCAAGGTGTACACCATAGTGATGGGAAATCTAGTTAATTTTGTTGATTAGTTCACCATGAACTAGTTCACTGAAAAGATTAGTTCATTTAGTTCAGTTTTTCTCCCCCCTATCCTGTGAGGAGCTGATAGGAAATGCATCATGTGACCTCTGAACTAAATGAACTAGATGAACTGCTGAACAAAATGTTCTATTGAGAATAACTCAGGACAGCCTAGTTCAATCTGATGCCTCTGACTGAGCCCAGCAGTGCCACATAATGATGGTGTATGAGGGAGCTGAGAAGCAGTTCAGCATCCACCATTTTAAGAACAGAACAGGGGTCAGTGTTAAAGATTTTAGCAAGACTGATCTTCTAGGCTAGAGGCATGAACTACACACAGAAACACTCTCTCTTATACACACATATGAGCTGTGTCTGTGTACTGTGTGTGCAATTTCATTTTTTATTAATAATATTATTATTACTGTTATATTTGTATTTGATGTGTGGTATGCCTTGGAGGTGCTGGCTTGCCCTGCTGCCAGTGTATTATCTGAGCGCGTCTTTAGTGCTGCAGGTGGTGTACTAACAGACCGTCGCATGCGACTATCCTCAGACAATGTAGACCGGCTTATTTTTCTGAAAATGAACAAGGCATGGATCTCACCTGAATTTGCCTGTCCGTTTTCAGATTAAATAACTGTTTGCCAACGTTTTCCAAGTCTCCTGTTATGTTCATCTTTCTACCACCCGAACTCTACTCCCTGGGCTACAACACTGCCAGTCACAGGGAATGATCATTTACAAAACAAAATGTTATCCCCAACAAATAGTAGCGCAACGACTCCAGTGCCCACTTTATCGCCAGACACTCTCTCTCTACAATGCTGTCTCTGTTTTTTGATGGAGTAAGTTTTCGACTCAGGAAACTAATGGGATGCTCCTCCCCGTTAAGCTCCAGTCCTGAGACAACACAGCACCCATACCTACCTCTGACGCATCAGTCTGGACAATGAATTCTCTTTTGAACTCGGGTGTGCTCAAAACTGGTGACCCACACAGTGCCCCTTTTATTGCCCCTGTTGATGACCCCTTGCTGATTTATTAACCGGCTACACCAGATCCATGGGTATTCTCTCAAACTGGACCTCTAAAATTTTTAATGGCACCAAGGGACTCACTAAATGAGGCTGAGGACTGTGTACCTGGCGCATGCGACAAGAGTTACAATACCGTTTAACTTCTTGATAGACCCCCTGCCAGTAAAACCGTTGTATAATTCTGTGTAGGGTTTTCTTTTGGCACAAATGTCACCCTAGTACATGCGCATGCGCTAAGTCCATTACCAACCTCCGATATGACTGCGGTAGCAGCAATTGTTAAAAAATTTCAACATGTATTTTATAAACCTGATACAGCAAATCTTGGTTCAGCTCTAATTGTTGAAATACTGTAGCTGCCCCGGGGTGTTGGGGTTCCCCATTGACAACCAGTAAATTTTCACGGGCTAGACTCAACGTAGGGGCCGCGGAGTTGCGCCTTAACAAATTTGTCACCTGTCACATTTAAGTATTACAATTCAGGTCCCGGTGTCAAATCTTCCATCTCCCCAACTAACACTTCGATAGGAGAGGGGTTTTCCTACTCCACCGAAGGCAAAGGTAATACTGCCCACTGCACACATGTGTTATGCATAGTGAGACTCATAGTAGCCAACAAAGTAGCAAACAAAGGCCACTTGTGATCGCCCTATCAGCGTAGGAACAATGCTACTCAAAAGATCTGCCATGATCCTGGACAAAATCTTGATATAATGGTCAATGAGTGAGAATGTACGATAGGATCCAGGCAGATGTGAAGGTTTGTTTGGTTTTAGTAGCAACTTCATGTGTGACATGTTTGAATGGCTGGGCAACCCTCTTGTCTCCAATATATGATTGAAGGTGCGTACCAATGTGGACGGGATATCCTCACTCAATAATTTAAATAATTTGGCTGTAAACCCGTCAGGTCCTGGAGCTTTCCCGTATTTAAAGTAACTTATCGCCGCTGTCACTTCCGTCACCTCAATTTGTTTTTTTAAAAGGAGAAGCTGATAGTTTGTGATGGATGGTAACCGTATTCCATCTACAAAGGTGTTACCCTCCGCACTATCCGTATGTTCCACCTTATATAAGTCTGAGTAGTATTCTTGTAGAATGGTGTTTATGGTTCGAGGGTCTGTGTTCATGATCCCATGTTTATTCGTTAACGCTGTAATATGTTGATGACGAATGTGATTTCCTTTCGCTAGTCGTGATAATAGTCTCCCTCATTTGCTACCATAACGATATACATCGGCTCTATAATTGTTATTACTGCTTGTCTCTCGTCGATATACCCATACGTGTAAGTCAGCCTTAGCCTGCTTACATCTATTTTTAACCTGTGTTGATGAACTTGTCTTGTTTGCCGTGTACCTATCGCTTAATATCCTGCTAGCCTGCGAGTAGTTTGTCGTGATCTTCTTTTTTAGCGTTGTCTGATAACCTATTAGTTTCCCGCGCATTACTCCCTTCCCTGCTGCCCATAAAAGTTCCGGCCTATCCCTAGTATCTCCATTATCCCTTAGATATTAAAAACACCATTGCTTCACGTGATGTCAAAACTTCTCATCCATTAACAAATAGGTCGGGAAGCGCCAAGTTTGGTTTGGCCCCATCTGCACCATATCTGGCAGGGTCACTGATACGGGCGCGTGGTCATATTTAGCTACGTTGTGCACATCTGCCTCTTCCACTCCCCTTAATAGCTCGTGTGCTAGCAATATATAATCTATTCTGGACCAAGAGTCATGTGGCGCCGAATAGAATGAATATTCACTGCCATCTGGGTTCAGGTGTGTCAAAATGTCTACAAAGTTACTCGTGTCTAGCAAGGGTTATTATAAACGTGTGTCATGTGATCGCACATTCATTCGCATCGACCTACAGTTCTTCACTGTTTAGATTCACCATATTTAAGTCACCACCGTGGGTGGTTTTAATGCTCTCCTATCGGCCTGATATGCTTGGATACCTGGGATAAATTCAGGAACGTCTCCAAACTCCCTACTCACATGTCAGCGCAGGAACCGTAAGAGGGAACGTGCTTGTTTTGTTGCGCATAGGTGGAGTTTTATACAGTAAATGATTACTGGTGTCTTATTTTTTGCGTCCCAAGGGCAGAATAAGTCTGCGTAACGTTACATTTTACAGACACTCATATAATAGACACACGCTACCCTAACCGTGAAACAAGGAAGGTATTGTTGCCGGATAAAGCCCCATTTTAGCGTCACTGTGCTGTTAATTCTGTTTGGGACAGAACGCTGCTCTGCTGACTCTGAGGGACAGTTAGAGATTGCGATTTTGTGTACTGTGCTTTAGGCAGGCTACTTTACCAACCGCTGTGTACATCTTCCTTTTGCCTTGCAGTGTTTTTTTCACAGGTCTGCAAGGTGTGTGTGTGAGTGCAGGTGACGCGCTGCAGTTTGCTCGGCATATAACGCTGTATGTAGGCATCTGCACATGTCACTCTCACACTCTTTTTTTTTTTTTTCTTTAGTGTAATTCTTGCTGCTCAATTCAATTGAAATTATAGTGTGACGTGCTTCCATCCGTATCCAATACATTGGTTGAAAACACTGTAGAAGGACACAAAAAGCCCTTTCACAGCTAAGAGTTGTGTTCACTGTAGTCTGAGATTTTAATTTATTCAATTTTGATCACGCTCAAGTTACTTCTTCAAGCAATGCTGCTTGTACTCTGCTGAGCGTGTCTTACTGCCTCATCCTTGTCATTTTTCTCTAATTGGTGTACATGTACATCAAAGTAGTCTTCATTTTGATCGAAATCCAAGCAGGTACCCGGACACTGTATGGCTGCTTTTATACGGTGGACTGGCTCCAACATTCAACAACACTTAGGCCAGAGTCACACACAACCACAAAAAATCGGTCCGTTTAAGACGGTCGACAATCGGATCAAAATAAAAACATCACACATCCTTCTGGCATCCGATTTTCCTTCAAAGATGCGATTTAATCGCATGTGTGTGTACCTTGTAACATCCGATTTTCATCCGACTTGCGAGATTTTCTCGCAGGCTTGCAAAACTGACATATAATGGATCCAAAAGAATAGTATTTAAATGCCAAAAGAAAGAATAGATATATACACATAGAGCACATATATATATATATATATATATATATAATATAATATATATATATATATGTCATTGTGACATATATATATACATATATTTATAATTCTTACACTTCTACATACTGTTATAGCCGCTAATTCAATTGCCGGCTTCAGTGAAATCACAGAAGCCGACATGAAATGATACATTGTTTCCACACATTTAACCATGTAATTTCATGTATTTTTATATATGTTTGAAACATACAATTACATGAGTATATGTGTGCTAAATTTCAGACATGTAGGGGTTAATTAAAGGTGTAAATTCGTTGAAAAAAAATGCGTGGGCTCCCGCTGTATTTTCTCCACCAGACAGACAAAGCAAAGCGAGTGGGGGCAGATAATAATAGCCTAGGGAGGGTACATTTTTTTTGTGCCCCCCCTGGCTACTAACATCTGCCCCCAGACACCCCAGAAAGGGCAAATCTATAATTAGATTCGCCCTTTCTGGCACTTTGCCCGTCTATTCCCATTGCCCTGTAGCGGTGGCGAATGGGTTAATAAGGGGTTAAAATGACCTTGCAATTGAAAGGTCACTTTAAGCCAGGTTAATAATTGATAGCTGTCAATTAGACAACTATCAATTATTAATCCTATTGTATGAAAGAAAAATCAAACACACACAGTTTAATAAAAAATAAGTTTAATTAAATAATCACAGTTTTTGACCATATTTTATTTTCCTGCTAAAACCATTTCCTGTAATAAAAAAAAAATAAAAAGCAAAATTATACTTACCAATCCGATGTACAGTCAGGTCCCACGGTGTAATCCATCAGAAAGGGTTAACAGGTTACAGGTCGCAGAGAGCTAATAATGCTGTCTCAGACCTGTATTCCCCTGAATGAATAAGTTCCTCTCCCAGCGAAAGTAGAGGAATAGATTCATGAATGGAGCTTAATTGATTTATTGGCAATTTAACTGTAGTGACCTGACCTAAAGGGAAAGTGGACACAATCAATTAAGCTTCATTCATGAAACACATCCTCTCCTGTCGCCAGGAGAGGAACTTATTCATTCAGGAGCTTTGAGCTGAGCATGCAGGATTACTTGCACTGCTTGGCTCAAAGCTAGTTAACCCTTTGTGAAGGATTACAGCGTGGGACGTGACAGATCGGCGGAATAGGTAAGAATAATGTTGTTTTATTTCTTTTCTTTATTTTAGGAGATCAATGGCTTCGCACGGATTAAGTGTAGAATAAAATATGGTCAAAAAAATGTGTTTTTATTTCATTAAAATTATTTATTCTTAAAGTGTGTGTGTTTTTTTATTTACTTCAATAGGATTAATAATTGATAGTTGTCTAATTGACAGCTATCAATCATTAACCTGCCTTAAGGTCACCTTTCAATTGCAAGGTGACAGTAAGGTGAGATTAACCCATTCGCCACCGCTACAGGGCAATGGGAATAGACGGGCAAAGTGCCAGAAAGGGCGAATCTAATTATAGATTTGCCTTTCTGGGGTGTCTGGGGGCAGATGTTAGTAGCCAGGGGGGGGCACAAAAAAATGCACCCTCCCTTGGCTATTATTATCTGCCCCCACTCGCTTTGCTTTGTCTGTCTGGTGGAGAAAAATACAGCGGGAGCCCACGCATTTTTTTTCAACGAAATTACACCTTTAATTAACCCCTACATGTCTGAAATTTTGCACAAATACACTCATGTAATTGTATGTTTCAAACATATATAAAAATACATGAAATGACATGGTTAAATGTGTGGAAACAATGTATCATTTCATGTCGGCTTCTGTGATTTCACAAAACCCGGCAATTGAATTAGCGGCTATTACAGTATGTAGAAGTCTAGGAACTATAAATTATGTATATGTACATGTCACAATGACATGTATATATATATATATATAATATTATATTATTGTTTCTATGTGTATATATCTATTCTTTCTAGTCTTTATTAAAGCTGTCAGTGTGATTTTACAGTATAGCCGGGGATGAATTGCCGGCTTTCTAAAGGACACCGATGCGATTTCATCACAAGTCACACGTGCGGTCCGTTTGTTAATCCGATTTTTCATCGCTCCCATAGACTTGCATTGGCGATAGTCGACCCACAATCGGTGACAATCGCAGCATGCTGCGATTGTACACGGACGTTTAAAACGGACCACAAAAAATCTGATACTGGGAGCTGCTCCATAGATTAACATAGGTCCGACTGCAAATGCGATATTTCATCGCATTGCAGTCGTCCGATTTTGTCGCCAGTGTGACTCCGGCCTTAAGATGCAATCGGGCACCTTGTCAAGGCCCAAATCCTCTTCTCCCTCTGATATAATAATAATAATAATCTTTATTTATATAGCGCCAACATATTCCGCAGCGCTTTAACAGTTTAAACAGTTTCAAAACACAAGTCCTAAGTAAACAACGTTAACAATACAATAATTAAAGCGAAATAAGCCGACCCTGCTCGTGAGAGCTTACAATCTACAATGAGGTGGGGGAGATACAAAGTACAGGTGTGTATATATAATGGTGCATTTCCAATGATGGTCCAGCCATCTTGAGGGAGTGAGGCATGGATGGAGATAGTGAATGGGCTCCACATACACACTAAACATAGAACGACTTTGGTTATTGAATGTCATAGGCCACTCTGAACAAATGTGTTTTGAGGAGCGCCTGAAACCAGGCAAATTGTGGATAGTCCTAATTTCTTGTGGTAGAGCATTCAAGAGGATTTGCTCAGCGCGGGAGAAGTCTTGTAGTCGGGAGTGGGAGGTACGGATTACTGCAGAGGTTAGTCTGAAAGTCATTTGCAGAGCGCAGCAGTCGGTAGGCCGATAGATAGAAATGAGGGAGGAGATGTAGGGGGGTGCTGCACTGTGGAGAGCTTTGTGGGTGAGAACCAGTACTTTGAATTGGATCCTATAATGAAGTGCAGCCAGTGTAAGGACTGGCGAAGAGCGACGCGTCCGAGTAACGATTAGCCAGATGGATAACCCTGGCTGCTGCATTAACGATGGACTGGAGAGGGGATAGTCGAGTAATGGGGAGGCCAAGTAATAGAGCATTGCAGTAGTCCAGGCGGGAGTGTGTGACGGCAATATTCTAACAAAAAAAGTCATGCTGGAGAGACTTTTCACCTACTGCCACTCAGGGTCTTCAGCTCTTTTGTGAGAAAACTAATGTATTGGCCAGCCAGTATATCAAATAAAGTTCATGAGAAATGGGAACTGTGGTTGGCTTCACTTTTGGTACTGGCTGGGTGCTAATACCAACCATGGTGTGGCATTCAATGGATATTCCTGGCTGGTTGGAGACAAGCTCATTCCCACAGAAAAAATACCTGAAAGCTAAGGAAAAGGTGGCCTCTCTCAACAGAAGGAGTTTGCTCGTTGTCTAGGAGACCGACCACCCCTTCTGTGTACCTTGTTAAAAGTTGTGTTGAAGCTTGCAAGGATTAAGGGTTACAGTGGTAAGTTGGTTTTTACAAAGATCCTGCTGTGTATTATAGTTTTTATGTTTTTTAAAAAAAAATTATCTTAGGAATGTTAAATAAATTTGTTATTTTTTTTTGGGTTAAATAGAATGTATCTTAAAGAATGTTAAATAATTTTTTTTTGTTTTTTTATAAAAAAAATGTATGTTATGAATTTTAAATAAACTTTTTTTTTTTTTTCAGGTAATTGATCTACCGTAGCTAGTTGCTGATCGTTGACTCTACACCCCTCTCCCCAGAATGTTACTCGGTTATGGGGAGAAAATCACCGCTATTCCAGACTGATTTCATGTTAAATTTTTCTGGCTCTTACACAGCACACAGCACTTGATGTTAGTTTATCTTTTTTCCTAAATTATTTGTTACACTGCCCTTCTCACATTTTATTTTCACTTTTTTTTTAAGCACAATTTTTTTTACACTTCCTTGTTCTGTAAGTAGGCTTAATGGTTAAATGTTTTATAAATAGATGTAAATATGTAACATGTAAATTTTAGATTAAGATTTTGCAAATTATTAGGTCCACACCATCGGCTCTTTCGTCCCCTCTCCCTTAGAGTAGCGGTAATATATCGGACCCCAGGCTCACCCACACATTTCCTTGACCACTTCTCTGCCTGGCTGCCGCACTTTCATGTCCTCAGAAGTACCAAACCCTTATCCTTGGAGGACTTAAACATCCCCATTAACAGCCCTACTTCCACACTCAAAACACATTTGTTCAAGCGGCCTATCACATTCACTAATCAAAGTCATTCTACTGTAACTGTGTGTGTGTGTAGCCCATTCACTATCTCCATCCATCCCTCACTCCCTGAAAATGGCTGGACCATCATTGTAAATAAACCATTGTATAAAAACAACTGTTACTTTGGAGCTCCCCCACCTCATTGAGATTGTAAGCTCTCACGAGCAGGGGCGGCTTATATTGCTTTAATTATTGTATTGTTAACGTTGCACTTATGACTTGTGTTATGAAACTGTTAAAATGTCAGCGCTGCGGAATCTGTTGGCGCTATATAAAATAAAAGATTATTATAGTAAGGCCCACTCAGTATTGGTGAAGTGGAACGGCGCAAATTGCGAGTTGATTGCGACTGATGCAGCTGATACTCCATTTACTGCTGGCTGCTGCTCACAACAACCGCTCCAACATATGTAACGTGGAATTCCACCTGGTGGGTAGTCACATATGATGCGATGTTCAGGAAGGCAAAATCTGCGTTGCAGAGCTTGCAATGCGCGATCTGGCCATGGTGGAACGTCGCAAGTTAGCGCACGTAGGCGGACCTTGTGCAGCAGTGCATCAAAGATCGGATAGTCCCTCAAAAACTCTGGACGACCAAGTTTTAGCACATGTGCCAGACATGGATTGTGTGACGTTGCTAGGCCAGACCTGCCACCAGATTTCGGCCATTGTCATACACTACCAAGCCTGGCTGGAGATTCGCTGCAAATTACACATGTCGCTCTCTTGCTTTATGGCATTCCAGAGCTCCAGCGCTGTGTGGCTTTGATTCCCCATGGAAATTAATTTCAGGACGGCTGTTGACGTTTGGCCACGTCTGTGCTCATATCGGTCAACAGGCTCGCTGTCTGGGTTTATGTTTGACACCAATCTCTCCTTCACCTCCCATATACAATCTGTTGCCCGCTTTGCCGCCTACACCTAAAGAACATCTTCTCCCGAATCCCAAGCTTCCCCGCGCTGCGCCAATACTGTGGAATGCTGGACCCCAAGAAATTAGAACTATCCACATTTGCAATGTTATTTGGGGCGCTCACTCTCAAAAACACATTTCTTCAAGGTCTTCCCTCTCCTAGTGTATCCTCAACCCATCCTGTAGATCTGAGCCCTTGCGGGCAGGGTCCTCTCTCTTCTGTACTTGTGTGTGCCTTGTATTGCTCATGTTTACTGTACTTGTCTATACTTGCCCCTCTTCACATGTAAAGCGCCATGGAAAAATAAAATCTATAATAATAATAGCGGCCTATCACCTTCACTAATCAAAGTCATTCCTATGTGTAAGTGTGTGTGTGTAGCCATTCACTATCTCCATCCATCCCTCACTCCCTCAAAATGGCTGGGCCATCATTCTAAATACCCATTTTATATAAACACCTGTACTTTGTATCTCCCCCACATATTTGTAAATTGTAAGCTCTCCGAGGTGTGCGGATTTATTGCTTTCATTATTGTATTGGTAACGTTGTTACTTATGACTTGTGTTCGGAAACTGTTAAACTGCATAATCGTTGGCGCTATATAACTAAAGATTCTTATAACGTTCACGGGTCCATGTGGAGGTAGACCGTGACGGCTCCCTCAACGATGTTTCTGAGGAACTGGAGAAGGAGGAGTCAAAGTGTACAGACTTGATTCCCGCAATCCTTGAGTTGCCTGAACACTTACAGCGCCACTCGCAAGATCTGTACCCGGCTCCACAACATTGACCCAAGGGCAGTAAGGGAAAGGTATCGTCCCTGGCCATGGGTACTGGTCCACGCAGCGGTGGTCAGGTTGGACATTGCTACTGACGGAGTTTAGTAGCGCATGTTTAATTTTAACCTCAACAACATGGTTTTGCAGACCAGGGACGGCTTGCCTGCTGAAAAAAATCAGCTTGGCACATTGTATTGTGGGACTGCCAATGCCATTAATTCCGTAAACTGTCAGTCTCAACCAGCCTGAATGACAGCATTTCAAGGGACAGGGGGTTTTGCAATGCCAGCATTCAAGCCTGTGTCGTGGGATGGTTTGCCGAGATTGGGCCCATACACCCGATAGCCCCACAACCTGACACCCACAGATAAAAAGCCATAAAATCTCTGAAAGATAACCCCAACATTATTATTAAACAAGCAGATAAGGGGGGTGCTATCGTTATTATGATAAGACCCAATCTATTGCCGAAATTCATAGACAACTGTCAGTTTAACCTAACCTACAGACAACTCCATTGTGACCCTACATTTTACATCTGTCAAAAAATGATCGTATCCTGACAAAACATCTTTAATTGATCACCATAGACTGTAAGACTGACAATCCTTAATATTCAATACCCATCACCCCTTGTTTCTACACACTCACAAAAATCAACAAAAACTAACATTATCCACCCGCATGCCCTAGAGGGATAAATTCTCCGTGTTCTACGTATCACCCAAATGTTTTAACATGTTGCCTAATTTCCTATGTATATATATTCTTCACCCTATGATATTTTGTATATATTATACATTGTCATTGACTGTAAATTTTTCTATCTCTTCCAGCGACTATTTGATAAAGGCCACTGCGTTGCCCAAAACGTCAGTCATCGTCTCATAGCTATTTCTTTTTTTCACATCAAGTGTGCAATAAAAATTTCAAATTTAAAACCCTGACATATGCAGTTTAAACTTGTGCTGTGATTCTCGATAGACTGTACATCTTCAGTGTGTCTTTGTAACTCAACTACGTGTTTTCTACCACAATTTTAGACATATTTGTGGTATTGAGGTTACTGACACTTTACCTCTTTTTACTTTTTTGATTACACAGCTTGCATTTGACATAGCAAAATATATCTGCAAGTGTGTGAAAAAAGGACCACGCAGTGCAAGTCCTTGGGAGCGTCCGTTTTAGACTTTTGGAAGAGAAATCCGAACAGGTGCCAAAATGGAGGCTACAGGCAACAGGAGTATCAGCCTAACTCTCCCTCCTGTTTGTACCGTTGGGGCAATCGCTTCCTCAGAGCTGCTGCACCACCTTCCTGTTCCTCACGCCATGTTGGGTCTTGGACCTCATCATCTCCACTAACCCTTACAACACCTGCTGCTGTTGGGTGGTCTGGCCACCACCATGCTCAACAGAAACTGGCACCTGAGTCTCATCATCATCAGATGCGTTCTGCGGTTTGCTGACCATCGGCACTGTCTCACCCGCCTCTTCAGATTCAGAGAGACACAGCTGGTTGCGCATCACTGCATACTCCCTCTTCTTCACATTCCAGAATGCTGCTTGGCTGTGCCCCTGTTTGCAAACCAAACAGATTCTGAGAACAGAAGCGAGACTCAGCTGGCTCCTGTACAGAACTCTCTGACTGTACTGGGCAATTTGGCAGGCGGGTGAAGAGACAGATGGTTGATCAACAGTGCTGTGTTACTGAGAGGAGGTGGAAGCAATTGAAGTCGATGCATTGGACCCTGGGCTCCAACACGCCAGTTGTTGCCTGTAAGTGCTGTTAGCACAGTCAAACACTTGCTCCTGTGTTACGGGGTTGAGAAAATGGCAGCTGTTCCCTGCGTGTGTACGACAAAAAAGTCATGCTGCCCCCACCCTGTCCTCCTCTCATCCCTGGGCTCCAACACCGCCAGTTGTTGCTCGTAAGTAATGGCACGGGTACTGACTCATGCCCACCCTGTTTA
The DNA here is from genome assembly GCA_033576555.1 of Oophaga sylvatica. Taxonomy (NCBI): domain Eukaryota; kingdom Metazoa; phylum Chordata; class Amphibia; order Anura; family Dendrobatidae; genus Oophaga; species Oophaga sylvatica. Next base: position 125,954,913 of record JARQOD010000007.1, read on the forward strand.
CAGCACCACAGCTGTTTTCCTGGCAGTGTCAACGTAAATTAGCCTCCAATAAGTTGTCTGTCATGTTGCATTCCGGTTATCCGACCTATGGTGCCTGCAGTTTAGGTAATTTCCTATGTGTGCTGTGGGATATGTAAATAAAGCTCTTTCCGTTGTGAAAATAGGACAAGCACCCACTCTAGGACTGTGTGATTTGGTAACTGCAGACGGCTTGCGGCCTGTCACTTACATTTTCATGGGTGCCTTATGGTACCCGTCCGAGTTCCAGTACCGTTAGTGTTCTCCACAGTGCCTTTGGCCTAGGTGCCTCCATCTCGGTATCGAGTTCCAGCAACGTCTGCTGGTCCTTGGTAAATGCTTTGGAGCAAAGGTACCTCCTGCTTAGTAACCGTGTCCCAGTAACGTCAGCTGGTCCTCGGTTGTGCCATTGGCTCTTTTCCTTCTGCTGCGCCTCCGGGTTCAGCACAGTCAGCTGGTCCTCGTTACTTGCATTGGCTCTTGTACCTTCTGCTACCCGTCCGGGTTCCAGTACCGTCAACTGTTCTCCGCAGTGCCTTTGCCTAGGTGCCTCCATCTCGGTAATCCGAGTTCCAGCAACGTCTGCTGGTCCTGGTAGTGCTTTGGAGCACAGGTACCTCCTGCTTAGTAACCGTGTCCCCAGTAACGTCAGTGGTCCTCGGTTGTGCCATTGGCTCTTTCCTTCTGCTGCCCCCTCCGGGTTCCAGCACAGTCAGCTGGTCCTCGTTACTTGCATTGGCTCTTGTCCTTCTGCTACCCGTCCGGGTTCCAGTAACGTCAACTGGTTCTGAAGTTAGACGACCCTAAAGACCACCCGAAGAAGATGACACCCCAAGGACGACGAGCATCAAGCCAACCAGACTGAACACCATCACAAAGAAGAATATATAAGATTACCCAGAAGAAGATCACCAACAGGAAAAAGAAGGTTACGACAAACTCAAGATACGAACAAGAGACAGAAGAACAATAAGCAGAAGATCAAAAAGCAGAAGAACATGAAGTATAAGATCAAAATGAAGACAAAAATATATGCTCTAAATATAAGCAGAAGAAGACTAAGCAGTGTATTGGGGGTGAGTCCGTTCCTCCTCGTGGTGCCCTGGAAAATGCTGCTGCTGCAGGCTAAACTGAACACGGACAAATACTGTTGTAATTTAAATCTTTTGTGACAGCAAGAACGGAGGATGAAAAATTCATACTTTGACAGATTACAAGTCAGGAATCTCTGTCACAAATAAGAATATGATGAAGAAGATGAAGTACAATATGAAGAAGAATATTAGTTTAATAGAGAATTTGAGTAATGTTAACAAAAAGATGAATAGCAAGAAGTTTTAAAAAGAAGATAAAGAAGGTGAAGATGAAGAATATTTGTGAAAAAGATGATGCTGCTGAAGATTATGAAGGAGGAAAGTGTGTCAAAAGTTAAAAGGTGAAGAGCATGGAAGTTGTGAAATATACATATTTGCCAAAATAGAAAAAACGTTAACAACATTGTCAATTTCTTCGTCAATCCGAACATCTTTTAAAAAAAAAATATTTATGCTATTCCATTTGATTGGGTTAAACATCTATGCCTTTAATGTCTCCTCAACCTTCCCCAATACATTCTACATTACTCTTTGTTGTTTTCCTTCATTTACAATTAACCAACAAGGCAAGATGGGGTTTTTTTTAATTCCGATATTTTGTTCCCATAGACTTACATTGGATTTCCGGTATCGGTATCGGGTATCGCCGATATTTTTTGGGTATCGGCGATACCATTCCGATTCCGATACTTTTGGATATCGGAAAGTATTGCTCAACTCTAGTCAGCAATATTTCTTTTTCTTGAGCTTCAAAGACTAAGATGAAAGAAGGTTGAAATTCTCGGTTAGCTGCTTGTAATTGAGACAATGAACAGCTAATAGATTTACAGCCTAAAATATGACCTTCGTTACCAGCGCATTTCACACCATTCAGTATATAATTTGATTAGTTTCTGTTCATTATTATGTTACGTGAATTAATGAAAATATTGCCTGAAGCATTTGCTGACAAAAGCATTACCTTATCATACCTCCCAACAGTCCCGGATCCAGCGGGACAGTCCCGATTTTGAGAGACTGTCCCGGCCGGGATCTTACTTGTCCCGCACTGCACTGAAAATGTATCGGCCACGCCCCCCTCCTTGAGGCATCCGTGCAGCTCTCCCACTGACCACGCCCCTTTTTCCCGGCCACGCCCCCTCTTCATGCTGGCCCTCAGGGCGCTATGCCCACTGGGTCCTCTATAGTAAAGGCCGGCATTCTGCATACAATATGGCTGGAATCTCATCCGACATCATAGTATTAAACAAATACAGTCAATAACCTCTTAAAAACTAATATTTGAGAATCCCCAATGCCACATACCTACATACTGTATGAGCATGGTCATCAGCTACAATAGGCTTGATGACAGGTTCAGACTTCAAGTGAAAGGCTCCCGTGAAGCAGTTATTTGTTTCCCCCACCTTCCCTTATCAGGATCCACCTGTGTTTCCCCAAATCACAGTAATTTTGTAGAAAAAAATCTTAAGGCTGGGTCTCACATAGCGATACACCAGCGATCCCGACAACGATATGCACTTGTCAGGATCGCTGGTGTATCGCTATATTATCGCTGCTGAGCTGCCAAACAGGCAGCTCAGGGCAGCGATCAGCACAGCGACACTGCGGGTAACATCGCTTAGTTACCCGCAGTGTACGTTGGATACCAGCGCCCTGATGCAGGGAGCTGGTATCCAAGGTACACAGCGGGTTTCCAAGCGCTGCGCGGTGCCTGGAAACCCGCTGTGTACCTTGGATACCAGCTCCCTGCATCAGGGCGCTGGTATCCAAGGTTACACAGCGGGTTTCTAGGCACAGCCCCGCGCCTGGAAACCAGCTGTGTACCTTGGTTACCAGCGGATCGCTGGTCTCCCGCCTGTCACACGCAGCGATGCGTGCCTGTCAGCGGGAGACCAGCAATCAAAATAATGTCCAGACATTTCAGCGACGATCAGCGATACCCGGCAGGGGGGCTGATCGTCGCTGAATGTCACACACAGCGATATCGCTGGTGAGCTCGGTGCTGCGTCACAAAACTAGTGATCGCACCGATCTCGCTAGCGAGATCGTTGTGTGAGACGGGCCCTTTAGACTTTAATTTTACCTGTAATAACGGGGGTCTAAAGATGTACTGTATTGTATATTCAGATGTATATCTAAGTACCAGTACAATATGCCTGTGAAGAAGAAGAAGAATATTATTTAGAGCTTTATACAGAAAAAATCATCCTGTACTCAGCAGTGCTGCCTGTCATACTAGAGGTCCATACTTAAAAAACAAAACAAACCTAAAACTTGAATCGACTATATACAGTCATGGCCGAAAGCGTTGGCAATCTTAAAATTGTTTCAAGAAAATTAAGTAATTCTCCCAGAAAATTAATGCAATTACACACAATATGTTATACGCATGATTATTTACTTTGTGTGAATTTTAAAACACAAAAAAAACAGAAAAAAAGGCAAATTGGACATAATTTCACACAAAATCCTCAAAATGGGCAGGACAAAATTGTTGGCACCCTCAACATAATATTTGGTTGCACGCCCTTTGGAATAAATAACTGCATTGCTTCCTATAACCTTCAAGTGTAGGATTTAGATCTGGACTCATTACTGGTCATTTCAGAACTCTCCAGCGCTTTGTTTCCATCCATTCTGGGTGCTTGTTTGACGTATGGTTTGTGGTCATTGTCCTCCTGGAAGACCCCTGACCCAGGATACAAATCCAGCTTTCAGACACTGGGCACTACATTGTGCCTCAAAATTCTTTGGTAATCTTCAGATTTCATGATGCCTTGCACACAGTCAGGCACCCAATGCGAGGGGCAGCAAAACAACCTTAAAACTTCTTTGAGCCTCCACCATATTTGACTGTAGGTACTGTGTTGCTTTGTTTGTAGGCCTCATTATGTTATTGCTAAACAGTAGAATGATGTGCTTCACCAAAATGTTCTATATTGGTCTCATCTTTCCACAAGATGCTTTCTCAGAAAGGATTTTCACTTACTCATTTACATATTGACAAACTGCAGTCTAGCGTTCTTAACTCTCTGCATCAGCAGTGGGGTCCTCCTGCCATAGCGTTTCATTTCAATCAAATGTCGATGGATAGTTTGCGCTGACACTGATTCACCCTGAGCCTGCAGGACAGCTTGAATTTCTTTAGAACCTGATTGGAGCTGCTTATCCACCATTGATATTGTTCAACAATTTTGGTTCTCATGTCCTCAGACTGTTCTCTTCTCCTCTTTCTGCTTGCTTAGTGTGGCACACACAGACACACAATGCAAGATTGAGTCAACTTTACCTTTTTTTTTATCAGGTTTTAGGTTTTCATATTGCCTATTGCCACACCTACCTGTTATTTGCCACAGGTGAGTTTGAACGAGCATCACATGCTTGAAACAAAGTTGTTTACCCATAATTTTGGAAATCGGTCAACAACCTTGTCCGGCCCATTTTGGGGGTTTTGTGTGAAAATCCATCCAGTTTGCTTTTTTTTAGTGTTCCAATACACTCAAAGGAAATATACGTGTGTATAACACAACATGTGTAATTGCAATAATTTTCTGAAAGAAATACTTCATTTTTTGGAACAATTTCAAGGGGTGCCGACACTTTCGACCATCACTGTATGAAATATCAACTGAGCACTGAAAAACGCAAGGGGGGGCCTTCCTCCAACATCCTGAGTTAGAAAAGAAAAATCTACAAGGGGAGAAAAGTGTGAATGATTACAACAGCATCTGAGATGGATGCAGTGTGCTGGGTCTTCCTTCCCCACAGGCACAGCTGATTCACCTATACCTGCATACCTACAACCTACCTACATATACCTATACCTACAGACATGTGCCCAGAGACATAGAAGCAAGCTCCTGGTCTACAGTTCACCACTGATAAGGTGCTCTCACCACTTCCTCTCTGCACAGTCATCGCTAGGAACCCTGTGTACATGGCAATGACTATTCAGGGAGGAAGAGGGGAAAGCATGCATGCACACACAATGATCAAATTGGAAATCATTTTGTGTGTTTCAGAAGTGTGAAGGCCAGTCTAAGTAGGCCAGTCTAAAATAGGCCAGTCTAAGTAGGCCAGTCTAAACAGGCCAGTCTAAACAGGCCAGTCTAAACAAGCCAGTCTAAGTAGGCCAGTCTAAGTAGGCCAGTCTAAGTAGGCCAGTCTAACAGGCCAGTCTAAATAGGCCAGTCTAAGTAGGCCAGTCTAAACAGGCCAGTCTAAGTAGGTGTCATGTGTGCATTGCCACGAAGATCGTCGCGGTTGCACATTTTGACTTCTCACAGCTGATCTGCTGTTTCTTTGTGTTTGGCAGCTAGGGAGTTAATTCTGTCTGTGCTCGGTGCTGGACTGGGTGCAGTTTTCTCCCGGCTGCAATTGATTATTTGTTGATTGGTTTCCTTTAAATTCCTGGTTGTCTGCTTGGGGAGTTGCCAGTGAAACCTTCATGCAGACCACAGATAGGAATGAATCTGTATAGACTTTAGTTGTGAGCTCCTTAGTTGTTCTAAGCTCAACTTGGTTAGAGTTTATTTCCCAGACCATTTATGTTCCTTTGGTGTTAGAGTGTGTATGCAAGCGAGTGTTATCCTGTCTGTCTTATATGTCTAATCTGTGTATTTAGCTGAGATCAGCCCATATCCCTTTGGTGGTAGTCAGGATCCTTCTTAGGACTGATTACAGGGTTCAGGGTCTGATAGGAGACAGGGTTAGGTTGGAGACTTGGACCTCTGAACCATTATCAGTACCTCCAAGGTGAGGGATTAGTTAGGACCCCAGTTTAGGGTCAGGTTAGATCCCGGTCCACCTCTTTCCTGTTTCAGTCATCAAGTCCTCAAGATTAACCCTGAGTTCAGCAGATATCGTGTCAGGTAAATCTATTCTATACTTACATGCTGATGTTGCTATACTAGTTGTTGTATAGAGTGTTGTTCCTGTATTAATAGTTTACTGACATTGTATACATATCATTAGACAGCGTGACATTTTCACTGGCCATAAAAATTATCTCCAGTTACCATGGATCCAGTAGCCCAGCTGGCTCTGCAGTTGCAGGGATTATCCATGGAGCTGACGGACATTAAGTCCAAAGTTTTGTCTCCCCTGGAGCAAACCAGAGTTTGAACCTAAAGTAGCTCTCCCGGACAGGTTCACTGGGGGGCGAGACAAATTTTTCACCTTCCGGGAGGCATGTAAATTGTATTTTCGGCTTCGGCCTCGATCATCAGGGAGTGATGAGCAGAGAGTGGGAATTGTTATCTCACTTCTGCAAGGGGACCCTCAATCCTGGGCATTTTCCCTTCCTCCGGGATCCCCGGCTCTACTGTCTGTAGATCAATTTTTTACTGCCCTGGGATTGGTATATGATGACCCAGATCGGGTCTCTCTTGTGAGACAAAATTACGTAAGATTACAGCAGGGAGATCGTCCTGCAAAGGAATTTGCTTCTGAGTTTCGTAGATGGGCCACAGATACTCAGTGGAATGACCCAGCTCTTAGGAGCCAGTTTTGTCATGGGCTTTCTGATAAATTAAAAGACGTTTGGCTCAGTATGAGTCTCCTCATTCACTGGAGGCTGCTATGGCCTTAGCTATCCGTACTGATAGACGGCTTCGGGAGAGGGGTGAGGTAACCCCACTCCCTGTTGTTTCTCCACCTACCACTAAAGTCCCTTATGTTGAGGTTCCCCTTGTCTGTTCGGATGAGCCTATGCAGTTGGGCGGGGACATCATTTCGTAGGAGGGGATTTGGCGGTACGCCGCAGGACTAGAAGATGTTTTTTCTGCGGGAAAGAGGGACATTTTGTTGGAGAATGTCCATCCCGTGCCTTGTTGAGCCAAAAGTCGCCGGAAAACTGTTAATCCCAGGTTGTGTGGTGGACGACAACCTGGGAGTATGTATTTCATCCGCCAGTTCTTCTCAGTTCCTTGTACCAGTGGAGGTGGTAGTTGGTACGAGAGTGGAGAGTTGTCTGTTTCTTCTTGATAGTGGTTCCAGGGCTAATCTGGTTGACGCTCAGTTTGCTCAGGCTCAAGGTATGCTCTGAGTGTATTGGTCAAACGATCCTATATTCTCCATGACGCCAGGCTCTCGGCCAAGGTAGCTTTGTTCATGGGTTCATAACATTGACCTTCGGGTAGGGGCAATAAATAGGGAACAATTATCTTGTTATGTGTTGGAGGGTTACCTACTCCCATTGTGTTGGGACTTCCTTGGTTGATTAAACATAACCCTGTGATTAATTGGCAGTCCAGAGAAATAAGCCAATGGGGTGAGTTTTGCAAAAGCAACTGCATGAACACAGTCATCAGTGCGGTCGTGCTAGTACATTGCCTCCTTTTTTGGAGGATTTTGGGGATGTTTTCTCTGAGGAGGGGTGTCAGGAGTTGCCTCCTCATCGCGTGTATGACTGCTCTATTAATCTCTTCCTGATGCTAAGTTGCCTAAAGCTAGGTTGTATAATCTTTTGGTCCTGAGAGGCAAGCTATGAAAGATTATATTTCTGAAAGTCTGGCCAAAGGGCATATTAGACCTTCATCTTCCCCAGTAGCCGCGGGGTTCTTCTTTGTGAGAAGAAAAGATGGAGGCCTACGCCCTTGCTTGGATTTCCCGCGAACTTAATCGGATTACTGTTCGAGATCCGTATCCACTCCTCTTATTCCTGATCTCTTCAATCAAATTGTTGGCGCCAAATGGTTCTCTAAATTGGATCTCAGGGGGGCGTATAATCTGATTGGATAAAAGAGGGGATGAGTGGAAAACGGCGTTTAACACGCCGGAGGGACATTATGAGAACCTTGTCATGCCTTTTGGTCTGACTACTGCCCCAGCAGTATTCCAACATTTTGTTAATGACATTTTTCGTCACCTTGTGGGGTGTTTGTGGTTGTATATTTGGACGACATTTTAATTTACTCGCCAGATCTTGTGTCTCATCAGGAGCATGTGAGACAGGTGTTGCAGATCTTGCGAGACAATAAACTATACGCCAAACTGGAGAAGTGTGTATTTGCCGTACAGGAACTTCAGTTTTTGGGTTTTTTGGTGTCAGCCTCCGGTTTCCGTATGGACCCTGAAAAGGTGAGAGCAGTGCTTGAATGGGATCAGCCAGGGGATCTTAAGGCTCTGCAGCGTTTTTTGGGGTTTGCTAACTACTACCGGAAATTTATTTGTAATTTCTCATCTGTCGTCAAACCTCTCACTGACATGACAAGAAAAAGGGACGGATTTTTCTAAATGGTCGGACAAAGCTTGCCAAGCCTTTTCCTCTTTGAAGAAATGTTTTGCTTCGGCACCCGTTTCATCCAACCAGATGCATCTCAGCCGTTCATTGTGGAGGTGGATGCGTCTGACGTAGGGTGGGTGCTATATTGTCCCAGGGTCCGTCCCCTGGTAAATGGCATCCGTGCGCTTTCCGAAAGGAATTATGATATCGGCAATAGGGAACTTTTGGCCATTAAGTTAGCTTTTGAAGAATGGCGTCACTTTTTGGAGGGGGCAGTCCACCCGGTTACCGTTATTACTGATCACAAGAACCTGTTGTATTTGGAATCCGCTAAGCGTCTGAATTCCAGACAAGCTCGATGGTCGTTGTTTTTTACCAGGTTTAATTTTGTCGTCACTTATAGCCCGGGGTCTAAGAATGTAAAGGCTGATGCCTTGTCTCGCAGTTTCCCAGGGGCCGGGAAAACGGATGACCCGAGTCCTATCCTTCAGGAGGGGGTGGTAGTGTCGGCTGTATTTTCTGAGCTTGAGGAGGAGGTGTTAGAGGCTCAAGGGGACGCCCCTGCAGGACCTCCAGGGAGACTGTTTGTCCCAAATCTGTTGAGACAAAAGGTTATTGAGGCACATCATAATTCTGCTCTAGCAGGACATCCAGGGAGTAAGGCTACTTTAGATCTCCTTTCTCGCCGGTTTTGGTGGCCTAATGCTAATAAAGATGTTATAAACTTTTGTCGCGTCATGTGGGGTGTGTGCTCGCTCTAAAACCCTCATACCCGTCCGTCTGGGACCCTTTTACCCTTGAAACTTCCGGAGCGTCCATGGACTCATTTATCTATGGACTTCATTACGGACCTTCCTCCGTCGTCAGGGAATACTGTCATATGGTGGTTGTTGACAGGTTCAGTAAGATGGCACATTTCGTTGCTCTTCCTGCACTCCCTAATGCTAAAACTCTGGCGCAGGTGTTCATTAGGGAGATCGTTAGACTTCATGGGTTGCCTTCTGATGTGGTGTCAGATAGGGGGTCCAGTTGTGTCCAAATTTTGGAGGGCATTTTGTTTACGTCGGGGGATGCAATTGTCATTTTCCTCGGCTTTTCATCCGCAGACAATGGTCAGACAGAGCGTCTGAATCAGAGCTTAGAGACATATCTCCGGTGTTTTGTTTCAGAGAACCAAGAGGACTGGTCTTCTTTCTTGCCTCTGGCAGAGTTCGCTCTTAACAACAGGCGGAGCGAGAGTCCACTGGTAAGTCCCCGTTTTTTGGGGCATTTGGTTTCCATCCCAGTTTTGTACTTTCAATGGGGGGGGCCCTTCTGGGGGTTCCTGAGGAGGAGCGTTTCTCGTCGTCACTTGCTTCTGTGTGGAGAGGTGTATTGAATAATCTGAGTGCGATGGGGAACCGTTACAAACGTATGGCTGATAGGAGGAGAGTTTCTGGTCCAGATCTGAATGTGAACGATCTGGTATGGTTGTCTACCCGGAATATAAAACTTAAGGTGCCTCCTGGAAACTGGGTCCCAGATTCATTGGGCCGTACAGGATCAGTTCCATAATTAATCTGTGGCATTTCGTCTGGACCTCCCTCCTACGTTTAAAATTCATAATGTGTTCCACAAGTCATTACTTAAAAGGTATGTGGCACCAGTCATACCGTCACCTCTACCTCCTCCTCCTGTGTTGGTCAATGGTAACTTGGAATTTCAAGTATCAAAGATCATTGACTCACGTCTGAATCGCCGGTCCCTTCAGTACTTGGTGCATTGGAAGGGGTATGGGTCCAGAGGAGAGGACGTGGGTCCCTGCGTCTGATGTTAACGCAGATCGTTTGGTTCGGACCTTCCACAGAACTCACCCGGGCAGGCCTGGCCCTGAGGGTCGGAGGCCCCTCGTAGAAGGGGGGGTACTGTCATGTGTGCATTGCCACGAAGATCGTCGCGGTTGCACATTTTGACTTCTCACAGCTGATTGCTGTTTCTTTGTGTTTGGCAGCTAGGGAGTTAATTCTGTCTGTGCTCGGTGCTGGGACTGGGTGCAGTTTCTCCCGGCTGCAATTGATTATTTGTTGATTGGTTTCCTTTAAATTCCTGGTTGTCTGCTTGGGGAGTTGCCAGTGAAACCTTCATGCAGACCACAGATAGGAATGAATCTGTATAGACTTTAGTTGTGAGCTTCTTAGTTGTTCTAAGCTCAACTTGGTTAGAGTTTATTTCCCAGACCATTTATGTTCCTTTGGTGTTAGAGTGTGTATGCAAGCGAGTGTTATCCTGTCTGTCTTATATGTCTAATCTATGTATTTAGCTGAGATCAGCCCATATCCCTTTGGTGGTAGTCAGGATCCTTCTTAGGACTGATTACAGGGTTCAGGGTCTGATAGGAGACAGGGTTAGGTTGGAGACTTGGACCTCTGAACCATTATCAGTACCTCCAAGGTGAGGGATTAGTTAGGACCCCAGTTTAGGGTCAGGTTAGATCCGGTCCACCTCTTTCCTGTTTCAGCTCATCAAGTCCTCAAGATTAACCCTGAGTTCAGCAGATATCGTGTCAGGTAAATCTATTCTATACTTACATGCTTATGTTGCTATACTAGTTGTTGTATAGGTGTTGTTCCTGTATTAATAGTTTACTGACATTGTATACATATCATTAGACAGCGTGACATTAGGCCAGTCTAAACAAGCCAGTCTAAGTAGGCCAGTCTAAGTAGGCCAGTCTAAGTAGGCCAGTCTAAGTAGGCCAGTCTAAACAGGCCAGTCTAAATAGGCCAGTCTAAGTAGGCCAGTCTAAACAGGCCAGTCTAAGTAGGCCAGTCAAAGTAGGCCAGTCAAAGTAGGCCAGTCAAAGTAGGCCAGTCAAAGTAAGCCAGTCTAAGTAGGCCAGTCTAAGTAGGCCAGTCTAAATAGGCCAGTCTAAGTAGGCCAGTCTAAACAGGCCAGTCTAAATAGGCCAGTCTAAGTAGGTCAGTCTAAACAGGCCAGTCCAAACAAGCCATTAAATGACAGCAGATTTGCTTGCAAGTAGTTAAAACGACCGTCGTTTAAGGGAGTTGTTGTGTTAATTTTTTATTGATGGCCTATCCTTAGGATAATTCATCAATATCTGATCAGTCGGGGTGCGATACTTGGCACCCTTACAGATCAGCTGTTGGCAGCGACCAGATGTGATCAGTTGCAGAGCTGCACATCAAAGTTACACCAACAGTATAGTGGCCTCGTCCTGATACTGCAATCCGCCAGCTATTAAAATCAATATGGGGTACATGTACAATAATCAGTCGCCGGTACCCTGACAGATGATCGATAGAACCAGGATCCGAGCTCTGCATAGCTCTGTTTTCATTGGGCTAGGGGTGCGTATGCTCAAATTGCACTCATTCATTATCTATGGGACTTTTGGAAATAGCAAGCACTGTTTTTGGCTTTCTCGTGCAGTCCCATATAGACAAATAATGCAGAGGAGGTCGAGCATTTCTCTATAGACACCTTTTGACTTCACCATGAGATTAACATGACTGCAGGGGTTTTGATGTCAAGGCAGGCACAGAATAGAAAACCAGCAAAATTGTCTCCCTGTCATCCTTCATTCTTGTCACAATTACTACAGTCTGCTGGCTAATTTCAATACGTATCAGAGAAATTATTGTAAAGCGCATGAAGTTCAATTTTACCGAACAGTAATACAGTGGCACATAATGTGTTATTGTTACTGTCACTTCAACAGGCACAAAGTCCATGACAGTTTCAGTTAAATTAGCAATTATTCTCAAATGCTGCAAAAACAAAACTAAACTGAATAAATGGAATTAACGGGAATATGTCATCAGAAAATGGCCTATTGTTTAAATCAGGTTTTTTTGTGTTAAATATATATTTTTGTAACAATTTTTGGCATTTTTTTTTAAATCAAAAATAAAAATCAGAAATCTTGAAATTTTCACATTGTCCACTACAATTACATTAACATTAGCAGCAATAATAAACAGACTCTGACCCTTCCTTTAATATTGATGATCTAATGAGCGTGTGCAGTGTTCATTGTTAAGGGAGGGAGAGAAAGATCAGCTGTGACATCGCCTATCGTGATTGGTGGATCCTGTTTTATCAGCTGTTTTATTGAGGTGTTATCGTTCTTTGTAATCCTGTCTCTGATGATAAGGAGACTGCCAAAAAAAGGACAGGAACGAGGAGTCTAAAGTAATCCCAGTGGCCAGTGTGAAAATCGCAAGGTTATAAATTCTGGATTTTAAAGAAGACGATATAAAAAAATGTTTTTGCATAAATTTGTAAAAGATACATATAATACTAAAACCTCAATTAAACAATAGGCCATTTTCTGATGACATTTACATTAAATATGTAAAATCCTCTTATTCAGGCCATATTCACACTGTTACTTTACACAGTCTCGCACCTCACTCTGGGTTTCAGATGGAGGAGAAAGACCAGCAGCACTGTCCTATTAAATATAGTGTGCCCGAGGAAGGGACTCGTGGTCCAGACTAATCAAAGTAGAAACCTTGGAACCATGGACCATATCTCTTTTGACTTCTTGCCGGATCAAAGTAAATAACACTGCAGCAAAACCTACAGTCCCATTTTCTTTTTTATGGTTCGAGGTTTCTACTTCGATCACTCTGGATTTCAGTCTATATAGAGTCTGGTACCTAATCACGCATGTTTACCGTTAGGACCCTTTATCCCACCAGGGTCAAAAATTGACTACTCAGCTTTTTAGCTAATTATATCACATACGTATATCTCACGTATAAGGAAGCTGTGGTGGGTTTTGTTGCTTCTGCCCATGTCCATGTGTAGGGTCCTTAGTCAAGGATTAATAGTATTGTAATCCACCAGTAGAAAAGAGTTAGGTTTAGGTTTCAGCTAGATAACCCAGTGGATTATCATGATTGCAGAAGATTCATTATGGAGATGTATCTGCAGAGAATGTTCTGTAACTCTGAATTGGGTTTTCCAGCAGCACCCAAAGAGAGTATTTTCTCCAAAACCATAATCTTCTTCCCATCTCTCACACAGATCACTATTTTGGTCCTCACATCTTGTTTCTCACTTACTTAAGAGCTCTAAACAAGGCTACCACCTCGCTGGCCTCGGCCTACATGCAACCCAGCCTCTACTACAGTCCCTACCGGCCAACGGGGTTTCTCTAGCTCTCTCCGCATCATCTATGGGTTTGAGCTCCTCATCCACACTCACTTCCATCCAGGCTGATTGTTCCAACAGCTGCTAACCACATGGGCTGACAACACTCCCAGGTACCACAGAACTCTTGTCGGTTCACCTCCATCACAGTAGAACTCAGCTCCAAACTAGTGCTAGTCAATTGCTAGCTCACAGTCCTTTCTGTGACACACTCACTTGAACTTACAAAGCAAGATATCTGAATGCCTCTAAGTAAGCCTTAAAGAGGATTTGTCACTAAAAAAATAAGTTAAATACCCTGTAAAAATCCCTAGACTCCCCTAATTCTGCCTTTGTTTTCAGTTTTGCTCTGCATTGTTCCATTGCAGAGATATTCACATTTGTTTCTACTGGAGTGCACTATGTGAAATCTCTACTTGTAGTTCAACTAAATGTTTCTTCACAGTCTTCTCTGTAGTCGTGTGCTTTCAACCTTCCATCCTTGACACTGTCAATCACAGCTCAGCCGCATCTGAAATCTCTGATTGGCAGTGTCTGGAGGGAAGGGTGAAAGCTTATGATCCCAAAGAAGACTCTGAAGAAACACTTAGTGAGACTGCAAAGCAGAGACTACAGAAGAAGCAAAAGTGATTATCTCTGTAATAGAGTGACGCAGCCCAAAATGTGAAAAAGCGTCAGAATCAGGAGAGCTCGGGGATTTTTAAAAAGGAATTTTACACTTTTTATTTTTTAGCATACGACAGGTCCTCTTTAAAGGGTTTGTCGAAAGTTTTCAAGTTGCACGTACTCCAAAGATCCAAAGCAACGGGTATCTTCCGTCCACAAAAAATAGTGGTGAATCGGATATACCCTATATTTATGAAAGTTGTCCATATTCCCATTTGTATACCATACCTTTTTAACAGATCTAATGCTAAGCAAAATTGAAAAAAAAAAAAAGGACTAAAGTCAGGAAGCGCCTGCATACTGCATTGTGGTACAGAGCCCCAGACACTGTTGGAGCCAGCATTGGACTGGAGCGCCTTGGGCCCACCAGAGAAAATCATTCTTGGGGCCCACTATGTAGCTGCATAGAAATAAATACAAGACCACCAATTGTGTGGTAAAACACGCCAATATCAGGGTATAATATAAAGAAGTACACGTCTTAATTATGTAGCAGGGCTTGGGGTAGAATCATAGAATCATAGAAGGGTAGCCCCTCATAGAATATAATGCAGCCCCCTCATAGAATATAATGTAGCCCCCTCATAGAATATAATGTAGCCTCCCTCACAGAATATAATATAGCCCCCCCTCATAAAATAATGTAGCCCCCTCTCATAAAATATAATGCAGCCCTCTCTCATAGAAATAATGCAGCACCCACAAAATATAATGCAACCCCTCATAAGGTATAACTTAGTCCCAAGATCCAGCTATGACTGCAATTTTTGCGCCTCCAGTTGCTACATCAAAACTCGAACTTGATAATTTATTGTCAATTAATAAAGTGAAATGACAATTATGCCAAAAGCTGTGCTTAGGTAACCTTTGTATATTTTATTTAACTGTTCCTCAGAGATTATTCTTTTTTCTCTTTTGTTTATTGTGCTACTTATCTACGGTACTTAATTGTCATTTGGCCCTCTAAGGTAATATTTCTAATATTACCATCTGGCGGTTTTACTACCCACCAAGGACTTCTACCGGATTTGTGGTCTCAGTTTATAATGATAGATTATTGCCAGTTTGCATATGTTCACATAAATGCTGTTTTTTATTCAATACACGATAACTACATGCACATCAGCCTGTTAATAATAATAAAAATAATAATAAAAATAATAATAATTTTGTTTGTAGAGCACCAACATATCTACAGTACTTTATAATTCAGAAAGGACATGTACAGACATTATTGAATAAATACATAATTCAACAGATACCAAGAAGAGTGAGGGCCGTGTTCGCAAGCTTACAATCTATGTAAAAATAGGGGATACATGCAAGGTAAATGGTAAAAAGTGCTTGTATTATATGGTCCAGCCATCAATATAATAAATAGGATATCCCAATAACGCTGCATGAATCGGTCACCATCCAGTATGTGTACTAGTACAGATACAAAGTGCTATTAAGTGCATGGAGGGGGTGTGAACAGATGCTACGAGCAGTGGCGCCTCTATAATGAGGCGACTTGAGCCTCTGTCTCAGGCGGCAGCTAGGGGGCAGCAAAGCAGGGGCGCACAGTGAATGAAATGGCCCGTGGGCCCGCCGACATTGAACTGACAGTTCAGTGCCGGCGGGCCCTTTAATCGCGGGCGGAATGCTGTGAGTGAGGAAGGCCTTGCGGCCTTCCATATGCAGCACAGGCGACGTGATCATCATCACGCCGCCTGCGCGCCGTGATGACGTCACGCCGCCTGTGCCAGGAGAAGACGGAGTCCAGCACGCTTCTGCAGAGCTGCGGGGGAGATAGGTGAGTACTGACTTTTTTTTTTTTTTTTATGCCGGGCCCGGCTTATGGGGGACTATGCTGGCTATGGGGGATTATGCTGGCTATTGGGGGATTATGCTGGCTATTGGGGGATTATGCTTGCTATGGGGGGATTATGCTGGCTATTGGGGGATTATGCTGGCTATTGGGGGATTATGCTGGCTACTGGGTGATTATGCTGGCTATTGGGGGATTATGCTGGCTATTGGGGGATTATGCTGGCTATGGGGGGATTATGCTGGCTATTGGGGGATTATGCTGGCTATTGGGGGATTATGCTGGCTATGGGGGGATTATGCTGGCTATTGGGGATTATGCTGGCTATGGGGGATTATGCTGCGTATTGGGGACCTATGCTGCGTATTGGGGACCTATGCTGCCTATTGAGGACCTATGCTGCGTATTGGGGATCTATGCTGCCTATTGAGGACCTATGCTGCGTATTGGGGACCTATGCTGCGTATTGGGGACCTATGCTGCGTATTGGGGACCTATGCTGCCTATTGAGGACCTATGCTGCGTATTGGGGACCTATGCTGCGTATTGGGGACCTATGCTGCGTATTGGGGACCTATGCTGCCTATTGGGGACCTATGCTGCCTATTGGGGTCCTATGCTGCCTATTGGGGACCTATGCTGCCTATTGGGGACCTATGCTGCCTATTGGCGACCTATGCTGCCTATTGGGGACCTATGCTGCCTATTGGGGACCTATGCTGCCTATTGGTGACCTATGCTGCCTATTGGGGACCTATGCTGCCTATTGGGGACCTATGCTGTCTATTGAGGACATATGCTGTCTATTGAGGACATATGCTGCCTATTGGGGACCAATGCTGCCTATTGGGGACATTTACCTGCCTATTAGGGATTCTCGCACCACACCAGTCTGAGCCTCAGCGCCAATATGTGCACTGATGAGGATGAAATGATATGGATTGGCAAGGCTGCAGTGGTGGGCAGTGCAGGCTGTATGTCTCTGTGTGGAAAACACAGGTAGTGGAAACAAATAACCAATGTATGCCACTAAATGGTACAAATGAACAACCTTTTATTGGTACAAAAATATACAATACTAAATCAGCAAAAAGTTTGCTGAAGGCACATGATACACATTAATTAAAATTTGCAACAAGCAAATGAAATAACAAAGAGGGACTATCTACCATAGGAGTATCTCTCAATCAGCAGTGATGTCTAATAATATATCTGAATACAAGACATGTAGATATGCCAGCTATATAGTGATATGACGCATATGTCGCCAATCTAGCAATGCTGGCAACCCTGTCAGGCTTAATCAGTGTAGAAATGTAGCAGGTTGAAAAAACACACATACCTAGGAAACTGCTGATGTGAACTCCACGGACGTCCCTCTGCCCCGACGCGCGTTTCGCACTGCTTCTTCGGGAGGCGTGTCAGGGCAGAGGGCTATCCGGTATATATATGGTGTCCTAATCAGACAAATGCCAAAACACCTGTTACAAGAGATCGCCAAACTGACACTGATGTGTGCTGCGTCATAATACAGGTCCTTGTCCTTGAGAATTAATAGCGCATGCGCGGTCACATGGTATCCATCAACCAATGGAGGGAGCAAATAGCGGTCATGTGACCCGAATCTGCCAGGTCCTTTAACCGGAACAACAACAGACTCGATCACACTGGAGACCGCAATATGAACCCCAGTGGTCCATGTAACTCGCATGCGCACCTTCATCAAGACCAAGAGGGAAGGATCCAATATAGCTGAACACTAGGGGGACTCTATTGAGTAAATAGTGTATAGACATCGTAAAGTGAAACCCTCCAGAACAATACAAGGGAACAATTATATCTTAACTGATGTCAATAATGAAAAAATAATAAAATGAATATTAACTAAAAAGTGAAAAATAATGATAATAATAATAAAGATAATAAAAAACAAAAATTAAATAATAATCACAAGTGTAAATATATATAACTAAATATATATGTGACATAAATGAATTAATAATAAATTATTATATTTAATATAAACATTCAATGATAACTACATTCCGACACCTATTCAATATTAATAAAACAAAAACAATCAAAAATAAGTGATAATAATATACAATAATATATAAGCGCCAATAAACAGTGAAATGCGAATTATAAATGAAAAATATATATAGTGAACATTAAAATTAATAATTGTTTTCCAAAAACATCTTCAGGAGGTAATTCTTCACAATACGATGACGTCTCCTTCAAAAGTCTCCATCAATCAAGCTACTTCACCTCCATCGATTGAAAACAAGGAACTCCGGACCAGGTACAGGTAAGTGATGGCGTAACCATATAATGAAATCTAAGGTTAAAATTGATATAATTACAATCAAAATCAGACACAATAAAATACGGAAAAACCCCCCACCCTAAAAAAGACTCTAAAGCTATCAAAGAAAAGCGCTAAACCCAAAACTCTCATTAAGACCTTGTGGAGTATGGGTGCCAAGGCGAAAAATCCATTGACATTCTTTTTTGGCAACCCTCTTTATGAGGTCGCCACCCCTGGGCCCCAAATCCACTTTATCAATGCCCCTAAAAATCAAACTTCTGGAATTGGATTGATGATACTTCCTAAAATGTCTAGGAAGTGTCTTTAGAGACATGATATCAGTGGTGGTCTTGGCCTTTTCGATGTCAATGCAGTGTTCACGCACCCGAACCCTAAGCGCTCTACTGGTCATCCCACGTATAATTTACCGCAGGGACACTCCGCACAATAATTCACCCCTTTGGATGAACATGTGACATGGGTCCTGATATCAAATTTTCTGGACTTATCGTGATTATAAAAGATGGAAGTTTTCTTCATATTAGCACACCCCTTGCACATTCCACAAGGAAAAAACCCATGTCTTTCAGGGTATTTATTTTGGGTATTTTTCTCCCTCCTTTTAGGATCATAATAACTATGAACCAATAGGTCCTTCAAATTCGGGGCTCTTCTAGCTACAATCAAGGGAGCACTAGGAAGGCATTTTTTCAAAAAAGGATCAGTAAACAGAATATTCCAATGTTTGACAAAGATTTTCCTCAGATCTTGCCACCTGCTATTATAATTAGTGATAAATCTTACCTGATATTCATCCTCACTGGATATCATGAGGGGTTGATTTTTATGCAGTAACTGATCCCTGGATGTATGTTTAGCCCTGATGTATCCTTTTTGAATTGACCTACGGCCATACCCTCTATCTTGAAAACGCTTTTTCAAAATCTGGGATTGTGTCTCAAAAAGAGAATCTTCCGAGCAGATTCTTTTTGCTCTCAAGAATTGACCAATCGGAATTCCCTGTATTGTAGATTTGGGATGTGACGATGTAGCATGCAAGAAAGCGTTGGTGGAAGTGGGTTTACGAAAAATAGTGGTGGACAACCGGCCACTAGGAAGAACAGAAATAGCCAAATCCAAAAAATCTATCTGACGCCCATATTTGAAAGTCAGTTTAATATTCTGATCATTGAGATTTAATCGAGCCATAAACTTCTCAAGGTCAATAATTGGACCCTCCCAGATAAACAATATATCATCTATATATCGGATCCAATTGTGGACCCGATTAATATCTTCAATCTCCTCCTCCTGAAAAATGGACCACTCCCATGCCCCCATAAACAGATTGGCATAGGAGGGGGCACATGATGCCCCCATTGCTGTACCCCTCTGTTGAACAAAATTTGACCATTGAAAATGAAGGCATTATGAGTCAAAATGAATCTCAATATAGTCAAGATGAACACTGCCATCTCCTTACTCAAATTGCTGTGACTTAGGTATCTCTCAACAGCCTTGAGCCCATTTTGATGTTCTATAGACGAGTATAAGGCCTCTACATCGGCCGTGACTAATACCATATCCTCTGTCAATTGTATATTTTCTAAATGGCCCAAAGCTGCTGTAGTATCCTTGATGAAAGATGGTAATTGTACCACCAAAGGTTTGAGAAAGTATTCAACTATATCACATATAATTTCACAAAGTCCCTCATTAGCTGAAATGATAGGTCTCCCTGGAGGATTGAGGGGGTCATTATGCACCTTAGGAATCAAATAGAAGGTGGCTAGTCTGGGGCTTAATTTTTCATAAATCTCGACCAATTTTTTAGGGATGATGTTGTCTTCAGAGGCTTTTAACAAAATGTCTATTAATTCGGCCTTAAATTTTCCCAAAGGGTTAAATGTTAAGGCTTTATATTCTGCCGAATTATTCAAAATTTTGGAGGCTTGTATCTCGTACATGCTGTTCGGCCACACCACTACATTGCCTCCTTTATCAGCCATTTTGAAGACAACATCATCCCAATTTTTAAGTTGTTGTAGGGCCATCCTTTCATCCCTAGTAAGATTATTGTACATTTTATTTTTAGTTTTCCTAAGTGATTCAATATCTGTGGATACCATTTTTGTGAAGGTATCCACAGCCGGTACCAAAGATAATGGAGGGAACTTTTTAGATTTATTAATGATCCCCATAGGAAAATCCCTACTTACTGGAATTTCATTTTCATCCAGCAATGATTCAAGGGCCTCAAGTGCCCGATGTTCCTCCACCGTGGATATGCCGTCATCAAATTCCCCTCTATGATGAAGTCTCTTTAAAATCAATTTTCTCGAGAAGAGATGAAGGTCCTTAATTGTTACAAACGAATCTAATTCGGATGAAGGGGAAAATGTCAAACCTTTTTGCAACACACTCAATTGTGCCATAGTCAGAATGTGTGAAGATAAATTAATTACCTTCACATCATCCTTTTCCAATTTTTTAAAGGATGAATTCTTTTTATGAAATTGCCCAGTTCTAAGGCCATATCTCCCTTCATGAGTCGAACCACCACTTTCACTTAGTGATGAATTAGATACAAGCGAAAAACTGCGGGAAGATTTTCTCTTTGCTGCCTCAGTTTTAATTGCCATCTAAAAATTTTGTTTGATTCAAAATCGGCAATATCCCTTTCATATTTTTTCCTTTTATTGATACAGATGGTATTCTCCCATTTCTCAATATCCTTTTCCAAACTCCCAATCATATCATCAAATTTTTCGCCACTCAGTTCCTGTTTAAGGGTTCTTTGTAGAGTATCAATTTCGATTTCAATTTCCTTAAGTGATAGGCCATTCTTTTCAATAATAATGGCAATAAACTCCATGGAACAAGTGTTTGCCGCTTTTATCCACCTGTTTATAAGACCTTCCTCTCCTAAATCAAAAGTAGGGAAAATGTTGACCCTCAATCCTCTTGGTACTATTTTTTGAGACAAATAATTTTCCAAAGTGACCTTTGTCCACCATATCTTCGTTTTTTTGTGTAGCGCATTTTTGTATTTTTTTAAAATTCTCATGATAGCTATTAGAGGCTGCAATCGGATGTGTACCAGTACCCTTCTGGAATATGTTGGAAGCCTTCGCCTGCCATGAGCTTTCTTTAGCCTTAAAATCCATGATGTGGGTTTCTGTTATAACAACAGCAAAAAATCGATAATAAATCACATAAAATACCCACTGAAAATTAGAGCCCATATAGGGCCATATACCACAGTCAGAATGCAAAACACAGGTAGTGGAAACAAATAACCAATGTATGCCACTAAATGGTACAAATGAACAACCTTTATTGGTACAAAAATATACAATACTAAATCAGCAAAAAGTTTGCTGAAGGCACATGATACACATTAATTAAAATTTGCAACAAGGAAATGAAATAACAAAGAGGGACTATCTACCATAGGAGTATCTCTCAATCAGCAGTGATGTCTAATAATATATCTGAATACAAGACATGTAGATATGCCAGCTATATAGTGATATGACGCATATGTCGCCAATCTAGCAATGCTGGCAACCCTGTTGTGAATGGGTTTGAGATGAGTTCTGAGCAGAGACTCCCTCTGGTGGTTACTAGCGGTGCTGGTCTGTTCAGTGAAGATTGTGAGGAGTGGGAATCAGGTGTTACTGACTGGTCTTATATAAAGGAGTCACTTTCCCATCAGGGTTGCCGGTGATCAATTGTTCTGGTCTGAATCCTTTATTCCAGTTTCCCTTGTAGCCTGCTGTGTCGTGTCTGCATCTCCTGCTAACAGATAAGACATTTTCTTCTTTTGTGTTTGTGCTTTATTTTTGCATTTTGTCCTGCACTTCTGTGGGGCCTTCAGGGTCCCCTCCGGGGGCTTCTGCCCTCTCGGTTTTGTTCAGCCACTTATGTTTGTGCTTTTGCTTTTTCCAGTTTTTTCAGTGGCTGCTGTTTTGATTTTGTTACACCAGAGAACTAATTTAGGTGGTAGAGGTCGTGTGATATCAGGTATTTTTGAAATTAGTAGAGTTGGCGCTTTTCAGGGTTTTCTGGGATTGCAGTAAGTGCCCTTCCTATCCTTTTCTATTTAGTTAGTTTGGGCCCCAGCGTTTGCTCATACTATTTTCTTTCTGTGTCAGTATTTCATCTTGTCTAACCGCCATTACATGTTTGGGGGCTTTCTAGTGTCTTTGGGGTTCTGCTCCGGGGCAGATAGCTTTCCTATATCTATCTTTAGGTGTAGTTAGTTTCTCAGGCTGTGACGAGGCGTCTAGGACCAACGTAGGAACGCTCCACGGCTGCCTCTAGTTGTGGTGGTTAGTCAGGGTACTGCAATCTCATAGATTCCAACTGCTCTGGTGTATTTCCTTTTTTACCTGCACTCCTCAGCTACCGAAACATAACAGTATCACCGGCCACCCTGATGGGAAAGTGACTCCTTTATATAAGACCAGTCAGTAACACCTGATTCCCACTCCTCACAATCTTCACTGAACAGACCAGCACCGCTAGTAACCACCAGAGGGAGTCTCTGCTCAGAACTCATCTCAAACCCATTCACAACAGTAATTCCCTAAAGGTCGCCTTTTTAACTTGTCTGTACCTGAACATGACGCTATGCGGTCTTATATCAAGGAATCATTGGAGAAGGGTCATATCAGACCATCCTCTTCACCCTTAGGTGCCGGTTTTTTCTTTGTGGCCAAAAAAGATGGTTCATTAAGGCCGTGTATTGATTATCGTCTCTTGAACAATATTACTGTTATGTTTCGGTAGCTGAGGAGTGCAGGTAAAAAAGGCAATACACCAGAGCAGTTGGAAACTATGAGATTGCAGTACCCTGACTAACCACCACAACTAGAGGCAGCCATGGAGCGTTCCTACGTTGGTCCTAGACGCCTCGTCACAGCCTGAGAAACTAACTACACCTAAAGATAGATATAGGAAAGCTATCTGCCCCGGAGCAGAACCCCAAAGACACTAGAAAGCCCCCAAACATGTAATGGCGGTTAGACAAGATGAAATACTGACACAGAAAGAAAATAGTATGAGCAAACGCTGGGGCCCAAACTAACTAAATAGAAAAGGATAGGAAGGGCACTTACTGCAATCCCAGAAAACCCTGAAAAGCGCCAACTCTACTAATTTCAAAAATACCTGAGATCACACGACCTCTACCACCTAAATTAGTTCTCTGGTGTAACAAAATCAAAACAGCAGCCACTGAAAAAACTGGAAAAAGCAAAAGCACAAACATAAGTGGCTGAACAAAACCGAGAGGGCAGAAGCCCCCGGAGGGGACCCTGAAGGCCCCACAGAAGTGCAGGACAAAATGCAAAAATAAAGCACAAACACAAAAGAAGAAAATGTCTTATCTGTTAGCAGGAGATGCAGACACGACACAGCAGGCTACAAGGGAAACTGGAATAAAGGATTCAGACCAGAACAATTGATCACCGGCAACCCTGATGGGAAAGTGACTCCTTTATATAAGACCAGTCAGTAACACCTGATTCCCACTCCTCACAATCTTCACTGAACAGACCAGCACCGCTAGTAACCACCAGAAGGAGTCTCTGCTCAGAACTCATCTCAAACCCATTCACAACACAACCCTGTCAGGCTTAATCAGTGTAGAAATGTAGCAGGTTGAAAAAACACACATACCTAGGAAACTGCTGATGTGAACTCCACGGACGTCCCTCTGCCCCGACGCGCGTTTCGCACTGCTTCTTCGGGAGGCGTGTCAGGGCAGAGGGCTATCCGGTATATATATGGTGTCCTAATCAGACAAATGCCAAAACACCTGTTACAAGAGATCGCCAAACTGACACTGATGTGTGCTGCGTCATAATACAGGTCCTTGTCCTTGAGAATTAATGGCGCATGCGCGGTCACATGGTATCCATCAACCAATGGAGGGAGCAAATAGCGGTCATGTGACCCGAATCTGCCAGGTCC
The DNA here is from genome assembly GCA_033576555.1 of Oophaga sylvatica. Lineage (NCBI taxonomy): Eukaryota > Metazoa > Chordata > Amphibia > Anura > Dendrobatidae > Oophaga > Oophaga sylvatica. The sequence continues at coordinate 125,979,176 of JARQOD010000007.1, forward strand.
TTTAACCGGAACAACAACAGACTCGATCACACTGGAGACCGCAATATGAACCCCAGTGGTCCATGTAACTCGCATGCGCATCTTCATCAAGACCAAGAGGGAAGGATCCAATATAGCTGAACACTAGGGGGACTCTATTGAGTAAATAGTGTATAGACATCGTAAAGTGAAACCCTCCAGAACAATACAAGGGAACAATTATATCTTAACTGATGTCAATAATGAAAAAATAATAAAATGAATATTAACTAAAAAGTGAAAAATAATGATAATAATAATAAAGATAATAAAAAACAAAAATATAAATAATAATCACAAGTGTAAATATATATAACTAAATATATATGTGACATAAATGAATTAATAATAAATTATTATATTTAATATAAACATTCAATGATAACTACATTCCGACACCTATTCAATATTAATAAAACAAAAACAATCAAAAATAAGTGATAATAATATACAATAATATATAAGCGCCAATAAACAGTGAAATGCGAATTATAAATGAAAAATATATATAGTGAACATTAAAATTAATAATTGTTTTCCAAAAACATCTTCAGGAGGTAATTCTTCACAATACGATGACGTCTCCTTCAAAAGTCTCCATCAATCAAGCTACTTCACCTCCATCGATTGAAAACAAGGAACTCCGGACCAGGTACAGGTAAGTGATGGCGTAACCATATAATGAAATCTAAGGTTAAAATTGATATAATTACAATCAAAATCAGACACAATAAAATACGGAAAAACCCCCCACCCTAAAAAAGACTCTAAAGCTATCAAAGAAAAGCGCTAAACCCAAAACTCTCATTAAGACCTTGTGGAGTATGGGTGCCAAGGCGAAAAATCCATTGACATATAACAGAAACCCACATCATGGATTTTAAGGCTAAAGAAAGCTCATGGCAGGCGAAGGCTTCCAACATATTCCAGAAGGGTACTGGTACACATCCGATTGCAGCCTCTAATAGCTATCATGAGAATTTTAAAAAATACAAAAATGCGCTACACAAAAAAACGAAGATATGGTGGACAAAGGTCACTTTGGAAAATTATTTGTCTCAAAAAATAGTACCAAGAGGATTGAGGGTCAACATTTTCCCTACTTTGATTTAGGAGAGGAAGGTCTTATAAACAGGTGGATAAAAGCGGCAAACACTTGTTCCATGGAGTTTATTGCCATTATTATTGAAAAGAATGGCCTATCACTTAAGGAAATTGAAATCGAAATTGATACTCTACAAAGAACCCTTAAACAGGAACTGAGTGGCGAAAAATTTGATGATATGATTGGGAGTTTGGAAAAGGATATTGAGAAATGGGAGAATACCATCTGTATCAATAAAAGGAAAAAAATATGAAAGGGATATTGCCGATTTTGAATCAAACAAAATTTTTAGATGGCAATTAAAAACTGAGGCAGCAAAGAGAAAATCTTCCCGCAGTTTTTCGCTTGTATCTAATTCATCACTAAGTGAAAGTGGTGGCTCGACTCATGAAGGGAGATATGGCCTTAGAACTAGGCAATTTCATAAAAAGAATTCATCCTTTAAAAAATTGGAAAAGGATGATGTGAAGGTAATTAATTTATCTTCACACATTCTGACTATGGCACAATTGAGTGTGTTGCAAAAAGGTTTGACATTTTCCCCTTCATCCGAATTAGATTCGTTTGTAACAATTAAGGACCTTCATCTCTTCTCGAGAAAATTGATTTTAAAGAGACTTCATCATAGAGGGGAATTTGATGACGGCATATCCACGGTGGAGGAACATCGGGCACTTGAGGCCCTTGAATCATTGCTGGATGAAAATGAAATTCCAGTAAGTAGGGATTTTCCTATGGGGATCATTAATAAATCTAAAAAGTTCCCTCCATTATCTTTGGTACCGGCTGTGGATACCTTCACAAAAATGGTATCCACAGATATTGAATCACTTAGGAAAACTAAAAATAAAATGTACAATAATCTTACTAGGGATGAAAGGATGGCCCTACAACAACTTAAAAATTGGGATGATGTTGTCTTCAAAATGGCTGATAAAGGAGGCAATGTAGTGGTGTGGCCGAACAGCATGTACGAGATACAAGCCTCCAAAATTTTGAATAATTCGGCAGAATATAAAGCCTTAACATTTAACCCTTTGGGAAAATTTAAGGCCGAATTAATAGACATTTTGTTAAAAGCCTCTGAAGACAACATCATCCCTAAAAAATTGGTCGAGATTTATGAAAAATTAAGCCCCAGACTAGCCACCTTCTATTTGATTCCTAAGGTGCATAAGGACCCCCTCAATCCTCCAGGGAGACCTATCATTTCAGCTAATGAGGGACTTTGTGAAATTATATGTGATATAGTTGAATACTTTCTCAAACCTTTGGTGGTACAATTACCATCTTTCATCAAGGATACTACAGCAGCTTTGGGCCATTTAGAAAATATACAATTGACAGAGGATATGGTATTAGTCACGGCCGATGTAGAGGCCTTATACTAGTCTATAGAACATCAAAATGGGCTCAAGGCTGTTGAGAGATACCTAAGTCACAGCAATTTGAGTAAGGAGATGGCAGTGTTCATCTTGACTATATTGAGATTCATTTTGACTCATAATGCCTTCATTTTCAATGGTCAAATTTTTGTTCAACAGAGGGGTACAGCAATGGGGGCATCATGTGCCCCCTCCTATGCCAATCTGTTTATGGGGGCATGGGAGTGGTCCATTTTTCAGGAGGAGGAGATTGAAGATATTAATCGGGTCCACAATTGGATCCGATATATAGATGATATATTGTTTATCTGGGAGGGTCCAATTGTTGACCTTGAGAAGTTTATGGCTCGATTAAATCTCAATGATCAGAATATTAAACTGACTTTCAAATATGGGCGTCAGATAGATTTTTTGGATTTGGCTATTTCTGTTCTTCCTAGTGGCCGGTTGTCCACCACTATTTTTCGTAAACCCACTTCCACCAACGCTTTCTTGCATGCTACATCGTCACATCCCAAATCTACAATACAGGGAATTCCGATTGGTCAATTCTTGAGAGCAAAAAGAATCTGCTCGGAAGATTCTCTTTTTGAGACACAATCCCAGATTTTGAAAAAGCGTTTTCAAGATAGAGGGTATGGCCGTAGGTCAATTCAAAAAGGATACATCAGGGCTAAACATACATCCAGGGATCAGTTACTGCATAAAAATCAACCCCTCATGATATCCAGTGAGGATGAATATCAGGTAAGATTTATCACTAATTATAATAGCAGGTGGCAAGATCTGAGGAAAATCTTTGTCAAACATTGGAATATTCTGTTTACTGATCCTTTTTTGAAAAAATGCCTTCCTAGTGCTCCCTTGATTGTAGCTAGAAGAGCCCCGAATTTGAAGGACCTATTGGTTCATAGTTATTATGATCCTAAAAGGAGGGAGAAAAATACCCAAAATAAATACCCTGAAAGACATGGGTTTTTTCCTTGTGGAATGTGCAAGGGGTGTGCTAATATGAAGAAAACTTCCATCTTTTATAATCACGATAAGTCCAGAAAATTTGATATCAGGACCCATGTCACATGTTCATCCAAAGGGGTGATTTATTGTGCGGAGTGTCCCTGCGGTAAATTATACGTGGGGATGACCAGTAGAGAGCTTAGGGTTCGGGTGCGTGAACACTGCATTGACATCGAAAAGGCCAAGACCACCACTGATATCATGTCTCTAAAGACACTTCCTAGACATTTTAGGAAGTATCATCAATCCAATTCCAGAAGTTTGATTTTTAGGGGCATTGATAAAGTGGATTTGGGGCCCAGGGGTGGCGACCTCTTAAAGAGGGTTGCCAAAAAAGAATGTCAATGGATTTTTCGCCTTGGCACCCATACTCCACAAGGTCTTAATGAGAGTTTTGGGTTTAGCGCTTTTCTTTGATAGCTTTAGAGTCTTTTTTAGGGTGGGGGGTTTTTCCGTATTTTATTGTGTCTGATTTTGATTGTAATTATATCAATTTTAACCTTAGATTTCATTATATGGTTACGCCATCACTTACCTGTACCTGGTCCGGAGTTCCTTGTTTTCAATCGATGGAGGTGAAGTAGCTTGATTGATGGAGACGTCATCGTATTGTGAAGAATTACCTCCTGAAGATGTTTTTGGAAAACAATTATTAATTTTAATGTTCACTATATATATTTTTCATTTATAATTCGCATTTCACTGTTTATTGGTGCTTATATATTATTGTATATTATTATCACTTATTTTTGATTGTTTTTGTTTTATTAATATTGAATAGGTGTCGGAATGTAGTTATCATTGAATGTTTATATTAAATATAATAATTTATTATTAATTCATTTATGTCACATATATATTTAGTTATATATATTTACACTTGTGATTATTATTTATATTTTTGTTTTTTATTATCTTTATTATTATTATCATTATTTTTCACTTTTTATTTAATATTCATTTTATTATTTTTTCATTATTGACATCAGTTAAGATATAATTGTTCCCTTGTATTGTTCTGGAGGGTTTCACTTTACGATGTCTATACACTATTTACTCAATAGAGTCCCCCTAGTGTTCAGCTATATTGGATCCTTCCCTCTTGGTCTTGATGAAGGTGCGCATGCGAGTTACATGGACCACTGGGGTTCATATTGCGGTCTCCAGTGTGATCGAGTCTGTTGTTGTTCCGGTTAAAGGACCTGGCAGATTCGGGTCACATGACCGCTATTTGCTCCCTCCATTGGTTGATGGATACCATGTGACCGCGCATGCGCCATTAATTCTCAAGGACAAGGACCTGTATTATGACGCAGCACACATCAGTGTCAGTTTGGCGATCTCTTGTAACAGGTGTTTTGGCATTTGTCTGATTAGGACACCATATATATACCGGATAGCCCTCTGCCCTGACACGCCTCCCGAAGAAGCAGTGCGAAACGCGCGTTGGGGCAGAGGGACGTCCGTGGAGTTCACATTAGCAGTTTCCTAGGTATGTGTGTTTTTCAACCTGCTACATTTCTACACTGATTAAGCCTGACAGTGTTGCCAGCATTGCTAGATTGGCGACATATGCGTCATATCACTATATAGCTGGCATATCTACATGTCTTGTATTCAGATATATTATTAGACATCACTGCTGATTGAGAGATACTCCTATGGTAGATAGTCCCTCTTTGTTATTTCATTTGCTTGTTGCAAATTTTAATTAATGTGTATCATGTGCCTTCAGCAAACTTTTTGCTGATTTAGTATTGTATATTTTTGTACCAATAAAAGGTTGTTCATTTGTACCATTTAGTGGCATACATTGGTTATTTGTTTCCACTACCTGTGTTTTGCATTCTGACTGTGGTATATGGCCCTATATGGGCTCTAATTTTCAGTGGGTATTTTATGTGATTTATGTCTCCGTGTGGGCAGTTTTATTGCTGGTATATTGTTTTTGTAGCGCTGTATATATATTGGTATTTTACTAATAGCAATTTGGAATCCCTAGGAAATAATGATATCAAGAAAGAGAAAAATTGCTTCACTTGTGACAAAAATGGAACCGAACATTGACCATCTCATTAGCCAAAAGCAGGCCCATAGTTCCCATTGAAATACCAGTAAGTTTGTTGATTTTTAACTTTACTTGTTCTTTATTTTAAGTATTGTATTTGTTCCTGTTTCTTTTTTTTTTTACTTCAAAATAAGAGTGTAGTATATGGTGTATACAGGGTCATACACATCGTGTGCAGTATATAGAGTGTAGTATATGGTGTATACAGGTCATACACATCGTGTGCGGTATATAGAGTGTAGTATATGGTGTATACAGGTCATACACATCGTGTGCAGTATATAGAGTGTAGTATATGGTGTATACAGGGTCATACACATCGTGTGCGGTATATAGAGTGTAGTATATGGTGTATACAGGGTCATACACATCATGTGCTGTATATAGAGTGTAGTATATGGTGTATACAGGGTCATACACATCGTGTGCAGTATATAGAGTGTAGTATATGGTGTATACAGGGTCATACACATCGTGTGCGGTATATAGAGTGTAGTATATGGTGTATACAGGGTCATACACATCGTGTGCGGTATATAGAGTGTAGTATATGGTGTATACAGGGTCATACACATCGTGTGCGGTATATAGAGTGTAGTATATGGTGTATACAGGTCATACACATCGTGTGCAGTATATAGAGTGTAGTATATGGTGTATACAGGTCATACACATCGTGTGCGGTATATAGAGTGTAGTATATGGTGTATACAGGTCATACACATCGTGTGCAGTATATAGAGTGTAGTATATGGTGTATACAGGGTCATACACATCGTGTGCGGTATATAGAGTGTAGTGTATGGTGTATACAGGGTCATACACATCATGTGCTGTATATAGAGTGTAGTATATGGTGTATACAGGGTCATACACATCGTGTGCAGTATATAGAGTGTAGTATATGGTGTATACAGGGTCATACATATCGTGTGCGGTATATAGAGTGTAGTATATGGTGTATACAGGGTCATACACATCGTGTGCGGTATATAAAGTGTAGTATATGGTGTATACAGGTCATACACATCGTGTGCGGTATATAGAGTGTAGTATATGGTGTATACAGGTCATACACATCGTGTGCGGTATATAGAGTGTAGTATATGGTGTATACAGGGTCATACACATCGTGTGCAGTATATAGAGTGTAGTATATGGTGTATACAGGTCATACACATCGTGTGCGGTATATAAAGTGTAGTATATGGTGTATACAGGTCATACACATCGTGTGCAGTATATAGAGTGTAGTATATGGTGTATACAGGTCATACACATCGTGTGCGGTATATAGAGTGTAGTATATGGTGTATACAGGGTCATACATATCGTGTGCGGTATATAGAGTGTAGTATATGGTGTATACAGGGTCATACACATCGTGTGCGGTATATAGAGTGTATATACACTGCTGTATTATACTTTTCATATACAGGTTATAATGCCTCTTATTCTTTGTATAGAGGTGAGTGTGCCATGTATAATATATGGTATATACAGCGTAGTGTCACATACACTGCTGTATTATACAATATACAACAGTTCTAATGCTCTATACCTAATATGCAGGATAATGTGCAGTGTATATGATGTAACCTGTATAAGATGTGACATTGGCTTGCCACCCCCTAGTTTTGATCCTGGGTACGCCCATGCTCCTGCTGCTGCGCACGGTGCTGCTTCCTTGATATCCTTGTGACTCCCTCCCTCATGTCCAGAGTTAGGAGAAGTCAGGTCGGTGACTAGTTATTAATGCAACTACTTAAGTTACTATATGGGACTTGAAAACATGATCTCCCAACAAGGGAAATACACAGGCCTGTGTAGCGCTGCGGTGATTCCGGATGTGTTCAATGAGCACAACCAGATTCACCGTGTGTTCAGAAGGGGCGGAGCTTTGTACTGATTTTACAATGGTGGGGGGCGCCGTTTTGCAGTTCGCCTCAGGCAGCAGAGAGGCTAGGTTCAACCCTGGCTACGAGGGACCAGATTTGGAGGAAAATTTTGTAAGGGCAAAAAGGGAATAGTTAGATAAGTGAGGTGATAGGTCAGTCTAAAGAAATGCGTTTTTAGGGCACGCTTGAAACTATGGGTATTGGGAATTAATTGAATTTTACAGGGTTGTGTATTACAGAGAATTGGCGCAACACGTGAGAAGTCTTGGAGATGGGAGTGGGACATTAGGGTTATTGAGAATGTTAGTCTTAGGTCATTAGTGCATCGGAGGTTATGAGTAGGGTTATGGATAGAGATGATGAAGTAGATGTAGGGTGGTGCAGAACCGTGGAGCGCTTTGTGGGTGAGAGTGATAAGTTTATATTGGACTCTGTAGAAGGTGGGCAACCTGTGCAACGACTGGCACAGGATAGAGGTATCGATGTACCAGTTGGACTGGAATATGATCCTGACTGCTGCATTCAGGACGGATTAGAGAGGGGCGAGTTTAGTAAGAGGGAGGCAGATTAGTAGAGCGTTGCAATAGGCCAAAAGAAAATGAATAAGGCCTCTTTCACACTTCAGTAAATAAATGAAAAGAAAAGAAAAAAGAAAAAAGAAAAAAGTTCAGATACCTACCCGACTGCTGATAGGTAGATTTTTGCTCTTAATGTAAGATATATAGACTGTATGTCTATGGGGAGAAGAAATTGAAGAACTTAAATGTATAGGAGGTGCCCACGCAGAATATAGGTGTATAGATCAATCAAATATATGTTACCTTAGTGGAGAGAATCATAAAGATGGATTTGTCTATAAAGCGGACGAGTTAATATAGGACCTGGGGAAAGATTGCCATGTGTATATAACCATGATGATGGTTTAATAATCTATATCTATATTTGTAATAAAGTATACCTGAAGGTCCAAGGAAAAAAGATTTATGATGCTCCACAAGGATTCCTAGTGTCTTGATTAGATATCTGTGGAGATACAGAGAATGTATGGGAATGACCTCATGGGTTATATTGTCCCGTTCATGAAAGAGTTGCTACACCTTATTTATATATATAGATGAAGTCACAATGGAGTAGTGGTGTTTCATATTACTCCCCTTCCCCTTTCTGGAAGTGATACCCTGCATTATGTATTGCCAGTAAAGGACGCTTAAAAGGCAGTGAACAAATAAATAAATGACAGGGGTGTTCAAGGTTACTTACATGTAGGTAGCGCCGTCCTCTCCAACACTGACGCGGTATCCGCCGCTTGTCAGCTGGAGTGGTCGCTTACCTGCATGTTTAAATAAGGAAAAGGCGGGCCTTCGTGATGTGTCAGTGAGACGCGTCACCGGAAGTGCGTCGCCGGAAGTGACCTGAGATGGGACTAAGTGATGTGTCAGTGAGACGCGTCACCGGAAGTGACGTTGGGTGGAGCGCGTCACCGGATGTGACCTATGCGGTTCACAGTTGTCGGCGCTTGCGTTTCACCACTGTGTGGTGTAAGGTCTCGCTGAAAGATAAGATGTTTAGGGGGGGGGGATGAACCGAGCAAAGTCCTGAATACTTGCAGTGTTTGTAAATTGGGGAGAGCAAAAAGTAAAGAAGGAAAGAAAAAATAAGTGTTCAATATAAACTAGTTTATTACGGTATATAGAGGTAAATAGAATGCGATTCATGACAGTGGAGATATCGGGGGCAAGGATTGCAGTCGGGTAGGGAGAGTCCAAGGGTGAGGGTCAAGACATTTCAATATAATCGACTCTGTAATAAAGAGAAAACAGAGTTAGAATGTTCATAATATATCCTATATATGATAATTCCTTCTATATCATATTTTAAATGAGTAAATACACAGTCAAACAAGAACCAGACTTAATAAGGTAGTTGTTCAGAGATATATAGGCAATTTCAGGGGGACATCAATACAATGGATAATCATAACATTTAGAGTATTATAATATAGTAAATGTGGGAGTTCAGTTCCGTTAGGGATACAGGACTCCCAACGATGCATAAAATACATAAGATAATCAGATGGATCAAATGGCAAGCAGAATACCTGTAAAATGTGATTTAGATGAAGGAAAAAAGATCATAGTCCCTGTTAAGGCCCTTAGGTGATAGGGTCTGGAGTTCGTGTATCCAGTACGCCTCCCGTTTTTTGAGAAGGCGTATACGATCACCACCTCGTCTGGGTGTAGGGACATGTTCGATGACCTGAAATCTCAGTTGTGATATTTGATGACCTTTTGTAATAAAGTGGTAGGGTATGGGAAGTAATAGGTTCTTGCATCTGATTGTGGACTTATGCTTTGAAATCCTGTCTTTTATCACTTGTGTCGTCTCTCCCACATACAGGAGACCGCATGGACATTTAATGAGGTAAATGACATAGGATGAATTACAAGTAGAGTAGCACTTTATGTTGTATTTTTTGCCGGACTGGGGGTGATGTATAAGGTCACCTCTAAGCACATTATTACACTGGTTGCAGTGTAGACATGGGAAAGTTCCCATTTTGGGATTGGATAGAAATCTCTGTGTATGTGTTTGAGTATGACCACCAATGTCAGCTCTGACTAGGTCGTCCCGGAGGTTTGGTGCTCTTTTGTAGCAAGGTAGGAAGGGGTTCCTGAATTCTGGTACCTCCGGATGTGCTTTGCTGAGTAATCCCCAATGTTGTCTGATTGTTTTATGTAGTATTTGGACATAGGGATGATAGGTATGGACAAAGGGGATTCTGTCCCCAATCGGGGATCTAGGTCCTACTATCGGTGTGACTGCCTCCGTGAGAAGACCGGTCTTCTCACGGAGGCAGTCACACCGATAGTAGGACCTAGATCCCCGATTGGGGACAGAATCCCCTTTGTCCATACCTATCATCCCTATGTCCAAATACTACATAAAACAATCAGACAACATTGGGGATTACTCAGCAAAGCACATCCGGAGGTACCAGAATTCAGGAACCCCTTCCTACCTTTCTACAAAAGAGCACCAAACCTCCGGGACGACCTAGTCAGAGCTGACATTGGTGGTCATACTCAAACACATACACAGAGATTTCTATCCAATCCCAAAATGGGAACTTTCCCATGTCTACACTGCAACCAGTGTAATAATGTGCTTAGAGGTGACCTTATACATCACCCCCAGTCCGGCAAAAAATACAACATAAAGTGCTACTCTACTTGTAATTCATCCTATGTCATTTACCTCATTAAATGTCCATGCGGTCTCCTGTATGTGGGAGAGACGACACAAGCGATAAAAGACAGGATTTCAAAGCATAAGTCCACAATCAGATGCAAGAACCTATTACTTCCCATACCCTACCACTTTATTACAAAAGGTCATCAAATATCACAACTGAGATTTCAGGTCATCGAACATGTCCCTACACCCAGACGAGGTGGTGATCGTATACGCCTTCTCAAAAAACGGGAGGCGTACTGGATACACGAACTCCAGACCCTATCACCTAAGGGCCTTAACAGGGACTATGATCTTTTTTCCTTCATCTAAATCACATTTTACAGGTATTCTGCTTGCCATTTGATCCATCTGATTATCTTATGTATTTTATGCATCGTTGGGAGTCCTGTATCCCTAACGGAACTGAACTCCCACATTTACTATATTATAATACTCTAAATGTTATGATTATCCATTGTATTGATGTCCCCCTGAAATTGCCTATATATCTCTGAACAACTACCTTATTAAGTCTGGTTCTTGTTTGACTGTGTATTTACTCATTTAAAATATGATATAGAAGGAATTATCATATATAGGATATATTATGAACATTCTAACTCTGTTTTCTCTTTATTACAGAGTCGATTATATTGAAATGTCTTGACCCTCACCCTTGGACTCTCCCTACCCGACTGCAATCCTTGCCCCCGATATCTCCACTGTCATGAATCGCATTCTATTTACCTCTATATACCGTAATAAACTAGTTTATATTGAACACTTATTTTTTCTTTCCTTCTTTACTTTTTGCTCTCCCCAATTTACAAACACTGCAAGTATTCAGGACTTTGCTCGGTTCATCCCCCCCCCCTAAACATCTTATCTTTCAGCGAGACCTTACACCACACAGTGGTGAAACGCAAGCGCCGACAACTGTGAACCGCATAGGTCACATCCGGTGACGCGCTCCACCCAACGTCACTTCCGGTGACGCGTCTCACTGACACATCACTTAGTCCCATCTCAGGTCACTTCCGGCGACGCACTTCCGGTGACGCGTCTCACTGACACATCACGAAGGCCCGCCTTTTCCTTATTTAAACATGCAGGTAAGCGACCACTCCAGCTGACAAGCGGCGGATACCGCGTCAGTGTTGGAGAGGACGGCGCTACCTACATGTAAGTAACCTTGAACACCCCTGTCATTTATTTATTTGTTCACTGCCTTTTAAGCGTCCTTTACTGGCAATACATAATGCAGGGTATCACTTCCAGAAAGGGGAAGGGGAGTAATATGAAACACCACTACTCCATTGTGACTTCATCTATATATATAAATAAGGTGTAGCAACTCTTTCATGAACGGGACAATATAACCCATGAGGTCATTCCCATACATTCTCTGTATCTCCACAGATATCTAATCAAGACACTAGGAATCCTTGTGGAGCATCATAAATCTTTTTTCCTTGGACCTTCAGGTATACTTTATTACAAATATAGATATAGATTATTAAACCATCATCATGGTTATATACACATGGCAATCTTTCCCCAGGTCCTATATTAACTCGTCCGCTTTATAGACAAATCCATCTTTATGATTCTCTCCACTAAGGTAACATATATTTGATTGATCTATACACCTATATTCTGCGTGGGCACCTCCTATACATTTAAGTTCTTCAATTTCTTCTCCCCATAGACATACAGTCTATATATCTTACATTAAGAGCAAAAATCTACCTATCAGCAGTCGGGTAGGTATCTGAACTTTTTTCTTTTTTCTTTTTTCTTTTCTTTTCATTTATTTACTTTATGCCTCATGTCTATTCCTAAAATTGGTTAAAAAACCGTGGGGTCTCTATCTGGTACCTATGGTAACCTTCTTTCACCCCTCCCCCCCTTTTTTTCGTCATTTATTATTTATTATTTATTATTTGTTATTTTCATTTTGTTCTATATTGCCGTCAGATTGATGAAGGTCCATGTTGGACCGAAACGTTTCCATCTTGTACCCACGTGTACTGTGACTGCAATAAAACTGGATATACCAATATTACAAAGTTGAGTGCCAAGTTTTCTATTCACTATATTGGGCTAATCACCTACTTGTGCACCACCACAGTTGTGCGACGATATATTTTCTCTTTCACACTTCAGTCGTGCGACGTCAGTCAAAATCCGTCAAAATGTGAAAAAAACGGATCCGCCAATTTTTTTTGGCGGATCCGTTTTTTTCCCATAGACTTGCATTAGTGACGGATTTTGACGGATGGTCGTCCGTTAGGTCCGTTTTTCGCCTCTATTGAAAACCATAGTAAAATGCACAAAACAGTGTCCGGGGTGTCTCTCTCTCTCTCTCTCTCTCTCTCTCTCTCTCTCTCTCTCTCTCTCTCTCTCTCTCTCGTTGTTGGCAAGTAATAGTAGAACCACATGCGGAAGTGACAATATTGGGTTTTGAAAGCTTATGAGGAGGAGAAACGGGCAACATGGAAGTAGACGAGAACACTGGCTCAAAGCTCAGCGCTTCACACTAGAAAGTGCATGACTACTGAGCAAGCATGGGAAAGAGTCCACTTACAGAAACCTAAAGGAAGAAGAGTAAAACTGCAGATTACAGAATTTTTAGCTGTGCTACATCTAGTATTAATCCACAGCGGCATAAGGCATTTTATTATTTTAACAATGGGTAGACTTTAGGAAACTCATATTTGCTTCACATGTATGAAAAGTAAGAATATCAGGAAACACTTTAAAATTAATACACCAATAAACAAAATATGAGATAGATTGTCTTGTTAAAGTTCAAAATCCCAACTAAATGTCGGAAATGAGAACCATGGTAGTAGTTCTTGCTTTTTCGGATGACCGCCCCCAAGCAATCATAAAGATGATTTTTATCTCTTTGTTAATGCTATATGAACTAGTCATCCAACCATTATCTGTAGGAATACAGAATAAGGAGCACCGAGGAGAGGAAATTGCAGAATATGACAATCCTAAGACAGGTTGACTTCAACTTCTCCAGGGATTCCAGATGTATAATATATATTTATAGAATTGTATGAAATTCCTAGGCACTTCCCCACTGTTTGTGGCCTCATGGGAAAATACATTATATACACAATATTATATATAAAGTGCCCCTGTCATTTTAGGTATTGTGTGTACATGAGAAATAAAGCTATTTATGGCCATTACAGGTGCATTGTATACTAATTTTCTCCTGTGTATCTCTAATCTTCAGTTGTCTCTGAGCTAGTAGGCATAAACTTGCTGCTATAATGTCTCTTATACACAGGGTACAAAGATATGAAAAATTCCCGCTAAGCTGTCTCTAAAAAATACTGATGTATGAAAAAAGCCTTATGTGTAGCAAGGTGAGCTATATTTCTGAGTGAATTATTAGTTTAGGAGATGAGGGGGAAGAACTGGCTCATAAATGGAGAAAACTTCACATTTCTCCATAGCAGCTGTAAGTGAGGAGGTCAGGGATGGTCTTGGTCAATGGGGTAGGGTGACATCAGAGGTAAGTTGACAATTCATTATTGAATTATGGTTTAGTTCCTGATGGGACAGTTCCTGTTGAACAGGTGAAAATTGGAGAACGGACAGCACCGTGACATTTGGGCAGTGCGGGCAGTTCGGTGGCTCAGTGGTTAGCACTGCAACCAAGCCAACCAAGGACAACATCTGTAAGGAGTTTGTATGTTCTCCCCGTGTTTGTGTGGGTTTCCTCTGGGTTCTCCAGTTTTCTCCCACATTCCAAAGACATCCTGATAGGGAATATAGATTGTGAGCCCCAATGGGGACAGTGCCGATAATGTCTGTAAAGCACTTTGGAATTAATGGCGCTATAATAAATGAGTAAAACAAATAAATAAAAATTTGCCAACCCGGAGTTGGAGCAGTGTGGCTGGGGAGTATTTATTCTGGTGCTGTTCATTGTTGTTGGGCTATCCAGGATATCCTCAGAGAAATAAAGCATTTTTAGTTGTTTTTATGTTTTTTTTTTTAAATATATGTTGTAATCAGTGAAGGCTGCTGTGGCCATATATTTTCACATCACTCAGTATTATGTCTTTTTTGTTAAAGCTGTAGACAGGGTTATCACAGTTTTTTTCAAACCAACAAACTATAAATTCCGGTTGATCCCAAAGGGGATCTCCTTGATGCCTGGCCCCAGTGCCTTATTAAAAAAAGGGAAAAGTAGGTTGTAAAGATCACTGGGGACCGGTATTGATGTGAGATCCACTTATCACTCCGAAAGCTGCATCGGGTAAAGCAGGTTGTCCTGATAGCACCATACCTTTATCATTTAGCATACAGAATATGAATATGGATTTGCTTCCCTTCCTCACCATTTTACTTGCTACTGAAACTAGCGGTAAGGCTCTATAGGTCCTTGTACAACAATAAAAATGATACCTGTCTTGTAGTAATCCGATGTGCCAGTGCTGAGAAATGAAGCTTTGAAGCGACAGGCAAATTACCCTGGAAGTGCAGCGTAGGCATGTCTACAATGCTCATTGGCATGTCCTCCAAAGAACTACCAGACTAATTTGCTTGTGACTTCAAATCTTGAATTCTCAATGCTGGCATATCCCATTACTACAAAAAGTATCATCTTTACTGTTGTACTGGGACCTATATAGCCCACACCATTAATTTCAGTCGGAATAAAACGTCCAGCAGCTCTCCTTTAAATCCAATCCAGAATATAGTGGTGGCAAGAAGTTCATAGTAATTATAGAGCCTCTTGTCTTGACAAATTAGGACATTGTAAGCTACTCAGAACAACCAGTGAATATATTAACTAAGGGTTTTCTTTTACTGTGTCAGAAGAATACAGATAGGCAATGAAGTTTACGTGGCTCCCCAGGAAATTATTATTTACGGCCTATCATTAGAATAGTGTCCAAATCAATGCAAAAGTCAGTATCACGCAAAAGTGTTTACAAAGGCAGTTTTTAAAGGGAGTCTGTTAGCCCAAACTGACAGTACACTGCGCTCCAAAATATTATTCAAATGCTATTGTAGCGGGGCACAGGGCAGTAGCCTCTCCTGTTACGCCTCTGCGTGCTACTAGAGAGGGTGGGTTCTGGCTGGGTCTTGGTGCTATGAGGGTCTTGCGCCTGTGTAGGCAGCCTGTTGCAGACAGTGTTGGCCACCCAGGAGCCATAGGTTTCAATGTTCAATAAAGGAGACTCTCGTTCTAAAACAAGCATTTTCACACACAGGATTTCCTTCCTGTGGCTACTAGTGATGAGCGAGTATAGTTGTAGCTCGGGTGGTCTCCGAGTATTTTGGCGTGCTCGGAGATTTAGTTTTCATCATCTCAGCTGTATGATTTACGACTGCTAGACAGGCTGATTACATGTGTGGAATGCCTGTTTATTAGGAAATTCCCACATGTATTCACCTTGTCTAGCAGCCGCAAATCATTCAGCTGAGATGACGAAAACTAAATCTCTGAGCACGCCGAAATACTCGGAGATCACCCGAGCAACGATGCTACTCGCCCATCACTAGTGGTTACTCCAGGGTCAGTGAAGCTCCCTGTTTCTTCCTACTTCATCACAGCCTAGCTTGTCACCACAGTCCTGACTCTCTACCTGCTTAGCGGTTCTGCTTCCTATTTCTTCCACCACTGGCGCCCTGGATCTACCGCTAAAGACTGCCACTAGTCCAAGGAACTCAGTCCTGTTTAGGTTTGTTACCTTCAGCGTTTTGTAAGTTCAGGGTTTCTTGTGACACATCGCTCTATCCAAGTACCCCTTTTTCTGTGGCAGGCCACTCTCCTCTTCAGTCAGTTCAAGGTTGTGCTACTCCCTTGTCTCTTAGTCTCCTTTTCTTAGTAGTTCACTCAAACAGCAGCACTGCTCACAGACACTTCCTACTTCAACTTGATCTTATCTATTTACAGGAAACAGTCACTTACCCTAACACTAAGCCTCTCTCACTATGGCTAGTTCCAAACACAAACTCTATCTAAAGCCCGGGTCTCACATAGCGATACACCAGCGATCCTGACAACGATCAGGATCGCTGGTGTATCGCTACATGATCGCTGCTGAGCTGCCAAACAGGCAGCTCAGGGCAGCGATCAGCACAGGGACACTGCGGGTAACATTGCTTAGTTACCCGCAGTGTACCTTGGATACCAGCGCCCTGATGCAGGGAGCTGGTAACCAAGGTACACGTCGAGTTTCCAGGCGCTGCGCGGTGCCTGGAAACCCGACGTGTACCTTGGTTACCAGCTCCCTGCATCAGGGCGCTGGTATCCAAGGTACACAGCGGGTTTCCAGGCACAGCCCCGCGCCTGGCAACCCGCTGTGTACCTTGGTTACCAGCGGATCGCTGGTCTCCCGCCTGTCACACGCAGCGATGCGTGCCTGTCCGCGGGAGACCAGCGATCAAAAAAATGTCCTGACATTTCTGACACGACCAGCGATTCACAGCAGGGGCCTGATCGCTGGTACGTGTCAGAAATAGCGAGATCGCTGCTGAGATCGCTGTTTAGCAGCGATCTCGGTAGCGATCTCGCTATGTGAGACGGGCCCTTTAGCCTAATGTCACTATCTAACTTCAGTCACTATTTTATCTTATCTATCTTATGTCCTAAATCCTCACCTATGTCTTACCTTTTGCTATCATATACTATACACATAGCACATTACATCACAACGCAATATGTACACAAGACGCAGGACACTATTCAGATTACAATACAATGCGATTGGTGTTCTCAAGGGCAGGAATGCAGCAGTCCAGTCCGCACCCGTTACACTATTTTTCTCTTATTTTCCTAAATTGTTAATGCAAATCAGCATAATC
The DNA here is from genome assembly GCA_033576555.1 of Oophaga sylvatica. NCBI lineage: Eukaryota > Metazoa > Chordata > Amphibia > Anura > Dendrobatidae > Oophaga > Oophaga sylvatica. The sequence continues at coordinate 125,996,744 of JARQOD010000007.1, forward strand.
AGTATAATGTTCAAATGATCAACCATTTGAGTATAAATCACATTTTATTGGACAATGATAACAGTATATTTTTAAAACTAAAAAAAAATCAAAATGCACAGTTCCAAATTATTATGCGCAACAGAGTTTTCTAACATTTTATAGATTTTAAAGAACTGAAAATGGTCATTTATTGAATTTGCACAATTAAGAGGTCACATTTACTGAAATCATAAGCTTTTTCAATCAAACACATCTTAACAGGCCACGTTACATGTTAATATAGGACCCCGTCTTTGGAATCACCTTCACAACTCTTATATCCAGTGTCTAATATTGTGGGATGTACTTCTTAAGTAGTTTTCCTTTAATTGGGCTCACCTGGCAAGCTAATTATCACAAATGTTTGGGATTCATTCCAGTGATCCAAAGAGCCGTGAGACACAATAACATCCAGGAGTTTATTTGAAAAAAAAAAACAAAAATTACATCTTATGACACTTAAATCCAATTTACATAATAATTTGGAACACAGTGTGTGCAAAAAAAAGGAAGGCACAAAATCTTGATGACAAAAAAAAACAATCTGTGTGCATGAGAGTCCTGAAATCTCATAGGCATTGCTGCTACTGTGAAAGGCAACTGAAAATTTGAATTAAAAAAAGCATGAAAACAAGCTGCAAAAACACCCAGTGTGAACTTACCCTTACTGTTTGTTCAAAAATGGTAGTTGAAAAAATACTAAAATGTAAATATATGCAATAAAAAAGTCAATAAAATAAGTACAATGGATGCAAATGACTTGACTTTCTATCACTCCAAGTTATTGTGAAAAATAGCAAGAACTTTATGCTCTCTCTATGCCACCGGGAATAATAGAAATGTGCAAGGGGCATGCCAGAATTCTCCTTAAGGCCTGTTTCACACATCCGGCGGGCGCCTAAACGGCGCCCCCGGCATTTAGCCGCAGCGCCGCATGCGGTATTTTCTCTGAACAACGGATGTGCCGCATCTGGTTTTTCGCCGCATCCGGTTCACGAATGCGGCAAAAAACCGCATACGTCTCATCCGGTGTATCCGGTTGGCATCCGTTGACGCCGTAATGCGCCGGATCCGGCTTTTAAGCACGCCCATTTTGGGGCCCTTTTTGGGGTTCCAAATATGATTGGCTACTGTAATCCTATATATACACTGCTCCTACATCCCTTCTTTGACAGGTTGTAGAGGAGAAAGTGCAGTTTGGAGAGAAGAGCAAGTAGCAAGTGATTGGCGAACATGGAACCCATTATCGGCAATATCTTCAGGAATCTTGTTGATTTT
>JARQOD010000007.1:125998142-126120972 GCA_033576555.1 Oophaga sylvatica
AAAAAAAAAGCCCCGTGACACGGACCCTCACCTCTTGGACAACTGTTGTACCTCCTTGTCCTGAGCGTTAGTACGGTTTTCCAAGACCTCGCTCTCCTTTGTGGCCATCTGCATAGCACTTCCCCTGCTGGACTTCTTCTCCCGTAGATTTCTGGAGCTGGACACCCATTCTCCTCCTGTATCTTGAGTTTAAACGGAGAATTTCCCATTCATGTATAGTGTACAGTTCCTATAGCGTCTTGTGCTTGGGTGCGAGAAAACCCCATGAGACATAGGTTGATATGAAATGACTTGTATTACTTCATACAAGCATGCAGAAAAGGTCACACAGTTTGCAGGAACAGAGGCAGGAGAACACAGCAGGCCAGAGTAACTTCAAGCTCTACAATAACTCTCCAAGCAGGTTCAGGATCTCTTCCTGTACCGTAATTCCTCTGCAAACATGGATTCACCAGACAGCAGGTTTCCAAAGTCCAAAAGTGTTCCAAAGTTCCTCAGTAGGAAATACGGAGTCCAAAATCCTGGGTTTTCCAGGAATCAGGTCACAGGCTGACTGAGGCTTGATTCAGGAGCACTGATTGTTCAGCTGAGGCTGCTTAAGAAGCAAGAGGGAGAGAATCAGGGCGGGAACATGAAAACTGGAAACTCCATATTAACTGAGGGCAAGAGCTGCAGAAAGACAGAAAGCAAAATGGCCGACGGAAAACTGAGTTTCAAGGAACATGTCAAAAGAGACAAAGAACCTTACATTACTCCCCCCTTAAGGACAACCTCCGGTTCACCTCAGACCAGGCTTGTCAGGGTACCTCTGATGAAACTGGCGGAGCAGGCGAGGAGCATTTACATTATTGACTGGTTCCCATGAGTTGTCCTCCACTGGGTAGCCCTGCCATTTAATCAAATATTGCAACTGATTTCTGTACAACCTGGAATCTAGAATCCTTTCCACCATAAATTCTTCCTGACCATCGACCAGCACTGGGTCAGGGCAAGGAGAAGAGGGTCCAGGAAACGTATTGGGTGTTGCAGCCTTTAGTAGGGATACATGAAAGACAGGGTGGATTCTCGTAGTTCTGGGCAGTTGAAGACGACAAGCAACAGCACTTATAATCTTACTGATCTTATAAGGTCCAATGTACTTATGTCCCAATTTAGACGATGGAATCTTTATTTTAAGATTTCTGGTTGACAGCCAGACCAAATCTCCTACCTTGAAAGCTGGTGCAGGTTTACGAAATTTATCTGCTGCTTTCTTGTACCTTTCCTGAGCCAATTGTAGATTTTCCTTTAGAAGATCCATATTCTTTTGTAAAGAAGTGATTCTTTCAGCCACTGCCGGCAAGGGCGTATCTATGGGAAATCGAGGAAGAATGTTAGGATGATAACCTAGATTGGAGTAAAAAGGAGACTGCTTAGTGGAGGCGCTCTGAGAGTTATTATAAGAGAACTCAGCCAGTGGAAGTAGATCCACCCAATCATCTTGTAGGTGGCAGATAAAGCAGCGGAGATACTGCTCCAGGGTCTGATTGGTTCGTTCTGTCTGTCCATTAGTCTGGGGATGAAAAGCAGAAGAAAGGTTTACTTTAATGTCCAATGTGGCACAGAAATTTTGCCAAAACCTTGAAGTGAATTGCACCCCTCGATCCGAAATGACCTCATCCGGTACTCCATGTAAGCGAAACACATTCTTAATTATCAAGTCTGATGTCTGTTTTGCAGTGGGTAAGCCGACACAAGGGATAAAATGAGCTGCCTTTGTTAGACGATCAACCACCACTAGAATGGTGTTCTTCCTTTGAGAGGTTGGTAACTCCACAATGAAGTCCATAGAAATGGATCCCCACAGGCGGGACGGGATGGGAAGAGGTTGTAACAGACCAGTTGGTGAGGAGCGAGGTGTTTTGCATCTTGCACAGACTTCACATGAAGTGACATAGTTTAAAACATCTTTCCTGTAAGTGGGCCACCAAAAGAAATGAGAAAGAAATTCTTGTGTCTTTAGAATTCCCCTATGCCCGGCTATCTTGGAATCGTGGATGAGTTGCAATACTCTCAATCTGACTGTTTCAGGTATATACAGACGTTGTCCCTGAATCCACACACCATTCTTAAAGACAAGACTTACGTCCCTTGGGGGTTGAGCCAACAAAGAATCCGCATGGTATGCTTCCTTGATGTCCTTAAGTAGGTCTTGATTATAAATCACTCCCAGGAATCTAGAGTCAGGAAGAATAGTCTTAGGAGGAGTTAGTGGACGTGTCTCTGCTGAATGAATTCTAGAGAGTGCATCAGCCTTTCCATTGCGCGATCCTGGTCTATAAGAAATTACAAAATTAAATTGGTTTAGGAAAAGATTCCAGCGAGCCTGGCGAGGAGTCAGGCACTTAGCCGACCTGATAAATTCAAGGTTACGATGGTCTGTCAGGACGACTATTTGCTGTGCAGCACCCTGAAGAAGGTGTCTCCATTCCTTGAAGGCGGCAATAATGGCCAACAATTCTCTATTGCCCACATCGTAGTTCCTCTCAGCCGAAGACAACTGCTGGGAAAAGAAGGCACAGGGATGCAAGACATTTTTCTCACCTGTTCTCTGAGAGAGTATAGCTCCAACGGCACAGTCTGAAGCATCCACCTCTATTATGAAGGCAAGCTCGGGGTTGGGATATACTAAGATAGGTGCGGTGGTAAATTTATCCTTTAAACAGGAAAATGCTTCCTGAGCTTGCGGGGTCCAGGAGAACCTAGACTGTTTCCGGGTAAGTTGGGTGATAGGTGACACTACCTCAGAGAAATTCCTAATGAAACGTCTATAGAAGTTGGCAAACCCGATGAAGCGCTGCACCTCCTTCACATTTCTAGGAATTGGCCAATCCTTGATGGCTTGGGTCTTGCTTCCATCCATACTAATCCCTTGCGTAGATAGTACATACCCCAGAAATTGAATTTCGGTCCTATGGAATTCACACTTTTCAAGTTTGATGTAGAGATGGTTTTGTCTTAGGTGTTCTAAGACCATTCTCACATGTCCATGATGTTCCTCTGTGGAGTTAGAAAAAATTAGAATATCATCCAGATAAATCACCACAAATGTATCTAGGAGATCCCTGAAGATGTCATTCACCAAGTGTTGGAAAGTGGCTGGGGCGGTACTCAGACCAAAAGGCATAACTAGATATTCGAAGTGTCCATAGCGTGACCTGAATGCAGTCTTCCATTCATCCCCAGGTCTAATACGGACCAAGTTATAGGCCCCACGGAGATCCAGTTTAGAGAAAATTTTGGCGTGCCGCACTCTCTCCAACAACTCAGGGATTAAAGGCAATGGATAACGGTTTCTAATAGTAACCTTATTGAGTTCCCTATAGTCTATGCAGGGTCTCAGAGATCCATCTTTCTTCTTCACAAAGAAGATGGGTGCACCTGCGGGAGATGAAGAGGGCGTATGAAGCCTTTGGCTAGATTTTCATCTATGTAGTCCTTCAAAGCTTTTAGCTCGGGCCCCGCTAGGGGGTAGATCTTACCAAAAGGTATCTCGGCTCCAGGCAATAATTCGATTGGACAATCATATGGACGGTGAGGAGGAAGCTGATCAGCGTTCTTCTTGTCACATAAATCCACATAGTCCTGGTATACAGCTGGTAGTTCAGGGACTGACATGGTTCCTTTAGGAACAGAGCAAGCTGAAACTCCTTGACTCATCTGTTTCTCCGGAAAGTGTAATTCCTTGGTCTCCCAGTTAATCGTAGGATTCTGCGCCTGCAGCCATGGTAGCCCTAGAATAATGGGAAAGTGGGGAGAAGAGATAAGCATAAAAGACATTTTCTCCTGATGATCTTTACCCATAATGACCCTCAAAGGCTCTGTTTCCTGATCCACTGGTCCAGAGATCAGCAGGAGCCATCCACAGTCTCCATCTGTACTGGAGTAGCCTTCTTCACTGAACGTATCCCCTGTTTCAGAGCAAAGGAGATATCCATAAAATTTCCACTTGCTCCTGAGTCGATCATAGCAGAGCTAGACACCCAGACTGAGTCCACCCAGAGTTTGATGGAAAGGAAGCAATGAGAATTTTTACAACTCAGCTGGGACACCGCTGAGGAAACTTGAAAAATTGCAGCGTTTATACCGTCATTGTCCCCAGAACTAACAGAGTTTAAGTCCGAAAAATCAAGATCTCTTGCAGCAGATCTCTCTGGAGTCTGAGGCTCGGACATGACAGAGCTCCTCTCGCAACACTCACAGTGAATGACTGCTGCAGTAGTCTTACGAGAACGGCTGGGGCAGTTTATAATGAAGTGCCCTGATTTACCACAGTAAAAACATAGATTTTCCTTTATACGATGTTCTTTGCGTGCATCACTAACCCGTCTTTGTAAAGAGTCCACCTGCATGGGTTCAGGTTCTGGTTCCCTTGTGATCCTACTCAAAGGTTCCTTAGCTGAGGAGGGAGGTAGGAAAAGGTTAGTGCGATTATTTTCGAACCATCTCTCTTGTCTGCGTTCAGTCAGACGAGCATCAATACGGATACAATAGTTAATAAAGTCACCTAACGCAGTGGGAGGGTCGGCACGAGCAAGTTCATCCTTAATCAGTGGAGACAACCCTTTCCGAAAAATAGATTTTTTGGCGGAAGTGTCCCAAGTGGTATCAAGAGCCCATCTCCTGAAATCCAAGGCATATTCGGCTACTGAACGCTTACCTTGGCGCAAAGTTAACATGGCTGCTTCAGCTGTTGCACCTCGATTGGGGTCATCAAACACCTGCCCCATGGCTGAAATAAAAGCATCAAGGTGATTCAAACAATCATCCTCAGTCTCAATCAGAGGGTTTGCCCACATCAAAGCCTTATTGGTAAGCAACATGATTATAGTAAGCACTTTGGATCGTTCAGTGGGAAATTGTGAAGCATGTGCAGAGAAAAATAGATTGCATTGGTTAATAAATCCCCTGAATTTCTCACGTTCACCGCCAAAACGAAAAGGAGGTAACTTGGGGATCCCAGAACTCGGGTTATGGCAGGAGCCTGGACTCGTTCCTCTAGAGCCTCAATCCTGGCTCGTAATTCCTGAGTAGTTTGTCCAAACACTTGCAAATTATGATTAGTGAGGTCCTGTAGGCTTGCAAAACGGGTCTTTATAGTCTGTATATCTGCAAGGATTGTATCAGTCACTCCGCAAAGCTCCTTTATGCGGGCCTCCATCCTCCAGATCTTTTAAGGCAGAAGTGCTGGAAGGAGAAGAGGAAAGGAAAAAAAAAAAAACAATAGTGTTTACCTGTGGTAACACTCCAGAGTAACATTTAAGGGAATGAGCTCACCTGGAATGGTTGTGAGAAGTCACAACCACTGTCATCACAGAAGGTATTAAACGGACATCTGATATCCACAGTCACAGCAGACACGGCTTTCCCAGACCCAGCAGACACTAAACATTGGCTCCTGAATCTTGTCATGTATAGTGTACAGTTCCTATAGCGTCTTGTGCTTGGGTGCGAGGAAAACACATGAGACATAGGTTGATATGAAATGACTTGTATTACTTCATACAAGCATGCAGAAAAGGTCACACAGTTTGCAGGAACAGAGGCAGGAGAACACAGCAGGCCAGAGTAACTTCAAGCTCTACAATAACTCTCCAAGCAGGTTCAGGATCTCTTCTCTGTACCGTAATTCCTCTGCAAACATGGATTCACCAGACAGCAGGTTTCCAAAGTCCAAAAGTGTTCCAAAGTTCCTCAGTAGGAAATAGCTGGAGTCCAAAATCCTAGGTTTCCAGGAATCAGGTCACAGGCTGACTGAGGCTTGATTCAGGAGCACTGATTGTTCAGCTGAGGCTGCTTAAGAAGCAAGAGGGAGAGAATCAGGGCGGGAACATGAAAACTGGAAACTCCATATTAACTGAAGGCAAGAGCTGCAGAAAGACAGAAAGCAAAATGGCCGACGGAAAACTGAGTTTCAAGGAACATGTCAAAAGAGACAAAGAACCTTACACTTCATCTCGCTCCCCTGCCAAGCAGCGACACTCATCCTCCCTCCGGAGAAGCTCCTGCTGGTGCTTCACTTGGGCCTCTCTGAGCTTAGAGACTTCCTTCTCCAGCTCCTCCATTCTGTGCTCAATTATTCTTCTCAGGACCCTTTCTTGCTCAACTGCCTCTTTCACTGTTTCTTTACACAGCTCTATCTCCTGGTCCTGCTCTCTTTTAGCCAGCACCTGTCGCACCATTACTTCTTTAATTACATTTTCAGATGGGCACTCTTGCCCACGCACACTCTGCGTCTCCAGAGTTCCACCTGTTCCTGCATCCGCAGTTTCCACTGTCTCACGACTCCCGGTAACTTCAGAGAGCTCCAGCTCTACCTCCTTATCAAGGACAGTCACCTGACCGGTACCTGACCCTGACTCTTCCTCATCATTTCTCTTCTTAGAGGATGTAGCCTGTCCCACCTTTCCACGGCCCCTGCGGCGAGAGGAAGATCGGCCATTTTTACTTGGCTCCACCTTACTGCACTCGCTTTCCCTTGCGGTCGAGTCACAGTCTGCACAAGAGTCACTCTCGGGGCCCCTCCCGTTACCCTCTAACCGGGTGTCCGTTCCAGAGGTCTTATCTACCACATCGTCATTGGTTCTACTGTCATCCATTTCAGAGGACATCATGTCAGTAAGTCGGGCAGACGCATCCTTTCCTCCTGTGTCACCGTCTGCTATGTCACCGAGTTGGTCAGACCCGTCCACTTTGGGAGGAGTTACTGTGCTAATACACCTCGCCCCAACCGTACAGATCCCTCCATTCAGCGGCTGTATAGGAACTCCCCTGTCCCACAAGTCAGAGAACAATTTAGAGTCCCGGCCTACAACTACTGGACACACCAAATTTGGGACTATAGCGACCTCCTGTTCCCTCATGTCCCAGCCTGCCCCCAAATTTACCCTGGCCACGGGATACTCCTTAGTGTTCTCATGAATGCAGGTGACCCCGACCTTTCTACCGGGTATTTGAGACCCCTTAGGTGCAACTCTGACTAAAGTCACCGGACTCCCCGGGTCGATCAGACCAACCATATCCTCATTATCTATCGGCAGGTCACACCCCCGTAGCCTGGCGCCTGGTGGATATTTCCTAAGGCAGACTGGACACATATAACATATTTGCCCCGGGCAACAGTTGGTCTGCACCTCCCCTTTAACGTTGGGATCCTCCACCCCCTTTTTGCCAACTATCCCCTTTTGGGTTGCCGCCCCCTTTTGGGATTCCGCCCTCTTTTGGCCACCATCCCCTTTTGGGTTGCCACCCACTTTTGGGACTCCGCCCACTTTTGGGCCATCACCCCTCCTTGGGTTATACACCGTGGACTCTGCCACGTCTCTACCAGACCCCAGTTCGCACAAACCCTTATGTCTCTTTGGGCTGGTACTGTTCCTTTAAGAGGTCACCCACTCTGGACCTCTGGTGTCCTTATGGTACCTCACCAGCTCCTGCTGGTACTGCCACCACCCGCCAGCACCTCCGGCTGCCACGCATAAGTCGCTGCTGCCACTGCAGCTCTTGCTGCTGCAGAACCTCTTGCTGTCCTTGCCACTGCTGCAAGTCCCTGCACCGCCGACTTTGTGAACTCGCTGGTCCACAGTCTGCCGCTTGTCCCCTTCGTGACCCCACGAGTCACAGCCAGCCGCTTGTCCCCTTCGTGACCCCACGAGTCACAGCCAGCCGCTTGTCCCCTTCGTGGACTCTGACGAGCCACAGCACACACCTTATATGTGTTCCAGAGAAAAAAAAAACACCAAAAAAAAACAGTTTCTCACTGACCCGTCAGCACACCACAGACTCCTGTCTGTCACACTCTTGGCCACAGAGATTTCCAGACACCTCCCTCTCAGAGGCATCCCACAGAGGGAAAAAAACAGTCTTTCACTGATCTGTCAGTACAACACAGACTCCTGTCTGTTACACTCCCGGCCAGAGATTTGCGGACACCTCCTCTGAGGTATCCTCTCAGCATGCTTTTTCTCCATTTTCAATGACCCCGGTCACCATAACACAGACTCCTGTCTGTCACCACTGTTTAACAGCTTCTTCAGATACCTCATATCAGAGGCACTACATAAACAAAAACACAGTTTATTCGTGACCACTGGTCACACTCACGGTTTTTCACCGACCGTCCGTTCCTCCTCTGGTTCCTGATTCCCAGTCCTGGAACATGTGCTCCTTGGGCCGCTGCCCACATTCTCCACCAATTGTAAGGTTTCACTCACTCGGCTGCTTCAGAGGTAATCAGGACACACTTTTATATCAAAAGTTTCATCAGGTTTATTGCTTCATAAACCTCACAGCAACATATAGTACAGTTCCCCAGTACTTCAGCTCGGTCCTGGAACCTCACTCCTCAGACACAGAGACCTCTCTGTAATGTCCCGCCGGGACACATGGAAGTCTGTCCACACTGGCAGACTCCCACACTCTCACCCAGGTGCCAAACACACTTCTGTTACATAGGTGTAACCCCACCCACAGATGAGGTCAGGATCACATGGTTAGGTCACCTGGTCATGACCTCATCACAGGTCCTTTACCACAACACACCATTACATACAGGTTTTATCCCGGTTATACAGACACATACCCCTTGGGTGGGTTTGTAGGTGACTGGACCCGCCCAGCTCTCCAAGTCACCTGGAAGCCTCCCAATGTATAGCACAACTCAGCAGTAGATCTGCTGAACCAAAACATATCCAGGCTTCCATCACAGGGCCACCCACCTCTGCGATACATACCGTCCATCTATCACATGCCTCCATGCATATCCCGAGGGCCATACACAGTGCCCCCTAGCTGCATCAGGGGTCATTACACCACAGGTTGTAGAGTAGAAATAAAACATGATTTGAATCTTTGCAGATATAAATTAAAGAGATGTATCAAAATGTGTTAATTATGAAATATAATTTCCGTTAGCCATTAAAAGGTATCAACCACTGAGGACTCTCAACTCTAAATAATTATGAAATAGGCACCAATGTCCTAATTGGGGACTGTTTTAGAGCGAATATGAAGGCAACAGCGAGAAGGGGTATCGAATAAATCCTTTGGTGCCAGTTTTATAATTACAGCTTGTTTGATATGAGTAAATTCAATTATTTTTTATTTGCAGAATATTAAAATGACCTTTTATATCTGAACAAAATTTTGTGCTCTTTAATTTCTTATGTATAGCTAATAAGGAACTTAAAGTGAACCTGTCAACATGTTTTTACATATGAAAATAGTGGTATGGCTATATAGGTGCTTGTCACCAGATAATTTTTTTTTTTAGAGATCCGGAGGGTCAGTCATGAAAAATCTAGTGTAGAAACCGTAGTAAAATCAGACTTGACGTGCATTGGGGTTGTCAATGCCCCAATTTTAAAAGCAGTCCAAGTGCACTCACAAGCCCCCAATGCACCTCCTGACTGATTTGCATACGACATAAACTAGATTGAATACCTACAAAAAATATTATATTGCAGGTAAAGTGCCTAAACAGCCACTACTTCCATAAGTAAAATGTGCTGACAGGTTCCCCTTAAAGGGAACCTGTCATGTAAAAAAAATGCAATTAACCTGCAGATATGGGGTTATCCGGCAGGTTAATAGTGTTCTGAAGCTGCCCAGCTTCCACACTGAAAGCACTGCTGTCGGGAGAAAATTAACTTTATTCCTCCCAGCAGCCTTGTGTCTTCAGTCATAGCTGTAATGCTATGACTCTGCCCTCTCTTTCAAACCACATATCCTTGCTTCCTCCTGCTGCCTCAAACTCAAAAATATTTCCCGGATCCGTGCATTCCTCAACCATGAAACCACAAAAACACTAGTGCACGCCCTTATCATCTCCCGCCTTGACTACTGCAACCTCCTACTCTCTGGCCGCCCCTCCAGCACTCTGACACCATTCCAGTCCATCCTACACTCTGCTGCCCGACTAATCCACCTGTCTCCCGGCTATTCCCCAGCCTCCCCCCTATGCCAGGCCCTTCACTGGTTTCCTATTGCCCAGAGGCTCCAGTTCAAAACCCTAACCACGACATACAAAGCCATCCACAACCTGTCTCCTCCATACATCTGTGACATGGTCTCCCGACACCTACCCGCACGCAACCTTCGATCCTCTCAAGATCTACTTCTCTACTCCCCCTCATCTCTTCTTCCCACAACCGAATACAAGACTTATCCCGTGCTTCCCCCATACTCTGAAACTCTCTGCCGCAACACATCAGACTCTCACCAACAACGGAAACCTTCAAGAAGAACCTGAAGACCCACCTGTTCCGACAAGCCTACAACCTGCAATGATCCATAGTCTACTGATCCACCGCACGACCAGCTCTACCCTCTCCTAGTGTATCCTCACCCATCCCTGTAGACTGTGAGCCCTCGTGGGCAGGGTCCTCTCTCCTTCTGTACTTGTGTGTCCCTTGTCTTGCACATATTTATTGTACTTGTCTATATTTCCCCTTTTCACATGTAAAGCGCCATGGAATTAATGGTGCTATATAAATGTATAATAATAATAATGCTGAGCCGGCTGGCTGTCAGTGCCGGGGCACGGCTACAGTTGCCACTTGCAATGTACTGAGCAGTGACTGAAGCCGCACCCCCATTAACTGAAAGCCAAAGGCTGCTGGAAGGAAAAAAGTTAATTTCCTCCTGGCAGCGGCGCTCTCAGTATGGCGGCCAGGCAGCCTCAGAGCTTTATTACCCTGCAGAAAAAGCCCCATAACTGCTGGTTAATAGCATTTTTTTACATGGCAGGTTCCCTTTAATAGGAGCTGGTAAATCTTTATGCCGTTTGCTCCACCTTGTTGTTGCTGCGGACTTGAATAAATTGAATTGAAAAATCATTATCAAATATATGTGATAGAGAGAACCATAACTTATCTCTATATGATTAAATAGACTACAATTTTTTGCTTTTTACTGGAAGGAAACTTGAATGCTGCAGTCATTTAATACCTTTTTTTTAATTAAAAAAATCTAAAACTTTTTTTATTAAACTTCTTAGCAACAGGTGGGCTAACACAAATGCTGATTATATTGTCTTCTTATGATAAGAATTTTACAAAGAGAACAATTATATCAGTATGACAATTTCCATCAAGAGCATACACTTCCAAAATATAGTTTTTTTAATGCAATTACTAAAGCAGCATGAATGGACAGCATTGATGGAGTCATTATAGGGGGTTGATAATAAAAAATGCGGTTTTGTTCTTAGCAATTAGCTGGAGGTTGGCATTTATCAAGGAAAAAATTCTTCCAGCTTGTGTATGTCTCGGCGCTCATCACTCGATTTCCCAGCATGCTTTCTGTTAATTTAATATATTGTTCACATTTTCTTTGCCGCAGATAAAAAAGATCAAAGTGACACAGGACAGAATATGAAATTCAAAGAGTTGAATCTAGGAAGGAATAATATGAGTTGGCTTTACAGGTTACATAATAATATTTCCAGTTCAGATACTTTAGAATATCAAATAATGGAGTGACTTTAGCATAAAAATAAGTGAAGTTTGTTTTTATAGTTCTTTCTTTGTTTTGTAATTCAGCTCTCTCATTTCCTTTGGATGTATGTGATACGTACGAATGCAGGTAGAATGAGACCAGCACTGATTGACCTCTGGGATTGCGTGACATAACAATGTCAAGCTATCCCTGGGAGAGCCAGTGCAGACACCGCTAGAGCAATGCCAGCACCGGAGGTGAGTATAGCTATTATTATTTTACAAAAGCGATACCTGAGATTTGAAAAGGGTCTGTCTGAGTAGTGGAGAACGGCTTTAAAGGTTATCTGTTTTGAAAATAGTATCTGATCTGCCGGCAGGTTGTTAGACATTTTTGTAGGACAATTTTCACTATAGGTTGTATTTTATTTATTGAATTTGGTGTTTGTATGAATGAGTCCAGTAGGAGGTCCTATTCAGTGATTGACAGTCTTCCCTGTTAGAATGTGCATGTAAAGAAAGCTATCAATCACTAGTAGGATCACCCACTGGACTCATGCATATAAATTCCAGAGATCTCAAAGACTAAAATATGTTTATACTGATTTTTTTTTGCAACAAACATATAGGTATATCAATCTGCTGAATGTCTCCTTCTCTATGCCGTGCTGTCTACAGATCAGATTGCATGTACATCGAGACAGGTTCCCTTTAACAAGATGAGTAGTTGGAGAGGTTTTGATGTTGCGGTATTTCTGCACCTATTAGTAAAATTAGATTACTTGCGTATAGTGATGAGCGAGTATACTCGTTGCTTGGGTTTTCCCCGGGTGGTTTCCGAGTATTTGGAAATGCTCGGAGATTTAGTTTCTGTTGCCGCAGCTGCATTATTTATGGGTGCTGCTGGACAGCTTGAACACATGTGAGGAATGCCTGTTTGTTAAGGAATCCCCACATGTATTCAGGCTGTCAAATAGCCGCAAATCATGCAGCTACGGCAACAGAAACTAAATCTCTGAGCACTTCCAAATACTCAGAGACAACCCGAGCTGCTTAAGGAAAACCCGAGCAACGACTATACTCGCTCATCACTACTTGCGTATTTTCACTTCATTTGAGTGCGTTTTTTTTTTCATTTTTGACCTTTTTCTTTTGGTATGTCATGTTTTAAAGTGAATCTGACATCTGGTACATGTTGCTTGTGGATCTGGCAGAATGAATCATGAATGATTTCAGCCAGGTATGTTTGATTCTGAACCGATGCAGTGTTTCAGAGAAAAACATACTTTAATAGCCGCTGGTGACCGAGCTACGCACCAGACTAGATGGATAGCTGGATCTCTGGTGGTTTCTCCCAGCTCGCTTCCCTGGACTGATAAGTTTCTACCTGCATGTACAGGAAAACACTTGTTAGTCCAGGGCAGTGGGCGGGGAGAAACCACTAGGAATCGGCTTCTCTGACTAGTCTGATGCACAGCTCGGTCCGCGGCGGCCACTAAGTTATGTTTTTCTCTGAAATTGTTACGTCTGTGTGAGGCTAAAGGCAAACTTGACACAAGCCAGTCCGTCTGACAGATTACAAAGAAACCCCAACACCCTTTAACCATGGAACAGAGATCTGGTCTTAGGCCGGCGTCACACTCACCGTAGAAAAAAACGGAGCGTATTGTACGGCCGTAATACGCTGAAATGTTGCCGGCACACTAATCCGTATTTCATCCGTTGTCAAGGTGTGTATTCTGTCCCCGGGGCCTGTGGCTGTAAATATGGCTCTGTGAGATGCCGGATCTCTTTCACCTTACTCACAATTGGCGACGATCGCAGATAGCTTAACTCAGCTGCCGGCACACATGTTATGAAGAATCCAGAAGAGACTTTGATTTCTTTAAGAATTCTTGTTGAATGCATACAAACAGCAGCAGGTAAAAAAGACTTTCTTCAGACAGACTGAAAACACATGTGATTCTGATAAAATCAAGATGGAGAATGAAACACAGGAGAAAGAAGAAGGAAATGACATCACACCAGAAGAGGGAGACAGAGAGACAGAAGGGACAAACTTGATGTAAAGGGAGGATTTCAGCTATGCAAACACAGGGACACATAGCAACAGTAAATAATATGAGAGACTGCAATACAGCATGTAAAATACACAGGACAGTCTGTAAAATGTCTCATTCATGGGACATAACACTCCCCGTCTGAAATCTATAGATTTCATAATTTTATGATGTCCACTGGAGATGTCACTGTAGACCTGAAAGACAAAAGGAAAAACAAGCATGCAGGTAATAACAACAACAGTTGAAGTCCAATTGGCATGGTCCAATGTTCAGTTGGAGGCATGAAGTCCTCAACAGCGGAATAGTCCGAGTCCAAACGAAAACCCATCTTCGGATTGGGGAAGCCGCAATGTGCAAACACTTCCACCAACCCAATAATCCGCTGGAGAAAGTTAAAATATTACAATGTTCCAACACAGCTGGAGGAGTATATGGCGGTAGGCTCCCCGCCGTGAGCTGAGTTCAGAGACGAAGCTAAGATCATGTGACTCCTGCTCGAAGGAGCCAGCAGATGATTTGCCTGAAATGTATGTCAGCAGATAGGATGGCTGACCAGCTGAAAGGATGTCCAGGGTAAAGAGAGCTCAGCTTCTGTACCTTTTTGCCGGTTTCTGAAGCGCTGGGAGAGGCTCCTGCAGCTGTAGTCTTCGTAGACACGTCGTAGGAAAGGTAGACTTGTCTCTTGATGACGGTTGAAAGAGTCTTTACAGAACTACGGGGCAGGACTTGTTGTAAGGCCTTTAGAGACTTCTTCGCCGTCTCCCATCTTTGCTGTCTCTGAGATGGTAGCATAGTGTTCCCGTTGATATCCGGAGTAGCAAGCTGTCTCAGTGGTACCCTGCCTAGAACTGCGATGGGTGTCTTAAACCCGAGAGGACCGTCGATGCTGTTTTCAACAGGCGAGGCTCCTCGTTCGATAGCAAGTTCCTTACAGGGTGATGCTTGGGAAGTGAACGTGTCTTGTTCAACATCCGCCAGTGAGCTGAGGCTGAATTGCGTGGGGAAAACGCTGACACCATCGGTCAGAGGTAGGCTGTTGGGAGAGGGGCTCTCACTCTGAGCACTGAAGTCTAGCATGGCTTCGGTTTGACCAGGCTTGTGATGGAGATGGGTATCAAAGGTTGGGAACTTAGCAGTTACTTGCTGTGGATCCCTTGGCAACTTAGTCTTTGCTGGAAGAGAAGGTGAGGGAGCTACCCAGCTGTTATAGTTGTCTTCAGCGGGTTTGATGCTCATGACCCTGATGATCACTTTGTCTCCCTCTGTAGGTAGTGAGTTGTTGTCCTTGGTTGAAGGATCGAATGCTGTTATCTCGAGGTTGTAGTCTCGAGGATAAAGCGGACTTGAAATATCGGATGGTTGCCGTTGACACGTAGTGTCGTTTGACTTCTCCTTCATCCATTGGTGACGTGAGTATGACAGGGAGGACAAGTCATTGTCATCTGATGTGATAACGGTTTTGTAAGAGGAGATGTCCTTCTGATTCTTTGCATGGTCACCACAGACGTTGCCAATGATGACCCAGCCCAGCTCGAGGCACTGGGCATATGGTTCATTGAGTAGTCCGTGGATTTGTTGACGCATCTTGTGCAGTCGTATAATGTCTCTGCCGAGGAGAATTAGGATGTCTGCCTTATCATCCAGGGGTGGCATCTCTTTGGCTATCATTCTGAGATGAGGATGCTGAAGAGCGACTTCTGGTGTTGGGATTTCTTCCCTATTGAATGGTATTTGGTTACACTCTACAAGCGTGGGTAGTGGTATCTCCGTGGCGCCTTTCTCAAGAGAAGTTATTATGAGGCCACTGGCCCTTCTTCCAGAGGTTTGTAAAACGCCGCTGCAGGTGCCCAAGGTGTAGGGATAGAAGTCTCCTTTTAAATCAAACAAGTCAAAGAGTTCTGACCTGGCTAATGATTTGTTGCTCTGGTCATCCAGGCTAACGTACACCTTGACTGCCTTCTCTGGATGGCCCTTGGGATACACCCATGACAGGCATATCTTCGCACAGGACTTGTCTCGAAGACCTTCTCCACAGACATCGGTGCATGAGGAAGATACTGCAACATGGCTTGTCACTTGGTCTGTACTCTCCCCGCCATGGCTTGTGGTGGGAGAAGGTGAAGACGCAGAGTCAGGCTGTGATGGATGGAGCGCCTGTACGTGGTCTTCGCTGTCGCACTCTAGACACATGATGGGAATGACACAGTCCTTAGCAAGATGTTCGGTAGAGGCGCAGCACCTGAAGCATACTCCAAACTTCTTCAAGAGCTCCTTTCGTTCTTGAAGGGGCTTCTTCCTGAAGCCGATGCACTTCTTCAGGGGATGTGGCAGTTTGTGAATTGGACACTGGCGATTAGGATTCTCAACCTTCTCACCTTTGTCGCTCTTATCTTGTGATACTGAAGGTGCCGGAAGAACATCAGTCTTCTTGATGGACATTGGAGCTTGGTGGCTCCTGTAGTTAAGACGTGGACTGTCGTGTTTAGTAGATGAAACAGGGTCGCTGTGTTCTCCATAGGAAAAACTTGGATCGGTCTTACACTCTGCGATATTTTCGATGAACTCGCAGAAGTAGGAAAATGGAGGGAAGGAGACTTGGTTTTCCCTTTTGTATTTTGATCCAAGCATAGCCCACTTATTTTGGATATTGGACGGCAGCTTGGAAACTATTGGGGTTACCCCATGAGCAGTGTCCAGGTAGCTGAGGCCAGGAAGGTATGGGTCTGCTTTGGCCAGCTGAAGCTCTAACAGGAGGTCGCTGAGCTCTTGGAACCTTGTACTGTCTTTATTAGATACCTTTGGAAAATCCTCTAGTCGTTTGAACAGGGCCCTTTCTATGACCTCAGGACTGCCATAGCTTCTTTCTAGCCTCTTCCATGCAGCAGTGAGACCAGCAATGGGATTACTGATGTGGACAGATTTAAGTCTCTTGACCCGATCCGTGGATTGTGGCCCAAGCCACATGATTAGCAGGTCTAGCTCTTCAGCGGCGGTGATGCCGAGATCACTGATCGTGGTTTCAAAGGTACACTTCCAACCCCTGTAGTTCTCAGGTTTATCGTCAAACTCTGTAAGACCGGTCTTAGTTAGATCGCGCTGAATCATGTACCTTGCGAGGCCAGTCATATCAGCATTCTCCGATTTTGGAAGGACCGATGCTGGCTGGATAGCTTTGTTCATACAGTCTGTGATTTGACCTGGGAATGCAGGTATATATGGGGCAGCGTAGGCGTTCAGTCCATTAACTGGCTTAATGAGCTTAGTTTCTAGCACACATGGGACTGGAATTGTGTGATTGACCGGAGTGTGGTGACTGGCCTGCATATTGGCCTGTACGTAGGATTCTGAGTATAAGATTTGGTGATTTGCAGGTTTCTGGTACATTTCGGTGCACAGAGGTGGATCAGGATACAAGATTGGCAGCGTATTGTAATTGTATTGACCTTGGGTGCAGGATGGGGATAAACGCTCTGTGTCCTGTTGCCTCAGGGAGCATCGTGTGGTCAGAAGGATTGCAGGAGCAGGGATAGCGCTGTGTTGGCTTTGTACATAGTCTCTAGTACGCTTAAGAGGGTCTTCAGTATCAAAACCCTGATGTTTCAGGGAGCATCTGTGTGGTCAGGAAGGATTGCAGGAGCAGGGATAGCACTGTGTTGGCTTTGTACATAGTCTCTAGTACGCTTAAGAGGTCTTCAGTATCAAAACCACTTAAGCTGATGCTGTCTCTTTGGCTCCCACTGATGGCTTGTTCCAGACCTTTAACTTTGCCATGGCTATGGCGTGTTGGCGTTCCTTCTCTAGGGCCTCTAGGCAGCTTGTATTTTAGTGGCCTCTAGGGCAGCTTGTATTTTAGTGGCCTCAGTTTTCATTTCAGTTTCCTTTTGAGCAAGGCAGCTTGTATTTTAGTGGCCTCAGCTTCCGCACGTGCTTTTATGAGCTGTTCGCTGAGGGTTGAGGATTTTGAAGAGCGTGACTTAGATGGTCGCTTGACTGTCTGGCAGAGCCAGAAATGCAAGATGACATCTCGCTATTAGTGCGATCTTGCCTCTGTTTTGGCTTTTATATCGCGCACCATGCTTTCTCTCTCAGAGTTAAGTTTTTGGGAAAGTTGCGCTCTTTGCAGGTAACTGATGGGTTAAGTCTTTTTAACACTGCAATATATTGGTCTGTTATTCTGCATAAATTGATAACTGAACACAGTTGTGCGAGAGCTCCTCCAGTGGTCTTGAGAGAAGCAGGCTGAGATAGGCTATTTATGTGGCATAAGAGTTTTTGCCATGCTCTGCTGTAGCACGGAAAGATCATGTTTACGGATTCTAGATTCCTCCTTATTTTCCATTTTGGCTTTGTGAGACGTCTAGCCTTCTCACTAAATGGTGGATCAGGGTCTATGCACTCTTCCTCTGAAAATGGGTCTGGCAGAGACCGTGTAGTCATTCCTTCAGCCATCCTGATTCACGGAGAAGGGGAGCTGTATAGACTCTTATATGTTGAGAGCGGATCTTGCAGAAGTTCTGTAGCTTTATAGAAGCTGTGGGTTTTACAGATAATCTGAAAAGTCTTTTTTACTATTCTGTCCCCGGGCCTGTGGCTGTAAATATGGCTCTGTGAGATGCCGGATCTCTTTCATCTTACTCACAATTGGCGACGATCGCAGATAGCTTAACTCAGCTGTGCACACATGTTATGAAGAATCCAGAAGAGACTTTGATTTCTTAAGAATTCTTGTTGAATGCATACAAACAGCAGCAGTTAAAAAAGACTTTCTTCAGACAGACTGAAAACACATGTGATTCTGATAAAATCAAGATGGAGAATGAAACACAGGAGAAAAAGAAGGAAATGACATCACACCAGAAGAGGGAGACAGAGAGACAGAAGGGACAAACTTGATGTAAAGGGAGATTTCAGCTATGCAAACACAGGGACACATAGCAACAGTAAACAATATGAGAGACTGCAATAAGCATGTAAAATACACAGGACAGTCTGTAAAATGTCTCATTCATGGACATAACAGTGTGGCTACGTATCATGTAAGCATCCATATGCAATCCGTATGGCATCTGTATAGCGTATTTTTCTCGCAGCCTTGCAAAATGGACATTTAACGTTTTTTAGGAAATCATTGAAACCATCATCAGCAAGCCTATTTATTGGCTCTGCATCAGGTGGCAGCCCCCAATCTGGCCATTTTGGTGCTGTGCTTGTTTTGGAGTACTGCTGCATGGTTGCCAAAATGTCTGACATTCTTCAGTTCACCCCAACTGATCGAGTTTTGTACAACTGGGTTTTATCCCGCCGCTTTGGGCAGCCATACCCAGTGATCATTGATCCGGGAGGAGGAGGCGAATGTGGGTGCATCCACATTTGAGGCAACGCCTCACTAAAGGCCATTTTCACCGCCTTTATGCATCTCTGCGGACTCATCCTGACAAGTTTTTTCTCTATTGTCGGATGAGCATTGCCACATTTGATGTTTGTTGGAGATCGTGCGCCCTGGGATCACCTACCAGGATACCAGGATGCGCAAAGCTATCTCTGCAGAGGAGCGACTTCTCCTGACGTTACGGTATGTATTCCTCACCTACATACTGTCTGTTGGTGATGTGTTTTCCCACAAGTTTGCCTTTACCCTTATGGCTGTTGCTTAAATATCTTCATAATATATCTCATATATCAGCTTGAACTACCAGAACAATGATGTGTATGTCCCAATCACATAGACCTTTGACATGTGTAAAATGTAAGTTGGGATTGTTTGTAAGTGAAAGCCTTTTATGTTTATGTATAGTGCATTTGTGAAACCTTTGCCCATGTGTAATGATTGTTCTCTCTACATTTGTTTACTTGTAGGTTCCTAACTACTGGCATTTCATATGCCGCACTTCATCTGGAGTTTTTGATTGGGAGGTCCACCATATCTGGCATTGTGCATGATACATGCTCACAACTCTGGGACAGACTGCATCAAGTGGTCATGCCTGAGCCAAAGATGGAAGACTGGAAGAGGATTGCCAGGGAATTTGAGGAGCATTGTCAGTTCCCAAATTGTATAGGAGCCCTTGATGGGAAGCACATCTGTGTGCGTAAGCCGCCGAACTCAGGGTCCCAATTCTATAATTATAAACAATATTTTTCTGTGGTGCTGTTGGCTCTGGTTGACAGTAACTACAGGTTTATAATTGTAGACATTGGGGCCTATGGAAGAACTGGAGACTCTAGAGTCTTCAATTCTTCCATTATGGGTCAGCGGCTGCACAATAACCTGTTGGACCTACCACCAGTACGGCAACTTGCTGCCTCCAATCTAGAACCTGTGGCATATGTTGTTGTTGGGGATGAGGCGTTCCAACTATCTAGGAATGTCATGAGGCCATATCCACGACAAAACCTTGACCACCGTCGTAGGATCTTCAACTTGCGCCTATCACGGGCCAGGCGCCTGGTGGAGTGTGCCTTTGGCATTCTATGTGCAAAATGGCAGGTCCTCCAGTCTGCAATTCAGCTTAGTGAATCCAACGTCAATGAGGTCATCAAAGCATGTGTTGTCCTACACAGTTTCACTTGAATGCATGATTGTGGCCCATCTGATGTTGGTGAAAGTGTGGTGATCAATGGGGATATGCCTAGGCCCCATGTCATCCCTTTACGTTGTCCACTCTCAGGACTGAAAACCCGTGATATCTTTGTTGGCATATGCAACAGAATAAGACTTATTATAAGTAAAAGGAGGACTTTATGCTGACCTGACAGTAGATGGCGATGTTGTGTAAAGTTTCCTTCTGTTTAATGTATTGTATAAGAAATAGTCTCACTCGTAGTTTCACTTTCGTTTTTTTCCTGTTTCCTGATGCAATGCTGAAATGACTGTGCATTCTTCCTTTACTTCATGTTGTTACAAGTAAAAGCTTGTTATCCCATGCAGCCTGCTCTGTGAAGTTTTCTACTGCAAAGGTGTGGATTCAGAAGCTGTGCAATAGGTTATAGGCCCAGACACCCAGACACCCAGACATCCAGACACCAGAGAATCCAGACACCACAGATCCCAAGCACCAAGAATACCAGATACCCAGGACACTGGAACTCTCAACAAGACCCTGGTGAATGCAGAAGAATTCTTCAGTACAACTCTCTAAACAAGTAAGTTTTCATAAAGATGATGAATAACACAAAGCTAAAACTCACAGTAGCTAAACTGAATGATGAGAACTATCAGCTATAAAAGTTCAAAGTAGAGATGTTATTGTCTAAAGATGATTTATGGGAAGTAATCACTACAGATAGACCTGATCAAGATAATCAGACATGGGATAAGAAAAATAGACAAGCGAGAGCCACCATTAGCTTATTAGTGGATGATGCTCAATTAATACATATAAGAAATGAAGAAACAGCGAAAGGAATGTGGGAAGCATTAAGAAAGCTATATGAGAGCCCCAGCTTAAATCACAAGTTATTTTTATTAAGAAAGCTTTACAGTATGAGACTAAGTTCAGACAGTGACATGCAGAAGCATATATTCTCTATTATTGAAGTGATATCACAGCTAAGATCTATTGGTGAAGATATTAAGGAAAGCCATATAGCAGCTATATTGTTGTGCAGTTTACCAGATTCGTACACAGCTTTAATAAATGCACTAGAGACAAGACCAGAAACTGACATTACATTAGAGTTTGTGAAAACC
This sequence comes from Oophaga sylvatica, assembly GCA_033576555.1. NCBI lineage: Eukaryota > Metazoa > Chordata > Amphibia > Anura > Dendrobatidae > Oophaga > Oophaga sylvatica. Next base: position 126,019,370 of record JARQOD010000007.1, read on the forward strand.
AGACTCATAGATGAATATCAGAGAAGAAAAGAACAAAGCAATGATTCTTCTACTGAAAAGGACAGTGAAAACGCTCTTAAAGCTACAGAATTTAAAAAACCCTATAATAAAGAGACAAGGGAATGCTTCAGATGTAAGAAAAAAGGTCATTTAAAGAAAGAATGTACCATATGGAAAGCAGAACAACAAAAATACAACATAAAAAGCATACACAGAAAGTAAAAAACACAATTTCCGATTTGTGTGAGAATAATTGGAATGGCACATTCCAAATAACAGACAAGAAATCATCACTTGGTTGGTTTATTGATTCAGGAGCAACGAGTCATATGACAAGTGACAAGAATTTCTTTACTGATCTTGATTTAAATAAGAAAGAAGCCATTTATCTTGCAGATGGAAGCAAAATAACCTCAGAAGGTATCGGACAAGGTATGCTAAATTGTTCAAACAAGTTCGGACAAGATTCAAAGATACTTGTACAGGAACAGGATGTGTTGTATGTTCCAAAATTGGAAGGCGGATTATTATCTGTGAAACGTTTAACAGCAAAAGGACTTACAGTAAAATTCAAAGACAATGAGTGTGCAATTATTGCAGGAAACAAGATGATAACCAAAGTCAAGGCAGATGAACAATTATATCATTTTGACAAACCAAAGGAACAGATGAAGGTATGTACACATGATCACAAAAACTGTATTCAGATCTGGCATAGACGTCTAGGACATAGACACCCGGACAGTATAAGGGAACTACAGAGAAAAGAATTGACAAAAGATTTAAAGATATCAGATTGCTCAATTACCATAAGATGTGAATGTTGTATAAAATCCAAAGCCACAAGGATATCTATTCCAAAAGAAAGTGAGATGAAAAGCGAAAAACCACTTGATTTGGTGCATACTGACGTATGTGGACCAATGAAAGTGACTACATCAGGAGGCAATAGATACATGTTGACTTTTATAGACGACTACTCAAGATACATAGTCACATACTTAAGAACAAAAGTGAAGTTTTTGATAAACTTGTAGACTATGTAACAAGATCAAGTAACAAATTTCAAAGGAAGCCAATTGTCATCAGAAGTGATAATGGAGGTGAATTTACAGGTCACAGAATAGAAGACTACTTAAGACAAAATGGAATAGAACATCAAAAACTGTTCCATACACACCTGAACAAAATGGAGTAGCAGAAAGGAAAAACAGAACTCTAACAGAGATGATGAGATGTATACTGACAGATTCTAAACTACCAGAGAAATATTGGGGTGAGGCAGCAATGACAGCTACATATCTACAGAACCGACTTTTTTCCAGAAAACTGAAGAAAACTCCATATGAACTGTGGCAAGGTATGAAACCAAGTGTCAATCATTTAAAAGTTTTTGGATGTAAAGTTTTTATATTCATTCCAACAGAAAAACGTTCCAAACTTCAAAACAGATCCATGGAAGGAATATTCATTGGATATAGTGAAAATTGCAAGGGATATAGAATCTTAGATCCCAAAACAGAGTTACGGTGAGTAACACTGTGACATTCATTGAAGATTTAAATGAAGACATTATGATTTCAGTTGAAACAAAAAATGAGAAAAACAATAGTGACATAACTGAAGAAATATCTGATGAGAAAGAAGTAGAAATTATTGAAGAACAAAATACTGAAAGTGAAGAATCACAACTACAGACACAGAACCAAGACATTCAATAAGAGAGAACAAAGGAAAACCACCAAAACGTCTCTCATACAAGACAAGTATAAGAAAAATCCATGAACCTACCTCTTGGGAAGATATATCTAAAGTTTCTGAAGAAAAAGCTAATAAATAGATAGAAGCAACAGAAACAGAAATTAAATCCATGCATGATTCAAATACATGGACACTAACAGATTTGCCAGAAGGAAGAAAAGCCATAGGATGTAAATGGATTTTTAAAGTAAAATACCAAACAGATGGCACACCTGAAAGATATCGAGCAAGACTCGTAGCTAAAGGGTATTCTCAAAAATATGGAGAAGACTATGATGAAACATTTGCTCCAGTTGTCAAACACACTACAATAAGAACTTTACTTGCAGCAATGGAACAGATGGAACTAAGACATCTGGATGTAAAGACAGCTTTTTGAATGGAGATTTAACAGAAGACATTTACATGGAACAACCTCCAAGATTCAAAGATGAAAGAAATCCAAACAAAGTTTGCAAACTACAGAAAAGCATATATGGTTTAAAACAAGCAGCTAAAGCGTGGAATGCCAAATCACGGAAGTACTAACAAATGAAAAATTTCAAAGAAGCAAAGCTGATCCATGCTTGTACACAAAAGGCTGAGTAATAGATGGATTTATGTACTCATATATGTAGACGACATTTTGATTTGTTTTAAACAAGAAAGGGATAAAGAAAACATTCTAAAAACCCTGAAACAACATTTTGAAATCAAAGACTTAGGAAATGTAAAACAGTACCTAGGAATACAGATAGAAAGACAAGAAGTACGGTGGTTAAGACAACTGTTGACAGAATTAGGACAATCACACTTGGAACCAATAAAACTAAAAGAGGACCAAGGAGTCTTGAGTTGGAGTATTGCCCTTCTGAAGAAATGACAACAGACATTTTCACGAAGACGTTGAATGCTGATAAACATCAAAGACTAATAAAAAAGTTGGGTTTGATTGAATAAATCCTTATTGTTGAGAAAGGGTGTTGGCATATGCAACAGATTAGGACTTATTATAAGTAAAAGGAGGACTTTATGCTGACCTGACAGTAGATGGCGATGTTGTGTAACGCTTCCTTCTGTTTATTGTATTGTATAAGAAATAGTCTCACTTGTAGTTTCACTTTCGTTTTGTTCCTGTTTCCTGATGCAATGCTGAAATGACTGCATTGTTCCTTTACCTCATGTTGTTACAAGTAAAAGCTTGTTATGCTTTTACTTGTAACAACATGAGCCTGCTCTGTGAAGTTTTCTACTGCAAAGGTGTGGATTCAGAAGCTGTGCAACAATCTTTACCCAATATTTTGTGTCACCTCAAGGTACTACAACATGGCAAGATGATGCATTATCTATGCTGTGATGTTTTTCTGTGTGTATAGATAAATAATTTTTTTCTCTGACATAGTGTGTGTGTGTTGTTAAAGTTCATAACAGATGTGTTGGTGATTTAGTAGAACTTACTTATGAAAGAACACTCCAAACTTTCTATAAAAATATATTTTTATATGTGCAAACTCTCACTTGAGATAGTGACAACCATATTTTAGTCATATGGTATATGTCTTCATAGCACAATACTGTAAATGTGCATTATTACACAAGTACCAAAATAAGTCATAAAAAAATAACAAACATTTGCATAAATAATAATACATAATGAAAATAACAAACTTTCACTATAAGTAGTGAGCATCATATCTGACCCATATGGTTGAGTTGTAAGACTAGACTATTGCAAACGTGTCGCAAACGTGTTTTCTATGAGTCAGACCTTGATGTCACCAGCAACCTCATTTTTCCTCTGCCAAAGCAAAAGCATCCAACCTCTTCAAATTATGCTGACAAATTGACACATCACTCCGAGGACCAAGACCGTAGCCGCATTGTTCTCACTTACAGCCTGCAGCAATTAGTTTGATGACTGCGATGGTTAAAACATTGGAGGTAAGCACACGCCGGAGACCAATCTCCACCGTGCAGAAAACTGCTAATGTGATTTCTCCAAGAAAAGTTGCTTATTAATAGACTTCGGTGTTTTGTGCCGCGCGGCCAGTTTACATTCGGGGCATAGTAAACTACGGCATACTAATGATATCCCCCAGTACAAATGACTTAGGGAGAGCTGATTATGACCCTATAAATGTCACTGTAACTTTAAAAAAAAACATACAATAAAATTAGTTGGTAATAAAAATATTTTTGTAGATTACCTGTTTATGCCAGAATAAAAATAACAATGCTAGGGTGACATATTAGGAAATAAATGTACCTCATAAACCCATGGACAATCGCTAACATCAAAAATTCAACATCCTGTATATTGTTTCTTGCATTATGCTTTTACGATGTAGAATAAAAAATTATATTGTGGCACCGTATTAGCCAGAAGAAACAATGTAAATTTTTTTATTCCCAAAAGTATAAAAGGACATAAAAGTATTTACATCGAGCATTATTCTTTTGTAGCATATAATATAAAGCACGCGTAACACACTAAAAAAATATTGTCTAGGGTAAGATCGATAGTTAGACACAACAGCTTTTTAGGGTCTAAACAAGTAAGCACCAATCCCACAATGTATCGCTAATCAGTTTTATTTGAGTTTTGACCCTCAATTCTGCCAATTAAAGGGATAGACAATGGGCCCCCATTCATCAAAGTTTTTATGCCAGAAAAATGGCGTAAAAAGTTTCGAAAAGTCTAAAAATTTTTACGACTTTTAGCGTTTTCATGCTATTTTTGCCCATCTCTGACAAAGTGGGTGAAGATGAGTTGAAATGGAGGTGTGCGACCCTCGCTTGTCAAATTCATGATGAGCGGTGGCGTTCCTTATTTCACGAATCTTACTCCAGATCACCTGCCCCCCTCTCATCAAGACTGCTGTGAAAAACACCAGTCTTAATGAATCAGGGCCATATTGTATTTTTTTTTTTTTACAGGGGCACACTAGGGAAATTTCATGGAAGTAATTAAGCCAGCTGTAAACTCTTGGACAACTAGATTATATCATTCAGTCATGGCAAAAAGTGTTGGCGCCCTTGATGTTGTTCCAGAAAAGGAAGTATTTCTCCCACAAAATTATTGCAATTACACATTTTGTTATACACATGTTTATTTCCTTTGCGTGTATTGGAACAACCGAAAAAAAATAGAGGAAAAAAAGGCAAATTAGACATCATTTCAGACACACAAAACCCCAAAAATGAGCCAGACAAAATTGTTGGCACCCTCAACTTAATATTTGGTTGCACACCCTTTGGAATGAATAACTGAAATCAATGGCTTCCTATAACCATCAACAAGATTCTTACACCTCTCAACTGGAGTTTTGAACCACTCTTATTTTGTAAACTGCTCCAGGTCTCTCATATGTGAAGGGCGCCTTCTCCCAACATCAGTTTTAAAATCTCTCCACAGGTGCTCAGTGGTATTTAGATCCGGACTCATGGCTGCCACTTCAGAACTCTCCAGCACTTTGTTTCCATCCATTTCTGGGTGCTTCTTGAAGTATGTTTGGGGTCATTGTCCTGCTGGAAGACCCATGACCTAGGACGCAAACCCAGCTTTCTGACACTGGGCTGTTATGATTTGGTAGCTGAGGAGAGCAGGCAAAAACGGCAATACACCAGAGAGGTTGGAATCTACAGGATTGCAGTACCCTGACTAACCACCACAACTAAAGGCAGCCGTGGAGCATTCCTACGTTGGTCCTAGACGCCTCGTCACAGCCTGAGAGGTTAACTACACCTAAAGATAGAAAGAGGAAAGCTATCTGCCCCGGAGAAGATCCCCAAAGAACATAGGAAGCCCCCAAACATGTAATGGCGGTTAGACAAGAGGAAATACAGACACAGACAGAAAATAGTAAGAGCAAACGTTGGGGCTCAATCTGCCTAGAAAGAAAAAGGATAGGAAGGACACTTACTGCAATCCAAAAAACCCTAAAAAATACCAACTCTACTAATTGCAAAAACACCTGAGATCACACGACCTCTACCACCTAAATTAGTTCTCTGGTGTAACAAAACTAAGCCGCAGCCACTGAAAAAACTGGAAAAGGCAAATGAACAAATAACAGTGGCTCAGATAAACTGAGAGGAGCACAAGCCCCCGGAGGGGACCTGGCTGACCTCCACAGAATTGCAGGGAAAAATGCAAAAAGCAAGCACAAAAATAAAAACAGAAAATATCTTATCTGAGAGCAGAGAAGAGGCAAGACTCAGCAAGCTTCCAAGTGAACCAGGAACCACAGTTGAGACAAGAACAATTGATCACTGGCAACCATGATGGGAGGGAACCTCCCTTATATAAGACCAGTCTGTAACTCCTGATTGCCAATCTTCATTGAATGGTTCAGTACTGTTTGTAACCACCAGAGGGAGCTTCTGCTCAGAATTCATTTCTAACACATTCACAACAGTACCCCCCCCTTGAGGAGGGGTCACCGAACCCTCATTTGGGCAACCAGGTCGGTCAGGATGAGCTCTGTGATACGCACGGATCAGTCTCCTAGCATGGATGTCCGAAGCAAACACCCAAGAATTGTCCTCCTGACCATAACCCCTCCACTTAACCAAATATTGGAGTTTCCGTCTAGAAAAACGAGAATCCAATATTTTCTCAACCACATACTCCAGATTGCCCTCAACCAAAACAGGGTCAGGAGGCGCAGCCATAGGAACCACTGGCTCGACAAACCTCTTCAATAAGGACTTGTGGAACACGTTATGGATCTTAAATGTCCCTGGAAGAAGTAAACGAAAGAAACAGGATTAAGAATCTCCATGATCTATAAGGTCCAATGAACCTAGGCTTAAACTTAGGAGATGCAACTCTCATAGGGATATTTCTTGAGGACAACCAGACCAAGTCCCCCACTTCAAACCGAGGACCATCAGTCCTATGCCGGTTGGCAAACCGCTGGGCCCTCTCCTGAGAGAGGGACAACCTCTCCACTACCTGGTCCCAAATCTGCTGCATACGCTCCACAACAGAGTCAACACCTGGACAGACAGAAGCCTCCGTCTGTCCCGAAGAAAATCGAGGGTGAAACCCAAAATTGCAGAAAAATGGAGACATCAAAGTGGCAGAGCTAGCCCTATTATTAAGAGCAAACTCAGCCAAAGGCAAAAAAGAGACCCAGTCATCTTGATCAGCAGACACAAAGCATCTCAGATAAGTCTCCAATGTCTGGTTTGTTCTCTCAGTTTGTCCATTGGTCTGAGGATGAAAAGCCGAGGAGAAAGACAATTGAACACCAAGTTTAGAACAAAAAGTCCTCCAAAATCTGGAAACAAACTGGACTCCTCTGTCAGACACAATGTTCTCAGGAATGCCGTGTAACCGAACCACGTGCTGAAGGAACAAAGGCACCAATTCGGAGGAGGAAGGCAACTTAGGTAATGGCACAAGATGTATCATTTTGGAAAACCTATCACAAATCACCCAGATAACGGTCATTCTCTGAGAAACAGGGAGGTCGGAAATGAAATCCATAGAGATATGGGTCCATGGTCTCTTGGGCACAGGCAATGGCATCAACAAACCACTAGAGCGAGAGCAAGGCTTGGAGCGAGAGCAAGTCCCGCAGGACTGCACAAATTCCCTGACATCACGAGACAAAGTAGGCCACCAAAAGGACCGACTAACCAAGTCTCTGTTACCAAAAATTCCGGGATGACCGGCCAACGCGGAACAATGAATCTCAGACATCACACTCTTTTTCCACCGGTCTGGGACAAACAATTTCCCAATAGGGCAGCTCTCGGGTTTATCCTCCTGACACCCTTCCAGAGCCAGTCTCAAATTGGGCGAGATGGCTGAAAGAACTACACCCTCTTTCAAAATAACAGCAGGATCAGATAACTCAGGAGAGTCCGCAAGGAAACTCCTCGAGAGGGCATCCGCCTTAACATTCTTAGTGCCAGGAAGAAAGGAAACCACAAAATTAAAACGTGTGAAAAACAAGGCCCACCTGGCCTGTCTAGGATTAAGTCGCTTGGCTGATTCCAGATAAACCAGATTCTTATGGTCCGTGAGGACCACTACCTGATGTTTGGCTCCCTCCAGCCAATGTCTTCACTCTTCAAAAGCCCACTTCATGGCCAATAACTCCCGATTACCCACGTCATAATTACGTTCAGTTGGAGAAAATTTTCGAGAGAAAAAGGCACAAGGGTTACTTTTAGATGTCTCTGGGTCTCTTTGGGACAAAACGGCACCTGCCCCAATTTCAGAGGCATCAACCTCCACCTGAAATGGCAGAGAAACATCAGGCTGCCGTAGAACAGGAGCAGAAGTGAATCTCTGCTTAAATTCCTGAAACGCAGAGACTGCCTCAGGAGGCCAATTCACCACATCAGAACCCTTTTTGGTCAAATCAGTCAATGGTTTAACAATAACAGAGAAATTACCAATAAATTTACGATAAAAATTGGCAAAACCCAAGAATCTCTGAAGAGCCTTTAATGAAGTAGGTTGGACCCAATCACAGATGGCCTGAACCTTGACCGGGTCCATTTCAATAACAGATGGGGACAAAATGAATCCCAGAAATAAGATCCTCTGTACGCCAAAAAGACACTTTGATCCCTTCACATACAGAGCATTCTCTCTCAAAATCTGGAACACAGTCCGAACATGTTTCACATGAGAGTCCCAGTCATTGGAAAAAATCAAGATATCATCCAAATAAACAATCAGAAATTTATCCACAAAATTCCTGAAAATGTAATTCATGAAGGACTGGAAGACGGAAGGAGCATTAGTGAGCCCAAAGGGCATCACTAGGTACTCAAAATGCCCCTCTGGGGTATTAAATGCCATCTTCCATTCATCCCCGTGCTTAATGCGAATAAGGTTATACGCCCCCCTGAGGTCAAGCTTGGTAAACCAAGTAGCACTTTTCACCCTGGAAAACAGGTCAGAAATCAAGGGTAACAGATATTGATATTTCACAGTGATATTGTTCAAGAGACGATAATCAATACACGGCCTTAATGAACCATCCTTTTGGCCACAAAGAAAAAAACGGCACCCAAGGGTGAAGAGGATGGTCTGATATGACCCTTCTCCAATGACTCCTTGATATAAGACCGCATAGCATCATGTTCAGGTACAGACAAGTTAAAAAGGCGACCTTTAGGGAATTTACTACCAGGCACTAATTCAATAGCGCAGTCATAGCTCCTATGGGGGGGCAAGGATGCAGATTTACTTTCGCTAAACACATCAGAAAAATCAGTCAAAAAGTCAGGAACATCCTGAGCCTGGGGAGAGGCAGAAAAAACAGGAGTGTTGGCATTAACACATTGGCAGCCCCAACTGGTTACAGACACAGATTTCCAATCCAAAACAGGATTATGAGACTGTAACCAAGGGAATCCTAGTACAATAATGTCATGCAGATTATACAGCACCAAAAATTTGCAACTCTCCTGATGATCAGGTTCAACCCTCATTATCACCTGAGTAGAGAACTGGGGTTTATTCTCAGCCAAAGGGGTAGAATCAATCCACAGTAGGGGAATAGACTTCCGTAGGGGTATCAAGGGAAACACAGAACGTTTAGCAAAATCAAAATCCATCAGGTTAATAGCTGCTCCCGAATCAACAAAAGCCTGAGCAGAAAATGTGGACAGGGAGCAAATCAGGGTAACAGTCAACAGAAATTTAGTCTGAACACTACCCAAGACAACTGAGCGTGCAAAACGTCTTCCCCGCTTAGGGCAGACTGAAATAGCATGAGAGGCGTCACCACAGTAGAAACATAACCCATTGCGTTTTCGAAACTCATGACGCTGTGCCCCAGAAGCCACTCTATCACACTGCATGGGTTCAGAAGCTGGTTCACAAGGCAACACTATTCCACGCATACCTCTACGCTCACGCAAACGTCTGTCAATTTGAATCGCTAATGACATAGAATCATTGAGACCAGAGGGAGCAGGGAAACCCACCATAGCATCTTTTACATTCTCTGACAAACCCTTCCGAAAACGGGCTGCCAAAGCATTGTCATTCCATTTGGTCAGGACTGACCACTTTCGGAATTTCTGACTGTACAACTCAGCGTCCTCAAGCCCCTGATTTAATGCCAACAAGGTTTTTTCAGATTGATCAGTGACATTAGGTTCATCGTACAATAACCCCAGAGCCAGAAAAAATGCATCAACATTACTCAAAACAGGGTCCCCAGGTGTCAGGGAAAAAGCCCAATCCTGAGGATCGCCGCGCAGGAGAGAGATGACAATTTGAACCTGCTGTGCTGCGTTCCCTGAGGACTTAGGTTTTAAGGCAAAAAACAACTTACAGTTATTTTTGAAATTCAGAAATTTAGCTCGATCCCCCAAAAATAAATCTGGCATGGGGATCCTAGGTTCCACAACCGGCAACCCTGCAAGATAGGTAGCAATACTCTGAACTTCAGTGGCAAGCTGATCCACACGGCCAGACAACTGTGCAAACTCCATTGAGAGAAAAAAAAAATTCCTCCTCAGCACCCAGAGAAAAAGAGGGAAAAAATGCAACAGAGAAAAAAAAAAAAAATTCTGACAACTTCCCTTTTTCTTTTTCCTTTTACTATTTTTCCCTTCTGTTGAGTACCATATAATTTTCAGTTTGGCCGGTGATACTGTTATGATTTGGTAGCTGAGGAGAGCAGTCAAAAAACGGCAATACACCAGAGAGGTTGGAATCTACTGGATTGCAGTACCCTGACTAACCACCACAACTAAAGGCAGCCATGGAGCGTTCCTACGTTGGTCCTAGACGCCTCGTCACAGCCTGAGAGGTTAACTACACCTAAAGATAGAAAGAGGAAAGCTATCTGCCCCGGAGCAGATCCCCAAAGAACATAGGAAGCCCCCAAACATGTAATGGCGGTTAGACAAGAGGAAATACAGACACAGACAGAAAATAGTAAGAGCAAACGTTGGGGCTCAATCTGCCTAGAAAGAAAAAGGATAGGAAGGACACTTACTGCAATCCAAAAAACCCTAAAAAATACCAACTCTACTAATTGCAAAAACACCTGAGATCACACGACCTCTACCACCTAAATTAGTTCTCTGGTGTAACAAAACTAAGCCGCAGCCACTGAAAAAACTGGAAAAGGCAAATGAACAAATAACAGTGGCTCAGATAAACTGAGAGGAGCACAAGCCCCCGGAGAAGACCTGGCTGACCTCCACAGAAGTGCAGGGAAAAATGCAAAAAGCAAGCACAAAAATAAAAACAGAAAATATCTTATCTGAGAGCAGAAGAGGCAAGACTCAGCAAGCTTCCAAGTGAACCAGGAACCACAGTTGAGACAAGAACAATTGATCACCGGCCACCATGATGGGAGGGAACCTCCCTTATATAAGACCAGTCTGTAACTCCTGATTGCCAATCTTCATTGAATGGTTCAGTACTGTTTGTAACCACCAGAGGGAGTTTCTGCTCAGAATTCATTTCTAACACATTCACAACACTGGGCACTACATTGTGACCCAAAATCTTTTGGGAATCTTCAGATTCCATGATGCCTTGTACACAGTCAAGGCACCCAGTTCCAGAGACAGCAAAGAAACCACAAAACATCTTTGAACCTCCACCATATCAGACTGTAGGTATGTTGAGTTTGAACAAGTATCACATGCTTGAAACAAAGTTGTGTACCCACAATTTTGCAAAGGTGCCAACACTTTTGTCTTTCCTATTTTTGAGGTTTTGTTTGAAATTCTGTTCAGTTTGCTTTTTTCTGTTTTTTTTCTTGATTCGTTTTGCTACAATACACACAAAGGAAATAAACGTGTGTATAACAAAATGTGTAATTCCAATAATTTTCTGGGAGAAATGCTTCATTATCTGGAACAATTTCAAGGGTGACAACACTTTCGGTCATGACTGTATATATAGAGAGAGATTATACCATAGTGTTTTCTTGAATGCTGACGTTTTATTAAAGTACTGAAAAACAGTCCTGAAATTCCTGGAATTTATAGACGAAGCTGTCATGCCATCCATAATTCATCTGAAGACAGCTCACGGTGATAGTGGCTTCCTGATACTCGCTATACGGAAAAATTGGGATGACGAAATCTTCTGAAGATCAAGTACATCTCTAGGAATATTATACAGTGATATGAGTACAGTCTTCTACATGATCATAAAGTAACAGAATTGTTTGCCTATTACAGACTTTCCAAAATTGCCAGAGTGGGTTCTCAATGGTCCATTTTGCAGTGTTTGAAATGATATGATGTTGTTTGTGCAAGGCTCGCATTCATATTTATTCTAGCAGTTTACACTGAGGGGATTAAGCCAAATATGCCAGGCCTCAAGGGGCTGCCGGTAATGATACAAAATGAGGCAGCTGTTTCCGACAGCGAATCTGTCCTAATTCGAATAATGGTAAAATATTTAAGATTTGTCATTAGTAGCAGGAACTACTATATTGCAAATGTTGCCAGCAATTTTTATATGACAGCACTGTCTCAGACGTTCCATGCCCTGGGCAAAACACCTTTCATTGTTGTATTTTTCTAAAAAAAAAAAAAAAAATTATAAAGTGAAAATTTTTAAAAAGGACTAAAGATAAGCCAGAATAGTATACCATATAATGGCATGTATGGGTCTGAAAATAGGGACGTACATAGTGTATCTATAGCCAGAAATAAGTCCACTTTGAACAAGGATGACTGCTCCAAAAGATGCCTAAAAAAGTGCTCCACTCAGAAAATGCTTGAAAGACTCTTCTTATTCATCTCTATTGAAAAACACCTTGATGTTTATATGTTCGAGCTTTTGATCGTTTTTTATTAGCTTCAGATTTCCAAAAACGCCAAGCGTTTAAAAGAAGTGACCTGACCATTGTTCATGAGTTTTCTGCTAGGAAGATGTTCCAAGCTTTGCAAAGGAAGTCAATGGAAAGACTAGAAAAATGCCACAAAGTTGGTTTTATTCCCCTAGCATCTTATTCATTAATGGTTTTTAAAAAAATGTAGAAAATCGACCATAAAAATGTAAAAAAAGCCACATTGGAGTTTTTCTTCCATTGATTACTTCTTGAGAAACTTGTCAAATGTCCCTTGACATTGAGTCAACTCCCAGTGATTATCTGCCACCTACTGAAAAACCCTGGCAGTAAGGGCTCATGGAGATGTCCGAGCACGGTTCACTAATGCATGGATTGACCGCGGCTCTGTGAGAGCAACAGCGTGACAGCCTCATAGAAATATATGATCGGGAAAGCCGTGGCCAGTCCGTGCATTGTAGTCTGAGATCATGCCGAGATCCACGGACATCAACATGAGCAACAAAATTACAATTTCCTTGCGTTGCTGCACATGTTAAAACAAAAAAACAGGTTGAGCACACCTAGTGAAGTTCTCAGTGCTGCTCCATCAAGATGTAAAGATTTCCAGTTGTGCAACTCCGTTCTACAAAGTATTGTAATTAGAAAACCAGTAAAGCACATTAAATATATTGACAAGAGTGACTAGGAGAGATATGAACTGCACAACAGAGCACAGGAAGACCATGGGCAATATATAGTTCTTCAAATTGCAATGGGAGTCTCATGGCGCGCAATGCAGAATCATAGGAGTCGGTGGTAGAATACATACTTCCAACTCTGTATTAAAGGGGCTGTCCATTTCTTTTACAACCCCTTGTAAAATAAAAATTGCAAATGCTCATCTCCTGCACTGTTGCTGGGTCTCCCAGGTCCCAGGGCTTGCATGACATTGTTATGCCACGGGAGCCCTGCAGCCACTCAGTGGCACCTATTGGTATGTTGCGCTCTCACTTCTTCAGCTTATCTGAGGTTAATCCCGGGGAATTAAATGCGCAGCAGCCCAATATTGGCCAATGATTGGCTGCAGATTTTACAGAAGCCAGTTCAGTCCTCCATTGCAGTCATGATGGTGCGAAGCAACAGAGGTGCCCAGGATATGCTGCAGCCGATCGCCTTAGTCCAGAGGCAATCCCTTCTTGATCAACGTGACAGATATATTCATCATGGAGCGCTGATCTACCTGCATTATGTGGTTAAAAGGGTATATGAAAATGGGCAACTTCACAACACCTTTGAACAGAATCTTAAAAGGAAACTGTCACCAGGTTTGTTATGTAATCTGGGAGCAGCATGATGAAGGGGCTGAGAAACTGATTCCAGGGATGTATCACTTACTGGTCTGTGCGGTGTTTTAAAAAAAAAAAACAGCAGGAGATTAACACTACAGGACTAGGTGCCTCCTAGTCAGCATGCTTTGTGTAACTTCGCTTCCACCACTGATTGGCAGCTTTCTGCCATTGAACAGTGCACATGGAAAGCTGCTAATCAGTGGTGTGGGTGGGGTTACACACAGCTCGTCATTCAGAGCACTGCTAAATCTGCAGCAAAGAAAACTGTGATTTTACCACAACTGTTGCACCCTGGAAATTAAGTGACACATCACTGGAATTGGGCTTTCTGCCTCTGTATTATGATTTCCTCAGATGGGTTTCAATTTTAGTATATGTGCCACCAAAGCAAGCTTTTCTCAGATGGGGAAGCAAAAACCTGGTGACAGATTCTCTTTAAGGAACAATCCTTCCAAATATACAGTCATCAGTAACATTTCTGCACCATACAATATCAAGCAAAACCAAGGGAAAAAGCAATGTGTGTATATACCCTAATGAAAATAAATAAGTAAAAAAGCAAGTGCATTAAATAATTAACATAGGGTACTTACTAAACACTGTTTTGATCAAAAAAGTATAAAGCTGTCCCACCACGGCAAGGTGTACCCATTTGAGACAGTAACTACACTCTCTAAGGTTAAAATCTACCTGGTGTGAATAGTGGCAGAGAGTCTGGGTCCCAAATGGACACCCAGCTTCAGACGGAGTGTAGTTACTGTCTCAAATGGGTACACCTTGCCGTGGTGGGACAGCTTTATACTTTTTTGATCAAAACAGTGTTTACTAAGTACCCTATGTTAATTATTTAATGCACTTGCTTTTTTACTTATTTTCATTAGGGTATATACAAACATTGCTTTTTCCCTTGGTTTTGCTTGCTTTTATGGCCAGTGTGAACATGCTTCTACATCTTGCATGTCATTCAAGTCTACTTCAGTTCAGTTTTTTGCTTTTCTCTACCATACAATATCAGTGGATACAAGAGATTTTCTGTTGTTTTGTAAAGTAAAGCATGTTCTGAATTTCTAGCAGCCAATTACAATTGTATAAAATACGGCTTCAGAATATCCTTGCAAATTTATATTTGAAGCTGACTTTATACTACAGAACTGCTTAATTAACGCTCATTGTTGGCCTAAATCTCTACATCTTAATGGTCTGGAATAAGCACATTTTAATTATCTACTATTTCATATTCTTCAAGGACATAATTTGGTATGCAGTGAATGTATATAGGCCACTTATCTTACGCTGTTTCCTCCAAAACATGCATACTAGTGACGTCTTATCATTAATGAGTATTGTTATTCTCAGGTGGCTTACAAGAATGGCTGTGCATCCTCCATTCACTGCGCATGGATTATGTATCCTTTAAATGTTTTCCTCTTACTTTAAATGGCCTGATTGAGTTTACCGAGAGACAGATTAGTGATCTGTTTCTGTCTGCACATAAATTTCATACCGTAGTTTATGTTATGCTGTTTAAATGCAAAATTGCCAAAATATACTAATTATTAATACAGTTAGGGCCACTCCTCCATACAGTTTAGTATACAAAACAGTGTAGTTAAAAGGTTATTCCAAAAATCATAAGTTAACCTTTATTCATGGAAAAGGGGATAACTTACTGATTGTTGGGTCTCTAACAGCCGCGACTCCCAGCGAACTGAAGAACGGGCTCTGCAGAGTCCCATCTTAAATGGAGTGGAGATACAAATGCTCAATTTCCACTCCATTCGTTATCTATGGGACTGCTGGAAATAGCCAAGCAATGTAATCTCCAGCCATCCTATAGAAAATAAATGGATCAGAGGTAGACCATGGTCCATTCAAGGTGGAGTTCCAGAACTCTGACCTCGGAATCGCTGGAGGTCCCAGTTATCAGGTTCCCAGAAATGAGAAAGTTATCAATTGTCCTGTGGATTGGCAAGAACTTGCTATTTTGAGAATAATTTGGTAAAAACATCCCACTGTAACAAAAATGTATGGTAGATGCACAACAATACACTCCAATACAGCATTACAGTGAATATCACGAACAATAACCTCAACTGTTTCGAGCCTGATAGTGTCCAACAGGTACTAGAGGCACCTTCTTCTTCTCCCTCTTCTCCTATGCATCGTCTCTTCCCTCTGATGCAGCGGTTGGGTCCAGGTAAACTTTGGTTTGGCCATGAAGTCTAAGGTCTATGAGGCATGTGCTGATTGCTAGTAGTTGCGATCCTTGCTAGGATATAGAGAATTTAAGTTCCTAAGAGTATAGCCTGCTGGAAGGAAAGTGGCTGTACAGAATAAGACCCGGCCTACGAGGAACAAGCCCCTATAATCTAGGCTAAAAATTATTGTCTGATGAGGCCTGTGTGAATCTATATCAAACTGGTCTCATTAGCATATTTTCTAATTTTACAATCCATATACTACAAATAAAGTAGCACTATCCTTCCAAAAATCTGTTTAATTGGAAAAATCTCTTTTGCCACTTAGACTGAATTCTCACTTTGTGTCATTGTCTATCTACAGACTGCAATGGCCAGACCCATTTGTGGGTCTCCTTACCCGAACTAACAGCCTCATAGGCATATATGAAGCTATTAGTTTGGGTCGTGAAAATCCATGGTCGGTCTGTGCATTGTGGTCTGTACACGCAATGTGAATTCAGCCTAGTAGTTTCCTGTTAGTTGCTGATATTTTTGGATATAGTTGGTTGGTTTGGGTCTCCATCGGCATGTCTACTCACGTAATGTTGTGGATGATTTATCCAGATGGCTGAATTAGAGTAGAGGTTATGATATTTCATGTAAGAAGTAAGAAAAAAGTACTTCCTCTCCATGTTTTTTCATCTGAAGGCAGGAGAGTGAAATCATTGCTGATTTTTACAGGCTCACGTGACATTGCAATGTAACGTCAGCGCCGGGGAAGCCAGTGAAGACACCGCCGGAGGTAGGTATAAGTGTTGTTATTTTACTAGTGTAAATATGCTGATTGAGATGGGGTTGTCCAAATAGTAGACAACCCCTTTAAAGTGCTTGTGTGATTATTAACCATTTAATGACCTTTGACAACCGGTCACTGTTATAACCAATCACAGGTGGATGTGATTTCTTGCACTGTGACAGATACCGTATAGACGTCATAGTGAACGGAGACAGACATGCCGCGGGTCCTTCCAGACTGCAGCATGTCAATTGCTATTGCGGAGAGAAATTTGACCAATAGAATGTACTGAACGCGGTGAATCCTCATAGTTCAATGAACACATGCGGATTCACCTGCGTTCAATAGACTGCAGCGCTTTGGACGCAGCGAACATGCGCTGAGTCCAAAGCGCTGCTACTTCCGGATCGTGTGCACCTGGCTTAAATGTTTATTTTTTTTAATTCCTGTGCCTCTCCTTTCCTAGATATGCCCCATCTTCCCTGTATATAAATAGTCTTTTTAGTCAACTGGGCGTGGTCCTCAAGATGACACCCACTTAGAGGAGTTGAAGACCATGCCCAATTGGCTAAAAGACACTGGTAGTACATAAGTACATATAGGGAAGATGGGGTGATATAATTTAGGAACGGAGTTGTAAAAACAAAAGAAAACTGGAAAACTTGAGATTCAGAAGAACAACGATATTTATACAAGGTAAAAATATACAGTGTGTACGCAAAGCATTCAGACCCCTTTTAATTATTCACTCTTAGTTACATTGCATCCATTTGGTAAATTCAAAAAAACTCATTTTTTTCTCATTAATGTACACTCTGCACCCCATCTTGACTGAAAAAAAACAAATGTAGAAATTTTTGCAAATTTATTAAAAAAGAAAAACTGAAATATCACATGGTCATAAGTATTCAGACCCATTGCTCAGACACTCATATTTAAGTCATATGCTGTCCATTTCCTTGTGATTCTCCTTGAGATGATTCTACTCCTTCATTGGAGTCCAGCTGTGTTTAATTAAACTGATAGGACTTGATTTGTAAAGGCCCACACCTGTCTATATAAGACCTCACAGCTCACAGTGCATGTCAGATCAAATGAGAATCATGAAGTCAAAGGAAGTGGCCAAGGAGCTCAGAGACAGAATTATGACAAGGCGCAGATCTGGCCAAGGTTACAAAATAATTTCTGCAGTACTCAAGGTTCCTAAGAGCACAGTGGCCTCCATAATCATTAAATGGACGAAGTTTGGGACCACCAGAAGTCTTCCTAGACCTGCCCTTCCAGCAAAACTGAGCAATCATGGGAGAAGAGCCTTGGTGAGAGAGGTAAAGAAGAACCCCAAGATCACTGTGTCTGAGCTCCACAGATGCAGTAGGGAAATGGGAGAAAGTTCCTCAAAGTCAACTATCACTGCAGCCCTCCACCAGTCAGGCCCTTATGGCAGAGTGGCCCGACGGAAGCCTCTCCTCAGTGCAAGACATATGAAAGCCTGTATAGAGTTTGGTAAAAACACATGAAGGACTCCCAGACTATGAGAAATAAGATTCTTTGGTCTGATGAGACGAAGATAGAACTTTTTGGTGATAATTCTAAGCGGTATGTGTGGAGAAAACCAGGCACTGCTCATCACTTGCCCAATACAATCCCAACAGTGAAACATGGTGATGGCAGCATCATGCTCTGGGGGTGTTTTTTTTAGCTGCAGGGACAGGACAACTGGTTGCAATTGAAGTAAACATGAATGCGGCCAAGTACAGAGATATCCTGGATGAAAACCTCTTCCAGAGTGCTCTGGGCCTCAGACTTGGTCGAAGGTTCACCTTCCAACTAGACAATGACCCCAAGCACACAGCTAAAATAACAAAGGAGTGGCTTCAGAACAACTCTGTGACCATTCTTGACTGGTGCAGCCAGAGCCCTGACTTAAACCCAACTGAGCATCTCTGGAGAGACCTGAAAATGGCTGTCCACCAATGTTCACCATCCAACCTGACGGAACTGGAGAGGATCTGCAAGGAAGAATGGCAGAGGATCCCCAAATCCAGGTGTGAAAAACTTGTTACATCATTCCCAAGAAGACTCATGGCTGTACTAGCTCAAAAGGTGCTTCTACTCAATACTGAGCAAAGGGTCTGAATACTTATGACCATGTGATATTTCAGTTTGGTTTTTTTTAATACATTTGCAAAAATTTCTACATTTCTGTTTTTTTTTAATCAAGATGGGGTGCAGAGTGTACATTAATGAGAAAAAAATGAACTTTTTTGAATTTACCAAATGGCTGTAATGAAACAAAGAGTGAAAAATTTAAAGGGGTCTGAATACTTTCCATACCCACAGTATATATTTATGGCAAGTGACAGATCCTCTTTAAATAAGAAATGTTGGCCTGTAATGCCCCTTTATGGAATATTTAATGTAAAAATAATTGTAAAGAAGTCCCAGTTCTTTTTTCTTTTTTTTTTTAATAAAGGCCATATTACATACCAATATTCCCCACATAACTGGTATTTATTGTGTATTCATTGCAATCCTTCATGTGTCTTGCTTGTCTCGAGGTTGATAACTGCTGTTTTGTCCTTTCTTTTAGCAGAAAACAAGTACCTTTTGTCAGATGATATGGAATTACTTCCACCAGTTTGAGCATGCGTGCTATCAGAGGGTACAAACAAAAGCAGGGGTCCCTCCTATATGCCATTTACTTGGAAGCAATTAATGACATCGGCCACGCAGCAATAATTTCTTAATACTCTGCATGTTCTCATTATTTTCAAAGTTTCTCCAAATTATCCCTAGTTTGTCGCACACAGAGTCTTCATCGTGTGCCGCATTCAGCTATTTAATGGGCCGATAAAGATTACTATGAATGTAATTTCTGAATTTTTTTCCCAACAATTGCTGTTCTTTGCATACACAATTCATAAGAAGATACCTAAAGTGATAACGTCCTTACAGCAAGTGACAGAATTCATTCAGCGTGATCTTAAATGGGTTGTCTCAACTTCATAAATGGATGAAATAATTACAAAGTGCTTGTAAAAACAAGCAATTTAGCAATTTCCCTCTTATTAAAAATCCTCTCCAAATAGATTTTTAATTTTTATAGTTTACTGCTCAATGTCTAGATTACTGGCCATTGCTAGAGTTTATCAAAAGTGGCTGGTTTCCTAGAGAAAAGAAGCGTGTGCTTCTTTGTTGAGTAAAGCCCCCGTCTCACACAGCGATCTCGCTAGCGATATCAGTGCTGAGTCACTAGTTTTGTGACGCAGCAGCGAGCTCACCAGCGATATCGCTTTGTGTGACATTCAGCGACGATGAGCCCCCCTGCCGGGTATCGCTGATTGTCGCTGAATGTCCTGGACATTTTTTTGATCGCTGGTCTCCCGCTGACAGGCACGCATCGCTGCGTGTGACAGGCGGGAGACCAGCGATCCGCTGGTAACCAAGGTACACAGCGGGTTTCCAGGCGCGGGGCTGTGCCTGGAAACCCGCTGTGTACCTTGGATACCAGCGCCCTGATGCAGGGAGCTGGTAACCAAGGTACACAGCGGGTTTCCAGGCACCGCGCAGCGCCTGGAAACCCGATGTGTACCTTGGTTACCAGCTCCCTGCATCAGGGCGCTGGTATCCAAGGTACACTGCGGGTAACTAAGCGATGTTACCCGCAGTGTCGCTGTGCTGATCGCTGCCCTGAGCTGCCTGTTTGGCAGCTCAGCAGCGATCATGTAGCGATACACCAGCGATCCTGACAAGTGCATATCGTTGTCGGGATCGCTGGTGTATCGCTATGTGAGACCCGGCTTTAGGTGTCTGCTTCTGATCATTTTGATTACATTTTACAACAAGGTAAGCAAAAACAGACAAAGGGAAAGCAAGCACCGCCTGCTGTAATGGTAATTAGCACACTGACCCAGTCTTCTGCTGTTCATAAGTATCAATCTGAGAAATGAGCCGCCAAATCCAAATTTACTCCATGTTATTCATACTCTACCAATTGTATGACGCCTTCTGATGACAAGAAGGGAAAGCAATGAGGCAACACATGTAGCTTCTATCGGAGCCCTGGCTGGTTATATTCCCTTTGCTAATAGATTGCGACAGCCTGTGCAGAACTCTCCTCTAAAGAAGAACTCCATTACTAGCTCGGTATTAGCCAAAGGATCATAGAATGGTGGAAAAGGGAAAAAACACTGAACCCTTCTGTCCTTGATGGCAAAACTCAATACCATAATATGGTGCTCAGTTTGATCTTTTCTTTGGACCTTTTGAACCATTATAGGGATGTTCTCAAATTGCCTCTTTAGTAACTCAGAGCTATGCAGTTTCTTCACTTCCTGGTTTCTAGAAGGGTGGGCTCTCCTCCTTGAGTGACAGTTCTGGTGAGTCGCACGTACCAGGGCTTATGGGGTACTCGGCACCGAGCCCGTTCACTTCAATGGGGGGAGAGGTCACGGGTAGCGCGGCTCGGTCCATTGCCCTGGGCGCTCATTCAAAGGGGGATATTTACAGGGGATTTAGAAATGTTTGTGACGCCACCTGTGGTTTCTGATCAGGGTGACCAGTGCTGCAGGGTGAATCCTCTGAGGGGTTGTAACTGGGCAGCAAGGTGTTAAGTCTTCCACAGGTAAGACTGAGCCCTCGAGGTATATGGCGGTGCAGGGGTGCAGGCAATAAGGCAGACACACACAATGAGTCTCTTTCCGTACCTTTACTGGTGATATTTGCAGGCACGTCCCGGGAGGCTGCTCAGGGTGGAGGATGCAGTCCAGTAATCACTGAGTAGGTTTAAGGCCTCCTTACTTCTTGATGTGTGTGAGTTTCTAACTTGCATGAAGCTAAGTTTAACTCCGTGTAGAACAGCTACGCCCGGCTGACATTGTGGTGGAGCCTTCTTTTGGACAGAACTAAGTCCTCTATGGCTGATCAGGCCTGACTCCTGTTCTTCCTGACCCCGGTTACGTATCAGCACTGAAAGGCCCCTCTGCGACCTGAAGTCCATCAGGGTCTCCGGTTTCTCCCACTAGCCGTGAAGGTACTAGTAAGCTCGGACCCGGTGTCCGGTAGTGCAGAGTGGAGGTCAGCTATCGTTGCTATTTCTCCTCAGTCACTCTCTCTCTTTGTCCACTCGCCTGTCGCCCTACTCACACCTTTAACATAAGCACAGGCAACAGTAGGTGTCAGTTTCCTTCTCTTCACCACTCTCTAACAGTACCTCAGTTTGCTCGATGTTACAAGTACTGCAGTTCCCCTTCCTTCACTTCTTTCTTAGGCTCTGTCCGAAGCAGCTATCAGGACCTTCCGTCAGACTGATCTGTGCACACTCCGAGAGTCACTTTCCACTTCCCTAGGGAACTAACAGTCAGCACGTTCTGAGGTATCAGTTTGTCTCTCTGCTTCTGTCTCATCTGACAGGAATCTCCGTCTGCTCTGAGCTCTGCTCTGACAGGAAATCAACACTGGCTCAGACTGGCTGAACTAGCACTGGCTACTGCTGCGTCTCTCCACACCCTTATATACTCTAAAGGGCTCCCTCTGGTGGCACTATAGGGAAATGTGAAGTGTAAAAGAATATCGGGTGATTGTGAATTACCTTTCTGTGCATCCTCCTGGGTACATGTGGCACCAAGCGCAGCTGGGCTACACACTGGTGAATAGTATGGCTGTAATATTAGTATAACTATAAGGCTCAGATCAATTTCTGCTGTGATACATTCAGTGGTTTCTTCAGGAGTGGTGTACACTGCTATCACTTTATTTGCATATAGAGATAACAGGACATTTAAACAAGCACACAGCTCAGGACAGAGAGAGTCGTGATTAGGAGAACTTCTCTGGAACCAGTCAATGGTGGATGGTGATTTTGCAAGATTTATAACAGCAGCTTGTCAGGAGCTGAAAAGGAGGGGAAGGTAGGTGAGTAGTTAACTGCTGTATAGAAATCAATGGACTGGAAAGAGCTCCATGGTATGTTGGGAGTTAACCCCTTTTTCCAGAATGTAACTACGTGGACACTCTGCCAGGGTTTGCGCAGGCACTAGTGGCCAAGCTCCATGGAATCTAGCTATACACTATGAAAGATAAAAGCTCTCAATGCAGGAAAATGACAGCAGATATAAAAAAAAAGTCAATTGCAAACTTGCTTATTTTCAGGCAGTCTAAGTGAAGCAATTTGCTAACTTTAGAATACCTCTTGTGTTTATGAATGTTCACTTTCAAACTGGAATGAACCCCATCAAACCCCATCACATTAATTAATGATGGGCACCTCAGGCACACACGGATCTGGGAGAGTGTTGTGGCTTCCACAGAGTCTAAGCAATCCACAGTGACTTGTATAACGAAGCTTCACACTCCAACCTTCTGTCAAAAAGTACATTATTCAAGTGTTTGTTTCATTAGAGTATAATGCAATTTTCAAGTCATGTCATTATTTGTAGATTATGGAAAGAGCCATTCTCCAAAGCTAGTATTTTGGGCTTATAGAGCCAATACTCCTGGTTACCATCCATAAGTCGTGTACATGTAAATCATGGGGCATCATAGCAAAAGTCCTAAATGGGAAGAGTAAGAACCATAATGCAATCACAGAAGGCCATACCTCCTAAACCTTTAAAAACAGATAGAGACACATATATTGCAGTCAAAAACACATTAACTGTTCCCCTACTGAAGCCCCTTAGTCTTCTCATCCTGCAATCCCCTTTCATGGCCCATATAGAAGATGATGCCCCCAAATACCGACTAAGCACAGTATGGTATCTACATGTGGAATTCCCCCACATATACAGTAAAATGACCCCACAGTACCCCCAGCACAATATGATACTGTCATAATGACCCCCAACACAGTATAATGCTATCAATGCTAACCACACATTGTGATGCCCCTATGGTGCCCCCACACAGTATGATGTCCCTATAGTTCTCCCATGCACATTATGAGGCTCCCACACAGTATGATGCCCCCACATTCCCCAAAGCTCTCTCCACATAGTATGATGGCCACTCACTACCCACATACATCATGATGGTCCCACAACCCCCACACAGTATAATAGCATCACAGGCTCTACGGTTTAACAGGTCTACATATTATTATTCTTCTCATTGCTTGAGGGTTCAGCAACTTACACATAATAGGTTGCGATCTGCAGTGATCAGCCACAGGGTGGGGTTAACACTTAAAAGGTTTGTATAAACATGATTCTTCAGGAGTGAACTGCTCCCTTACATCCCAGATTCATGATCGAGACATTCCTGACTGGTTGACAGTTCGAGCCGGCGGCAGGGTGCACTCTCCGATGCTGCTAGCACAGGCAGTTTTGTCGGAGTAGCACAGGGACACTGAAGAGTTTGTAAGCGCAGCTAGAAACCAAAACGCTCCTTTGTGATAAAGTAGTAGTTGCCACTTGCAGTCCTATGTAATGCTACAAATTACATAATGATGACTATCTGAATAAAGATAATGCAGTAGTTGTTACTTTGCAGTCCTAAGAAATGGCACAGATAAAATTCTGATAAGTCACTGAATAGAGATAATGTAGTAGTAGTTACTTACAACCCTATCTAACATTAATATTTCCATCGTACAATGATCACATAGTGATTATTATCAAGAGCTCTGCAGACCGTATATGTGCTCACTGTACAGATAAACCCAGTGACTCACAGGTAGCGTACTAGCGTTCTCTCTGTGGTTATTCACTTTCCCTTTCCTTCTGTATCCAATGTAAACTGCTATAACTTCTGCCATCCACATCTCATCTCTACAGAATTTACATCACATATATATCTTCAACTCATCGCTTTAACAATACCATCACTCCTTTTCCCCACCTCAACAAAAACTACAGAGTGCTATCTCTATCCAATGTGCCCCAAACAGTAACAATGGCATACAGTGGCATGTAAACGTTTGGGCACCCCTGGTCAAAATTGTTGATATTGTGAAAAGTTAAGCAAGTTGAAGATGAAATGATCTCTAAAAGGGCTGAAGAAGATGACAAATTTCCTTTGTATTTTACATACACATCCCTACAACTATAATATATCAGTTCCCTGTTACATGTGTGTATATATATATATATATATATATATATATCATGATGTACAGGGTAAAAGAAGTGAATCATAAATCCTTAAAAATACATTTTATTTGTAAAAATTAAAAAACATACGAAATGTAAAAACATAGGTGCCTCACAACAGAAGGACACGGACATTGGAATGCAATTCAGAAAAGTACCATCTCATGTATAATGTGGCGTGAATAGTGCATATTAATCATAATATAAGTGAATAGTCATAATTGATATAGCATGTGTTTATAGCATCAGTATGCTTTTCCTCTGAGGAAGAAGTACGTAACGCACGTCGGGGTGGAGGGACACGGAACCCAAACCTTTACTCTTTACTATCCAGGCAAGTATACTGTGGCCATAATGATATCTCTTATAATCACTGCATAGGTCTATTGACTTTATCATTGTATAAACACATGCTATATCAAATATGACTATTCACTGGACGTCTTTATTTCTAAGCCAGCTGATGGCAATTGGCGCTTCATTTTGTCCGAGACCTTAGCTAAGTGCAACGTTGCAGATGTTGCAGAATTCCTGAGCAACCGGACTTTGCCGCAAACGCGCTTTTTGCGGGATTGGCGTTTATGTCGTTTTGCCGGTTTGACGCGTTTTACGGATTTTCCTGATTTCTAGGTCAATAAGGGAAAAGTAGATCGCATTATGGCAATGCAGATTCGCGAACTTTTTTTTGCGGAAAAACGCCATGTCACAATTGCGATATTCTAATGTAGGATGCTTAATAATGCGTTTGAGCGTTTTCCCGCGAAAAGAAAAACGCAATCTGAACGTGTGCTAGCTTACACTTAGGAGGGAAGCTTGGAAGGATGTGACTGTACTGCAGAATCATTCCGTGATAAGGGTTTTCGTCCCACCTATCACTACATAGGCCGCATAGGCTAAATTAATATAGCTTTAAATATCTTATGATCATTTTATTATCTATTTATTGGCAAATGTCTATCAAGGAGTATTTATAGGGAAAGAATTTAGGGATAGCCTTTGGTGAGCTGGGAGCCACGTTGCTAATCAGGGTGCCAACCTCTGCTGTTAGACAGGAAGCAGATTTACATTAGGAACTTAATAGGGGTAGATATTATATTATCATTTTGCCTCCTATATATAGGTACATATCTATGTCTGTCTTTCCTCCAGATCAATTTTATATGGACTGATCCTACAAGGGTGGTATGTTTATACTTTTCAACTTGATATATTATAAATATATATTTCATGGTATCCCTTATATTAGGGATTTTTTTTTATTAAATCCAGTACACATACCCTATAAATTTCCATTTAGTCCTAAACACTTTAAAAGGATAATATTTTAATATACTCGTAACTAATTGGGATATTTGCTTTTTAAACTCTCTTTCTTACAGTCAGGGTACAACATTCAGTGTTCTTGTATAAATTATTTTTGTTCCTCTTCTGCAGTAATTAGAGCCCTTTTAGCTGTATTGTTCACTGCATCAAGGAACAGCACCCTTTTTTTGGCTTCCAAAAATTAGGTATTAGTCTCCCGTGAAGAAGAATCCTCTTGGAGAAAACTATCATCAATCTTGAGACGAGAGAACAAGTCCTTGCTCTTGATTGATATAAAATCATCAATGTTTTTCTCTGAAATAAAAGACAACATGGTTAGCATGAAAGTGGTAGGGGAATAAAGAAATGTATCAATAAACTTAGTCTAAACTGAGAGCTGAGTAGCGATATCTTCAGAGAGTAAAGCGCTCTCACCATCCAGCATGACACCTGGAGGTCACCTTGCTCAACATTTCCACCTATCATGGAGACTTCTATTAACTCTCAACAGTCGTCTCTAGTTATATTTTCTTTTAGTTTGGCTGAGCAGAACTCTAAAAATGTGTCAATTTTGGAATACTTTAAGTGCACTCCCACGGTTTCTTTGCAGCTTTGTGTCTTATTGGCATCAATGTTTTTACAATTTTCTTTGAACTTTTTTGAAAAGTGGAATATTCGTGTGTGTCGTGACTTGGTGAATTTTAGCTTCAAATACACTTTTCAACACAAGTTCTTAGATGTAATGTCTATGTCCCCTGATGAACCCCCACACCTTTAGGAGGGGTAATGCGTCGGAACGGGACTGTGACCTCGTACCTGCAGGAATCAATTCCAGTTAGATAAGGGGTTATTCGTCCCCCTACATCACTACATGGACCGAAAAGAAGCAGGATTCTAAGCTATCTTATGGCATCGATGTTTTAACAATTTTCTTTGAACTTTTTGAAATGTGGAATATTTGGGCGTGTCTTAACTTGGTGAATTTTGACTTCAAATACACTTTTCAACACAAGCCACATAGACATAATGGTGGCAGGCAAAAATCACACAAAGGCGATATGACCTGTATATGAGGCTGTAGTATCGCAGCAGAGAATCTGCACTTTATCTTCTAGGTTCCAATTGGTAATCGCATTCCAAAAGCTTGTGCGTGCTCTTTACCTCTAGAATCTTCCAATTTTGG
Source organism: Oophaga sylvatica (assembly GCA_033576555.1). Lineage (NCBI taxonomy): Eukaryota > Metazoa > Chordata > Amphibia > Anura > Dendrobatidae > Oophaga > Oophaga sylvatica. The sequence goes on from JARQOD010000007.1 coordinate 126,046,785, forward strand.
CACACCAATAAGTTGCTCTTTATTTCCAAATAAAATTACTGTAGCTAGACCTTCTTTCTTGAAATTTAGGACATACAAACCTGGTAATAATTTACCATCCCAATGAACAGTAAGAACCTCTGGTAGCTCATTTTGAAAATCATTTTATGGCTTCAGCACGTTCCTTTCGTTTTTCTGTCGGATTCGTTAGATGGATTACTTGTATACCGGAAAAGCTTCAACAATATGTCCAAGTGCCTCAACAGTAGCTTGAAGAATGAAAAGGGAGTCTCATACTTACCTGACACCTATCTAAAGCCTCTACTAATTTCAGAGTAACAAAATCTTTCTACCGTGTTTCTCAAGAGTCTTGGATTGTGAGCTTTCTGTCAAAGTTATCAAAAGCTTTTGTGAACTTTCAATATTATCAACTGAACTGTAAGGTAAGTTTGTAATATCATATCCTGCCTGAGATGTTGATTCCGTAGAGAGTTATTTTTATTTTCCTTTTCTGTAGGCCTTTGTCTCAAGTTTTCTATCTACTCCAGCTAAGTTACCGAGCTGGCCTCACTCTCTATGACACTGCAAAAAGATCACATCTTATTTTATTTTCGAAAACTGAAGTGCATTGCATGTGCAATGTCAGGTAGATTATTCAAATTGCTTGAAAACTCTTCTCTACGATGCTCAATACATCTTGTGCTTTCTTTGCATTCTTTTGCAGGTCCCTCTAAAAATGATGCAAATTCACTGGCTTTTTTACACAATTAGGTAAAGATTTTTTAGGTACTCTTCCCTTTTCCTAAAATATAATAAAATCACAAATAGAGAGATTTGAGCTTTTACTGACAGTTAATTTAACTTCACGAATATTGTAAAAAAAAAACTGCAAGAACTTGACCATTTGACGATAGTTTGGACCCGCTATTTGATGACTTACGTTCCCCACTAAAAATATAGTTTTTTTTTAGAACTGCGCAATTCCATCAATATGGTTTTTCACTGAAAACAATCTGTCCTCTACCAAAAATAACCAATAACTATGAGGTATGGGAGTGGACGCTTAAGAGCACACGCTCCGAAGTAGAGCTGAGCAAATGTGTTTGGAATCGGTTGCCGAATCCGAATCTGAATTTGCCGTATTGGTGCCATATTAGTAGCCTATTCATGCCGAATTTATGTTTGATGATCGGTTCCGAACATATTCGTTCATTTCTACTCCCATTGACTCCAATGACGTTCGGCTGTGTTTGGCAAATATTGCAAAAAACAATATTAGCAGTCGCTTGTAATCAAAATCGAATTTTGAAAAATTTGCTCAATTCTACTCATAAGTATGCAAGTATGTTTCAATGCAACTCGGCACAGGTTAACATACACCAAACATCATGAAATCTGATTTCCAAATGTTTTGACACTTACGGTAGATGGAAAAAATAAGGGAGTATGTGTTAAAAAAATTGAAGAAGAAAGATAAGGGACACTAATTATATATATATATATATATATATATATATACAGTGCAGACCAAAAGTTTGGACACACCTTCTCATACAAGATTTTCTGTATTTTCATACTATGAAAATTGTAGAATCACACTGAAGGCATCAAAACTATGAATTAACACATGTGAAATTATACATTACACTTTACAAAACAGTGTGAAACAACTGAAAATATGTCTTATATTCTAGGTTCTTCAAAGTAGCCACCTTTTGCTTTGATTACTGCTTTGCACGCAGAAAAGGTGAACGGATGGACTCTACATGCCTAGTTCCCACCGTGAAGCATGGAGGAGGTGGTGTGATGGTGTGGGGGTGCTTTGCTGGTGACACTGTTGGGGATTTATTCAAAATTGAAGCGGTGAGCGGTCCAGCTCACCCCAAACCATCTCGATTGAGTTCAGGTCTGGTGACTGTGGAGGCAGGTCATCTGGCGTAGCACCCCAACACTCTCCTTCTTGGTCAAATATCCCTTACACAGCTTAGAGTTGTGTTTGGGGTCATTGTCCTGTTGAAAAATAAATGATGGTCCAACTAAACGCAAACCGGATGGAATAGCATGCTGCTGCAAGATGCTGTGGTAGCCATGCTGGTTCAGTATGCCTTCAATTTTGAATAATCCCCAACAGTGTCACCAGCAAAGCACCCCACACCATCACACCACCTCCTCCATGCTTCACGGTGGGAACTAGGCATGTAGAGTCCATCGTTCACCTTTTCTGCATGCAAAGCAGTAATCAAAGCAAAAGGTGGCTACTTTGAAGAACCTAGAATATTAGACATATTTTCAGTTGTTTCACACTTTTTTGTAAAGTGTAATGTATAATTCCACATGTGTTAATTCATAGTTTTGATGCCTTCAGTGTGATTCTACAATTTTCATAGTCATGAAAATACAGAAAAATCTTTGAATGAGAAGGTGTGTCCAAACTTTTGGTCTGTACTGTATATATATATAATTTTAAGGCATACTAATAAAGACTAATATATTTTATTAGGAGGATATTTTTATGACACAAACTGATGCCCTATATCCTATCAATGTGTTATCTGTAAGCACTTTTTAAGATTCAGACTACTTACAAACTCTAAGGCTTCCAGTTGAGAAGATAATGTATTTTTATTTCGCCAGATGGTGTGGGTGGAATTATTTATAAAGCTGTACAGAAATCCATTTGTATTTGCTTATCTTAAATATATGTTTGGTATTATTTAGTATGCAAGTTTAGTGTCTTCTGCATTGCTCATTATGCTGCTATGGAATAATTCCTATTTCCTTCCTCTGACGATATATGGGATTCTGTCATTCAAATATAATGAGTTATTCTGTTTGAAAATCCACTTGTACTTAATCTGAAAATTTAACCCAGGTACATCATTTATTTTTTAATGGAGTTCAAAAATGTTAATAGGCTACGAACAGGGAGTTGTTAGCATATTATTAAATTGTACCATAGCTATCTCAACTGCTTTACAAATCCCAATTTCCCAGTTGTTACTAATTCCACTTGCCCCCGTGTGGGAAGTGTTCACGATAGACTAGTTCTTTGTTGTCCTTCAGCACCAATGGGGATACTATCCTTCTACAATGATAGAGAAAGGTCATTAATCAAATGAAATATAACCTACTACTGGGCTGCTTACTTGGGCTTGATTCATGAAAGTTTTTACTCCAGATTCAAAGCTTTTTTGCCAAAAATCCTTGAAAAATGGCAAAATGTTGATGCTGTGCCACAATTTTGCATTTTATAGCATTCTCGCCCAGCTTGGACAAATTAAAGATGAGCGGTGGCGTTCCTTACGTTAGAAGGTTGACACCAGTCCCTGAGTGAAGGTAGATTTTAGGCGAGGCGTACACTCGCACTACTTGTCAGATGCTCCTGATCCATTACGAAGGGTGACCTTGTTAATGAATCAGGAGGGGCTGACTCCTTGTCAAGACCGGCATGAAAAACAGAATCACATTGTTATCTTTTCTGTACTTCCAGTAGACCAAGTGTACTGTAAGGAAATATATTTTCTGCCTAAAGGCTCATTTAGAAGCCAGTTTCTTGTGGGCTGTTCAAATATCATGTATTTTTGTGCACCAAGAGGTCCACACCAAGCTAAAGAGACATGTCCGATTTTGATTCAAGTTATGGATCAAACTCACCAATGCAAATCTATAGGTCACTGAAAATAGCGGACATCATTTGGATGGATGCTTTCAATGTACTGTTCATTTTTCACTGACTACGTGATAGGAGAAGCTGGAGAAACCTCCATCGTTTTTTTATCTTATGAGAAAAAACTGATGAAACTTTGCTGATAAAACAAACTCTGATCAAATTCTGATGACAATCTGATTGAAAACACTGTTGAAAATGGGTATTTTTTTTTGGGCTTACGAGTAAAAAACATGTTTGAATGAGCCCTTATTTTTATCCTTGGACAGCACGCAGACCCATAGAGTTTTATGTACAGTATCTACAGACATATTCATCAAAAAACAAGAATCTAAGTGTGAGATCCGGGACACTCAGAGCAAGTCCTAATCTGATCCATGTTTGTGACATTTAACTTTATGGAAATCTGAGAAACATGGATGCAGAAGGCTTCTAATTTGCTTCTATTTTTCTTCTGAGATTTGCTGCTTAGTGATAAATTTGAATAAAAATGTGACCTTCCAGGGGCTTTTTTATTGGTTGGGAACAAAGACACTCCTTAAGTGAAAATAACATAAAAAAAATAAAACAATGCAACAAGTATGACCATTCAAGCGGTTGGGCTCGAAACACCTCTATACTGACGGAGGTTGCCTCTCCAACAGGTGGACTGTTATTTGCTGTCGTATTTTAACTGAGGAACTAAAAAATGTACAATTTTAATACTTTCTTGGATTTGGATTTGAAACTGGATCAACCTCCTCTCTCTCTTGTACTATTCAATGCTGTTAAGTAGCGTGGATCATGGGCTTAAATATCGATTGGACTACTTGGAGGGTGAGCTGATTTTTTTTCTTCTACTTAACTAGGATGACACCTGAGAAACCAAAATAGTCCATTTCTTGTGGATGGTAAAAGTTGTGCTAATTTGTAAATGTAGACATATCTGATTTTCCTACTGGATTGTGTTCTACTGTGAACATTACCATTGCATCTTCTTCTTCAACAGAAACCAGCAGATGAAATACCAGTCTTTTTTTCCCAGATCCTTCTTCCATAGAAGAGGAGACCACACTGCCTTTACATGGGCAGAGCCTTAAATTTCGATGTAGAATGAACCATTGAGTCAGAGTGTCATCTTCTTCATTCGAGAGAAATGAGGGTCAGAAAATCTCAAAGGTTTTTTATCCAACTGGATAACATATACTAAACCCATTTGCTGTGATCAAGTGGGTCTCCAGGTACCACAGGTCATTAGAGCTTATATGACCAGGCCATGACTGATTCATGAGCAGAGTGGAATGCAATGCCAATAGAGTAGATCTGTAGAACATACTTCTCGGAGCTCATCTTGGATCTTTGTGAAGCTTTACAGGCTGGATATCAGAATCTCTGGAGAATCAGCCTGGTTGGTGACAATGTCTTTGATTTAGTATACCTCATCCTAAATGTGTAATTGCTAAATCCCCATTTGTGTTGCTGCTGAAGGACGACAAGGAAAGTGTAATGTCTTACCGTAAATTCTCTTTTATTTTGGTCTGAAGCAGCATCACAGCTTTCCCTTCCGAAAGCTGTATTGTCTCTTTTCAGCAGACCTTGAGTGATATTTTCTGCTTAGTTGTTATAAGTACACAACAAGGCTGCTCAGTAGTTCATCTATATAGGCTGACAATTCATCTGATGAATTGTTATCACCTGTCCTATCAATTCTGGAATACAGAATCCCCATTTGGTGCTGCTGCTTTGAACTAAACAAAAGAGAATTGATGGTAAGAAATTACACTATGTTAACAAGTGTATTTTTCCTAAACCAGACAAACAAAAATTACTTAGCAATTTTGGCAAAATTTGCTATAACACTCCTTTCCTATCAACCAAATCAATCCACACTTTCTGAACGGCCGCACCACTGTGTCATGGTGCAAAGAATGTAATTTTGTTTTTTGCCCAGTTTTTTTGACACTAGTGTCTAAGACATATAATAAATGCTCATAAATGCAAAATCATATTATGGTGAGGATGCAGGTGACATACAGTATATTTCTTGACCTCCACCAAGACCTTTCTACCATCTCCCCAGCATTTTTTAATTAAATTCTTGACAGTCGCTATTTAATTGCAGTTTTTACATATTTCTCCTCACTGTGACCCCATACCTCTTGAGAAAGCAGTAGTCGTTAAACCCTTCCCGTCACGGCTAATTTCCATTTTTTGTGTTTTGTTCTTTCCTCCCTTTCTCCAATAGCCATAACTTTTTTCACTTTTCTGTCCACACAGACATATGAGGGTTTGTTTTTTACGGGACAAGTTATACTTTTGAATGACACAATTAATTTTACCACATATATACTTGAAAACAGGAAAAAAAATTCTAAGTGTGGTAAAATTGTGAAAAACAAAATGCAGTTCTTTTGTATAGTTTTACCCTTGACTTTCTCAAGGAGTCAAGTCTTAAATAATGGCATGGTGAAATTTGCTAACAAATAATTGTTATAGATGCGCCTTTTCTGGGTGGCTGCGGGCTGCTATTTTTAGGCTGGGGGGCAATATCTGGCCCCTTGCCAGCCTGAAAATACCAGCCCCCAGCTGTCTGCTTTAGGTTGGATGGTTGTCAAAAATGGGGGCGTCCCCACTCTGTTTTTTAAAATTATATTTTTTAATAATTTAAAAAATTGGAGTGGGGACCCCTTTATTCTTGATAACCAGCCTTGCTGAAGCTGACAGCTGTGGGTTGCAGCAACTGCAAAAAAATACAGAGGAACACACGCAAGTTTTTTTTTATTTATTTATTTACAGCACATACGTTGGCTAACCAATACTCCAATTAGCTGCCGCCTGATTTCGCTGTTATTAACAGCATCAGGTTGTAAGGTTCTATGTATATATTCCTGAAACTCAGTTTGTTCGTCAGCCATTTTACTTTCTGTCTTGCTGCAGCTTCTTGCCCTCAGTCAAAATGGAGTTTCCAGCTTGCATGTTCCCGCCCTGATTCTCTCCTTTGCTTCTTAAGCAGCCACAGCTGAGCAATCAGTGCTTCAGAATCTAGCCTGCAGTGAACCTGTGACTTGACTCCTGTAAGCCTTGGACCTTGTACTCCAGCTATTCCTACTGAGGAACTCTGAAGCACTTGTGGACTCTGAACCCTGCTCTTTGAAAGACCCACGTTTGCATGGACTTACGGTAACAGAGAAGAAGATCCTGAATCTGTATTGGAGAGTGATTGCTGAGCTTGGATTACTCTGGCCTGCTGTGTCTCCTGTTTCTGTGTCTGCAAACTGTGTGACTATTTCTGCCAACTTGTATGAAGTAATACAGGACTTTTCTATATCAAACCTGTGACTCCTGTGTTTTCATCGCACCCAAGCACAAGACGCTATATGAACTGTACTACATACATTACAAGATTCTGAAGCCAAAACGTTAGTGTCTGCTGGGTCTGGAAGGCTGTGTCTGCTGTACTGTGGATATCAGACGTCCGGTTGTACTTTCTGTGATGACAGTGGTTGTGACTTCTCACAACCATTCCAGGTGAGCATTCCCTTAAGTTTTTTCTTTTTGCAGTGTTACCACAGGTAAACACTATTATTTTTTTTTTTTTTCCTTTCTTTTCTCTTTTTTGTCTGCTGTAAACTCTGGATATCAGATGTCTGGTTGAAACTTTCTGTGATGATAGTGGTTGTGACTTCTCACAACCATTCCAGGTGAGCAGTTCCCTTAATTTTTTTTTCTCTCTGCAGTGTTGCCACAGGTGAACACTATTGTTTTTTTTTTCTCTCCTCTTCTTCCAGTAATCCTGTCTTAAAAGATCTGGAAAATGGAGGCCCGCATAAAGGAACTTTGCAGGGTGACTGATAATATCCTTGCAGATTTGCAGAATATAAAGACCCGTTTTACAAATCTACAGGACCTCAATAATCACAATTTGCAAGTGGTTGGACAGACTACCCAGGATTTGCGAGCCAGGATTGAGGTTCTAGAGGGGCGAGTCCAGGCTCCTGCCGTAGCCCCGAGTGCTGGGATTCCCAAGTTGCCCCCTTTTCGTTTTGGCGGTGAACGTGAGAAATTCAGGGGATTTATTAATCAATGCAATCTTTTTTTTTCTGCACATGCTTCACAATTTCCACTGAACGATCTAAGGTGCTTACTTTAATTATGTTGCTTACCAACAAGGCTTTAATGTGGGCAAACCCTCTGATTGAGACTGAGGATGATTGTTTGAATCACCTTGATGATTTTATTTCAGCCATGGGGCAGGTGTTTGATGACCCCAATCGAGGTGCAACAGCTGAAGCAGCCATGTTAGCTTTGCGCCAAGGTAAGCACTCGGTAGCTGAATATGCCTTGGATTTCAGGAGATGGGCCCTTGATACCACCTGGGACAGTTCCGCCAAAAAATCTATTTTTCGAAAGGGGTTATCTCCACTGATTAAGGATGAACTTGCTCATGCCGACCCTCCCACTGCGTTAGGTGACTTTATTAACTACTGCATCCGTATTGATACTCGTCTGACTGAACGCAGGCAAGAGAGATGGTTCGAAAGCAATCGTACTAACCTTTTCCTACTTCCTCTCCAGCTAAGGAACCTTTGAGTAGGATTACACGGGAACCTGAACCTGAACCCATGCAGGTAGACTCTTTACAACGACGGGTTAGTGATGCACGCAAGGAACATCGTTTTAGGAGAATCTATGTTTCTATTGTGGTAAGTCAGGGCACTTCATTATAAACTGCCCCAGCCGTTCTCGTAAGACTACTGCAGCACTCATTCATTGTGAGTGTTGCGAGAGGGGATCTGTCAGGTCCGAGCCTCAGGCTCCAGAGAGATCTGCAGCAACAGATCTTGATTTCTCGGACTTAAACTCCGTTACCTCTGAGGACGTTGACTGTGTAAACGCTGCCATTTTTCAAGTTTCCTCAGCGGTGTCCCAGCTGAATTGTAAGAAAAACAATTCTCATTGCTTTCTTTCCATCAAACTCTGGGTTGACTCAGCTTGGGTGTCTAGCTCTGCTATGATCGACTCAGGGGCAAGTGGAAATTTTATGGATGTCTCCTTTGCTCTGAAACAGGGAATACGTTCAGTGAAGAAGGCTACTCCAGTACAGATGGAAACTGTGGATGGCTCCCTGCTGACCTCTGGACCAGTGGATCAGGAAACAGAGCCTTTGAGGGTTCTTATGGGTAAAGATCATCAAGAGAAACTGTCCTTTATGCTTATCTCTTCTCCCACTTTCCCATTATTCTAGGACTACCATGGCTGCAGGCTCAGAATCCTACCATTAACTGGGAGACCAAGGAATTACACTTTCCAGAGAAACAGATGAGTCCAAAAGTTTCAGCTTGCTCTGTTCCTAAAGGAATCATGTCAGTCCCTGAACTACCAGCTGTATACCAGGACTATGTGGATTTATGTGACAAGAAGAACGCTGACCAGCTTCCTCCTCACCGTCCATATGATTGTCCAATTGAATTATTGCCTGGAGCAGAGATACCTTTTGGTAAGATCTACCCCCTGGCGGGGCCCGAGCTAAGGGCTTTAAAGGATTACATAGATGAAAATCTAGCCAAGGGCTTCATACGCCCCTCTTCATCTCCCGCAGGTGCACCCATCTTCTTTGTAAGAAGAAAGATGGATCTCTGAGACCATGCGTAGACTATAGGGAACTCAATAAGGTTACTATTAGAAACCGTTATCCATTGCCTTTAATCCCTGAGTTATTGGGAGAGGTGCGACATGCCAAAATTTTTTCTAAACTAGATCTTCGTGGGGCCTATAACTTAGTCCGTATTAGACCTGGGGATGAATGGAAGACTGCATTCAGGTCACGCTATGGACACTTTGAATATCTAGTTATGCCTTTTGGTCTGAGTACCGCCCCAGCCACTTTCCAACACTTGGTGAATGACTCTTCAGGGATCTTCTAGATACATTCGTGGTAATTTATTTGGATGATATTCTAATTTTTTCTAACTCCACAGAGGAACATCATGGACATGTGAGAATGGTCTTGGAACGTCTAAGACAAAATCATCTTTACATCAAACTTGAAAAGTGTGAATTCCATAGGACCGAAATTCAATTTCTGGGGTATGTACTGTCTACACAAGGAATTAGTATGGATGGAAGCAAAACCCAAGCCATCAAGGATTGGCCAAGTCCTAGAAATGTGAAGGAGGTACAGCGCTTCATCGGGTTTGCCAACTTCTATAGACGTTTCATTAGAAATTTCTCTGAGGTAGTGTCACCTATCACTCAACTTACCCGGAAAGAGTCTAGGTTTTCCTGGACTCCCCAAGCCCAGGAAGCATTTTCCCGTCTAAAAGATAAATTTACCACTGCACCTATCCTAGTACATCCCAACCCCGAGCTTGCCTTCATAATAGAGGTGGATGCTTCAGACTGTGCCGTTGGAGCTATACTCTCTCAGAGAACAGGTGAGAAGAATGTCTTGCATCCCTGTGCCTTCTTTTCCCAGCAGTTGTCTTCGGCTGAGAGGAACTACGATGTGGGCCAATAGAGAGTTGTTGGCCATTATTGCCGCTTCAAAGAATGGAGACACCTTCTTCAGGGTGCTGCACAGCAAATAGTCGTCCTGACAGACCATCGTAACCTTGAGTTTATCAGGTCGGCTAAGTGCCTGACTCCTCGCCAGGCTCGCTGGAATCTTTTCTTAAACCAATTTAATTTTATCATCTCTTATAGACCAGGATCGCGCAATGGAAAGGCTGATGCACTCTCTAGGATTTACTCAGCAGAGACACGTCCAATTACTCCTCCTAAGACTATTCTTCCTGACTCTAGATTCCTAGGAGTAATTCATAATCAAGACCTACTTAAGGACATCAAGGAAGCATACCATGCGGATTCCTTTTTGGCACAACCCCCAAGGGACGTAAGTCTTGTCTTTAAGAATGGTGTGTGGATTCAGGGACAACGTCTGTATATTCCTGAAACAGTCAGATTAAGAGTATTGCAACTCATTCACGATTCCAAGATAGCTGGGCATAGGGAATCTAGAAGACAACAGAAGTTCTTTTGTTCTATTTTGGTTGGACTTGCTGCAGTGATAAATTTTGAATAAATGTGTCACTTTATTGTGTGGAACAAGTCCTTAAGTGAAAATAACATAAAAATCTAAACAAACCCTGTCCGGTTGGGCTCTAACCACCCAGTACCGACGTGAGGTTGCCATCTCAAATGGACTGTTATTGTGTCGATTACTAACTGAACTAAGGAAAGTACAATTATATTTGGATTTGGATTTGAAACAGGACACTCCTTTCTCCTTGTATCGATTCAATGCTGAAGAGCTGACATCGGCTTTAATATGATTATACGGATGGTGTTTCTTTACTATGGATGACTAGAACCAAATAGTCATTTCGTGATGAGGGTGCTAAAATTTCTAATTTGTAATGTTGGCAATATTTCTACGATTGTGTTCATTAACATTACCTTATCTTCTCTTTCACCCAGCAATGATACAGTCCCAACGATCCTTCTTCCATAGAGAGAGTAACCCACTGCTTTACTGCAACCTAAATTTCGTGTAGAACTGAATCCATTAGTCGAGTTCATCTTTCATTCAGAGTGAGTCACAAAAGTCTCGTTTTTATCACTATAACTATATATACCATTCTGATCATTCTCAACCACATTCATTAGACGCTTATTACCAGCATGCGATTCTGAAAGAATCAAGCATAGAGTAGACTGAGAATATTGGACTCTTTCTTGGATCTTGGAAGCTTTACAGCTGGATATCAGAATCTGGAGAATCAGCCTGGTGTACAATGTCTTTGATTTGCATCACCTTTAAGGTAATGAACTTGGTCTGCTGTCAAACCAGAAATTAAGTTACGATTCTCTTTTATTTGGCTATAAGTACATTTCCCTTCGAAATCTGTATTCTATTATAAGCAGACTTGGTGATTTTACTGCTAGTGTCTATAGTACACACCTGTCTCAGTAGTTCACTATATAGGCTGACAATTACTATCTGGACGTTTCACTCTCCTTCAATCTGGAATCCAGATCCATTGTCGGCTTGTACAAAAGAATTGTGGTGGAAAGAATTTTAGTTACAGGTTTATTCTAAACCAGCTAACAAAATTATTAAATTGGCATTGGCTATAACCCTTCGTATACAAACCAATCGGAACCACACTTTCGTTAAGCCGCACCACTGTGTCCTGTCAGAATGTAATTTTAGTTTTAGCCCACACAAGTGGTCTAGACATCATTCAATGCTCTAATGTCTATTAAGGGAGGTATGAGGTTCTACGTATATTTCTGACTCACGATTTCTACGTTTCAGCATTTTTACTTTTCTTGCTGCATGCTTTTCTTTCCCTCAGTCAACCGAAAAGGGCAGTTTCGTTAACTTCCCGCACCTATATTTTGTTCCTTTGCTTCTTCAAAGCAAACCACTTTTCTGCACAACAGAGGGTTTGTTTTTTACTGCAGTAACCTGTGACTTGATCTTACACATTTACTTGAACAACAGGCAAAAATTCTAAGTGTGGTAAATTGCTGAAAACAATTGCGGGTTTTCTTGTAACCCTTTGCTTTTAAGAGCAGTTTTGCATGGGAATTTCGGTAACAAAATAAGTTATGATCGCTTTTGGGGTGGTGCATTGTGAGCTTGGGATATCCATGGCCTTGCGTGTACACCCCGTGTTCTGTTGGGATGGTTGCAAAACTGGGTCTTGTTTTTTACAATATTTTTATAATTAATTGACAGGGGACCTTTTCTATATCCAGCCTTGCTGAACTGACCTGTGGTTGTCAACTGCAACAAATAGACAACGCATTTTTTTATTTAAACACTTGTAACATACCATTCCCCATCATTAACACCAGGTATTGGCTCATGTTCGGGTTTGCCCAGCTCTAGTCATATCATGTGTTGGACATTCATCACAGCATACATATACAAAAATGATATGTGATCCATTGTATTATACAAAACACCCTTGAAATAAATGTGACCAGTCTGCCACTGATTTGCAGTTGTGAGGTCTAAAGTACACGAAAAATTATTACTCTAAGGGCTCATACTCACTTGCTGGAAAAAAAACGGTCAGTTTTCAGGATGGTCCGATTATGTGCAATTGTCATGCGATTTGCATGCGATTTTTTTATGCACCATCTATTGCATTAGCGATTATCATGCCAAAATCGCATCAAATCGCAGCATGTTGCGATTTTTTTTCTAAGGGCTCATACTCACTTGAGCCGAAAATGGATGATTTTCAGCCGAAATCGGTGTGAGAAAAAAATCGCAACATGCTGCGATTTGATGCGATTTTGGCATGATAATCGCTAATGCAATAGATGGTGCTATACAAAAAAAAAAAAAATCGAATGCAAATCGCATGTCAATTGCACATAATCGGACCATCCTGAAAACTGACCGTTTTTTTTTCCAGCAAGTGAGTATGACCCTAACACCGATTTCGGCTGAGAAAAAAAAAAATCGCAAATGAGATGTCACCTATTGAATAACATTGGTCCATTTGAATCCGCTTTTTTATCGGCTGAAAATCATCCGTTTTCGGCTCAAGTGAGTATGAGCCCTAAGCTTGATGTTTGAAACTGTTTGTCATGAAAATGTGATGTTAGCATTAGTATGTATTCTAATTTCTAATGCTCCATGGGTGCTTACACAGCACTATGGACACCTTCAATATGGAAAAAAAAAATCATTTTTGATGCTGAATATTTTCACTGAGCAAAAAAACCACTGTGTCAAATGTTCCAGCAAAGTGGATGGGATTTATAGAAAGCTCACGCCCACTGTGCTTTTTCTTTACATTGCATAACCTGATCTGTTGTCCGTGTTTAAATGCACAACCTGCCAATGTCTCTTGCGGTTACGCTGAGTTTTATGTGCAGATTTTCCCAAAAGATTTGCATTAGATTTGAAAAAACTGCAGGTAAAAAATGCACATGCGTTTTTAGTACATTTCCACTGCAGAAATACACTAAAAACACATGTAATCAATACAAAACTGCATCAATTATGTTTCATCAAAGCCAAATACCATAATGTATCAAACACAAAGTAATTTCATCTAAAACATGACATAACAATAAGAGACAAAAATGCAGTGTCAAAAACGTTTTCAACCAATTTATCAAATACTCACTGTGGGAAAGTAGCCTTAGTCAACAAATTTGCGCCAACTTTCAGGCTTCATTCCTTCATCCATTTTAATACCCAGTGATATGCAGTTTGCAGACTGATCTGAGATTCAGGTTTTTCTCTTGTGGGATTACCTCTCCCAGTAATATAGGCTGGATGTGAGGTCTGTATGTATACAGGGTACTGATGTCTTAATTATTTAGATTAATACACAGACAGTATACAGTAACTTCCTGAGGTTCCTTTAGTGGTTATGCCAGAAAGTGAAAATTATATAATTTAACTATGTCTTTGAATTGGGTTTGGATCTTTGTATCCAAAAAGGTAAGCTTGTAAAGATATATAAAATAATGTATCAGTACAAATGTTGATCATAAACATGATATTACATGGTGTATGTCAGGACAACAGCGATGGTCCCACCACTGCCAATTGTGAGGAAACCAGCCGGGAGATCCCACAGATATTCCCCCACGCTGTTACCAGGTTGTCACAAACAGCAGCGTGTTGCCTCCGATCGTCAGGACAATTACACAAATGATGGACAAGGCCATGGCTGCTTTTGCAATTAGGCCAGATATTGTGCAGCTAACAGTGAACGCATAATATATACACCTCCGATTCCAACGCCTGGAACATATATACACTCCAGTAAGGTCACTACCCAACTCCACAGTAACCCAAGAAAACTAACTGCCACCACCAGTCGCTTATACAGATCGATTGGACACCCATTGCAGGTAGCGTGTGGCTTCAGGGGTGCGGTTTACAGAGCAAGAGGAATGAAGCTATTTCATTTCATATATTTAATCTGAAAATTAGGCAGTGTTTATAAAAATATACAAAAGATATTACAAAAGGTAACAATACAGTATATACAATTACATAAAATAAAAAGGGATAACAAAAGCAAATTACTAAACCTGTGTCATGGAAGTGGCACAGATAATAGGTGGGAAACTTTTATTTTAGGGACCAGATTTATCCCCCTGGAAGAAGCTGATGCAAAACGTGCGTTGGGGCATCATTACTGCATGACAGGTCAGATACACATACACTTGTGTTTATTTTTGTTTAGTGACTGCCGTATCATTATGTGTGCTTTACTAACCTTTGCTGCCATGCACATGTACACTTTGCTAGCAACTTTGAATCATCAAGTGTTTAAATCAAGGACTCTGAATCTACTTAGATTGAATACCAATTCACTAAGCACTTTCTTCTGTATTGAGGGCAGACATTAAACATAGTATGTTACAGCAAATAACCTCTAACAGCATACTAGTGCTATCAAAATATATGTAATTTGATATGTAGGTTTTACATAACCACTTGTATTTAATTTTAAAACATTTTGATTTCACCTAAGCACTGCATGCATTTGGAGTTTTATCGGAAGTGGTCTGTGATCAGCAGTTTATTTTTTGCACTGTTATCTCCGTTATCTGCGTTTTAATTAGTTGTTGTCTCAATAAAGATGTAATTTGCTTGTGAACATATGGTGTAAGCTTCCAGTTTCTTGTAGGATTGTAAAGTCTTCTTTTAGGGAGATGGTATACAGAAACCCTGGGCTGACAATGATAAATCTAAATCTGTACTTATCAGATAAAAGTCAAGGCCACATACCTCCCCTGGATGACCTCAGATTGTGGCTGGTCAATGTGATGAGGCTAGGTCCCCAAAAAATTATGGGATCTCAGATTTTCAGTATATCTCCCACCTGGAGGTCCCAGGCGGGCGATATTAATACCATATTTCCTATCATGATTTCAGCTTTCCATAGATCGGAAACATGGCATATTTTTCATTATCCATCTGTCCGATATTAATTTGGAGATGATTTGTCGGCTATCCAGTGATGTAAGTAAATTTTTTATGTTCGTCACTTCATCATGAGGCTGAAAATATGTTTCCCATAACCAGAGGCTCTACACCCCATATGTCAAAGTCAAGGCCCGCGGGCCAGATCCGGCTCGCGAATTGATTATCTATGGCCCCCTGGATGATATTTAGTTACTATTAGATCTGGCCCGCAGGCCACAGCCGCCTGCTGGTGTTTTGTACGCACCAACCAGGGCGGCGTCAGCACCCGGCACACCCGGGCAAGTGCCGGGGCCCTGAGCAGGCGGGGGGGGCCCACTCGCAGTCTGGCACCCCCCCGCCCATTAGCGGAGGAGAGCGGTGTCAGCGCCGCCACTGGGCCCCCCCCGCTTGCTCAGGGCCCCGGCATCAGCTGGCACAATACTTACCTCTTCCGTGCCTCCGCTGCCGCAGCTCCGGGCCCAGGGGGCGCCTGCGCTTCCTCTCACAGCAGGCCGCTGAATGACGTCATCATTCAGCGGCCGGCTGTGGCACAGAGCGCGCGGACGTCGGACAGGTAAGACGTGTGTGTGTATGTCTCTGTGTGTGTCTGCGTGTATGTAGCGCGGTGCTTTGTGTGTGTGTGTGTGTGTGTGTATAAGTATGTGAGAGAGTGCTTGTGTGCTGTCTGTGTGTGATGATGGGCAGGCATTGCTGATAATGGGGAGGCATTGATGATGATGATGGGGAGAAGATGATAATGGGCAGGCATTGCTGATAATGGGGAGGCATTGATGATGATGATGGGGAGAAGATGATAATGGGCAGGCATTGCTGATAATGGGGAGGCATTGGTGATGATGGGGAGAAGATGATGATAATGGGCAGGCATTGCTGATAATGGGGAGGCATTGATGATGATGATGGGGAGAAGATGATAATGGGCAGACATTGCTGATAATGGGGAGGCATTGATGATGATGGGGAGAAGATGATGATAATGGGCAGGCATTGATGATGAGGAGAAGATGATGATGGGCAGGCATTGATGATGATGGGGAGGAGATGATGATGATGGGCAGGCATTGATGATAATGGGGAGGCCATGATGATGATGGGGAGGCAATGATGATGATAATGGGGAGTCTTTCCACAGCGCCCTTTCCTGAGCTGTAACAGTGCAGAACGCAGACAGGCAGAGGAGAGCTCCATATTTTGTATGGAGCATTATATGGGGACCAGTATCCTGTATGGAGCATTATATGGGGACCAGTATCCTGTATGGAGTATTATATTGGGTCCAGTATCCTGTATGGAGCATTATATTGGGTCCAGTATTCTGTATGGAGCATTATATGGGGGGTGACATCCTCATGGGGTATTATATGGGTGATGAGGGGAGACTGTGGTGCCCATAATATTGTATGGAGGACTGTACTGTCCAGTCTGTACTATGCGCTGTGAGGATTCGGCGGTTTTTGAGCTATTGTACAATTTACAATAGATATCACTCATGTAATGGAAGAAGAGAAGTGTTTGGCATTGTACTGTACCCATATTTCTCTGCTGTATCTGTTGCATCATGAATCGTGGTCTGTGTTAAAGGGGCCCACTGAGGCTCTTTCGCCCGGGGCCCATAAAAACCTGGAGCCGGCCTTGGCACCAACACTTACATTTCCCACAATGCACCGGTAGCAGGGCCGGCGTCAGTCCGGCCCTCGGCTTGTAGCAAATTTTTTTTTTTGGCCCTCGGTGTGTTTGACTTTGACATCCCTGCTCTACACCATTCACAAAAAAAAAAAAATTATAACTGGGCACCAGTGCCCTAATGTCTGATATTCGTGGCTTTGAAAAGAGGAAACGGTCTTTCCCCAGACGGGAAAAGTCACACCCACTGTACTTCACTGTTCACAGCAAGAGGTCATAAAGAAGATGAAGTGCTAGCTCTTGTACCTTTCCCAAATTATAATTAAGCCATGCTTCAATCATCAATATAAGATTGAAACGTCCCTTCTTAAGAGACGGCTTTATGGATTTTACCATTGTTTTAGCTTCCGACCTTGGCTCCTTATTTTGGGGGCTGTTAGTCTTTAGGATGTGTAAGTACATTCTATTCTCCATTTTTATAGAAGGGTGTTTTTTTTTAACAACAAATTATAAGAGCGAACAACAGTGTCTACTTCAGGAAAATTAGAGAGGAAGCTTAATGTACTATTCTATGGAAACCGCTGCGCTGGCTGCATTTCCAAAACTAAATTTCCCAGTAGATTAAAGCTGCGGAGAGTTTACATTAACTTACAGCTGTTTCATGGTCTCTAAACTACTGTGTGAGTCAAACCATTTACTGTAGCAGCCTGACTTTATGTCTTTAATTTTGCTATGTCCTAATTAAGAATGTATATACCATATACAGTCATGAGAAAAACTAAGTACACCCTCATTCAATTATACCATTTTGCATATCAGGACAAAAAAGAAAAAACAAAAAAAAATCTACTCCTGAGAAGGTCTTCAATAATTACATGGTGCAATTTGCAATGTCATGTGCATTATTTGTGTGAAGTTATATTTACTTAATTTTTAACAAAAACTATACCTAAATGCAAAAGTAATGTGTTAAAAATTAAGTACACCCTTACGGCTTCCATAGGAATTAAGAGGGTAAGTAAAATCTAGGTGTTGGTAATCAAATAATATCATTGATTGTTTTTCAGTAAGTTTGACCCAGCCCCCTCCCTGTATAAAAGCAGAAGTTTTGGCAGTTTGCTGACCTGGAGCAATCAGGTATGTATCAAAATGCATAATGGAGGAAAGACATGAGTAATGATTTTGGAAATTTTTTTTTCCTGACCTTCAATATGGGTAGGGTTATATGGTCATTTTCAAGCAATTTGAGCTGAATATTTTCCCAGAAGTAAATGTCTCAGTAATTTCAAAAGTCATACTGTGGAGTGCTCAAGAAATAAAACAAAAAACAAGATCTACAGCTCAGACTCTAAAGGTCTCAGTTTTGAATGTCAAGGGCAGGCTGCGGTTACACGGCCGTCGATTCTCTCATGTTAGAGAATTGGGCCTATTACAGTATGTAAATGTCACTCGGATCAAACTCTGACAGGTGTGTGGAAGATGGAGATCTTAATTTTACCATCTTCTCCATTCTCTGGGTCCGCGGTAATCTGACTGCACTCGCATGACATCCGAGTGCAGTCCGATGTCCGAATCGTCATGAGAAAAAGATCACTGATCTGCATTGCGCAAAGAAAACTAGGCTAAAATTCTTCCAGAATGATGTGAGAGACTGGTAAAGACATACAGAAAACAATTGCTTCAGGATACTGGGGTGTACTTAATTTTTCACAGATTGCTTCTGCATTTTAGCCTAGTTTTTGATAAATAAAGAAATAACGTCAAAGTGTAATTTCTCATCTGTCATCTGTTGCTCATCTGAGGTTGTAATCATCTAATTTTAAGACCTTCTAAGGACCAGATCTTTCATTGGGTCAGCACGGGGGCTCAGTGTTACCATTCAGGCAACCCCAGTAACAAAAGTCACACACTGTTAAGCCAGCCAAACACATTAGATGACTGCTGGCCAAACGATGCTTTGGACGATCATTCGGCCGACAGCCATCTCAACCATCTGAGCCATACACTTGAGTGTTCGCTCAGATGGTTGAGTGTGGCTAATCTCCAGGAGAATAATGTGATCGACATTTTCCTCAACAATCAGTTGGCCATCATCTCCATATACAGGTTCAGAAGACATTAGCTTAATGTGTATGGGGGCCTTAAGTCTGGTGGCCATGGAGGCACAAACCTTTGTGTGTTGCTTGTTTGTGAATGTCAAATGAAGTTAGCAAAGGTAAGAGTGTATTGTATGGCAGGTTGCCCACCCAGGGATCCCTTACCAATCCTCTGTCCCGTTAGCGTGGTCCCCTGTTTGTCCCCTCTATTTGTCTTCCAGCTCTGTTGGCCCCCAATCATTCTTAAGGGCCTGTCTCACATAGCGATCTCGCTACCGAGATCGCTGCTGAGTCACTAGTTTTGTGACGCAGCAGCGATCTCCCCAGCGATATCGCTGTGTGTGACATTCAGCGACGATGAGCCCCCCTGCCGGGTATCGCTGATCGTCGCTGAAATGTCAGGACATTTTTTTTGATCGCTGGTCTCCCGCTGGCAGGCACGCATCGCTGCGTGTGACAGGCGGGAGACCAGCGATCCGCTGGTAACCAAGGTACACAGCGGGTTTCCAGGCGCGGGGCTGTGCCTAGAAACCCGCTGTGTACCTTGGATACCAGCGCCCTGATGCAGGGAGCTGGTATCCAAGGTATACAGCGGGTTTCCAGGCACCGCGCAGCGCCTGGAAACCCGCTGTGTACCTTGGATACCAGCTCCCTGCATCAGGGCGCTGGTATCCAACGTACACTGCGGGTAACAGCGATGTTACCCGCAGTGTCGCTGTCCCAGATCGCTGCCTGAGCTGCCTGTTTGACAGCTCAGCAGCGATCATATAGCGATACACCAGCGATCCTGACAAGTGCATATCGTTGTCAGGATCGCTGGTGTATCGCTATGTGAGACCCAGGCTTTAGCAGCAGAAACCAAAGTGTCACCATTGCAACCACTGATTGGCTTCAACATTCAGCCTGAAAAAAAGATAGGGGACAAGCGAGAAATCTATAGGTAAGCAAGTGCTATTCATTTTATTTTATAGCATGCCATAATCAAAAGAAATGGATGGGAAACACCTTTATCAGTGTCAATTTGCATGCATTTCTATAGTGGAGATAACCTTACTGACCAGTCTATAATGTATAATTATTCAGATCAATAGGGCCAATCCTATAGCGCCATTCTATCTCTAATCTATTGTTACTTTTAGATGAGTTTCTCTTCCATAAACATAAAAAATGAGCCTTATTTCCATCCGTGAACCCGGGATAAGTAGTACTATATTACCACTAAAGTAAATGAAGTAAGACAAAATGAGCAAAAACCCTGCTGTAACTAAACAAGTAAAAAGCAAAAGTTCTTAGTAATACTGTTTTTGATCAAAAATAGCATATAAGCTTCCCACCGCGACAAGGTAACTCTGTTCAGGACAGTCATACACTGTCTAATATTAAAAACCTTACCATGTGTCAAAGTTGACCTCATTGTGTGAATAAGGGCAGACAAAAGGACGGGATCCCAAACAGTGGACACCAGTCTGGAGGAGCTTTTAAATCCAATTACCAGCTCAGGAGAGGGAGGCCACACCCCAGCTTGCACAGAATGCAAAAATAAGATGAAAAAACACAAAAATAAAGCTTGGTGTAGGTGGTATGCATGCAGTACATAAACGCATGTTCACATTGGTCATAAAACAGTGTAGGACTGTCCCGAACAGAGTTACCTTGTCGCGGTGGGAAGCTTATATGCTATTTTTGATCAAAAACAGTATTACTAAGAACTCTGTGTTATTTAAGTGCACTTTTGCTTTTTACTTATTTAGTTACAGCCGGGTTTTTGCTCATTTTGTCTCTTATAGGTTTTAGATGTTTTATGGCCAATGTGAACATGCGTTTATGTACTACATGCATACCACCTACACCAAGCTCTATTTTTGTGTTTTTTTCATTGTATTTTTGCATTCTATGAAAGCGGGGTGTGGCCTCCCTCAAACAGACCCATTTTCATACACCATAGTTGCCAGCATTTCCTGAGACATTTAAGTTCCAACCCTGCTTAATTTTCAAGTCCAAGTGAGTGTTATCAGGTAATTTTCGCTGGGGGCGTGCATTTCTTCTCCCTGTATGAGGCTGGCCAATTATAAGCAGACAGCAACACACTGGGGAAAGAAGAACACGCCTCCACCATGTTTTAGAGCAGGTTTGTCAGTGTGTGAGGTGTATCAGACAGGCCTCATCTCCTGGTTTTACCTCCTGCATGATTAGAAAATGCTGGATGTATAACACAGATAACTAACACCATTCAGATAAGATCCCATCAGTCAGTGTGGGGGAGGGACAGGATAGTTGAGCTTAGTTGAGTCACATGACAAGCCTTTCTATCAGCTTTCCTCCTCTTATACACTCTCACCTCTACTGCTTTCCCCTCCACCCACACTGTCTATTTGTCGTTGATCTCAAAGATGTCAGTAATCACACTTATGTCTGTTGTGCTCACAGCAACTCATGATTGCACCCCACTCCTGCTCCTTTAAATGGAATAGGGGTATGTTTTCTTAGGCTATGTGCACACGCACAAAAACATTGAAAAAACGCATGCATTAAGCATCCTATTAGTAGAATGCATTCCACAATTTTTGTGCACATGCTGCGTTTTTTTCCGCGAAAAAAACGCATCGCGGAAAAAGATGCAGCATGTTCATTCTTTTTCCGGAATCGCGGCGATTCCGCCGCCATAGGAATGCATTGAACCGCTTACTTTCCGCATGTGGCTATGCCCACCATGCGCAAAGTGAGCGGTTTATGTGTGAATGGTACCCAGGGTCTGGAGGAGAGAAGACTCTCCTCCAGGCCCTGGGTACCATATCCCTGGTAAAACAATAAAATAAAAAAATAGTGATATTCTCACCTTCCGGCGGCCCGCGCAGCCTTCCCGCCTCTCAGCGACGCTCCTAGCAACTCATGTTCCCAGGGATGCTTTGTGACAATGACACCAGATGACGTAGCGGTCTCGCGTGATGCTACGTCATCTGGGGTCATTGTCGCCAGGCATAACTGGGAAAGGGAGTTGCTGGGAGCATCGCGAGGACCAGGAAGGCTGCGGGGGCCGCCGGAAGGTGAGAATATCACGATTTTTTTTTTTAAATTATTTTTAACATTAGATCATTTTACTATTGATGCGGCATAGGCGGCTTCAATGGTAAAAAGTTATTCACACTTGTCAAACGCTATGTGTGACCAACCTGTCAATCAGTTTTCCAAGCGATGCTACAGATCGCTTGGAAAACGCTAGCATTCTGCAAGCTAATTAGCTAATTATGCTAATATACCTATAAAATGCGTATTTCCCGCGGCAGGGAGGTGCAGGATTGCCGCTGAAATTTCCGCGGCAATTCTGATACGTGTGCACATAGCCTCATGGTAGAAAATGTAGCTACAGATAGTGTAGTGACCAGAAAAAAACATTATTAATGTATGTCATATGTTATATGGTAAGTGTGCTCTATTTCTTACATAATTTCAATTGTCGCACCGCCTTGTGAGATGCAGAGCCCAGTATCTCGGAGGATGGTTCAGTCACGGTGACTCCGATGGCTCTAACAATCCCTAGGTTAGGTGGCAATTATAAAGGGGGAAGATGACTGATATACGAGTCTGTGAGTTATGTTGATGCCTGCATGGTATGAGTCCGCGGACAAAAGAATCATACACCGAGGGTCCTGTGCAAACTTGAAAGCTGAACTTTACTGAAGGTTGGTAACATTTCTTATGTTTTCCAACATAACAGTCATGGGTAGCATATATACTTTTTCTTACTCACTGCGACCATCAAAACCTTTGGTCCCGGGCTTGGGAGGATGGCAGTAAATTTCCATTAGATTAACGGTGAAAACGCAGGGCACTCTGAATCGGGTGCTATTTGTATTCCCCAATGGTCCCAAACGAGGAGCCACAATTTCCTACCTCCTCTCACCACGGGAACCGCTCGTAACTCCCCGTTTTCAGTCTCACCCCACCTCCAACTGCCACTTGTTTCAAATCAGAAAAACAAGTTGCAATGCCCAACTAAGGCAGCAGAGGGCAGCATAGTACTACTAGTGGTAATACCAAAACAAGGCAGGAGAGGGCAGCATAATATTAAATAATTTACCTCCTCCCAAGGCAAAACAAGGAGCCGGTATCACAATTGAAATCATGTAAGAAATAGAGCACACTTACCATATAACATATGATATACATTAATAATGTTTTTTCTGG
The DNA here is from genome assembly GCA_033576555.1 of Oophaga sylvatica. NCBI lineage: Eukaryota > Metazoa > Chordata > Amphibia > Anura > Dendrobatidae > Oophaga > Oophaga sylvatica. Next base: position 126,070,285 of record JARQOD010000007.1, read on the forward strand.
TCACTACAATATGGTCTTGAGTCCATGATAAAATGTGTCGGGTGCACATTTAGTAGCAAGTTCCACCTTTGGGGTTGTTTAAAGGTTAACACAATGGCATATAGGGCATTCTGCAAATTTTAAATTCTGCACCCATCACAGAAAATTATGGAAAGCCCTATTCACAAGCATTGTAGTGTACTTTATTGCAACTTTTTAGCCACATGTAAAACAGGTTCCAAGCCAGAATCCTTGAAAATTAATAAGCTTCTATTTTGGTCTTTGACAGCCATTTCAGCATTCTACAGTAGGGTCTTTGGCTCAATCCGTCACTTTATTCGAGGATCAACAAAAGACCAGATTTGGAAACTTGCCACGTGAATAATGAACATTTACAGGTTTTTATCTCTAGGCAAAATGACTTTCACAATAGGCTGGAACTTTTTCAGGTCAATCCAATTCAGCAATTGAGAGCAGTACTAGGTTTATGATGAACATTTTGCCACAGGCTCTCAGTTATCCCTACTGCAGGTTTTCACTTTACTTGCAAGTAAACCTGTCAATCAAAAACGGCTTGGGATTGTACTATTTTGTCTAAAAGTCAAATTGTTCTTTTAGAGTTATAGGACCAAAATAACGCTGGTAAATTTCATTACAGGGACAAGAGTCTCCAAAAACTGGGGCAGTCTGTATATTCCTAAAATACACTATTTCATTTATAATCATACCCTAACCTCTGAAGGACCCGGCCTATTTTTTTTATTTTTACACCGACATAGCAGGTAAGGACAGGTATCAACCAGTTATCACTTGTAAGGCCACATCTAGAATATGGGATCCAGTTTTGGGCTCCATATTTTTAAAAATATTCACAATTTAGAGTGAGGTCAAAGGCAGGCAACTAGATTATTATAAGGGATGGAAGGCCTGTCATATGATAAGAGGCTGGAAAAGTTGGGCTTGTTTAGCTTAGAACAAAAAACGACTCACAGGAGATTTCATTGACATGTACAAATATATGTGTGGTCAATACAAAGGACTGGCACATGACTTATTCCTTCTAAAGACCATACTAAGGACCAGGGGGCACTCATTATGGGTGAAAGAAAGGTGATCACGGTAGCGAAATAGGAAAGGGGGGTGCATCATACTATATGGAGGACTATGCTGTGCATTATATGGAGGACAATGGGGTGCATTATATTATTTTGAGAGCCATATGGGTCTCATTATACTGCATAGAGGGCCATATGTGACTCATACTGTATGGAGGACGATGAAGGGTGCATTATCATATATGGCGTACTATGGGGTGTACAATACTTTATGGAGGACTATAGGGTGTATTATACTATATGGAGGGCTATGTGTGGCTCATTATACTGTATGGAGAACTAAGTGGGGGGTACATTACACTATATGGAGGTCTATGAGGTGCATTATATTATGTGGAGAATTATGCACCCCCATAGTTATTCATATAGCAAAATGCACCCCATAGTCCTCTATATAGTATGAATAGGACTATGGGAGTGCACTTTACTATATGGAGAACTATGGGGGGTGCATTGTATTATATGGAGGACTATGGGGTACATTATACTATATGGAGGACTATAGGATGGTGTCATATTGTACACAGAACTTTCCTTTATTCCTAATCTCTAGAGAAGAGCAAACCTTTCAAGGTTTGGTTCGATTCACCGATCGTTTAGACGTTCGCAGAATATGTACGAAGAACGTACCCAAACCCCATTAAATTTAATGAGAGGCCAAAACAAACGTATACACAACACCTTAAGGGGTGACAAAAAGCTTCCCAAAACAACTAAAATTAGGGCAGACACCATGAAAAGCAGCATCAATTGACCCACAGTAGAAATTTGCACAGCAAAAGTCAGCCATAGGCCATGCATGAGGTATGAGTCTGGGCCAGCATTTACAGCTTTGAAATGAAGTTTCTTAGCCTTCTTAGATGGGAGCCCTGGTATCTCATGCAACACCTCAAAAAAAATATTTTTTTTTCCAGCCACACTCAGAAGGCACAAACATCTGTTTCATACAGTATAATTGGTAGGAAAGTAACACACGTTACAGGTTGACTGATCAATTGACCCACAGTAGAACTTTTTATAGTGGCACAGAAGCAGTCAGCCATGGGCCATGCATAAGGCATCAGGGCCTGGCCCAACATTTACAGCTTTCTATTGAAGTTTCAATGAGGAACTGGTGGTTAAGGGAGCGGTGTAAGCCTTCTTAGCTGGGAGCCCTGATACCTCATGCAACACCTCCAATGTCTTCGACAATGACACAGTTGAAGAAACTTCTTCCTAGCAGCGTTAGGGATTTGTAAGTTTCCTAGACAGCGATGACACTTTAGCTGCTCTTTTCCTGCACCCACTTTACAGTATGTGCCCCCCAGCCCTCTAAATAATCTCTTCTCTGACCCTTAGTTCTCAGGACTTGACTGACTCCGTTCCCAGAGACCCTTAGGGGCTCTCACAAAGTTATTGGACCCAAGCTCCCTTCCCCCACTTGCCTGCTAGAGGTATTCCACGACACCACTCAAACTCCTTTCTTTAGTTATTTTCCTTCTCTGTCTGTTTCACTGTTCTCCTCTTTCCCACATACACACTCTGGTGAAGACCACTTGGACTAGGTGTGGCCTTCTTTTCTTGTCTGACCTTACTAACAGAACTTCCTTTTCCTATCACTATCCCACAATCCTCCTCCCCAACCTGGGCAGGCCATTATAGTCAACCCTGTCTATACTACCAATAGGAAGCTACAGCCCCAGGAGGATCCCTAACATAGATCACCGTAAAATACACGTAAATCACATTTGCTTATTTGATTATGCCCTATTTATAATGATGGCTGGACCATACATGAGAAACTTCACTTATTGTGTCCCCCCCCTATTTCCTTATAGATGGTAAGGTTGCAAGCTGGGCCCTCACTTCTCCTGTAACTGTTGAACTGTGTTACTTTGTAATACCTTTGTAAAGCGCTACAGAATATGTTGGCGCCATATAAATTATAACTTCATATGGTTAATTAACAAATATTTAATCATTATTACACTAAGTCGATCAGAGCTGTAGAACACCTATCCTGGCTCCGGTCTTTCAATATCACCTTCCTATCCAGATCTGGAAGCTTTATCATAACCAGGAGGCCTCCAGCTGCAATAGCAAATTCATGTGCACAGTGTGGGTGGGATGCCAGGAGCAAAACTTTATGCAATCTGCCTTAAGGCAAATCATAATCGCGTCCCAGAGCTCAGTCTTGTAAAATAATAGGGCAGGCCATGCACTCCATTATTAGAACAATGCTTAAATGGTTTTTGTTTTCCTCTGCTTTGCTATCAAACTTTATAAAAGCTCATGTAATATGCATTGCTGCAAATATCATCTAAAGTGAAATAAAAAAAAACAAAGAGATCGATGTGTGTATATATTATATATACATACACAGTAATATATATATATATAATATATATATATATATATATATATATATATATTATACACATGCAGAATAAAATCACAATCACCATTCAAACATGATGCCGAATAAAACAATGTTATAGTAGACTATGTGTACGGAATGGTTCATATACCACCAGTTAAACATAAATCAATAGAACACATGACAAAAAGGAAACTTTGTAATATCTTATTAGAGACGTCTCATTCTTTCTCCTCCTAGACCAATCTGGAACCTGTGTGCATGCAGCTCTTTCAAAGACAAGTCCAGAAACACCTTTACATGGCCAGTACGTTCCTCCGTTACTGAGAAACCAGTGTTTGAATTGATATGCAAATGGCTATGGTAGTTCAGAAGCCTCTGTCACTCCAGCTCTATTCCTCAACTAGCACTGCTGCCTCCTGGTTGACTGACAGCTTTTGTATGGTGTCATTTCTGGCAAAGGATTCATCAGCCAAGCAGAAGTTGGCAAAGCTGACTGGGGAATAGAACTGGAGTGACAGGCTTCAAATCTACCATGGCCATTTGCAGATCATTTTAAACTTTGATTTATCAGTAATGGAGGAACAGAGTGGCCATGTAAATTTATTGAGGAACTTGTCTTTGAAAGAGCTGCATGCAAATACAAGTAGTTTGTGTTGTGAAAGCCTGCTGATATTCCTTTTGGGTAAAATATGTATGCAGTAAACTCAGTTTCTCCTATCACAGAAACTGGAGATGGGAGGAGAAGCTGCTAGAGGCCACAAGATCTCCTGAAACGAAAATTAGGCCGGCGTCACACTTGCTAGTGTGATGCGCGTAAGTCGCACGACTTTCTCGCATCAACACCCGGCACGGCCGCCCGCTCTCAGACCCGAGTGTGCGGCTGCCTAGAAATACATGCAGCCGCACACTCGGGTCCGAGAGCGGGCAGCCATGCGACTTACTCGCATCACACTCGCAAATGTGACGCTGGTCTTAACTGTAAAGTTACTCTCCACCTTGGCTCTGAAAAGCGATTTTACATTTGCCATTTATGGTGATCCTACGTACTCTCCCATTTGCCTCCCACTGCGTTCTACCCCAATGCTGGCTTTTTACTGCCTCCAAGATAGCTTCTGCACTGGCTAGCCAACAGTGATCTGATCTATACCTCCACAGCACAATAAAAGACAGGATTGGCATAGTTCATATGTACAACGCCTTAGCAAATTATAACATTTGCCTCTCCAGCTCATTTCCTCCAGATGTATGAGATTTTTCCAAAACGTAGGGAGACTGGAGCCAACACTAATTGGCAGCATGGATTGCATGACAATGCCACGAGATCCAGTGCGGCCATCGGAGGTGAATGTACGTATTATTTTACAAGGGAGAAACAGGGATTCAGAGGGGGTGGTTTTAAAAGTGGAATGCCTTTTTATAAGAATGATAGAACTTGCAATTTTCAAACATGTTTGTTTTATGGGAAGGAATTTGTCAAAGTTTTATGACTCCCACTGATCTTACAACCCGTCAGCTGAGTTGGATCTTCAAAATCAGTCGTCATCCTGTCAGTAATGGAAGTCCTGCCATGGAGTAAGCAGTGTTCTACAGCTGTCACCTTCCTGTAAGCACGAGAGCCAGAGATAATTGCTGCCCTTTAACCATTTAAATGCCACTGTCAGTCACTGAAAGCAGCCAATAAATGATGAGATGTGATACACAACGCCTGCATTGCTGCCATTTTTTTTGCCCTCCTTAAGAGCTTACCTTGTAAGCAGTGGCGTTCCGTGAATAGAGCAGACTAAGCAGCAGCTATGGGGCCCAGACAGGTGAGGGGGCCCACGACGGTCGCTGTCGTTTGGCAGCTGTGCTGTGCTGACACAGTACTATCTCCTTTAATTAAATATAAGCGACGGCCGGACACTGTAAACCCCCTTGAAGGTCCCCTTTCCTTGTTGTCTCCTGGTCAGCAGTTGGCTTAAGTCTCTGGCTGCATTTGCATAAGAAAGCCAGCCTGCAGCCAGAGACACGTGCATCACAGGAAGCAGAAAACATTCATAAGTTTCACTCAGGGAGAGATACACAAGAAGGTGAGCCCTGCTGGCTGGGGTATTGGGTGGATTTTTTTGTTGAATGTGTCCCCTCACTGTGCTGGCACTTTATATTAAAGGCTGGGTCTCACATAGCGATACACCAGCGATCCCGACAACGATATGCACTTGTCAGGATTGCTGGTGTACCGCTACATGATCGCTGCTGAGCTGCCAAACAGGCAGCGATCTGGGACAGCGACACTGCAGGTAACATCGCTTAGTTACCCGCAGTGTACCTTGGATACCAGCGCCCTGATGCAGGGAGCTGGTATCCAAGGTACACAGCGGGTTTCCAAGCGCTGTGCGGTGCCTGGAAACCGCTGTGTACCTTGGATACCAGCTCCCTGCATCAGGGCGTTGGTATCCAAGGTACACAGCGGGTTTCTAGGCACCACCCCGCGCCTGGAAACCCGCTGTGTACCTTGGTTACCAGCGGATCGCTGGTCTCCCACAGCGATCAAAAAAAGGTCCTGACATTTCAGCGACGATCAGCGATACCCAGGGGGGCTGATCATCGCTGAATGTCAACACAAGCGATATCGCTGGTGAGCTCGCTGCTGCGTCACAAAACAAGTGACTCAGCAGCGATATCGCTATGTGAGATGGGCCCTTTACAATGGCTAGCCTCTGGCTGCACTTTGCACCTTAGGGAGTGAGGGGGTCCTGATTGCAGGCACTGTGGAGGGGGAGGGGGGCCCTGCATGCACTGCAGCCACCCTTCTGTACTCCTCACATTGCTTCTCCATTGGAGCTGGTTTCATGTGATTTAACCCCTGTACCACCACCAGGCAGGATGATGCTTCCTAGCTGTAGGTAAGACCATGTCCAGTCTATGTCCCACCACCAACTTCACTGTCAAGGTGTGCAACAATGCATGTTCATGCAATACTAAAAATGTGCAATGCCCTGGAAATCATGGTGCAGCCAATAAATGTTACTAATTTATTCTGCTCCTTCACCCCAGAGGCATGCACCTGGGAGACAGCAATTACATGGGGCGTGCTGAGCTCATGAGGTGCCTGAGAGTGGAAGTTCTGCAGATGTTATGGAAGATATTGTGTGCGGCATTTCTGTCCAGCTTACCTGTGATAAAATGTGTCTTGTAGTTTGTACACATGTTGGAACTTTGCATAGCTTACATATTCCAATCATTTCATATACAAAGATATGACATCCGTCTACCTGTCTTATATGATGCCATGAATGATGGGCATTGCTTGTACCTGCTGTCAGATTAGGTACCACACTTCTTACATCGGAGCACACTATGCAGCATGTTCCCTGTCAGGCTAGGTTCACATTTATACGCCTGCAGACTTAATGCGTTGGACGTATACATTAAAACGTATGCCATGCATCAACCTACGAATTTAAACAAGTACATTTGATACATATCGTACTTCCATCGTTGTCTCTATATGTCTTTTTACTTAAAAAGAATCATTTTTTTTCCATCCAGTTTTACTGGTGTCAACAGTCCCATCCCACTCCATTTTGGCATCAGTTCTGTGAGGAGGTGTCCAGAGGAATAAACTTTTTTTCACCCCACATTAAAAACACGTACCTTTGGTCAATTATGTTTTTTTTCTCACAATACAACGTGATCAGGGCAAAACATAGTCAGAAGAACATTTTTTTTTTACACTATGTGTTGCCCATTATGGTTTGTGTATGCCTCCATATACATCTGAATACCATTTTTTTTTTTGCAATTCAGACATATTTGTCCAGCAGACTGCACTGTATAAATGTGAGCCAAGCCTAAAGAAGTCCTCTTTGTCCAAGGAGGATAAAGCACATCATAAACACAAGTCCAAACTGTGTGTTGCTGCTTTGCAGTGTGTATTTTTGCCATGCTGATTTTACAGGTGAAAGGTATTTACTTTGAGCCTTTTTTTGGTTGTAATGGTGAATGCTTCAGGATTATCAATGACCAAAGGGCGGCAAATTTTTCAGCCGCCCCGGGCCCCACAAACAGTTGCTACGCCACTGCACACACAAGATGGTGAGCCTGGCTGGGGGGGGTAGATTTTTTTTTGTTAAATGTGTCCCCTCACTGTGCTGGCACTTTACATTTACAATGGCTCTGACTGCACTTTGCACCTTAGGGAGGGGGGCCCGGCTGCACGCACTGTGGAGGGTGTAGGGGGCCCTGCATGCATCGTGTGTGTGGAGTTAAGAGCACCTGTTTTTTTTGGGGGGGGGGGGCCCATTCAGACTTTTGCTATGGGGCCCCATGATTTCTATGTACGCCCCTGCTTGTAAGACATTAAATTACACTACCCCTTGATGAAAGCCATAGCTATACTGCTGAGTAGACACTTGAGGTCTAATAGCTGGCACAACACTCATGAGAACAGCGGTTTTGTGTTCACATTTGATAAGTGGCAATCCCTGTTCTTTGATGATCACAGTGAGAAAGTACTGGTTACTGTGCCATATACAAAAGGCCATTTTATGAAATAATGGGTGATACAAGTTATACAAGTTATCCAAGTTCCCTCTAAGACTGTTCCATATTGTTATATACCCTCCACATGTCGGGCATTTTGATCACGTAAAGCATTGATGATATTGCCATACACTTCTCATACAAGGGTGGTATTTGGGATGACACCTGTGCTACACATATTAAGGTCTCAAGGGAGAGCCGCTGACGAGTGGGTGCACCATATTATAGAAACAAAGGGTGCCAACCTCCACTGACAAAGGGAATTTCTGGGACTTTAGTCCAAACATATTGTGACTCCCCCCTGATTAAAACCTGTTGAGTCTTTTGGCACAAGATGTGGCAAAAGTCTGTTTGCATAGCCAAGACTGCCTTAAGGGTATGCCACACTAAACAATATCGCTAAAAAAAACGTCACTATTTAGCGATCCCGTTAGCGATGTTGTTCAGTGCGGCAGCTTCCAGCGACGAGCTTCCTGCTGTGATCTCGCTCGTCGCTGGAATCGTTCCGGACCCTATTTTCTCGTGGCGCTCCCGCTGGGTAAGTATCTATCGCTGTGTGGCACCTTTTCTTAGCGATTTAGCGGTACTTTTGTACCGCTAAAGTCGTTAAGAAGATCGCTAACGGCGATAGCGTGTTAACTATATCGCTAAATGTGGCCCATTTAGCGATATAGAAACAATCCCGCTAGCGATCGCATTAGTATGCGTCGTTATTGTGATCGCTAGCGGGATTGTTTAGTGTGGCAGTACCTTTAGATCTAGGTGCCATTCAGAAGCTTGTGATAGCAGTCTGGCACAACCACCACATACTCTGTTCTTATCCGTTTTGCAGACTTTGGCTTCCTTCACACATCAGCATTTCTATGCCAAAACACAGAACAGGTGTTAGTCTTTCAATTCTAGTTCTCTCTGCAAGTTCCTCTCCTAATTTTGGCAAACAAACATTGGTGACAAATACTGGTGTGAATGAAGCTCGCCTCAGTGCTTCTAATGGTACCCAACATGTGGATCAGCCAGTAAAGTGGATGTGATTTGCTAGAGAGTCAACATGCATCTGAAAACCAGTCACACTTAACCTTCCTACATCTACTCAACTGAAGGAAGTGAGCCACTGTTAGACATGTGTTCTTGGGAGGCAAACCGATTCGACATGCTAAAGTTCAGCTGGCAATTTCAATTTGTTCCTCAACAGGACATGGCAGTTTGTTAGGGCTGGGGGCAACCAACCATCTCCACCCTTTATGCAAAACTTCAGATGGTTAAGGGTTGAGATTTTATGTAGACAGTCACAAAAAAAAAAAAAAAAAAAAAAAAGACCCAAGTCAATTTTGTTTTAACACAACAAAATAGCCCTTTAATTTAAGACTTTGATTTCTGTCGGAAATGAATCAACAAAGCTACTAGAACAATCACAGCAACCAGAGCGAAGGCCGGCAGTACTCCAATAGTCACTTGCTTAACAACATCTTGTTCATCTAGACGGAAAAGAAAAGCAATTACTTTCTGAATTAAGAAATCAAGCCGAACAGCAGGGCAAAATCTTACCATTAAGACTCAGGGAAGGCTCAGAATCCACCAGCAATACAGGACCGGGAAGGCTGGCCAAGTTAGAATGTCTGTTCAGGAAGAGTTCATCTAAAGAAAACGATTTGTCAGTATCTTTTAGGTGCAAAAATCTTGGCCATGAGGAATTGTTAGAACACGTACCCCTTCTTCTCCGGCCTGAGAAACACCTCTTAGTACAGAGTTGAGAGTCTGGAGAATTGATGTTACATATAATGGCACTGCAGTGAAAGTAGACCTATGAACAATAGCCACAGATTAATAATGTCTTAACGAGGGCCATGAGTGTAGGATAAGTGGCTTTTGCTTTAGTCAAATACTTACCAAATTGGTTGATAGTTCCCCACCCTGCATGAAAGCAAAGGCCTTCACTTCAAACCGTTTGCGGTGTGTAGCTTTTGGCACAGTAGCATCAACAGGATGAAAGATGGTGAGATAGTTGTCCTGACTTTCTTGGCAACTAAAAAGAGAAAAAAATAAAATAGAATTCAGGGTTGTGAGAGGAAAGCTATATTTTCCCCAGAGGGCTAAAAGCAAAGCTTGAAGAGGCTTTATAATACATTACAAGGGTCAATACCGAGCCAAATTGTGTTGGATGCATCCTGCCATCACTTCCATTTTCCCCATTAATACTTTGGGACTTGAATAGATCTTGCAGTGGTCAAGAAATGGTGGTCTTTAGACCGTCAAATGTATCCGATTTACATACCCATCAACTATAACGTTCCACTGGGGTAAAGCATTTGCATCTTGAGACATGGTTGCCCAGCAGTCATCCAAGACCAGCTCAATGTTAGGATCATTGCGATTCAAAACCTGCACTTCTAAGAAGATTGGATCACGCAAGACCTTCACAACGGGATATTGATCTTCACTGTAGGGTCTCTGGTAAGAGAGATCTTTGAAAGAAAGATAATCTGTTGGTTTGTGCTACAAGTGTACTATCCAAGAGGCGCTCTTCCAGTGTCATACCTGGGTAGATATCGATCACAAGTAGAAGAGGGCCATCATTTCTGGTGGAAATTGGGGGTGGTAGAGTGACCACATTTACATTGATAGTTTTCAAGTCAGAGCCATTATAGAAACACCAGACAGTCTCCCTGTTCAAAATAAAGTTTGCAATACTTTGAGTAGACATGGCTTTTGCCAATAAATTTTGGCTCAGTGCTAATCCACTTGGCAGAAATGTGATGTACCATGTCAATGTTTGCAAGCCGAAAATTGCCGACGATCTCTAGACAATACCTTAATTCACTGTCTCTTGAAATTCTCCTTGGCGGAAGATTCTTCCATAAGGCGCTCACTTCATTTTCATAGAAGAGTCGTCCAGCTACATACTAAAATTACAAGTTATGTAGTAGAGAGTCAGTGCATATGTAATCCAACACTGGACCAATTGGAGATTAATGAGCATGAAGGGAAGGAGTCAAAGGCAAAGTAGGATGAGTTAGCAGCAAAATAAAAGCAGATAAAGTTACTTAAGAAAGCCCAGTATTTGCAGGGGCAGATTCATTGTTGCTTGTGTCATGTGTAATTTATGGTTAAACATTTTCCAGATGTTTTTCACCCAATTTGCAATGAAGTTGTAGCTTATTTTTCATTAATGTACATAAATGTACTCTAGGGTCCCCAGATTTTATGCCAGGATTTTGGCACAGTGATGTTTGTGAAATGCTACTTTTTGCACTAAAGAGTTTACTGTATGCAAGCGTCAAGAACTACATGTGCAATAAATGGCAAAGATAGCACAAGATAAAGATAACTGAGCAAGCTAATTAGGGAATAAAACCTTTTATACAGACAGGTTTCCTATTTAGCAAGTCAATTCTAGTGTGCCCATTTTAGGAACAAATGGTGGGAAGAAAGCCCGTGTCAATACACTGTGGGCAAATTACTGTTTGACTAGAGATTTGTACATGTACTCCCTCCATATCTTTTGGGAACAGTTTCCCAACAAAACTAGCCAGATGTAGAGTCTTATAATCCACATTTTACCTGTTTCGTAGTTCCACAGCTACTTAAAGGAAACTTAAAAAAGATTCTGCTGTTGGTCCGGTCCTGTGGCCGGCACGTAGGGTCTCTTAGTGTGACAGTGTTTAAGTCCAAAGTGGGACTGGTGTTTGCGGCAAAGACTTCAATCTGCATGAAACCATCTCTTGTGCATGCAGCCATTCCTAGTTAGAGAACAGTAGTTATTTCAGCCATTAGCCTCAGATTTTCAAACCGCTTGAGCCTTTTACTTACGAGAACTACTGGCGGTTTCAACAAAACACTCAGGACTTAATGTCATCGGTACATTCAGCTCATCAATAATAAAGGTCAGTGTTAGAGATGGTAAGCGGTAAGACATTCCTCCAAGGAAGGTTGTTGACTGCAGAAATGTGAGAGATTAATATGGTTTATCAAGTATCTCTACTAGTAACAGTCTCATTTTACAGTACCTGCAGTTTAGTTAGAGCGATGTTCAGCTGGACACCATTTGTAGTGTCTAGAGTTATTCCTTGTTGTTGAAGTGTAGAGGTGGTCAAGGGAATGTCTTGTTCAGAAATAGCAATGTGCTGGAGATAACCATCAAAATGAGGAATCCATAAAGTCATGTGTGTTCTATTGCATGTTGGAGGTCCTAGGTCATAAGATTGAGTTAGTTTAGTGTGCACCCTAAATATTTCTACAGGGCCAAAGTTACATCTTGGGAGAGGGAGTGTAAAAATATAATTAGACCCATCAATCATGGAATAAATATAGAAATAGGGTAGCCCATTACCTCTAGCACAAATAATTTTCACATCGATGGTTATCTTTGGGTTGCGCCTCTCCTGGATCAGTGAGACGTTTCCACGGTAGAACTTTTGACCTCGAAACTGAGGATTTAGAATAGTCAGTAAAATCATGCCATTTCATTTCAGTCACTGACTCGTTGTATTAGACTTACAGTGACTTCTTGGATTCCAAAGGCATCAAATCTAGTACGAATCATTAAGTAATTTCTATCACTTGTCAGGGTATATCCATAAGCATTAGCAGCTGCCACATTGACTTTTACGAGTGTGCCATTATGAATTCCAATGGTCCATGAGGATGCTGGAGACGGTGTACTGATTATCTACAAAGATGCAGTTAAATTTTTAGTTAGTGGAGGTCCAATTTATAAACCAATAACTGGAGATGTGCAGATAAACCCACAAAGGAGCACCATGCTTTATTTTTTTTTTTTTGGGGGGGTGGGGGTGAAGAATATTAAAGCATCATGGTATAACCGTGCAAGTTACACCTCAGGTATACCAGTCTGTCCAATTTTGAAAGCATATGCAATTGTGATTGAATGTCAACTGCTTGGTATAAATAAGAGCGAGAATAGGTGCACGCAAGACAAATTGCAAGTCAGCCTGCAAGAAGGAAGTCTGTATATGGTGGCCGCAGATTATTACCCCTTTTGACAGTTTCTCACCACTTACAGTATGAGACGTTAGCTGCAGCCTGTGTAGATCAAGGATGAAACATCCATACATGTTGAGACCCGATTTAGTTTGAGAAGTGTACTGTACATTTCAGACACTGAAATATCCCAGGTAATCTCCAGCGATGGAAGCATTGGGCAACGTTGACACCAGTCATGGCTAGGTGTTGCAATGGAAGGGGCCATTTTCACCACAAGATTGTGAATGAGCATTCCTAGGAAAGCTCATTTCACAATAACCCTGCAGTTTGAACAGGTTGCTGATCACTCAAGGAACAAAATTTGTCTGGTGAAGTTTTGGTTTGAACCAGAGAATTGTTCTTGGCTGGACTGCCAAGAACAATGGCAACCTGCCCGCACTGAAATTACTGGCTTCTATTTAATTGGAAGCACAGTCTGCCAGTGTGAACAGGCTATTAAATGACTCCCAATTGGAACATTTAGTGATATTTTATTAGAAGATAAGGTACTGTAGACCCACCAACACCCACAAACCCTACCTCGTCGTCAAAGCCAGTCAGCGTCCTTGGTATTGTTGCCTAGAAGAAAGTGTAGTTTGACATTAAGTTTAGGATATAATGGAACAACTTAAATTTAAGTCTGCTTTGGGGGTTTAGGAGACCCATCAGAACTTTTATTGTATATAACTCAAAGTAGAGCCAGCAACTACCCCACCTGAGTACTGGGAATATGTCAGAACTTAGGTTGCTTCACAATAGTACCAGTTCAGTTTATATCTTAAAATGGCCAAGGGATGGGGAAAAAAAAAAAGATCAATTTACCATAATGTAGTCCTTGGTACATGTGATAATCGGTGTCATGTAGTCAGAGTCAGCCTGGTCACCTTTACAAGATACTTTGTAAACAGTCTTATTGGGCATGTGCTCATACAAGGATATGTGGGCAACACGTTTTCCAGTCTACAAGAAAAAAAAAAAAAAAAAAAAAAACTTACTCATTGAATTTGCATAACTGAAAAGTTGTGACCACATTAATAGGAAGACCACAACACACCCGAGAAGACAGACTAATGACTGTTCTAGCATCTGTCTTAATCAGGTTACTAAGCAAGCTAGGATTATCCATTGGATTCATTTGAGAACCCCCCAGCCTCTCAAAAAAGTTCATATTTACTATACAACTGACTTGTGAGCTGCCTATATGCCATTTTCTTTTGCATATGGATTTATACTGGGGTTCATTCTGTAGTATTCAATTTAGCTGCAAGTAGTGAAGACTGCAAAGGAATTGACATCCTACCAATTTCAAAGTCCGCACAGAACGTAGAACATTTCTACAGTCCGATACTGTATTACACTGGAACTTCTGCTGAACGGTCACCAGAACATAGAAACTGCAGAACACATGCTTCGGTAAAGTGGCAATAGTACCTCATGATTCACACATGTTTCAGGGATAGTCAACAAGCTGCCATGAGGAGAGAGGTGACAGGCATCCACTTCATATCCTGAAGAATCTGTTCAGTTAAATGTTTAAATATTAGTGAACGTGGCGTCAAAAAAAATTCAAGCCCTACCTGGTAGAATGTATGCAAAACACTTAATGCAAGAGGGATGGGTGTAAAGTATCCCCCCTCTATGATTATAGGGGGAAAAATAAAGAAAGAAAACCATGGCTGATACAATCTATTGTATAGCTTGTTATGTCCATGAAGTCTTAGCTAGAACAATGCTAGGTCTGTTAACTAGACTGGCACCTGGCCTACAAACCCAACAGAGGTGCATGTAGTGGGCCAGACAAGCCATCCTGAATGACCCCATTAGGAGAGCACTGCAAGAAATTTTTTTTTTTTTTTTTTTTTACAGTGGCTCTCCCAAGCGACAGATGTCTCATGCACTAGCTCAGCTGTATACATGGTCCCCTTCTATCCACTGGCAATCAGTTCTGATGAAGGTCTGGATACAAGACCAAAGAACTGTCGACTTTAGGATTGCAACAATAAAAGCTATTCCATCGTTCATCAATTTGAGTGCCACTTTTTAACAGTACTTGATATGCCTGGATACCCTATTTGTGCAACAACTCTCCTATTAGGAGTGCCGTATAGCACTTCATCCCATTATGAGAGCATGCATAATTATTGCGTACGAGCAGTGGGTATACAGGTTGGTTGCGATCACCTTTGCATAACGATGCCAGAGTGTGGACCTACACAAGCTTTGTTATAGGTGCTCAGACCAAATATGGGTCTTTGTGTCAATACCATCCAATGTTTCTATGTGCACCCTATGGTTGCCCTTTTTACTCCACTTGTCAAGCATTGCCATTTACAGCACAACATTTACCGAGAGAGAAAGCCAAGACCTGGACTGACCTTCAACAGCTGTGCAAGAACCCAAGTTGACCCTCAGTGACTGATGTGACCTGCAACTATCTTTGGTACAATGTCATGGCTTAAGGCAGAAACAAGGAATTGAGCTTGTAAGGCTAAATCCCCAATAATTTTTTGGTCAGTTTGAGAGAGATTATATATTATATAAAAACACAACACTGAAGCCATTTATAACTACCTACCCACAACATGGAGTTTCTGCCATTCGAGCTGTTGGACATCTTTAGGTTTTTTTATTAGAATCTCATCCTCCAGACAATAAATTGTACCTAGAATTAAAAAAAAAGAGAAACCACAGATGATTTCAAAGTGTGCAATTAGAACTGCTGCTAAAAGGTAGCCTGAACCACTGTTTTATTAACCCCTTCATCCCTGGGCCCTTTTTCATTTGTTTTTCACACCCCTTTTTCCCCAGAACCATAACTTTAATTTTTATTTTGGTCAATATGGCCATGTGAGGGCTTCTCTTTTGCCGGGCGAGTTATACTTTTGAACAACTCCATTGATTTTGCCATATCATGTACTTGAAAACAGGAAATTACAAAAAAAGTGCAATTCCACAACTTTTTTTTTTTAATTTTTACAATGTTCAAGTGCTAAAACCGACCAACCTACCATTATGATTCTCCAGGTCATTACGAGTTTGTAGATACCAAACATGTCTAGGGTGTTTATTTAAATGGTGACAAAAAAAAAAAAATCCCAAGTTTGTTAAGATCTATTGCAGTCACCCCAATGGAAGCTGCACATTGAGAGTGTAGAGTTTTCTTTTTTTGTTTTTTTCTTTAAATAGGTTACAGCAGCAGAACGGGGACATGTATACCAGGAGAGGCAGGTTGGCAGCCCAGGGACAAATTTTGCATCAGGGGCCATCAGTTACACCACTGCAACATACTACCAGCAATAGATAAGGGTTTTTTTTTTGTATTTGTTTTTTTTAAAATCTCATTTATAAGCCATGAAGGTTTTCAGCAAGCAAATCACCTTTCAGGCAGATTTTAAGACTTGCATCATTTTAACATTGCATGCTGAAAACTGTTGTGGACTTAACCATTTGCAATGAAGAGAAGTAGGAGAAGGCACAAAACAAAAATTAAATTCACACATTTCTATAGAACTACTATGACAATTTACCTGAAAAATCCATTGTTTTCATAGCATCAGACAAGACAAACAGAACACACAGAAGTAAGAACCTGGAAGAGATCAGATCAAACATTAAACTAGATCTTTAAAAGACTGAACTACAACCTCAGTATCTCATTTATATCACATTACCTTATCACATAATGCTTACAAATAAGCATAGCACACTAGGACCTTTAATCCTGCACCCCATCAGGGAAACTAACCCCAATTCTCCCACAGCAGAACCAGCTCCAGCAAACAGAACCACAACTGAGCATGTGATGAGCCGTCCGCAGGAGGCCTATATGAGCCCCATGTTCCAGGTCAGGTGCAAACAATTAGTTCACAAGCCAATAACTCCAAATGAATTCGCTATCATCAGATTTGTACATGTCCCTGGCAAGGAAACCTTTGGCTGAATTCACACACATCAGTTATGCAGCAGTTGAAATCATCAATAGCCTGATGCCACTGCAGACTTTCCACTGTTTCCCGACACAATCACTTAGTTCCGGTTGCAATTTTTGTGTGTGTTTTTTGTTATTTTTCACCTGTTTTTCATTTGCACCCTCTTCTTTTATTTTATATGTGTTCGCCTGTTTTGTCTTTTTTTTTTGTTTGTTGACAAGGTTTGGGGTTTTGGAAAAGACACAAAATTATGTGCAAATGTACCCCCTGCAGTGATTGTAGACGCATTTTGACATTTTTTAGCTAAAATGATGCCAAAAAAGATAAATACAAAAATAAACAGCATTTTTAATGTTGCGACAAATACATGAACGGCCTGCGTCATTTTGAAGAATTTGGCAGAAGAAAACGTCATGGAATAACACAAGGCGAAAAAAAAAAAAGCGATGGTGAAATCGGACCCTATATCTTACAGTGAAACAGCCCAGCCGATCACAATGCCCTGACATTGGGTTTGTTCATTGAAACTGCGTGACCTTTGTGTGTGAATCCAGTCTTAGGGCTCATGAAGATGTGTGATTTTCTCATACAAGTGCTATCCGTGGTTTTCTTGGATAGCACTCGTGCCTATGATATTCCACAGGGCTGTGTACATGTCTAATTTTTTCATTGGACCGAGTGGTCCACGGAAAATATTGGAGACGTCCAATTTTGATCCGAGGATCAGATCAAAAATAGTAATGTAAGTCTATGGGTCCGTGAAAATCTGACTGCACTTGGATGACAATTTTTTCACGAACTGTCAGAATGGAGAAGGTGGAGACATTTTCTTTCTTTTTTTTCTCCATGTATGATGGCACTCTGATCAGAATGATCAGTGCGTTTTTCTTGTACGTGGAAAATACTGACATCTGAATGAGCCCATAGGCTGGGACTACATTGTGACGCTGTATGGTGCTACTTCACAGTGTAATGCATGTGAATGGTCCCCCCGTAGGGTACTGCAACAAGCAAGTTACAAAAGATCGTGATCTTTAGCCGTGCAACCTGTGTCACTGCTAGAGTTGAGCGATACTTTCCGATATCCAAAAGTATCGGAATCGGAATGGTATCGCCGATACCATTAAAATATCGGCGATACCCGATACCGATACCGGAAATCCAATGTAAGTCTATGGGAACAAAATATCGTAACTAAAAAAAACCCATTCTTTCCTTGTAAACACTAAATATACACACATAGAATACATATATATATATATATATATATATATACATGTCATTGTGACTATATATATACATATATTTATAGTTTATACACTTCTACATAGTAAAATAGCCTCTGATTCAATTGCCGGGTAAAGCCGGCTTTTGTGAAAAGACAGAAGCACCCGACATGAAATGACACTTGGTTTACATAGAGTTAACCATGTCTTTTCATGTAGTTTGATATCTGATTTGCACAAACAATTACATGAGTGGCTGTGTGCAAAATTTCACACCTGTAGGGGTTAATTAAAGGTGTAAATTCGTTGTAAAAAAAATGGACTTTTTTGCTACGAATTTACACCTTTAATTAACCCCTACAGGTGTGAAATTTTGCACACTTACACTCATGTAATTGTTTGTGCAAATCAGATATCAAACTACATGAAAAGACATGGTTAACTCTATGTAAACCAAGTGTCATTTCATGTCGGGTTCTGCATTTTCACAAAAGCCGGCAATTGAATTAGCGGCTATTATATATGTAGAAGTGTATGAACTATAATATATATGATATATATATAAAATATATGTGTCACAAATTCAATGACATGTATATATATATATATATGAGGTGTAAAATTGCTGAAAAAAAATGCGTGGGCTCCCGCCCTATTTTCGCAACCAGACAGACAAAGCCAGTGAGTGGGGGCAGATAATAATAGCCCAGAGAGGGACCATTATTTTTGGCCCCCCCTGGCTACTAACATCTGCCCCAGACACCCCAGGAAAGACAAATCTATAATTAGATTCGCCCTTTCTGGCACTTTGCCCGTCTATTCCCATTGCCCTGTAGCGGTGGCGAATGGGTTAATAATGTCACCTTAATGTCACCATAGTATTGAAAGGTGACCTTAAGGCAGGTTAATAATTGAGAGCTGTCAATTAGACAACTATCAATTATTAATCCTATTGAAGTAAATTAAAAAAACACACACACATTAATAAAAATTCATTTTAATTAAATAAAAACACATTTTTTTGACCATATTTTATTTTACACTTAATCCGTGCGAAGCCATTGATCTCCTAAAATAAAGAAAAAAAAATAAAACAACATTATTCTTACCTATTCCGCCGATCTGTCACGTCCCAAGCTGTAATCCTTCACAAAGGGTTAACTAGCTTTGAGCCAAGCAGTGCAAGTAATCCTGCATGCTCAGCTCAAAGTTCCTGAATGAATAAGTTCCTCTCTGGTGACAGGAGAGGATGTGTTTAATGAATGAAGCTTAATTGATTGTGTCCACTTTCCCTTTAGGTCAGGTCACTGAAGTGAAAGTGCCAATAAATCAATTAAGCTCCATTCATGAATCACTTCCTCTACTTTTTGTGGTAGAGGAACTTATTCATTCAGGGGGTTACAGCTAGGAGACAGAATTATCTCCCTGCTAACTGTAACCTGTTAACCCTTTCTGATGGATTACACCGTGGGACCTGACTGTACATCGGATTGGTAAGTATAATTTTGCTTTTTTATTTTATTTTTATTACAGGAAATGGTTTTAGCAGGAAAATAAAATATGGTCAAAAACTGTGTGATTATTTCATTAAACTTATTTTTTATTAAACTGTGTGTGTTTGATTTTTCTATCATACAATAGGATTAATAATTGATAGTTGTCTAATTGACAGCTCTCAATTATTAACCTGCCTTAAGGTCACCTTTCAATACTAAGGTGACATTAACGCCTTATTAACCCATTCGCCACCGCTACAGGGCAATGGGAATAGACGGGCAAAGTGCCAGAAAGGGCGAATCTAATTATAGATTTGCCCTTTCTGGGGTGTCTGGGGGCAGATGTTAGTAGCCAGGGGGGGCACAAAAAAAATGTACCCTCCCTAGGCTATTATTATCTGCCCCCACTCGCTTGCTTTGTCTGTCTGGTGGAGAAAATACAGCGGTAGCCCACGCATTTTTTTTCAACGAATTTACACCTTTAATTAACCCATACATATCTGAAATTTTGCACACATATACTCATGTAATTGTAAGTTTCAACCATATGTAAAAATACAGGAAATGACATGGTTAACTGTGTGGAAACAATGTATCATTTCATGTCGGCTTCTGTGATTTCACAAAAGCCGGCAATTGAATTAGCGGCTATTACAGTATGTAGAAGTGTAAGAACTATAAATATATATATATATACATGTCACAATGACATGTATATATATATATATATGTGTTCTATGTGTATATATGTAGTGTTTTGTGAGCTGTCAGTGTGATTTTACAGTAGCCGGGGATGAATTGCCGGCTTTTCAAAGGAGACTGGTGCGTATACATCGGACAGCACTTGCAATGGGGCGAGTGCTGTGCGATGATTTCTCGCACCCATTGACTTGCATTGGCGATTATCATGCCAAAATCGCATCAAATCGCAGCATGCTGCGATTTTTTTCTCACACCGATTTCTGATGAGAAAAAAATCGCAAATGAAAACTGACCCATTGACTAACATTGGTCAGATTTG
The DNA here is from genome assembly GCA_033576555.1 of Oophaga sylvatica. Lineage (NCBI taxonomy): Eukaryota > Metazoa > Chordata > Amphibia > Anura > Dendrobatidae > Oophaga > Oophaga sylvatica. The sequence continues at coordinate 126,090,914 of JARQOD010000007.1, forward strand.
AATCCGATTTTTTTTCATCAGATTTTCATCCGTTTTCGGCGCAAGTGAGTATGAGGCCTAAACCCCCAAATGAATGAGTTCCTCTCCTGGCTGACAGGAGAGTAAAGGCTGGGTCTCACATAACGCTACACCAGCGATCCCGACAGCGATATGCACTTGTCAGGATCGCTGGTGTATCGCTACATGATCGCTGCTGAGCTGCCAAACAGGCAGCTCAGGCAGCGATCTGGGACAGCGACACTGCGGGTAACATCGCTTAAGGGCCCGTCTCACATAGCGATATCGCTACCGAGATCGCTGCTGAGTCACTAGTTTTGTGACGCAGCAGCGAGCTCACCAGCGATATCGCTGTGTGTGACATTCAGCGACGATCAGCCCCCCTGCCGGGTATCGCTGATCGTCGCTGAAATGTCAGGACCTTTTTTTGATCGCTGGTTCCCGCTGACAGGCACGCATCGCGGCGTGTGACAGGCGGGAGACCAGCGATCCGCTGGTAACCAAGGTACACAGCGGGTTTCCTGGCACGGGGCTGTGCCTAGAAACCCGCTGTGTACCTTGGATACCAGCGCCCTGATGCAGGGAGCTGGTATCCAAGGTACACAGCGGGTTTCCAGGCACCGCGCAGCGCTTGGAAACCCGCTGTGTACCTTGGATACCAGCTCCCTGCATCAGGGCGCTGGTATCCAAGGTACACTGCGGGTAACTAAGCGATGTTACCCGCAGTGTCGCTGTCCCAGATCGCTGCCTGAGCTGCCTGTTTGGCAGCTCAGCAGCGATCATGTAGCGATACACCAGCGATCCTGACAAGTGCATATCATTGTCGGGATCGCTGGTGTATCGTTATGTGAGACCCAGCCTTTAGTTACCCGCAGTGTACGTTGGATACCAGCGCCCTGATGCAGGGAGCTGGTAACCAAGGTACACAGCGGGTTTCCAAGCGCTGCGCGGTGCCTGGAAACCCGCTGTGTACCTTGGATACCAGCTCCCTGCATCAGGGCGCTGGTATCCAAGGTACACAGCGGGTTTCTAGGCACAGCCCCGCGCCTGGAAACCCGCTGTGTACCTTGGTTACCAGCGGATCGCTGGTCTCCCGCCTGTCACACGCAGGGATGCGTGCCTGTCAGCGGGAAACCAGCGATCAAAAAAAGGTCCTGACATTTCAGCGACGATCAGCGATACCCGGCAGGGGGGCTGATCGTCGCTGAATGTCACACACAGCGATATCGCTGGGGAGATCGCTGCTGCGTCACAAAACTAGTGACTCAGCAGCGATCTCTGTTATGTTTCGGTAGCTGAGGAGTGCAGGTAAAAAAGGCAATACACCAGAGCAGTTGGAATCTATGGGATTGCAGTACCCTGACTAACCACCGCAACTAGAGGCAGCCGTGGAGCGTTCCTACGATGGTCCTAGACGCCTCGTCACAGCCTGAGAAACTAACTACACCTAAAGATAGAAATAGGAAAGCTATCTGCCCCGGAGCAGAACCCCAAAGATAATAGAAAGCCCCCAAACAAGTAATGGCGGTTAGACAAGAGGAAATACTGACACAGAAAGAAAATAGTATGAGCAAACGCTGGGGCCCAAACTATCTAAATAGAAAAGGACAGGAAGGGCACTTACTGCAATCCCAGAAAACCCTGAAAAACACCAACTCTACTAATTTCAAAATCACCTGAGATCACACGACCTCTACCACCTAAATTAGTTCTCTGGTGTAACAAAAACAGCAGCCACTGAAAAAACTGGAAAAAGCAAAAGTACAAAACACAGTGGCTGGACTAAACTGAGAGGGCAAAAGCCCCCGGAGGGGACCCAGAAGGCCCCCACAGAAGTGCAGGACCAAATGCAAAAATATAGCAAAAACACAAAATAAGAAATTGTCTTATCTGATAGCAGGAGATGCAGACACGACACAGCAGGCTACAAGGGAAACTGGAAAGAAGGATTCAGACCAGAACAATTGATCACCGGCAACCCTGATGGGAAAATGATTCCCTTAAATAAGAACAATCAGTAACACCTGATTCCCAATCCTCACTAGTACCGCTTGTAACCACCAGAGGGAGCCTCTGCTCAGAACTCATCTCAAACCCATTCACAACAGTACCCCCCCCTTGAGGAGGGTCACCGAACCCTCATCTGAGCAACCAGGTCGGTCAGGATGAGTTCTATGATACGCACGGATAAGTCTCCTAGCATGGATGTCCGAAGCAAACACCCAAGAATTATCTTCCTGACCATAACCTCTCCATTTAACCAAATACTGGAGTCTTCGTCTAGAAAAACGAGAATCCAATATTTTCTCAACCACATACTCCAGATTGCCCTCAACCAAAACAGGGTCAGGAGGCACAGCAGCAGGAACCACTGGCTCAACAAACCTCTTCAACAAGGACTTGTGGAACACGTTATGGATCTTAAATGTCCCTGGAAGAAGCAAACGAAAAGAAACAGGATTAATAATCTCCATGATCTTATAAGGTCCAATGAACCTAGGCTTAAATTTAGGAGATGCTACTCTCATAGGAATATTCTTTGAGGACAACCAGACCAAGTCCCCCACTTTAAACCGAGGACCACCAGTCCTATGCCGGTTAGCAAACCGCTGGGCCTTCTCCTGAGAGAGGGACAACCTCTCCACTACCTGGTCCCAAATCTGCTGCATACGCTCAACAACAGAGTCAACACCTGGACAGACAGAAGCCTCCATCTGTCCTGAAGAAAATCGAGGGTGAAACCCAGAATTACAGAAAAACGGAGACATCAAAGTGGCAGAGCTAGCCCTATTATTAAGAGCAAACTCAGCCAAAGGCAAAAAGAGACCCAGTCATCCTGATCAGCAGACACAAAGCATCTTAGATAAGTCTCCAATGTCTGGTTTGTTCTCTCAGTTTGACCATTGGTCTGAGGATGAAATGCCGAGGAGAAAGACAATTGAACACCCAGTTTAGAACAAAAAGTCCTCCAAAATCTGGAAACAAACTGGACTCCTCTGTCAGACACAATGTTCTCAGGAATGCCGTGTAAACGAACCACGTGCTGAAGGAACAACGGCACCAATTCAGAGGAGGAAGGCAACTTAGGTAATGGCACAAGATGTATCATTTTGGAAAACCTATCACAAATTACCCAGATGGTGGTCATTCTCTGAGAAACAGGAAGATCGGAAATGAAATCCATAGAGATATGGGTCCATGGTCTCTTGGGCACAGGCAATGGCATCAACAAACCACTAGAGCGAGAGCAAGGCTTGGAGCGAGAGCAAGTCCCGCAGGACTGCACAAATTCCCTGACATCGCGAGACAAGGTAGGCCACCAAAAGGACCGACTAACCAAGTCTCTGGTACCAAAAATTCCGGGATGCCCAGCCAATGCGGAACAATGAATCTCAGACATCACACTCTTTTTCCATTGGTCCGGGACAAACAATTTTCCAACAGGGCAGCGCTCGGGCCTATCCTCCTGACACCCCTCCAGAGCAAGTCTCAAATTGGGCGAAATGGCGGAAAGAACTACACCCTCCTTCAAAATAACAGAGGGATCAGATAGCTCAGGAGAGTCCGCAAGGAAACTCCTCGAGAGGGCATCCGCCTTAACATTCTTAGTGCCAGGAAGAAAGGAAACCACAAAATTAAAACGTGTGAAAAACAAGGCCCACCTGGCCTGTCTAGGATTGAGTCGCTTGGCAGATTCCAGATAGACCAGATTCTTATGGTCCGTAAGGACCACCACCTGATGTTTGGCTCCCTCCAGCCAATGTCTCCACTCTTCAAAAGCCCACTTCATGGCCAATAACTCCCGATTACCCACGTCATAATTACGTTCAGTAGGAGAAAATTTTCGAGAGAAAAAGGCACAAGGGTTACTTTTAGAGCTCTCTGGATCTTTTTGGGACAAAACGGCACCTGCCCCAATTTTAGAGGCATCAACCTCCACCTGAAATGGCAGAGAAACATCAGGCTGCCGTAGAACAGGAGCAGAAGTGAATCTCTGCTTAAGTTCCTGAAACGCAGAGACTGCCTCAGGAGGCCAATTCACCACATCAGAACCCTTTCTGGTCAAATCAGTTAATGGTTTAACAATAACAGAGAAATTACCAATAAATTTACGATAAAAATTGGCAAAACCCAAAAATCTCTGAAGAGCCTTTAATGAAGTAGGTTGGACCCAATCACAGATGGCCTGAACCTTGACCGGGTCCATTTCAATAACAGATGGGGACAAAATGAATCCCAGAAATGAGATCTTCTGTACGCCAAAAAGACACTTTGATCCCTTCACATACAGAGCATTCTCTCTCAAAATCTGGAATACAGTTCGAACATGCTTCACATGAGAGTCCCAGTCATTAGAAAAAATCAAGATATCATCCAAATAAACAATCAGAAACTTGTCCACAAAATCCCTGAAAATGTCATTCATGAAGGACTGGAAGACGGAAGGAGCATTAGTGAGCCCAAAGGGCATCACAAGGTACTCAAAATGCCCTTCAGGGGTGTTAAATGCCGTCTTCCATTCATCCCCGTGCTTAATGCGAATAAGGTTATACGCCCCCCTGAGGTCAAGCTTGGTAAACCAAGTAGCGTTTTTCACCCTGGAAAACAGGTCAGAAATCAAGGGTAACGGGTATTGATATTTCACAGTAATATTGTTCAAGAGACGATAATCAATACACGGCCTTAATGAACCATCTTTTTTGGCCACAAAGAAAAAACAGGCACCTAAGGGTGAAGAGGATGGTCTGATATGACCCTTCTCCAATGATTCCTTGATATAAGACCGCATAGCGTCATGTTCAGGTACAGACAAGTTAAAAAGGCGACCCTTAGGGAATTTACTACCTGGCACTAATTCAATAGCGCAGTCATAGCTCCTATGGGGAGGTAAGGATGCAGATTTACTTTCGCTAAACACATCAGAAAAATCAAACAAAAAGTCAGGAACATCCTCAGCCTGGGGGGAGGCAGAAAAAACAGGAGTGTTGGTATTAACACATTGGCAGCCCCAACTGGTTACAGACACAGATTTCCAATCCAAAACAGGATTATGAGACTGTAACCAAGGGAAACCCAGCACGATAATGTCATGCAGATTATATAGAACCAAAAATTTGCAGCACTCCTGGTGATCAGGTTCAACCCTCATTATCACCTGAGTAGAAAACTGGGGTTTATTCTCAGCCAAAGGGGTAGAATCGATCCCCAGTAGGGGAATAGACTTCTGTAGGGGTATCAAGGGAAATCCACAACGTTTAGCAAAATCATAATCCATCAGGTTAATAGCTGCTCCAGAATCAACGAAAGCCTGAGCAGAAAATGAGGACAGAGAGCATATCAGAGTGACAGTTAATAAAAACTTAGTCTGAACACTACCCAAGATAACTGAGCGTGCAAAACGTCTTCCCCGCTTAGGGCAGACTGAAATAGCATGAGAGGCATCACCACAGTAGAAACATAACCCATTGCGCTTTCGAAACTCATGACGCTGTGCCCCAGACACCACTCCATCACACTGCATGGGCTCAGCAGCTGGCTCACAAGGCAACACCACTCCACGCATACTTCTCCGCTCACGCAAACGTCTGTCAATTTGAATCGCTAATGACATAGAATCATTGAGACCAGAGGGGACAGGGAATCCCACCATAACATCCTTTACATTATCCGACAGACCCTTCCGAAAAAGAGCTGCCAAAGCGTCGTCATTCCATTTGGTCAGGACTGCCCACCTACGGAATCTCTGACAGTATAACTCAGCGTCATCAAGCCCCTGATTTAATGCCAACAAGGCTTTTTCAGCTTGATCAGTGACATTAGGCTCATCGTACAATAACCCCAAAGCCTGAAAAAATGCATCAACATCACTCAAAACAGGATCCCCAGATGTCAGGGAAAAAGCCCAATCCTGAGGATCGCCGCGCAGGAGAGAGATGACAATTTGAACCTGCTGCGCTGCGTTTCCTGAGGACTTAGATTTTAAGGCAAAAAACAATTTACAATTATTTTTGAAATTCTGAAACTTAGCTCGATCCCCTAAAAACAAATCTGGCATGGGGATCCTAGGTTCCACAACAGGCAACCTAGCAAGATATGCAGCAATACTCTGAACCTCAGTGGCAAGCTGATCCACACGGCCAGACAACTGTGCAAACTCCATTGGGAGAAAAGATCCTCCCCAGCACCCAGAGATACAGAGGGAAAAAAAAAAAAAAAAATGCAACAAACAGAAAAATATCTCTGACAACTTTTCTTCCTTCAAAATATTTTTTCCCTTCTGTGAGTACCATACAATTTTTATGGCCGGTGATACTGTTATGTTTCGGTAGCTGAGGAGTGCAGGTAAAAAAGGCAATACACCAGAGCAGTTGGAATCTATGGGATTGCAGTACCCTGACTAACCACCGCAACTAGAGGCAGCCGTGGAGCGTTCCTACGATGGTCCTAGACGCCTCGTCACAGCCTGAGAAACTAACTACACCTAAAGATAGAAATAGGAAAGCTATCTGCCCCGGAGCAGAACCCCAAAGATAATAGAAAGCCCCCAAACAAGTAATGGCGGTTAGACAAGAGGAAATACTGACACAGAAAGAAAATAGTATGAGCAAACGCTGGGGCCCAAACTATCTAAATAGAAAAGGACAGGAAGGGCACTTACTGCAATCCCAGAAAACCCTGAAAAACACCAACTCTACTAATTTCAAAATCACCTGAGATCACACGACCTCTACCACCTAAATTAGTTCTCTGGTGTAACAAAAACAGCAGCCACTGAAAAAACTGGAAAAAGCAAAAGTACAAAACACAGTGGCTGGACTAAACTGAGAGGGCAAAAGCCCCCGGAGGGGACCCAGAAGGCCCCCACAGAAGTGCAGGACCAAATGCAAAAATATAGCAAAAACACAAAATAAGAAATTGTCTTATCTGATAGCAGGAGATGCAGACACGACACAGCAGGCTACAAGGGAAACTGGAAAGAAGGATTCAGACCAGAACAATTGATCACCGGCAACCCTGATGGGAAAATGATTCCCTTAAATAAGACCAATCAGTAACACCTGATTCCCAATCCTCACTAGTACCGCTTGTAACCACCAGAGGGAGCCTCTGCTCAGAACTCATCTCAAACCCATTCACAACAGATCTCGGTAGCGATATCGCTATGTGAGACGGGCCCTTAAGTGGAAAGCTTAATTGATTGCTTTCCACTTTCACTTCAGGTCAGCCAGGGACACAATCAGTGACGTCAGAGGGAACTGATTAACAAAAATAGGGGTTCCCTTCGAAAAAAAATGGCGTGGGGTCCCCCCTATTTTTGTTAACCAGCCAGATGAAGCAGACCGCTGAGGCCTGGATTTTCAGGCTGTTAAGGAGCCAAGATCCATGGACCTTGCCAGCCTGATAATACCAGGCCACAGCAGTCTGCATATCTTGGCTGATTAACAAAAATAGGGGATCCCCTCGAAAAAAATTGGCGTGGGGTCCCCCCTATTTTTGTTAACCAGCCAGATGAAGCAGACCGCTGAGGCCTGGTTTTTCAGGCTGGTAATGAGCCAATATCCATGGACCTTGCCAGCCTGATAATACCAGGCCACAGCAGTCTGCTTAGCTTGGCTGGTTAACAAAAATAGGGGATCCCCTCGAAAAAAAAACGGCGTAGGGGTCCCCCTATTTTTGTTAACCAGCCAAGTAAAATGCAGACTGCTGCGGCCTGGTATTAAAAGACTGTCAAGGCCCATGGATTTTGGCCCTCAACAGCCTGATAATACCAGGCTACAGCAGCCCCACATTTGGCGCATCAAAAGATGTGCCAATTGTGGCACTTTACCCGACTCTTCCCACTGCCCTGTAGCGGTGGCAAGCGGGGTAATAAGGGGTTAATGTCACCGTTGATTGCACGGTGACAATAAGCCCGGTTAATAATGGAGAGGCGTCAATAAGACACCGATCCATTATTAATCCCAAAGTTTTTAAATGTTTAAAAAAAAGACACAGCAAGAAAAAAGTCTTTTAATGAAATAAAAGAGACAACACAGTTTTCATTAATTTTATTATACACTCATTCCTGCGACGCCATCGATCTCCTGTAAAAAAATAAAAAAAACAAACCAACAGTATACCACCTGTCCGACGCAGTCCATAGTAACGAGTGTCCCACGACGATCCAGCTCTGCTACATCAGAATGACATCAGAGGCAGGAAGGCAGAGCCTGTCATCCCGCGCAGCACAGCTAATTACCTGCTTCCCCGGCGGTGACGTCATCGGACTGCTTTACGGCCGCGATTACCCAGCAGTCACTGCAGTTATCGCGAGAAACTGCATGTGACCGCCAGGGAGAAGAGGATGGCGGCCATTAAGCAGTCCGGGATGTGACCACCGGAGATCTTCAGCCGGGTAAGTGCCGCTGACTCCTGACAGACCCGACCGACAGACACTGACAGTGACAGTGACATTCCGATTCCGGTATCCGATATGACGAAAATATCGGTACTCGGAATCGGAATTCCGATACAGCCAATATCGGCCGATACCCGATATTTGCAGTATCGGAATGCTCAACACTAGTCACTGCTAAAGTCCCCAGGTGGCTCAGTGGTTACTGCTGCTACTTTGTGGCACTGGGGTCCTGGGTAACATTTGTACAGAGTTTGTTTGTTCTCCCCATATTTGTGTTGGCGTCCTCCCAAGACATACTGGTAAGAAGTTTACATTTTGACCCCAATGGGGACAGTGATGATGTCCGTAAAGCACAGCGGAATATGATGGCGATATATAAGCAACGAATAATAAATAATCTCAGAGTCATTTCCTGCTGATACACTTCTCACTTTGTCTTCAAAATCTGTATAAAAACAGAATAATCTCACAGTTTTTTTCTACATGGATTTATCTGCTTGAAAAATCCATGCTCAAAAACCCACATAGGAAATCCACATTTGTAGGAAAGTTTTGATATGGTTTTCTGCCGCACTTTTCGTGTAAGGATTTTTTTCTGCTTCAATTGATTCATTAGTTAAATTTAAAGGATTTTTCAAGAAGGAAGATGAAGCAATGGCCTCCGTGAGCACTGTATGTGTGTTTTCTTCAAATGGTATGTTCACATGGAATTTTTCTATGTGAGAATATTAAGCAGATTCACTTCCAAATCCATATCACAAAACTTTTTGTGAACACACCCAAGGAATATTTGAAGCTTTTTTATGTGGATTTTGGAGAAGAATCTGCTTCAAAATCCACATTAAAAATTATGTTCCAAAATGAATGTCAACGGTTCAGTGAACACATACGGATTCACCTGCGTTCAATATACGGCATACACTGCGTCCCACGAAGCGGTGCTACTTCCGGATCGTATGCATCCGGCCTAAGAGCATACCCATCATGTATGTTCACACTGAGTTTTTTTATGTGATTATTCATGTGGCTTCCAGGTCAAAATCCACATAGACCGCTTTAAGGACATGTTCCATAGCATGTTTAAGACACAGGCAAAACCATCAAGTTTTCCAAGACAAAATGCTTCAGGAAAACAATGCATTGGTGGTCATTTTCCTGAAGTGCCTTCTCAGCTGGTTTCAGACGGCTCCACTGCTGGTATCTGTGCACTATACTCTCAAGTGTATAGAGCGGGCAATTGCCTGGACGTGGCAGAATGGTGGCTCAGTGGTTAACATTGCAGCACTGGGGTCCTGGGTTCAAATCCCACCAAGGACAACATCTACAAGGAGTTTGTGGCTAAGTGCACACGTTCAGGATTATTTGCATTTTTTTCGCGACAAAAAACGCGTAAAAAACGCATGAATTAAGCATCCTATTATTTAGAATGAATTCCGCAATGTTTGTGCACATGGTGCGTTTTTTTCCGCGAAAAAAACGCATCGCGGAAAAAGAAGCAACATGTTCATTAATTTCGCGTAATTCTAGCGTTTTTCCCGCTATATTATTGACCTAGAAAGTTCAGGGAAAAATCGCGTTAAAAACGCGCAAAAACGCACCAAAAACGCGCAAAATCCATGCAAAAACCGGGCGTTTTTACCGCGAAAAAAGTCCAATTTTGCTCAGGAAAATTCTGCACACATTCCTGAACGTGTGCACTTAGCCTTAATGTTCTCGCCGTGTTTGTGTGAGTTTTCTACAGATTCTCCAGTTTCCTCCCACACTTCAAAGACATACTGATAGGGAATCTAGATTGTGAGACTCAATGGGGACAGTGATGAAAATCTATGTAAAGTGCTGCGTAACATAATAGCACTATATAAACAAAACATAATAATGAACATGTTACTTGTTTTAACCACTTCAAGGTTTCCGAACCTTGAAGCTGTTAAAAGAAGTGACATAAGATGGAACATGTGCACAACAATGTCATTATGAGTGATAGTGTGGTCAAATGGGTTTATAGGTTGGGAAAGATGGCTTTCATGGTGAAGATAGACATGGAGGTTGCCAGTTCATCATAATAGTTTTTTATTTGTTGGGCTAAGGTCCCACAAGCATATTTTCTCTTATCCGAGAGACTTGGGTTGATTATGATAATCAGTCTGATGAGAGTTTGATCTTAAGGCCCCGTTACACGCTTCAAATTCCCAGTGATCCCACCAACCATCCAACGTGGATGGGATCGCTGGGACATCATTAGCTGATCGCTGGTGAGCTGTCACATATGCAGACTCACCAGCGATCAGGACCAGAGAGCACGCTGGTATCCAGGGTAAACATCGGGTAACTAAGCGCCTGTAAGCACAACACCCACTTGTGGATGTCGGGTCTTCATACCACCCACATGGAGTTTTTTTCTGACAGTCTGATCAGTCACATGGATGTTAGAGGCCTGTTGGAGGTCATTTTGCAAAGCTCTGGCACTGCTCCGCCTCTTCCTTCTTGCACAAAGGAGGAGATAGCGGTCCTGTTGCCATCCTACGTCCCCCTCCGAGTCTCCTAGTGTACTGGCCTGTCTCCTGCTATCTGCTCCATGCTCTGGACACTGTGCTGACAGACACAGCTACCCTTCTTGCCACAGTTCACATTAATGTTCAATCCTGGATGAGCTGTACTACCTGAACAACTTCTGTGCATTGTAGACACCGCCTCATGCTACTGTACAGTATCTCTAGGGGTGAGAGCCATGACAAAATGCAAAAGTGACCAACTCATATCAAGTTATTCTTCAGTAAAAAGAGGTTTAATTTTAAATGATGTTCTCCTTTCATGAACTGGTTAAAATCTGGTCCTGGAAAATCAGCATCATCAGTTACATGTGACCTGCATAGGCTTACCGCCCCTACAACACAAGTCCACACACCCATCCAGGACCCCTACTTTCATGTAACGTGCTGGGGAGCAGGAGATGAGTACCTCGCCCACGGCTACCTGTCACGCTGTATAGCAGATATATATATGTGATGACAATAATCTATATCAAAAGGGCAACATACTATATAACATGCGCATAGCTATATGATAACATAGATTTACCTGACAGAAAGTCCAGTGGGTCAAAACGGAATCCGTTATACGCTGTCTCCGGCTAGAGGGTGACCGGGGTCTAAGCTGACCCTAACTGGGGTCCTAACTAATCCCTCAACCTGGAGGTACTGTTAAAGGTACAGAGGTCCAGGCCACCAGCGTAAACCCTGTCTCCTATCAATCCCTGCCAACTGTATTCTAGTCCTAAGAAGGACCCTGAATACCACCAAAGGGAATGACCAAGTAACGGTTAATGAACAGAAAGACATACAAGAAAGACAAGAAATAAAGTAAATAAAGTCTTACATACAACACTCACACATAGTAGGAACACCTAAGGTCTCAGAGAAAAACTATAAGCTATAAGAGTAAAAACAACTAAGGAGCTCTTAGCTTAAGTATTCTCAGAACCGCTCCAGTCTGCTAAACTATATGAATGCTTTCACCGGCATCCAACACCCAGACTGGCAGGAATATAAAGGAAACTAATTAGAACATAATCCAAAGCAGCCGGGCGAGGCTGGACCTAGTCTTAGCAAAGAGCTAGGTAAAATTAACTCTCTCATTACCAAACACAAAGAAACAGCAGCTCAGCTGTGAGAAGTCAGAATGTGCAATCGCGACGATCTTCGTGGCGATGCACCCATGACAGTACCCCCCCTTCTACGAGGGGCCTCCGGACCCTCATGACCAGGTCTGTCCGGGTAAATTGTGTGAAAGGTCCGAACCAATCGATCTGCGTTATCATCAGACGCAGGGACCCACGTCCTCTCCTCAGGACCATACCCCCTCCAATGAACTTCCACGTTATCATTGACTACCACTGAAGGAGGAGGTAGAGGTGACGGTATGACTGGTGCCATATACTTTTTAAGTAATGACTTGTGAAACACATTATGAATTTTAAACGTAGGAGGGAGGTCCAGACGAAATGCCACAGGATTAATTATGGAACTGATCCTGTATGGCCCGATGAATCTGGGACCCAACCTCCAGGAGGGAACTTTAAGTTTTATATTCCTGGTAGACAACCAAACCAGATCGTTCACCTTCAGATCTAGACCAGAAATTCTCCTCCTATCAGCCATCCGTATGTAAGGGTTCTCCGTAACCTTCAGTCTTAAGCGATCTGGAACTATCAGTCTCCCTGGAAGTCCCACAGGGGCGTCCCCCTGAGCCCCCAATACCTCCCCCTCAAGCTCAGAGCATACAGCTGACACTACAACTCCCTCCTGAGGAATAGGAACCGGATCATCCGTCTTCCCGACCCTGGGAAAGTACAAGATAAGGCATCAGGAAGCGACTTTATTGAGAAGTCATATGTGCGATGAGGAGGTAACTCTTTACACCCCTCCTCTGAGAACTTCTCCCAAAAGTCCTCCAGAAAAGGAGGCAAAGTCCTAGGCACAACCGCACCGATGACCGTGCTCATGCAGTTATTCTTGCAAAATTCACCCCACTGGCTTATCTTTCTGGATTGCCAATCAATCACTGGGTTATGTTTAGCCAACCAAGGAAGTCCCAACACAATAGGAGCAGGCAGACCCTCCAACACATAACAAGACAATTGCTCTTTATGAATTGCCCCTACTCGAAGATCTATGTTATGAACAGCTTGTACCAAGCTACCTTGACCAAGAGGTCTAGAATCAATAGAGAGTATAGGGACCGGTTTGGCCAATACACTCAGTTGCATACCATGCACCTGGGCAAACCGAGCGTCCACCAGATTAGCCCCGGACCCACTATCAAGAAAAACAGAAATCCTCTCAGTTCTAGTACCAATCACCACCTCCGCAGGCACGAGAAACTGAGAGGGATTTGGGGACGAAATACACACTCCCAGGTTAACTCCTTGGTTCAAAGAGGTCCGGGATGGACACCCCCAACAAAATGTCCCTCTCTCCCGCAAAAGAAACACCTTCTAGTCTTGCGGCGCACCGCTGATTCCCTCCTACAAAATGATGTCCCTCCCAACTGCATGGGTTCCTCAGAACAGACCAGGGGAACCTCAGTATAAGGGACTTTAGTAGTAGGTGGAGTCATCACGGGGGGCGGAGTTACCTCGCGTCTTCCCCGAAGACGTCTATCAATGCGAATAGCGAGGGCCATAGCAGCCTCCAGTGATGGAGGAGAATCATACTGAGCCAACACATCTTTTAATTTGTCAGACAACCCTTGACAAAACTGGCTCCTAAGAGCTGGGTCATTCCACTGAGTATCTGTTGCCCATCTACGGAACTCAGAAGAATATTCCTCCGCTGGACGATTTCCTTGCCGTATTTTACGTAACCTTGTTTCAGCAAGGGAGACTCGATCCGGATCATCATATACCAGACCCAGGGCAGTAAAAAATCGATCCACTGACTGGAGATCTGGGGAGCCTGGAGGAATAGAGAACGCCCAAGATTGAGGATCCCCTTGTAAGAGCGAGATAACAATTCCCACCCTCTGCTCTTCACTCCCAGATGACCGAGGCCGCAGCCGAAAGTACAATTTACATGCCTCCCGGAAAGTAAAAAATTTGTCCCGCCCACCAGTGAACCTGTCCGGGAGAGCAACCTTAGGTTCAGATCTGGTTTGCTCCGGGGGGGACAAAACCTTGGACTTAATGTCTGCCAACTCCATGGACAATCCCTGCAACTGCCGGGCCAGCTGGGCTACTGGATCCATGATAGCTGGGGAGAATCTTTAGTATGGGCCGGTGAAAATGTCACGCTGTATAGCAGATATATATATGTGATGACAATAATCTATATCAAAAGGGCAACATACTATATAACATGCGCATAGCTATATGATAACATAGATTTACCTGACAGAAAGTCCAGTGGGTCAAAACGGAATCCGTTATACGCTGTCTCCGGCTAGAGGGTGACCGGGGTCTAAGCTGACCCTAACTGGGGTCCTAACTAATCCCTCAACCTGGAGGTACTGTTAAAGGTACAGAGGTCCAGGCCACCAGCGTAAACCCTGTCTCCTATCAATCCCTGCCAACTGTATTCTAGTCCTAAGAAGGACCCTGAATACCACCAAAGGGAATGACCAAGTAACGGTTAATGAACAGAAAGACATACAAGAAAGACAAGAAATAAAGTAAATAAAGTCTTACATACAACACTCACACATAGTAGGAACACCTAAGGTCTCAGAGAAAAACTATAAGCTATAAGAGTAAAAACAACTAAGGAGCTCTTAGCTTAAGTATTCTCAGAACCGCTCCAGTCTGCTAAACTATATGAATGCTTTCACCGGCATCCAACACCCAGACTGGCAGGAATATAAAGGAAACTAATTAGAACATAATCCAAAGCAGCCGGGCGAGGCTGGACCTAGTCTTAGCAAAGAGCTAGGTAAAATTAACTCTCTCATTACCAAACACAAAGAAACAGCAGCTCAGCTGTGAGAAGTCAGAATGTGCAATCGCGACGATCTTCGTGGCGATGCACCCATGACACTACCGTCCCGGTCCTTGTTATACTTGGCGTATTAGGCCGGACTGAGTCTTGCCCCAGGAAGATCTGAACGATGTGGGGAAGGCTTGAGTTACAAGAAAGATAACTATTAGTGGCACAGAACAGCGAGATGTTCCCATCCATCGTGGGGGTGGAAGGAACGAAAGGGTGCAAAAAGCTGTCCAGCCCTCCAGAGGATACGCCTACCGGAGGGAGTGTCGGAACTGGATGTTCCAGCCTACAGCAAGGAGTGGCTGCTGCCGTAAGACAAAGTTGATGGAAAAGGCCTTCCCAAGAAGGTGTCGGGGTGCATGAGACGAGTATCTCGCCCATGGCTACCATCCCACGCCACATTACAATACTATTCTCTACCTCTTGTCCTCAGTAATAATTTTGTAAGCAAATTAATTTTGCTATTTTCCTTAACACAGTCCGTTACTCAATTCCAGTCACTCACTCATAGTATTAAACCACAACATATCACACCATCGACTTCAGACTTTATATAAATATATTTGCAAAGACAAACGCTTTACACTAGTGTGTAAAAAAAATGTTGCATAGTAAGGATGGTTTAAAAAATAGAAGTGTTAATAGTTTATTTTTAGCAATTAACCAAATGAAAATGAATGAACAAAGGAGAGATCTAAATCTCATCAATATTTGGCATGACCGGCCATTATTCTTAATCAGTTCTTCTAGGTACTCTTGCACACAGTTTTTAACGTAATTCAGTAGGAAGGTTGTTCCAAACATCTTGGAGAACTAACCTTAGATCTTCTGTGTATGTCACTTTCGCAAATCCTTTTGTCTCTTTATGTAATTCCAGACAGACTTGATAATGGTGAGATCAAGGCTTTGTGGGACCAGATCATCACTTCCAGGACTTCTTGCTCTTCTTTACACTGAAGATAGTTCTTAATGACATTGGCTGTGTGTTGGGGGTCATTGTCCTCCTGCAGTATAAATTAGATTTCTCCCTGATGTCATTGCTTGATGGTTAAGTATCCGACTCAATTTATCAGCATTGATGACACCAAGAAATGAAGAGCTATATTCAGCATAAAGAAGAACAAGGAAGTGATGACTGGCCACCAAAAAGCATTGATCTCAACATCATCCAGTCTTTCTAGAATTACCTGAAGAGACAGAAGGATTTGCTCAAGCGACGTCCACAGAAGATCTGTGATTAGTTCTTCTATTGCAACGTACTGAGACTGTGTCCCATCTGCAAAGTTGGAGGCATCATGGGAAATGTAGCCTGCATTGTGAAAACTATATAAGAAGGAACAAAGAAATCAATATGGCGGAAAGTCTAAAAATACACAAATAAGCAAAATGTCCACAAGGTAAGAATCTCTACATTATTCTTTAATAATAAACTATACTGCTATATATAGGCAAAAAAAATACTGAATTGCTTCTCTATAAAAATAAAACAATAGGTCATCTTCTGACGGTACATTCCTTTTTAGGTCCATAAGATGGTTAAATCTCGTGATTGTCTAGCAGAGAAAGTACTTTGAGCCATTATTATCATCAAGCTGATTATTTAATGGTAGCCTCAATTAGTAACTTTCTATATAATAACGCACTTGGTTCCTAAGGTTTCCGCCCTGCCCTAAAGCAATTACTGGGGACTTTGAACCTTATCCGACTGCAGTAAATGAGCCGTCCCAATGTGTAATAATTAATCAGCCTTGGAGCAGAAACTTCTTCATGCAAAGCCCTACAGATTGTGCGAGAACTCTCTAGGCTGGAGGAGCAGTAAGAATGTCCACCAGGTATCACCAGTCCGCCATAGATGGCTACTTAGATATCCTGAAAGAGGCGACGAAAAAGGATATCAACACAACAGACGGTGATGGAATGACTCCCACCCTACTGGCAGCCTATCATGGACATTTAGATGTGCTTGAGCTGGTGTGCAACAGAGGGTAAGTAGACAGTGGTATCTGTTAGAAGATCAAGGCCGTATCTCCCGTGTCTTCTTCCAGGTGGGACAATCACTACTTATGACCTCAGTTCCTTGGTCCCTCTTTGCTCTTTAGCCCTTTCCCAGGATAAGAAATACTGTCGTAAGGCTGGGCTTCAAGGGAAATCGTCATTTCTTCTATATGCTTCAATACCATAGACCAGGGGTGGGGAACCTCAGGCCCCAGGGCCATTTACGGCCCTCGATGACCTTTTATCTGGCCCCCGGGCAGATTCTCAGGACCGCAGTGCTTTGGCAGGGAGCTGTATTTTGATTGCCACCAGCTCATTAATTTCTACTTGCTCTGTTAGCACTCACACACATTGTTTACTTTTGAACACTGAAGGTCATGCAATGAAAGATTACGTCCTGACACCAGTGCCAGAGTCAGGATGTGCTTTGTGGGCGGAGTTTCTACGGCCCCCGAAGGATGGTATAAATATCCAAATGGCCCTTGGCAGAAAAGAGATTCCTCGCCCCTGCCGTAGACCAAATGATGTAGGTGCAAGTCGACTGGGGGACTAAAAAAAATGGAAAAATCTAAAAATAAAAAATTTGTTTCATTTATACAAGTTTGACTCGCCCCTTTTTCCTGTTAAACAAAAATAAAAATAGACATATTTGGTATTGCTGCCTTCGTTAGAGTCTATGAAAAAGTTAAATTAATTACTTTTAATACCTTAAAGAGAAAAAAAATCAAAATACAAGAATTGCTGTTTTTCTTTCTATGCATGTCCCGCAAAAATACAATAAAAAGCTACCAAAATATTGTATGTACCCCAAAATAGTATCAATAAAAATATCAGCTTACTATGCAAAAAATAAGCCCTCACACAGCTCCATCGATGTAAGAATGAAGGAGTTATGGATCTCAGAAAATGGAGAAACACAAACCAATTTTTTTTTTAAGTACCGATTTTTTTTTTAACCTTTAAAACATAAAAAAATGACATATGTTGTGTATCACCATAAATGTGTTGACCAGAAGATTCATGTTTTCATGTTATTTTTTTACTGCAAAATGGAGCCATAAAAACAAAATTTAAAAAAAAAGTGGCGGAATTATGTTTTTTTTCACCATTTCAATAAACTTGGATTTTGGTTTCCTGTTTTTTATTTCATTGTATGGTAAAATGAATGATATTATTCAAAACTCCAACTCATCCTGCAAAAAAAATCAAGCTCTCTTACATCTATTTCGACAGAAAAATAATTCTGTTATGGCTTGTGGAAGGAGAGCCAGGAACATGCAAAAACGCATAAATAAAAAAAATCACCTACTCATGAAAAGGTTAAATTCCCTTCTTTTTGACCAAAAAAAAAAAAAATTTGAATCCTGGAAGAATCATTTGTGAAACGCACGTCTGGTGTTTGGTGGGTGAGGTTTTTGTTATCTATTATTCAGATTCATTATCTGTGACTTTTGACGTGGGTTATACATTGATAGGTATTATGGCATGGACACATCTATGGTATCCACGGTATGGATACTTCTACACGTATATATACTTATATATTATAGAATATTTATTGATGCACACATTTATTGCTTTTATATTATATTATATATTATATATTACACGTGTTCTACGTGTTCGCAGTTGCTTACCCATCAATTTTAGTCTTTTTCTGTATTGCTGGGATTATCTGTACTCATTGTTTTTATGACCTATATGCAATAAAGTTTATTACTTTTTAGTTATTTGCATTATTAACTTTGCCCTTCCACATATTTTTCTTTTCGGTTTCCTTTTTAAAAATTCAAATCGCCATATTTATGTCCGATCTATCATAATCCACAATGATTTAATTTGTACAGTAAAGCAAAAAAAAAGGATCCAAACTCCCAAATTGCCATTTTTCTGCCTCTTCTTCCCCCGAAAAAATGACACCAAAAATTATATCAATAAAAACGTCTATTCACCAGGTATAAAAATAATTCCTCACCCAGCTCCACCGACAGAAAAATAAAAAAGTTATGGTTCTCATGAAATGGCCAAGATTTATTTATTTTATTTTTTAATAAATTACAAAAAAAAAGTCACCACTTAAAGTGAAATAGTAAAATAAAAAAAATTGAATTTTGGAATCACAATTATTGTACTAACCTGGAAAATTGTGTTACCAGCTCATTGTTTACCGCACAGTGAATGCCAAAAAACAAACCTCCAAAGTCCACTAAAATTTCCAAAAAAATAATGGCCGCATTTGGAATTTTTTCCTATTTTTCAGTACATCGTAAGGAACAATGAATGATGTCATTCAAAACCATAAGTCATCCTTCAAGAAATCCAGCCATACTGTGGCTGTGTATGAAAAGTTATGGTTCTTGGAAGAAGGGGAGTGAAAAAAATAAAAGGATGAAAACTAGAATTGGCTGGGACCAGAAGGGGTTAATGATTTATGGTAAATGATGTGTAAAGGGTAAAATGAAAGTGAACAACAAATCTTAATAAAGGCATTTGGTTGTGTTTTTAGTAGGCTTTACTTATTGAGGACTATGGACATACAAGTACGTATGGATGAAAGCTGATAATAACATTTTACTGAAGTGACATGAAATTTCAGAGGAGCCGTACACTCGTAATATATAGGATAGGTTTGTGGGATCTGCAGGGAGGGTGACAACGTATGAGTAATTTTTATGGTTTTCCAATATTTCTCTATTTGAAGTCTTAAGATCCTTAGAGGGCATCATAAAGTACAATCCACAGGAAAAAAATAGCAAAATACAATGAATGTTGTACATTTAAAAAGATTCAAGGCCTAGGATCAGCCCTGATCTGTTCTGCCATGTGTGGGGTTTATTAGAATCCCATTAACTTGCATTATATTGTTCTGACTCTGAAAATCCATAACAAATATGAACATGGCTTTAAAGGATTATCTGGCTTAAGTTTTTCAATGTACTTGCCCTCAAATATCATTCTCTGTTCCTTACCGCTTGTCTTAGATGTGCCCAGGCTGTACTTGTACCTGTAATATTTCGTCATGGGTTTGCATCCTCCCACGGCAGCTATGGACACTTATTGGAGAACACCTAGCTGTTGGAGAACACAGCCGTGTGTTATGACTTTACATGTAGAAAGATATCAAATTTTTGATAATTTTTTTTTAAAAAATTGTGACCTTGGAAGATGGGGAATTTTTGGAGCCTAATCACATTGCCTTTCTGAAGGTCGTGCCCTTTTTCCACCCATTAAACAGGACATTTCAAAAATGGTCAATTTTTGCTCCTATTTAATTCCCATTAAGATTTAAAAAGAGAAAACATTAGTTTGATAATAAATGGCTTCACCCAACCACTAACCATGAGTGGGGAAAAAGTTTTGGTGTTATCATTCATATTCTCTGAAAAAAAGCCAAGAAAGCAAGAATTCTGCTGGGGTATGTAAACTTTTGAGCATACCTGTGCTTGCAGAAGGCCTACAGCTATCAATCCCTAGTTAATGATTATCTTTATCTGGATCAACACATGTAACTTTTTTCATGATGGTGAGCTGGTCCAGTCCGTCATGTCCTATGGTCACATCCACTTCTTGTAATATATCCACTTCAGCATTTGTACTTTATCCCCGTGTTAAAAATCTCTCCACCCAAAGGGCACAAGGGCACTACAGTGGGCAATATCAAGTCAGGTGTCTAAGTTAATGAACCCACTAAGTTACCATTAATTTTCTGCCAGATGTAATGAAAGAGCCAAATATTTGTACCCAGGTATGGACTGGGGCTAAAATTCAGCCCTGGCATTTGAAATCACACAGGCCCATGTTGTCCCCGTCCTCAAGCACCAGATGGGCTATATTACTAATATTAACCTGGATGGAGGAAAGTAAGCTTTTCTACAAGACCAATATTTCTAATGATACCTGTGGCCTCCTAGGTTAAGTGATGGAGTCAGCGACTTTGTGCTCCATCACAACTCTTAGTAGTATGGGTGTCTTGAGAACAACGATTCTGTTTACAACATAGCAGAAAAGGCAGCTCATGACCAGACAGGCCCTTCTGGCATTTGCCAGAATTGCCAGATGGCCAGTCCGGCCCTGAAAACCATACAGTCAAATGGAGGTATCCTACATCCATCTTGGACCCATTTATGCATATTTCTTTTTCCTCAAGAGAGGGTGAGAGGCTACAGGTCATTTGAATAATTATTTCTACAGGACCCAGATATATATATGATAGTTGCCAAGAGAGTATTGGGCATAACATGATTATAATTAGGATGAAAAAAAATGATAAATGTAGGAGTTGTAGGATAATAATCTGGGGGCCCTCATCAATTCACTGCATGAGATCCACTTTATACCTAATGGTCGTTAATCCTCAGAATATGACCTTTGACAAATCCAATATACGTATATATTATATACCATTGGCTTGTATGTCTTGCTAGAGTTGAGAACGTACCCTTTTAATCCATGGAGATTCACTCAAAGTCTTGCTGATCAGTATACTTATTGGGTCATTATTTATTGTCCCAGGAATATAAATCCATCCGCGTAATTACGATGCCAGGAAACAATCTCGAATAATATAAATGAAAATGACAATATTGTCAATGGGGAAAATGGGGCAGCAATGCTGGAAATCCGGGTGAAACACTGGATTCTCCACCTGCAAACGTGTGACAAGGATAATTTCATTTTTCCTCTCGGCGTTCTGTGATAATATACATAAGGAAGCTCTGTGTAAGCAATTGAGACTCATAAATCAAGCTTGATTCTGTGACACAATATTCCATCAGCAGGAGGCGAAGAAAATAAATTGCTTATAAGATTTGTCGCATTAAGGCTTCCTCCTGTATATTGTCCCTCACTTCTCTCTAAATTCTGTTTTCTGGGATACAACAAATAAGACAATTTTACCATAATATTAGGACCAACCAATATTCCTATAACAAAAAGAGAGATGCACCTAAGTATCACAAGATAAACCAAAAGAAAAAAGGTGCAACAAAATATCTCACAAATAGGTAAACTTTATTAAATATAAAATATCATAACGAATTTTGATTGAAAACCCTCCCAAGGCTATAAACAGTGTACAGTTAGTATTCCTACATATCTACTGATGTGCTTTCCCTAGTGGTTAACATATATACAGTTGAAACCAGAAGTTTTCATACACTATATAAAAAGACACATCTGCATGTTTTTCTCAATATCTGACATGAAATAGGAATAAACCTTTCCCGTTTTAGGTCAATTAGGATTACCATAATTATTAATATTTGCCAAATGCCAATATAATTATGAGAGAGAATGTTTTAAGGCATTTTTTTATTACTTGCTTTATTACTTATTTTTAGAAAGATAGATATGGAATAGATACAGTAGGTTGATGTTATTGAGATATATAATCAGTGCAGGGCATGTGTCGTTTACTGTACATGTATTTAGATAATAATCCAATAAATTAAAGAAAAAAATGGTGTGGCATCCCCATACTTTTTTTTAACCAGCTGAGTGAAAGCCAACAGCCAAGGGCTGATGTTTATAGTCTGGGAAGAGGGTAATAACCATGGAGATTCCGAGGCTATTAATATCAGTTAACAGCTGTCTACTTAGCCTTTACTGGTTATTAAAACGGGGGACCCCTCCAAAAAATGACGTGAGGTCCCTCTATAAATAATAACCAGCAAAGGCTAGTCAGACAGTTGCAGGCTAATATTAATAGGCTAGGCCCCCTCCCAGACTAAGCACATCAGTTTTCAGCTTAGCCTCCATTTTTCCCACTTGCTTTGGTGCGGTGGCAAGTGGGGTAACAGTATTGGGGTTAATGTCAGCTTTGTATTTTGATGTCAGCTTTATTTTTAGTAGAGAAATAATTTTTCCTGAGAATCAACTCACAGAGTATTGACTTTTTTTATGTTCATTATGTATATTTTATGGATATAGAATTTTATAGTATATTTTATGTAATAGTAGTGTTGGTAATGAATGATGTGTCATGGGTGTGGACATGACCGATTCAGCAACCTCTATGCGGCTTTCCATACTGTGGATTGGTGCTAAAGCTGCCCTTTGCTTCATGTATTGTTTAGGTCTGTATTCTGTGATATTGTTCGTCTGCACTTGTACATAGATTGCTATTGTTCACTCTTCTGTCCTTGTGTTCGTTTCAACAATTCCTAAGGATTATGTCTGTCTGGCCGGGGTTACACTTGCGAGTGTGATGCGAGAAACACATGCAACCGCACATTCCGGTCCCGACTGCCGGCGGCAGTTTCTCGCATCACACTCGCAAGTGTGACCCCGGCCTCTGTCTGTCTATCTATCTTGTATCTTTCTATCTATCTATCTATCTATCTATCTATCTATCTATCTATCTATCTATCTATCTATGATTAGTAAGTCTTTTGAAATCCAATGGTATTTGCTCTCCACTGCTGTTCTTCACTGTGCTGTTACAAGCTATCTGTACAGATTCTTCAGTGTTTTATGGCTTTTTTTTTCATTTTTCTATTGCTTAGCTGTGATATCTCGTCCTCTCACTATCCAGACTCACCCCAAAATGGCTGCTTCATTTCCTGCCTCTGCTTTAATACAGGCTAAAATAGTCCCTAATGTTTGACTATGCTATACCATGTGATGTGATAACTGCAAGGTATTATGAGGAAGTCATATGATGAATTTAACAGTGCAACACATCTTTCGCAAATATATCTGCTTAAGAAGGGTTTTGGCTATCGCCAGAAAAGTGTCAGCTTCTTTTAACTATTCTTGCATGGCAAAGCAAAACCAGAATGGTCTGCCGGAGTGCTGTTTGATTTACATATGTTGCAGTGTCTCCAGACACTGGTAATAGCAGCAGAGATTCACTGGTGGACTCAATATGGTGAGAGAAGTGCAGCTTTTTTTTAGAACAAACTGGAGCCAGTGTAGAAATTGAAAGGGAACAACTCATTTAAGAAGCCACTGCTTATTTTGTATAAAGAGCAGCAAATGTGTTACTGTTTCTAAAGCAGAAATTATTTTCGGATGGCTTGTGAAAAAGCTTTTGTGTCTTCATTTTGCAAAGAACAAAGCTCCTGATACTCCTCAAAGCGGGATTATGCTTGCACAACCCCTTGTGAAAAATCCAGGGTGTTTTTCATGTTCACTCTCTGTATATAAACACAAACAAGGCAGGCATCTGCCCCTTAAAGGAGGGATAATTTTTGGACCGTTTTTATAACTTAAAAAGTCTGTTAGCGAAGGTACCATCCATTTATCCCCAGCCTGATAAGTTAAGGTCACTTTGACATTTCTAACCTTAAAAGACCTCAGAGTATTTAATATCTTTTCTGTGCAATTAAAGGCTAAGTAGTAATGACAATTCATGGCCAATCAGTTTGCTGCAAATCAAATTTTGGGGAAAAATATGGCAAAGTTGACGATTTTGACTTTCAAAATATTTAATCCTCTTAAATAATAAGGTAATCTTAGGGAAATATTGTACGTTCTTCCTAATGTCAAGGTTTGCTGGTTATGTATGAGCTTGGCTGCAAGAACCTTGTAGTTATAACAGGTAAGAATTTACAACATATCATAAATGTATCATGCAGTAAATGATAAAACATGGGCTAATATGTAAAGAGAGATAGAGAGATATATTAACATGCGGTTATGCTTTATAACCCCTGAGAACAAATCATCCACAGACACACTTTTTGCTTTTTTTACACTGGTCCTTAATATTTTTTAACAATAATGGGATTGTCTCGAAATAAAATATTAAATTTGTCTTATAGATACGATACGATACACTTTATTGATCCTGAGGGAAATTATGGTATCACAGCAGCGTTACAACAGCATTACAAACAAACCATTACAAACAGCATTACATAGAGTAATTACTAGACACAGATTTGCACATGACTAACCACAATACGTAACAAACAAAGGTACACAAATCTCTAATCATTTCCATTAGTGCACCAGTCCTAGGTCATAGTCATCTTTCACCCTTAGTGAATTGTTAGGCCTCTTTCACACATCCGGCGGGCGCCTTGCGGCGCCCCCGGCATTTTCCCGCAGCGCCGCATCTGAAAATCTGATGCGCCGCATGCGGCTTTTTTCGCATTGACATGCATTAGCGCCGGATGGCGCCGCATGTCAATGCGTTGCATGCGGTTTTGTCCGGATGCGGCGCAAATGTACATTGCGGCGGCCGGACAAAACGCTGCATGTAACGTTTTTTTTTTTTTGCCGGATGGTTTCTTATCTCTCCAAGCATCAGAAACCATCCGGCAAAAAAACCGCATTTTGGGCGCCGGAAGTGTGAAAGCTTTTTACATGCAGCGCTGCGGCAAAATGCCGGGGCGCCGCCAGGCGCCCGCCGGATGTGTGAAAGAGGCCTTATACATCCCCATAGCGGTAGGCACAAATGATTTCCTGAATTTCTTCTTCTTGCACCTTGGAAGGATTAGACGGCTGCTGAATGTGCTCTTCTGCTTCAAAAACAGCTCGAATAGTGGGTGTGTATTATTGTTCCTTATAGTCCTGCACTTCTTTTGAATCCTATCCTCCACTACTTCCTCAAAAGAGTCAAAATGGAGGCCAACAGCCACGCTCGCCTTCTTGATAAGTTTGATAAGATGCTTTCCTTACCTTTCTTATTGGTTTGCTATACAAGATGAGTATTGCGAGATGTTGAGAGAAATAATTACCCCAAAAAATTGCAGCGTGCGCTGGTTTCTTCCAGAAATTGAATGAAACTCGCCTATTTAACTCTATGGGTAAGTGAAAAAATTGGATGCCATACAGAGGGAGACACAATATAGTATCCAAATTTTATTTATACATTGCAATTCTGTAATTCTGTAATATAGGAAAATGTAAATGGTCCTGTAAATGATTAATAGATGTGTAGGGATCGTACTCACTCAGGTGCTGCAGAGGAAACAGGAGGCGTGCTTCTTTAAAAAAAAAAAGTCCATGTGGGTTTAATTACTCCATAATCCCAGCAGCAACAACAAACGATAAACAGCCTTCAGAGCAGGCAAAACAACACAAAACTGTCCTTAGCTGGGCTCTCTGCTCCCTCAGGCCTGTGGGCACACAAGCTGGGCAATGTCCAGCACGCAGGCTCGATCTGGGGTCACGCAAACAGGAGAACTTCTACTTCACAAGATACAGACCATGTGCCAACCAACAGCCTCCATTATGTAGGCTGTAACCACACCCACGGGTGAGGTATGTGGGTAGCCAGACCCGCCCATCTCGCATAGCTAATCACAACCTGGACCCATGTGCACTAAACAACATCTTAGTGCTTACGTGCACTAAGGCAAAACACTCCGGGTTGCATCGCAGGGAGCAGCAATCTCTGCGACACATACTGTCTGGTCTGAGTCTGACCCTTTGTCACTGAGTCCGCTACAGGGTCTCCTGCCTATGCTACTCAGCACTAAGTTAGTAGAGGATTCACTACCTTTTAGCCTCAGATTGCGTACTTCTAGTTTTTAGAGAACCCTTTGTCTCTTTATACCTCGGGTTGGAAGTGGTTGCCACCTTCTTTCCATTTCCTGTAGCTGTACCTTAAAGGGAATCTGTCACCCCAAAATTGCCATATCAGATAAAGATATGGCTGAATACAGCGTCCATAACAAAGCCATCTGTCTTTTCCTTATATTCTGATACCCCCGTTTTCATATATAAATACCTTTGTAAACTTCGTTTTTGTGGTGTCAATCATGGCGGTCAGGTCAGGAAGGCGGCGGTTATTCGCTTCTCCCAACCCCCCGCTCCTCTACTTCTGTCACGTAACGCTGTCTGTGAATATCACAGACAGCGTAAGTTTTCCGCGCTTGCGCTCTGCAGCAGGGCCCCCGCGCTTGCGCAGTCTTATTTGCCCAGCAGTGGGCAAAGTAGTCAAACATTACAGCGCATGCGTCAGACTTCCTGACTTTCCTTGGCCCGGAAGTCATCAGCAATCACTGGACGACTTCCGGGTCAAGTGAAGTGCCAGAAATTACTTGCGCTTGCGCGGTAGTGATAGTGTGCTGGCCCACTGTTGGGAAAACAACACTGCGCACGCGCAAGGGACTTTTACACAGCGCAAGCGCGGAAAGACAACGGACAAGAAAAAAAAAAGCTAAGTACGCCAAGAATGGAGGAGGGTTGGGGGAAGCGAATAACCGCCGCCCAGCTGACCTGACCGCCCTGATTGTCAGCCCAAAATACCAACTTTACTAAGGTATTTTTATATGAAAACGGGGGTATCAGGCTATAAGGTAAATACCGCTAGCTTTCTTCTGGGACGCACTATTCAGCCATATCTTTAGTTGATATGGCAAAAATGGGGTGACAGATTCCCTTTAATCTGCAGTCTGTCCCGTCCCAGCTGCTCTACCTCACGTAGGTACACCAGCCGATATTCAAGGAGTATTTGAATATTTTTAAGGCTCTCCATTGATCCAACAATGAAGAATGGAACCATCCCATCTTCACCAGATAACTTGGTTCGGTGTCAGCCGGGGTCCTCACTCTCGCCACACTAGACTTATTCACAATTTCTTGCATCACTTGTCCAAGTCTGCCAATGACTTTCCTCACCAGACTTCTGGGCACTTGAACGATGTCTTCCATAAACCCCAGCCGACTTTGAGCATTCCTTGCATGCTCCAGATGTCAAGCAGCTTCTTTATTCTGTAACAGGATCTGTTTAGTGTGGAGACAGTGTAGGTGCATGTCACTCAGGATAGCCACTCGCTTCACTGTGACTGCCCTAGTCGACAGTATAACCAACTGCTGAGTCTCTGGCGCCCAGTTCACACTACACGCCTCCACTGCCTTTCTAAATGCCTCATGCATGGCCTCCTTGGCATACGCTTCTGCATGTCCTCGGTACCTCTACCAGGCACTGGAAGAGTGAAGTCTCACCTTCTGGAATATAGTGTTTGATCTCCTCTTGTGAGACCGTCTACATGGCTCTTCCCCTACTGGATTTTTTCCCCCCTCGAGGCCACTTCTTTTGTCAGTCTCTCCAGCTCACTCCCCTCCATTGCGGTCAGATCGGGATAGCGGGACAGTTCATTCTTGTAACAATTATGTGGGTACAGAAGTAATATGCAGCAAGAGTGCGACCGGCACTCATACGTGGAAGTGGAAGTCCAGCAGTAGTATGCAGCAAGAGTGCGACCCGCACATACACGTGGAAGTCCAGCAGTAATAAGAAGCAAGAGTGCGAATGGCACTTATACGTGGAAGTCCAAAACTATGCAGATGGAGGAGATGACACCTTTCATGGAAGTCCAGAAAAACATGAGTGGAGAATAACAGGGAGAAGGTCCTTAATTGTACCTTTTGGGCTGAGAAGTCCCGCACAGCAGCCAGCAACAGAAACAGTCTCAGAAGTCTGGACAGTAATTAACCCTAGCCAGGATCCGGAAGCAGCTTAGAAGACTGAAGGCAGCAGGAAGTGGTGAGGCAGAGCACAGAGTAACAAGCAGCAGCAGGAACTCCAGAGGCAAGCCAGGAGGAAGCTCAGAAGCACACAGCAACAAAATACTCAGACAATGAGGATCTCTCAATCTGGATTTAACTAGCAGGACAGACAGGAAGTTCCAGGACAGGGCGAAGTACCAGACTCCATCTTGGACAAGGGCAAAACAGGTGAGCCGCCGCCAGGGCCATGGAGTACTCTGCACCGAGCCCGTCGACTTCTATGGGGGATGTCACGGCGGCCACGACTCGGTCCGTGGCCCTGGGCGCTCACCAAAAAGGGGATATATTTACAGGGGATTAGTGTTCGTATGATGATTCGTGACGCCACCTGTTGTACCTGGTCAGGGTGACCAGCGCTGCCGTGCAGGTCCTCTGGAAGGGATGGTCTTGTTCAGCTAGATCGTAAACCTCCTACAGGTGAGGCTGTGTCCTTCCAGGGCAGATAGATGTAGTAGTGAAGGGATGGTGCTTGTGGATGTAGCAGAGAGGAATGTGCGACCCTGGAATAATTCTAGGAGACAGTCCAAGTGCAGTTCAGGGTTTTTACTCACGGTCTTTGGCCAAAAGACAGATGCCTGCCTGGCACTGTGTCCTCCGGGTGAGTGGTCCAGCAACCCCCAGGTAGATTGGTCGCACTTCCCAGGACTCCCTCTCAGTATGTTCCTTTCTGGCCTTCACTCTCTGTGCTCTTTCTCCTTACTCTTCCTAGCACCTCACCAGGCAAACTCTCAGTTCCAGAAGCTGTGAGCCCTTTCAGTCAACAGATCAATCCTATGTCTGTGCGTACTTGACCCTGTTGTGCAACCTTTCTGAAGAGATGCTGGTGGTGGTAGCAATGACCCATAAAGTGATCACCGCCGTCGGCTTACTAGCAGGGCGTGAAGCTTTCCCACTAGTCTAGGGGCCGCTCCCTGATGGCCTTGGTCCTTCCTTTTTCAGGATGGGGGCCACGGATGGATAAACCAACCTCCATGCCTGTTCGGACCCTTTCGCTCACTTCAGCAGATTCTCCCTGAGATGTACTCAGACGGAGACTCAGTCAGTGACTGGCTGCTCTCTAATCTACCACACAGCCTAAGTGCTGCAGCTAACTCCACCCACCCCTCTAGACACCCTTTGCTAACCAGCCTGAGTCAGACCATCTCCCTAAGGGTCCATCCGTATGCTCAGCTGGCATGGTGTGTTGGATGCAGGTGTGGAGTCCTAGGGGTGCTCCCTCCTTACCTGAGAGTCAAGTGTCACACCTCTGGGTGAGATGCAACACGTCTGTGGCGACTGTACCCTCATGGGTGCCACACAGGCTCCATGGAACATCCGGAAACCTTACAGTTCTGTAGAGCGGAGAGCTCATTTTTCCGGCCGTCCATGTATTTCTGGAGCTGGGCCTTAGTCTCTGCTCAATCTTGAGCTCTTGGAGAACTTTATCCCACTCCCTGCCAGGCAGCGATGCTTGTCCTCTCTCTGGTGAATCTCCTGCTGATGCTGCTCATAGACCTCTCTGGTGTATGCGTTCTTCTTCTCCAAGTCTGCGGACAGTTCCAGAGGGCTTATTCACTTTGTGTCCTGCTTTCCCCATTAAACTTATTTTTGACTCCAAGGCTGCGATTTCCACATCATCGACCACATTGTCAGTGGTAAGAACTGAAATAAATCAACTTTCTGATGATATTCTAATTTTGTGAGAAGCACCGTACATCACAAAAGCTTATTTTGAAGCTATTGTCCAGCCC